>BRZM01000015.1:6983268-7646698 GCA_033238685.1 Lates japonicus | reverse complement strand
TCAACTGGGATAATGCCTTCAAAATTGTCATGTAAAATATCTGTGGGAAACCCAGTAACTGGATGAAAGCATGACAGATGTTTACTCAGTATACAGGCCCTTTTGACACCATTTAGACTTTATCACTACACTCAAGCTCCTCCACAAAGGTGTTGTGCTGCTCTTAACAGAAAATCCCTTGCCTTAACAGTTCCAATATCGTTGCTATTAAGACAACAAAATCTGCTAAATTTTTCAACATTGAAAGATTCATGAAAGCCTGTGAGACTGTGGGCCCCAAGGTTATCTGCGCAGACACAAAATACTGTTCCCTTTACAATCAGTTGGAGCTTCCTTTCCAGCACCGTGGCATAAACTTTCCCAGGGAGACTGAGTAGTGTTATGCCCCTATAATTACAGCACACCCTACGGCCCCCATTTTTAAAAATGGGGACCACCACCCCGGTCTGCCACTCCACTGGTCCCGTCCCCGACTTCCATGTGACACTGAAAAGGCGTGTCAACCAAGACAACCCCACATTATCCAGTGCCAGTGACCTCTGCCAGGGATATGGATGGGGCTTCCCCCAAGTCTTCAGACTCTGCCTCATCCCCAGAGGACATCTTGGCTTGGTTTAGGAGTTCTTGTTTTCTTTCCACTGCCCGATAATATCCCCAGTTCAGGTCAGACCTCCTGGTCCTCCGGTGCCTGTCTGCTGCTTCAGGAGACCCCTGGGCCAACCAAGCCGAAAGGCCTCCTTCTTCAGCTTGACTGCCTCCTTCACCAGTGGTGTCCACCAAGGGCTTCTCAGGTTGTCGCCTCGACAGGCCCCAACGACCTTCTGCCCACAGCTCTTAGCTGCCTCCTCCACAATTGAGGCCTTGAAGATGGTCCATTCAGACTCTATGTCCCCGGGATGCGTGAAAAATTATTCTAGAGGTGGGAGTTGAAGGTCTCATGGACAGGGGCCTCCACTAGACATTTGGGTTTACCAGGTCTGTCCGGCAGTCTTCCCTGCCACCTGATCCAACTCACCACCAGATGGTGATCAGTTGACAACTCTGCCCCTCTCTTCACCCGAGTGTCCAAGACAACCGGCCGCAGATCTGACGATATGATCACAAAATCGATCATCGACTTTAGGCCTAAGGCATTCTGGTACCAAGTACACTTATGAACACCCTTATGCTCAAACATGGTGTTTGTTATGGCCAATCCGTGACTAGCACAGAATAATAATAATAATAATAACAGTAATAACAATGCACCACTTGGGTTTAGATTAGGGAGGCAGTTCCTCCCAATCACACCCCTCCACGTTTCTCCATCATTGCCCACATGTGCATTGAAGTCCCCCAGAAGAACTATATAGTCCCCAAATATATAATGAATCCTGGAAGAGGTGCCATGTCCTGAGTGAAGAGTAGGCTTTAACATTGTTGTTACGACTGCGCCAGAGATCTACCAGGATCAGGTCATCCAGAAAGGATCTTAAGGTCAGGGATGAGCTACCATCACTATCGTTACCATTTTACAGACTGAAACTTCCTTTCGGCGATAATCAGTACTCCTCGAGCTTTAGTTGATGCACATGAATGGGCTATAACTTTGTAGTGTTTGTTTTGAAACCTCTGCACATTATCTACTGTGAGGTGGGTTTCTTGAATCAGAGCTATAGAGATGTGTTTACGATGTAGAAATAGGCAACGAGTACACTTAATAGGTGAGTTTAGACCTTGGACGTTCCAGCTTAGGACATTCAAGTTGGCCATCTAGATGGTGGTGTGGAGGAGTTGAAAAGTGACATATAGACAGTCCACTTCGACAGAGTAATAGTAAGGTAAATTAAATGGAGTGTACTCTTTAAGGTTAATGGCCGCACCATACATTGAACATAACCAGAACAGAAGCTTAATAACCAAACTATATACAAACAGGCAAACTGCCAGGTCCTTAGAATGCCTATGGTTTGCATGATACAAATATCAATCATTCCGGTGGCAAGCATTCTGCAAGGCTGACCTCAACGACCCCCACCCCAACATATATATATATATATATATATATATATATATATATATATATGTATGTATATATACATATACATACACATATATATATAAAAAGGCTAAATATCGAGAATTAAACTGAAAGGTAAATGATAAAACAGTCTTAATCTTTCAGGGGAGTGCCCTTCTATTGCTAATGTCGCATTAGCATAGCAGGTACAAAATACAAAGAACAAGGGAGAGCAAACAATCCCACCGTATATTTTGTACTCTAAAGGATATGTACAAATAAACTAAAAATGATCCCTCCTATATTAATGACATACATCCACAAATAATAAACTTATGTATATCCTTTCAGAGCTTTCTTATTTCAAAGTACTAAAAGAAAGAGTGAGAGGGAAAAACTACCTAGTTGCTGGCACATCCTGTTGTGGTGCAGCTTGACAAGCATGAAGTTCTTAGTTCTCTTTTGGAGAGCGGGAAACAGCAGGTTATGAACGGCATCCTTCTTGTCAGTACTGGTGCCTGCTCAGTCCATGGTATGAGATAGGAAATGAGATACACGACAAAGCATATCCAACACTGAATGTCAATTAACTTAGCTGAGAGCAAGAAAAAATCCTCCTTAGGACTGGATAGTGGCAACGACTGATAAGGTCTCGTCACTTTTGTTAAACAGATTAACAGACATGAGCCTCAGTCAGTGATAAGTCACTAGGATAGGATGCAGATTTCACCCAGGCGTTAAAAAGCCATTCAACTGTGGATACCTGAGTTTACAGCGGTGGTGAGGAGTCGTCCATCTCATTGTTGTCCAGGGGCGAAGCCGTCTTGTCGCGGTCATGTAAGGCAGGCAGGGGCTGGAAGGTGTTCTGAAGAAAATCCTCTGTGTCCTGTGGTGTCCCGAAGTTGATGGTGCTGCAGCCCAAGCAATGTCATCTTCTTGTGGACCAGGGCGAACTCTCTCCTCCTGCTCATCATTTCTCTGCTGTAGTCAGGGAAGAACAGTAGGGGTTGTCTGGCGTGTTTAACAGGCTGAGATCTGGCTCCTTTCAGAATGGCCTGACGATCAGAGTAGTCTAATAGTTTGAAGATTCAAGTGCGAGGGCGGTTGATGTCTTTTTCTGAATTAGCTCTGCTGTAGACTCTGGGTTCTCTCTATGTGGATATCCTGGTTCCCCAGTGAAGGTATCCATTTGGGCAGATTCACTTTTGTAACAAGTTCCACCAAAATACACATTTCAAGAAGTTAAATAAAATCTAAAGACATTGACTTATTGTTGAAAATGATATTGACAAGAAACTGGGACTTTTTAAATTATTATTATAGTTGCCAAGCCACAAAAACCTAGAAGAAACTAATCAGACATTCTTCTGTATCAAAGACAAAGAAGACAAAGACATGAAGACATGCTAACAAACAGAAGAGAGAGAAATTCTCCATAAGAGATAAATCACAGTGTTTTGTGGCAAGAAAGACATAAATACATGTCAGTGCATCTTTCCTTTGACCCCACAGAGGTGTTGCATTACTGCAAGCTAGAAACAGACTTGTGTGTCTGAAGAAACTCCATGCAGCTTCAACCAATAAGGCTCCCCATGATGTTGTCAAAGGGGTGGAAGGATGGAGCCATTGAGGGAGCAGTACAACCTTCTTTATTTGCATTGAGGGGGGAAGACTACTGTAGCTGAAGGTATAGATGTAAAGTGCAGACTCCCCAGCTGGAGGAGCATAATATGCATTTGTGTGCATATATGTCCTCCTTTAAGTTCTGTCATCCGAGGCCTTCCAAGAAAGCTTGGCTGTCAATATGAGCTCATGGTGTTGTCTGACTTACATGTGTGTGTGTGTGTGTGTGTGTGTGTGTGTGTGTGAGAGAGAGAGAGAGAGAGAGAGAGAGAGAGAGAGTGAGTGAGTGGGTGCGAAGACATTCTCATTTCCGTCTGCATTGTGAGAATACACCCCTCATACATTTCCCTATCCTCTCCTCCCTTCAATTCTTGGAACAAGGCCCCTACTGGACATAAAGGGCACATTTATTCTCAACCTTGTGCCATTGTTCTGCAAGCCTACTGATAATATCCGCTGCAAATCTGCTTACTTTCAAATTCCATCAGTATGGCTGGGGAGGACAAAGAGAGGACTATTTGGCCCATTCAAGGCCCAGAGAAAGCAGAGAAAGGATGAAAACAGAGGTTGTCAGTGTGTTCCTTGACTCTGGAAGGGCACTGACAATGACAGCAGTATGAAGCAGCCTGTTGATTGATCAGTTTGATTTTGTCCTGTGTGGGATGGATTTCACAGACAGTATTAAACAAACAAAATCTGAGAGGAAGCAGTACAATTTAGTTGAGGGATTTTGACAGGATGAATATGGGCTGAGTGGATGTGGTGGGTCTACATGTTTCTCCTGTAATCCATAAATTATTTCACACTGTGTGATAATTAAGGCAGATGGAAGAAAACAGAGGTATCTATTGTAGATTTCTTTTCAGCAAATCACCACCAAATTACAACTTGCAGGCTCTGTGGCAGACCGTAGGTTAGGCATTTCTCTGCTCTGGGTGCAGACATTGATGGAGAGAGGGTCAAGGTCCTGAGTGAGGGAATTCAAGAAAAATACAATAAACTGCCCATGTTGCTGGTTTGTACTTGCAAGGTCATCCATACTAACTAACCACACTTAAGTTTTGGTCTAATTAAGGACAAAATAGTATGTATAAATGTATGTGTGTACTTGATCTATAAATCGTTTTCTCTTCCATATGCACATATGTACCTGTGTGTGCTATACACAGACATATAGCATGACTCTGCAAAATATTTACTTGAGCCAACATGTATTAGCTTAAATAAGCTGCCTAAAATTAAAGTTATTTTACATTTTATTTAATATAAACAAAACTTAAACATATTATTCTAAATTAAAAACTCTAAAATTAAAAATGGAAATTTTGTGTATGATAGCTTTTCAAAATAAACATTACATCAAAATGAACAAATAATAACCTTAATTCTTCTCTGCTCCTGCAAACCATCCTCATACCTCACCTGAGATTCTGTAACTTTTTCCTGTTTTTTAGAATATTTAAACCATATTAAAAAGTTCCACTACAGCCAGACCTGTCACTATGACATCAGTGCTCACTTGTTGTGTGTTTCTTTTCAGCTGAACCTGCTGCTACAAGGATTTTACTTATAAAATGATGCATGACATTCAAAAACAAACTAGGCAGCTATGGCTAATTTATCACCCACATATACTGTCCATCATATAAAGGCCCTTACAAATGTAACTGTAACACCTGGTCCACTAGTAAAAAAAAAATGTGGGTATGGTGCATTATTTGAATAAATATATATCCTTCACATCTCTCATATCAAAGATGATAAATGTTTGGGTTGATTACAGAACATCTGTGGTGTTGCTGTCACTTTTGTTCCTCTTAAAAAAGAACTTGGGGTGCCCTCATAGCCGAATGGTTAGGGCGCGTACCATGTGGGCCCTAGTGGTCTGAGCAGGCGGCCCCCGGTTTGACTCCCGATCCAGCCGGACCTTTACTGCATGTCATTCCCCCACTCTCTCCCTGTTTCCTGTTTCTCTCTCATTGTACTATGAATAAAGGCAAAAAGACCAAAAAAATACTTTAAAAAAAAAAGAACTTGATGTCATAATTCACTGTTTGTGAGGTATTTTTGCATTAATAAAGGCAATACAGTAAAATGGAAGTTCCAGACCTGGACCTCTAATTCTATCAAAATTTTGAGTTTGTTGAATTTTCAAGTATCAGGTGTTGTGCCATAATGAGGCCACAGGAGTGCAGGGCATGTTAACAAGATGTGCCCATATCAGGTATAAGTAAAGCCATTTATGGTCCGTCATTAATTCAACATTTGAGTTGTAGGCTAAATAAAGCTGATAACTTATGAAATCTCAGGGTGTTTACTCACTAGGATAATTGTGTTGATGCTACTTGTGTATAATTTTACAGTTGTGCCACAATGAGGCCACAAGAGTGCAGGGGCACAGTATGGCAACAGGATGCCAGTATGGCGCATAAGTAAAGCCATTCATGCTTCATTACTACTTCAGATATTGTAAGTCATAAGTTGTCAGCTACGTAAAACCAATAACCTCTGAAATCATGGAGTTTTTTTTTTTTTTACTTGACTTTCTATGATAACTGTGTGATTGAATGAAGCAGGTGAATGAGAAATAGGTCAGGTCTTGGCATTCAGGCATTGGTATTAAGGGTTTAATATTACTGTAACATTTACAGTACGTCTTGTCAGCACCAAGAAGAAAATTGTCTGTGGCCCACCTTTTCAGATGTAGAGGATAGGATTCAAGTTCAGTAAGGCTACCTTTCTAGCACTGCCAAGCTTTATGTCATCTGCATGGGAAAAGGACACTTGGCAATACCACTATTAATGGCAAGCAGGTGAAGGGATTAAAGCATTAAAAACTAAGAAACTTCTATAAGTGTAACAGAGTCGCATCAGAGGTCATCACAGATTGGCTCTTCACAGTAGAACAATGGTAGAACTGGTTGATCAAAAAAAAAAAAAGTACGGTTAAAGAAAAGTGATCTGCTGTTGATGTACTGTACTGTGATTTCAGGCTTTAAAAGAACATTAGGGTTTTGTAATAGAAGATTTGAGAGATGACACATGATTCCTCCCCAACAGGGCTGAAATGTCACATTGTCATGTTTCAGTAACTGTGGGAACAAATGAGTGCAGAATATTAATAACTGGAAAATACAAGAAATGAGAAAGTTAATCATCGCTTACTGTCACAATTAATTAGTTCAGCATTTCAAACAAATATACTGAACTAATTAGCTGATACCAGCTTTTCTACATAATCAACACTTACCACACATGCTGCCTGTCAAACTATACCAAAGATAATGCATGGGTGCCTCATCTGTAGCCTTCAGGCATGCTTGGCATCCTGGGTTAGTGATCGCAGTTGTTTTTTGCTGCCACACATCAGCAGACATTGTCAGAGTAAACTTTCTTAACTGTCCCACACTGCTCCAGTGGGTGGGTTTTGACTCTCTATGGCCAGCACAAGCACTCATATTATGGTTCAGTCCACAAATACTGGTATATTTCCTCTTCAGTCCTTGAAGCAACATAAGTGAATAGGCTAGTAAATAATTGTTGGGTGGTTTCTGGATTAATGGAAGATTAGTGCCACATTTCACACATGTCAGCAACCATTGTTGCCATTGTTAATGGGAAAAATGAAGCAGGTAAAACTTAGGGAACTAGCAATGCATTTTACTATCAAAAATATGAGCATACAAATATGTAAAATGCAAATGCAAAATTGAAATGCTTGCATAATACAGAATCTGTGAGCTGAATAACCAGCTCAGTAAACCAATTAATTAATCAAACAAAATTATTTACCAAAGACAAATTAATGACTAAAAAATTAATCTTTCCAACAATCACTTGATCCCTCAATTCAAATCAGGGTTGAGTGATAATCATTCAATATACAAAATATGAGATGCGTAATTATCAGCAATCAATCAACAATCATCAGACCTAAGTCATGAGAAAAATAAATAAGTAAAAGCTGATTACAAAATATCAAATCCCACAGTCAATTATAAAATATGATAAAATATGTTTTAAAAAATAATGTAAATGTTCAATCAATTAGTATTTAATGGGAAAATATCACACCAGGTGTCACCAGTTACACTGTTCAAATCAACATCAAGCAAACAGAACATTCATCAAGCAATCAAAGACGTAATCAAAATAAATATGTTCACAAACAGATTGAATTAACAATAGAAGGACTGATATAATTTGTGGATTAAGGAAATGTTTTAAATACAGATACAGCTTAGTTGTTACCTTTGACAATTACCTTTTGGCAACACTACACTACAGTACCTTCCTAGGACCAGCATGAGTTCATATTACAAAGCAAGTTTAAACAGAAGCAACAATAATCCAGGAGGTATTATTGGAAACCACTGATGGTCAGCCAGTTTAGATTATCAGTGGCAACAGATAGTTTAACATGACAACAGTGATCTAAATTCTGATTCTGAAAAAAAAACAGAAAAACAAAAACAAAAACAATTTCCCGCAAGGGATTAATGAAGGATTCTGATTCTGATTTCATGCAATGTTTCGCTGTTTCAAATGGCTGCATAAATTCATTTCTTGGATATCAGTTTCAATTCATTTTATAATTCTCTGGGGGAAATTGGCTTTACTGAACCAAGCACCTGACTTTATTAACATCCCAGTAGGTTTATTAATTGTGTTCATATTGGACAGTTCTACATCTCACCATTGCCAACATTAAAGCGTAACCTAACACCCTTTGAACATCTTGTCTTTGCTGGTTTAACATCTCCCCTTGCTACAGTGATGGCCTCCTGCATTGTAGGATACTGTGACATCACAGCTGGGTGTAGTTTGTAGTGAAACAGAACACTTTTCTGACCACACCCAACCACACTCATGAGTGCTGCTGGCTGTCATTAGAGGTGAAACAGGCTTGAAACCTTTAACCAGAGAGGGCAGCAAAACATTGCTTTTCAGCCTAGTGTTAAGTTTAAGTTTAAGTTTAAGCTAAGTTTAAGCATCAATGCAGAAAGTGATTTAACATAGTGAGGGGGAGAGGAATTGTGTAGAGGGTGAGGTGGTGGATGGATGTGTAGTGAGTCCAGCTGTCCCACAGTTTTGTAATGTAATGAATATTTGCCTTTTTTTTAATTAACTGTAACCACAGATTATTATTATTATTATTATTATTATTATTATTGTTTGTTGTTGTTGTTGATGTTGTCGTTGAAAACAGCTTCCCGCTGCAGCCAATGTGCAGATACTTGGACATACAATGCAAATCTTAAGACACTGATAATGGACATTAAAAAGGTCATTGAATGCTACATGGAGTTTTCATGAAGTCTTGGAACATAAGCCATAAACATGATGATAAACATGTTGTTTACTGACATCACCTCAAGCAATTCTTGAGTTCACTTGTGGCTGCCAATGGGAAAAGCTGTATGAAGCCTAGAATAGTGTGACCTTGCACTTGTGCTTCAGAACAATGGATCCATCCGTGCTCTCACTGTGTCTCTTGTCTATGCGAGGGAAGTTCTCCCCAGTGATGAACCCTCATCCATATAATTTTAGACACCCTCTGTGCCTGCTGTCCTGCCTTGCTGATAATCCCTTGTGGCTAATGAAAACACAACAGACTGTTTAGCTAGTCTGGGCAAGATCCCTGTCATCCCCCAGGCATACCAGACAAATCTAGCATTAGCTCAACTGTTCCCTTGGTTCCCTGCCTGTCTCCCCTTTACCTTTTTTACAATGCTCCCCTATAAGATCCCAGTACTTCCACATACCTGAATGGGCTTCTTCTATCTTCTGTGGGATTCTTCTATCTTCCGCCATTCCCTTGTCTTCCACTTTCTCACACCTCCTCAGGCTCTCTCATTCCACAAAATTCTGCCCCCACCGAAGCCACAATTTGTGCACCTCCAACCATGCATCTATTTGTGTCCATCTACTTTGGCCCATTTCCCCTTCCTTCATCCCCTCATCATCATTCTATCTCCTCCCTTTCTCATTGCACCCCTTTTTGCCTTCCTTTTTTGCTTTTGTGTTTGCTGATTTAGTGGCTCAGTGCATTTTACCCGAAGTCTGGGTGGGCTGGCTAGTCTCTCTGAATGCAGCCTAGGAGACATGAAGGCCTGCCAGCTTCCGATGCCATTACTGAAACACACAGACAGGCAGACATGGACACACACACTAACACACCATGCATATTTCTGCATTTCTGTAAAAAGGACAAGCTTGCAGAGGATAATTCATGTGTTACAAAATCATGTATTGTAGGTTCTATTATGTTTGCCCCACTCAAAGGTCCACCTTTGCCAGTCAGTCTCAATGATTTCAGCATGTTAACTGATAACAATAATGATTTTTTTTTTGTGAATCTTTTGGCAGACACCACCTAACTAGATTTTCACCATCATGACCTCTGAGTAGCTTTGTTTATCATAGAATGGTAGTTTTGAATTTCCATTCCTTTGACCACTTTAACAAATTTTCACCCATGATGGCATTAAAGCTGAGACTGACTCAAAGTTTTATCTTACAGACTACAAAAACACTTTATAATAAGATAAGAAATCCTGTCAGACAAGCTTTAGACAAGTCTAGAAAGAATTCAGCAGTTTCAAAAATCATTAGTGTCAACAACAAATTAAAATTGACAGCTGAAATTAAAAAAAGAAATTATACTCAGAAATTAGGAGACTAAAAGCAAACAAATCCCCAGGCACAGACAGTTTCACTGTTGAGTGATGTAAATCAATGCAAGAATGGTTAAGTCCAACATTGGGTGCTACAGAAGACAGAAATCCCATTCCATTCAGACGCAGGATAATATTAGGACACTGCGCATTATTAGACATTTCACACAACAGGAAATAGAGACAGATATTATAGACTGAGAAGGTGATTGACTTGACTTGTGATATGGTCTGTCTTTCTTTCAATTCAATTCAGCCAAATCACAACAGAAGTTATCTCAAGGCACTTTTCACATAGAGCAGGTCTGTGACCATACTCTTTAGATTATTATAATTACAGAGAGAGACCCAACAGTTCCCACCATGAGCAGCACTATGCGACAGTGGCAAGGAAAAACTTCCTTTAAGAGGCAGAAACCAGACTCCGGGGGGGGGGGGTGAGATGGGGGGTAGAGAACAAGGACAGGAGAACATAGCTAAATGCAGATTCCATGTAAAAATGTTAGGTGGTATCAATAATACAATAGTAGTAGTAATAGGGCAACTGTGGCTCAGGAGGTAGACCGGGTTGCCAACTAATCAGAAGGTCAGCGGTTCGATCCCGGGCTTCTCCAGTCCGTGCCGAAGTATCCTTGGGCAAGATACTGAACCCCATGTTGCCCCCGATGTATCATCGGTGTGTGAATGGGTGTGGATGTGTTAGAATGCTTCATGCATAGAGCAAGCGCTGTATGTGTAGTGTAGTGTGTAGTATAAAGTGCTTTGAGTGGTTGATACAACTAGAAAAACTGGGAGAAGGTTCCACAGTAGAGGAGCCTGACAGTGGGACTCTGCTTCCCATTCTACTCCTGGAAACTCTGGGAACTACCAGCAAACCAGCATTCTGGGAATACAAGGTTCTAGTGGGATTGTAGATAACTATTATGCTCTTTAAGATAGGATGGTGCCTGACCATTTAGGGCTTTGTAGGTGAGGAGGAGGATTTTAAATTCTATTCTGGATTTGACCAGGAGCCAATGTAGAGACGCTAACACACAAGAAATATGATCTCTTTTTCTAGTTCCTGTCAGTAATCATGCTGTAGCGTTTTGGATTAGTTGGAGAGTCTGTAGAGACCTGTTGGCGCAGCCTGACAGTAATGAATTACAATAGTCCAGCGTGGAAGTAACAAATGCATGAACTAGTTTTTCTGCATCCTTTTGAGAGAGAAAATTTTGGTAATAGCGAAAGAAGGCAGTCCTAGAGGTTTGTTTTATGAGGGAGCTAAAGGACATATCCAGATCAAAGATAACTCCAAGATTTTTTACAGTGGAACTGGAGGCCTGGGCAATGGCTTCTACCATAACTACGTCATTGGAAAATGTATTTCTCATCTGCATAATAATGGACTTTTATCAGAATCAGAATTCTTTATTAATCCCTTGCGGGAAATAGATGCAATGCAGTGCTCCATTTCACAAGTACAGATAAATAAAGAAGAATAATATAATATAGTAAGTACAGATAAATAAGATAAGATGAAAATAAAATAAAATAGTGATATAACCCCATCTTCAAAATATTAAACGTGGACACTATATACATTGTAAATGTTTACAGACATTTAAATTAAATCGTGCAGATAAAATTATATGCAGAATAGATTGATAAAAATAGATTAAGTTTATTGTGGAGAAAAACTGTCATGGGTCAATCAGTTAACAGACTGAATCTTAGAGGGAGGAGTTGGACAGGTTGATTGCCACCGGCAGGAATTATTTCCTGTGGTGCCTTGTGGTGCATCATGGGGGGATGAGTCTGACGCTGAATGTGCTTCTTTGGCTGACCAGCACATCATGGAGAGAGTGTGAAGTGTGAAGAGAGTGTCAATATAGTCCTTATAGTCTATAATCTATAATCTATAATCCTCCACACTGTGTATCCACACTGACCCCGCAGATGGAAACAAGAGTCACTGGAGCCCTAGTTCTCCTCATGTCCACCACCAGTTCCTTAGTCTTTGCCACGTTGAGCTACAGATGGTTGTACTCACACCAAGTGACAAAGCTTTCCACCACAGCCCTGTACACTGTCTCCTCACCCTTACTGATACATCAACTACTGCAGAGTCATCAGAAAACGTCTGAAGGTTGCAGGTCTCTGTGCAGTGGCTGAAGTCCGTGATGTACAGGGTGAAGAGGAAGGGAGAGAGGACAGTCCCCTGTGGGGCCCCAGTGTTGCTAATCACACTGAGCAGTGAGCATGAGTTGAGGAAAAATCTGAGAGCAGTGAACCCCAGGAAAGCTGCTGGACCTGACGGCTCTAACTACAGATCCCCCTCCCCACCTGCATCTGGATTAAACATTTCCTCACACACCGCCCACAATCTGTTTGACTCTGCCCCCACCTCTCCTCCACACTCACACTCAGCACTGGCTCCGCATGCTGATCCCCCTACTGTACACCCTGTATACCCATGACTGTACTCCAACCCACCCAACCAACATCATCATCAAGTATGCAGATGATACCACCGTGGTTGGGCTCATCTCAGATGGGAGTGAGACTGCATGCAGGGCTGAGGTAGAGAAACTGTCCCTCTGGTGCTCAGCTAACAACCTGACACTGAATGTCCATAAAACAAAAGAACTTATTGTGTACTTCAGGAAGCACAGACAAGACCACACCCCCCTCCTCATAAATGGAGAACGTGTGGAAACTGTCACCACCGTCAGCTTCCTGGGCACCCACATCTTGGCCACTCTCTCCAGGACTCACAACAAGAAGGCCCTAGTGAAGAAGGCTCAGCAGTGGCTGCACTTCCTGTGTGTCCTCAGGAAAAACAATCTGGACAAGAAGCTGCTGCTGGCCTTCTATCACTCCTCTGTGGTGAATGTACTGACATACTGTCTGAGTATGTGGTATACAGGCTCCACAGCTGAGGACAGGAAGGCTGTTCAGAGGGTCATCAACACCACCCTAAAAATCATCCGCTGCCCTCTGCCCTCCCTGGATGACATATCCAGATCCTGCTGCCTCAGGAAAACTGCTGTCATCACAGGAGACCCCTCACATCCTGCCCATCACCTGTTCGACCTGTTGTCCTCTGGACGGCACTTCAGGTCAATCAAGTCTCACACCACCAGACTCACCAACAGCTTCTGGCTTTATTCTTTATTTTTTATTGCACAAACCATGTGTGTCTTTTCTATTGAATGTATGTTTCTATTTAAATTTAAAATGTTTCTATTTAAACTTGTTTTTCTTTTTGTGTGTGTAAATTTTTGTATATTTATTGTATATCTATTTTTTTACAGTGAACTATTGTTGTGTGGAGCACCCACAATTTCATTGTACCCAACTGTACAATGACAATAAAGTCTATTCTATTCTATTCTGTTCTGACCTACAGTGCTGCAGGCGCACGCACTGTGGTCTGCCAGTCAGGTAATCCACAATCAAGGACACAAGAGGGGCATTCACCTGCATCGCTGTCAGTTTCTCACCCAGTGGACACCCTGATGGTGTTGAACGCACTGGAGAAGTAAAAAAACATGACCCTGACAGTGCTTGCTGGCTTATCCAGGTGGGCATAGATGTGGTCGAGCAGACAGATGATGGCATCCTCAACTGGGCCTGGTAGGTGAACTGGAGAGGGTCCAATCAATGTGTGACCATGGGCCAGAGCTGATCCAGGATGCATCTTTCCAGGGTCTTCATGACATGTGATGTCAGTGCCACAGGTCTATAGTCCTTGGAACCACTTGGATGCGGCGTCTTTGGCACAGGAACGAGGCATGACATCTTCCACAGCACGGGGACCCTCTGAAGACTCAGGCTGAAGACATGGTGAAGCACTCCACATAGCTGGGGGGCACAGGCTTTGAGGACCCCCATCCGGACCTGCAAACTTGCCTAAGTGGAGTCTTAGTTGTCTCCTGACACGATCAGTAGTGATGCCCAGTGTGGAGGTGACAGGTGGGGGAGGGGTAGAAGTGTTGTGTTGGAGAGTGCAGTCAGCATGGGTGCCAGGAGGTGGTGTGAGGGGGGCCATCACAGGAGAATGAGGGGACCTCTCTCATGTTGTTCTGTTGCAGTTTCCACTCCAGCTTCCTCCTGTACTTCTCCTTGGCCACCTTGATCTTTGCTTTCAGCTCCCTCTGGATTGTTCGCACCTCCTCCCTGTTGCCATCTCTGAAAGCCCTCATCTTGTCATTGAGGATGACTTTGATGTCCTTTGTTACTCATGGCTTGTTCTGTGGGTAGCAAAGGACAGTCTCTGCTGGGACAATGGTGTTAACACAGAAGTTGATGTAGTCCATGATACACTCTGTGAGCTGCATGAGAGGACATTGATGGGCTCACAGAGTGTCTGCCAGTTTGTAACCAAAACAGCCCTGCAGTGTCTCGTTTGCCTCTTCTGGCCATCTCCTCAAGGTCCTAGTGGTCACAGCCTGCTTCTTCACAAAGGGCACATAGCAGCGGTTGAGGTGAATCAGATTGTGATCTGATCTGCCAAGTGGGGGGAGGGGAGAGGAGCTGTATGCATCCTTAATGTTTGCATACAGCAGGTTGATGGTTCTCTCCTGTATGTGGGAAATGTGGTATCCATGGTGATGTGGTTGAAGTCACCTGAGATAGCAATGAATGCACTCGGTTGCTGAGTCTGTAATCGAGCTATGGCGGAGTGAATGGTGTCACTTGCCAACGTTGGGTTGGCCAAGAGGGGAACATAAACTGCCACAATGATAACACGTGGGAACTCCCTAGGCAGATAGTATGGTCAGAGTCCAACAGCACACAGTTCAATGTGTGGGCCACAAATATGCTCCTTGATGGTGACGTGAGCGGGATTGCACCATCAGTTGTTCACTAGAACGGCAAGCCCCCTTCCTTTAAGCTTACCGCTCTTGCTGCAGTCTCTGTCGGCCCATACAGTGTGAAAGCCCTTGATGGAAACGTCATTAGGAATATTCAGGTGCAGCCATGTCTGAGTGAAGCACATTAGGCTACATTCCTGGTACTCCCTCTGACTCTGGGCTAGCGCTGTCAGCTCATCCATTTTATTTGCCAGGAACCTCACATTCACCATGATGAGAGGGGAGACACAGCTTAAATCTCCTCTTCTTGGTAAGTCTTCTCTGTCTTATCCCGTCCTTCGTCCTCCGCTGTTTCTTCCCCCCTCGGCATCCCCGGTGTGTTTTTCTCCAGATTTCGGCTGGAATCCGTTTGACCTCAAGGCTGGCTGGCTTCAGGTCGATCAGTTGATTCCTTGAGTAAACAATACGTTCGGTGTGGAGTAGTTGTGCTGTGGTTGCAGAAAAGAGTAATCCCATGGCAAACAAAAGGGCTATAACTCTTCAAACAAGCATATTTAAATAGGAAAATAAATAAGAAAATAAAATTGAAAAGAAATAGAAAATAGAAAGTGAAGCAGGAGCGACTGCAACAGGCTGCACATAAGTTGACGCATGCGCACAATGGAGTGATTATTAAGGTATTATGGAGTGATTTCTGATAATTTTGCCCAAAGGACCACAAACTAAAGCCTATCAGATAGATAGGACTTAGGGCCCCAGTGCAGACAAAGAAACTAAGACACTAGTTAAAGCAGTAACAGAGGTCTTTAATGATAATAATAATACATCAAATTTCTATAGTGTTTTTCACAACACTCAAAGACACTTAACAATATAACAAAAGAAAAGAGAAACAGTAAAAGAAATAAGTAAATTAAATAAGGTGACCGTTATAATTATGCAAATGCCAGGTTGAACAGGTGGGTCTTGATTAGTGATTTGAAGGTCTGTAATGAGTCAGAGTTCCTGATGTGTTGTGGAAGGGAATTCCAGAGGGTAGGGGCAGCAGTAGTGAAGGCTCAGTCGATAATACAGTCAATGGTAGCATGAAGTGTAAAATGGCCCGGGGAGAGAGCGGGATGGAGCAAGCTGTGATTCAAGGCAGACCTGGGGGGTGAATGGTGGAGACTAGATTTAGTCTCCGAGAGTGGAGCAAAGGCACGTGGAGGTGACAGAAGGCACTGGAGAAGACAAAGGAAACACTGGAGTAAGCAAAACAAGAGTAACGAGTTCACTAGAAGTAGTTCACTGGAAAAACTGGCCATGAGGGTACTACTGGAATGAGCAGACTTTCAACCAGGGAATTTCTATGGCAGCTGATACAAAACAGGTATGAGATACAGCTGATAGACGATGGCAGCCAGCCAGCCAGCGGTTCCTGGCCTCAGTTCTTAATAAAGCTGCCTGAGCCTCCCTCCAGACCCTCCAGCAACAACAGCAACAACGAAGGTGGACTTGGACCGACGGAACTGCCACGTCTCCTTCCTGAATGGGAAATAGAGGGGGTTGGAAGCCATGAACAAACATAAAGGGAGACAGTGGGCGAGGAGGTGAGGGTGTTGTGGGCATATTCAACCCAGGAAAGATGAGCACTCCAGGCTGAGGGTTGACAGGCACAGACACACTGAAGAGCAGCCTCGAGGTTTTGGTTGGCCCGTTCCGTCTACCTGTTGGTCTGGCGATGGTAACCAGAGGACAGGCTGGTCGATGCTACCAGTGCCTTACAGAATGCTCTCCAAACCTGAGATGAGAACTGAGGACCTTGATCTGAAACTATATCCTGGGGGATACCATGTAGTCGAAACACATGTTGATCAAGCTTATCAGCTGTCTCCAAGGCAGAGGGGATTTTAGGCAGGGGAATGAAGTGCACTGCCTTGGAGAAACAATCTACAATTGTTAGAATAGTGGTATTACCTTGGGAGGAGGGGAGTCCAGTCACAAAGTCCACCACAATATGTGACCAGGGACCGTGCGGCACTGGGAGCAGACATAGCAGACAAGCCAGGGGTTCATGGGAAGCCTTGCCTCTGGAGCAGATGGAGCAGGTGGCCACAAACTCTCGGGTATCATGAGCCATGGACGGGGACCAGAAATGCTATCGGAGGAGCCCCAAGGTCCAGTCAGCCCCAGGATGGCAAAGCACGGTTGGAGCTGTGCCCCTGACCTGAGATCTAAAGGACACAAATAAGAAGAATCTGGTCCAGGTAAAGGACCCCCAAACCGCTTGAAAGCCTCCTGGACTTGTTCAATTCCCCAGCGGGCTGCAGCACCAAAACATGATGGTGGGAGAATAGTCTCAGGAGGGGTGTTTAGCTGGTCAGGCTCTGACTGACGGGAGATGGCATCAGGTTTAGCATTTCGTCTGCTGGGTCTATAAGACAGAGTAAAGTTAAAGCATCCCAGAAACAAGGCCCACTGGGCTTGACGCGAGTTAAGTCTTTTAGCATTCTTGAGATAGTTTTAAGTTTTTGTGATCAGTCCAGATGATGAATGGTTTCTCAGCCCCCTCCATCCAGTGACGCCACTCCTCCAAAGCCAGAACCACAGCCAAAAGTTCATGGTTGCCTACATTATAATTTTGTTCAGTGGAGGACAGGGATGGAGCTTATTGTCAGAGTATTGAGAGAGAACAGCCCCTACCCCAGAGTCCAGGGCATCCACTGCCACAATAAACTGCTTCGTGGGGTCAGGGTGGACAAGCACAGGAGCGTCAGCAAACAGAACCTTAAGCTGGGTGAAAGCCTTCTCTGCCTCAGGTGACCAAGCAAAGGTTTAGCAGAAGAGGTTAGTTGAGAGAGAGGGGCTGCCACATTACTGAGGCCTTGGATGAAGCAACGGTAGAAGTTAGCGAACTCCAGGAATCACTGGAGCTGTTTTTGAGTCCCTGGGGTCAGCTTCTCCATCGCCGCTTTAACCTTGGCGGGGTCTGATCTCATCTGTCCCCTCCCGATGATGAATCCTACAAACAAGATGGACCGGACATGAAACTCACACTTCTCAGCTTTTACGAATAGTCTGTTTTCAAATAGCCACTGCAACTCCATCCAGACGTGCTCCTGATGCTCCTGGGGGTTTCTATAAAAAATTAAAATATTGTCAAGATAGATGGACACAAAACAGTTAAGTATGTCTCTGAGCACATCGTTCACAAGGGCCTGGAAAAGAAGACCAATAGTCAGTCCAAAAGGCATGACCAGATATTCAAAGTGCTAGTGATGGGTCCGGCAACACCGATGCGTCGGCGCATGCATCGAGCTCATAGAGCAAAACCCCGTGTCGGTGCGCGTATCGCTTTAAGAAAGTCATGTGACCGATACAGAAACTGTTTCGAACTGACACTGACGCGCCAAACTGTGTTTATAAGGAAGCGCATCTGTCAACGGGATGCATCTGCCAAAAGAATCTCTGATCTTTTGCGGTTCATCGTCAAATTCATCAAGAATTATGGAGATACTGGGACAACCAAAAGACAATCTATCCAAACCTCTTCCGGCTTTCCTTACAATTTCTCTGCACTCCAGCCTCATCTGTGCCATGTGAGCGGGTGTTTTCTACAGCTGGAGAAGTTGTATCAAAAAAGCGTAACAGACTCAATTTCAAAACGTTGGAAAAACGTATTTTTTTAAATAAAAATTTGTAAAAAAAAAATCCCAGTCCACAAGCATCCTCATTCACAACACGTTCACCTAGATTTTCACGTTATGATACATGTTTACATTATTTATTGACTGTATCTAAAAATATCAAAGATATTTTAAATTTAAATGAAGATATGAAATAATACAATATAAAGTACAATGACTTAAATTATATTATTGTATATACTAGGTCATCAAATCAGTGTCAGTTGAGTCTGTCAACTAGGTTGCCTGTAGGGATTTTTAAGGTCCAGCAGGTGTCAGTATTCAGTGACACAGTATCGACACAGTATCAATACAGTTTGGCAATGTGTCGAAACGCTTCATGACGCCTCATCTACCCATCACTACAAAGTGCCCTAGAGATGTATTGAATGCTCTATTTCACTCCCTGTTGGATCTGGACAAGGTGGTATATGTTTCAGAGATCTAACCTGGAGAATATAGTGGCATAGGATGGAGGACTGGGATTCTGTACTTCATTCGCACCTTTTTTCCCAGAGCTGGTTGTCCAGTCTGGTGGCAGAGATATCTGAACCCCCAGCGACTCGTGGTCAGCTAGCTTGTCCTTGAGAGCTTCATTCAAACTCTGGAGGAGAACACCCTGAGGTGCCACCTCGTCCCAACTGCTCTCTGTGACTAGGGTTAAAAACTTGACAGAGTAGTCAGCCACTGATCTGCTCCCCTGATGGAGGGAGAGCAGGTGATTTGCTGCCTCTTGGCTCCACATGGGGTGATCAAAAACTTCCTTCATTTCATTAGTGAAGTGGAAAAAAAGAGGAACAGACCTAAGACTGGTGTTCCCACACGGCAGTGGCCCACTGAGCAGCTCGACCGAACCAGAGGCTGTAACGGCTGTGTTTGTGGTGCTCTGTCCTTTTCCTGTTTTCCCACTAACTCCACCCAGGTGATACCTGATGAGCCATCAACGAGCTGCACCTGGCATTAATGAAGTGCTTAAAAGCTCTTTTGCCAGTGTCAGAAGGCAGAGGCTCCTAGTGTGGGACTGCTGGATGTGGTGCATCTCAGCTTGTTTCTTTTTGTGTTGCTGTTGTGTCTTTTATAGTCTTGGTTTCATCTTCGTTGTTTGATATGTTTGTTTTTATGTTAATAAATGCCATGAATTTGGCTGTTTGTAAGATGGCTTCTGTGGCTGATTTGGGTCAATGGTGGAATGTTGTGCACCCCATAGGGCCACCCAAGGGTGGGGCGTAACAATTGGGGGCTCGTCCGGGATCGAACGTCCATGAGGTGAGGTAAACGTGTAGGTTCGTATGTATTTGTGATTGTTGCTGTTTTACGTTGTGACTTTGACTGGGGAGCTAAAGTGACTGAGAGTTTGTTTTGAGAGCACCCTGATCAGACAGCCATCGGGCAGACTGAGTCTTGCCACTTTGTTATTTTGCCTTTTTTATTTTTGGTGGTAAACCTGGGTGTGGGTATGTTGGCGGAGCGTGGCAATGGGCTTTGTCTTTGGTCTGCTGCCCACTTACAGAGTTAAACATTTAAAGAAGCCTCCCAGGATGCCACTGAAGACTAGCTAGGCTAGTTAGTGTAAGCTAGTTGTATAGCTGTGATACTTTTGCATGCAGTAACTTGTGTGTGACAATTATGTTGTGGTAACTGCACAACACGTTTGTTGGGTCACTTGTTGGTTGCGACTTAGGTGTAAGTTGGCAACATTTGTGTGTAGTGGTTGGCTACATTGTGCCCATTTTGTGTGGTGGTTGTTGCAGTCCACTTTTGGTTTGGTCACTTGTGTGTTACTTTTGTGTTTAATTGCAGCTAATCTGTCTGTTGTGACCTTTGTACGTGAGATGGGGTCACTCCACAGATCATTGGATCTTCGTGTGGTGGGTGTGGCCTCCCAGTTCATCAAAGTGTGTGAGATGCTGGTTTACTACATTTATTACAGTCACTTGTGTGGTTGAGGACCACTCCGTGTCCATTTTGTGTTGAGGTAGTGGCAGATTTGTGGCTGTTGCACTCCACTTTTGTGTTGGTCACCTGTGCTACTGTGTTTGTAGTAGATGCAGTAACCTCTGTTTTTGTTCAGTTTTGTGGTATTTGTTCACCTCAAGGGTGGTAGCCATTTTAGATCAAGGGGGAGTGGCACCTGTTAGTATGGTTACTTGTGTGTTGGTTACTTATTAAACCTAGTGGCAGCAAATGAGTTGGCCCTTCTGTGTCTGATCTTGTTTAAGCCATCTTTGACCCTGCTCTTTGTTAGCAGTCCCAATTTTGATGTCAGAACTGCCTTCAGATTGAGGTTTGAAGTGTTGTGTTTAGTGCTGGTAAACTGGATGACAGACTTGAATGCAAACTGCACATGCTTATAGAAGTAGTGGTGTTTTGAGTTTTATCAGGTGAGTGTTTATGGTTTGTCCATTGAGCTGGTAACATACAGCCTGGGTAAGTAGCACCTATTTTGCAAATGTTAATGCTTTGTCGAAGGCATCGCAATGAATACATGATATTAGAAACTTTGTATATTTTCAGTGAATGTAAATTATTATTAATTGTTTTAAGGGTGTGGGTGTTATGGCTGTATGTTTGTGGTGCTCTGTCCTCTTCCTGTGTTCCCACTAGCTCCACCCAGGTGATACCTGATGAGCCATCAATGAGCTGCACCTGGCATTAATGAAGTGCTTAAAAGCTCCTTTGCTAGTGTCAGAAGGCAGAGGCTCCTAGTGTGGGACTGCTGCACATGTTGCCTCTCAGCTTGTTTCTTTTTGTGTTGCTGTTGTGTTTAGACTTTGTCTTTTATAGTCTTGGTTTCGTCTTTGTTGTTTGATATGTTTTTATGTTAATAAATGACATGAATTTGGCTGTTTGTAAGATGGTTTCTGTGGCTGATTTGGGTCAATGGTGGAGTGTTGTGTGTCCCATAGGGCCACCTAAGGGTGGGGCGTAACAAGGCTGATGAGGTAAGCGACTGGACCACTGCAGCAAAAATCTTCCATGGGAACCGCGTTTGCCAACATACCTCTCCGGAGTGGGTAGATGGGGCTTCCAAGGCAGAGAAGCGAGGACCAGTGGCACTGAAGCCTGTTTGGCTTGGGGTGGAGGGGCCTGGGGAGTGGTCGGTGGGGGGGCGACAAGATTCGCCAGGTGGTCCATCTGCTGACCTAAAGCTGCCACGCTGGATTTAAGCATCTCTGTCACCTCCCGGAGAGTCTGGTAATGCTGGCTGATTAGCAAGGCTTGTGCAGCGAGAGTGTGGCGTGGGTCCATTTTGCCCAGAAAGTACTGTCACAATTTTGTAGAAAAGGGCCCCAGTGCAGACAAAGAGACTAAGACACCAATTAAAGCAGTAATGATAATGATAGAAGTCTTTAATGATAACATAGTCAATGATAGTATAGTGTAGATGGCCTGGGGAGAGAGCAGGACGGAGTAGGCTGTGATCCAAAGTGGGCCTAGGGGGTGAATGGTGGAGACTAGACCCAGTCTCTGAACAGGAGGCAGAGGCAGAGAAACACCACATGGAGGTGGAGCATAACAAGAGTAACGAGTTCACTAGAGAAAACTGGCCGTGAGGTTACCACTGGAATGAGTAGACTTTCTGGCGAGGAGTGGAGGTTCAACCAGGGTATTTATATGGCAGCTGATGCAAAACAGGTGTGTCGACTCTCCACTGGATGCACCCGCCTCTGCCAATCAAACACAGACACAAAGACAGACAGGCGGAGGAGACACAAGAGGAAGCAGGGTAAACAGAGACAAACAAGAAAACACTAGGAGTCCACTGATCACAGCGAGGCTGTGACAAAACCATTTTTGTATGGTTACTTTAATGCCGATAAAAAGCTCCAGTCTCTGTAAAAGGATGTGATGGTCAATTGTGTCAAAAGCAGCATTGAGATCTAACAAGACCAGAACAGAGACAAGTTTGTCGTTTAGGAGGTCATATGTTACTTTCAGAAGTGCCATGTCTGTGCCAGTAAAGTCTTCTGTTGGTGGTCAAACACCACTGCCAACAGCACTCAGTCTCCAATATCGTAGTTTTGCTCTGCCAGGTATAAACAAGGGAAGAAAAAGGCACATAGAATTTTTCAGAGCAGGGCTGGGGAAGAATAGGGCAAACTCAATGGATTTAAACTAGTTTAACTACACAGTGAGAATTCTGATGGAAAAATATAGTAAGGTTTTTTTTAAAAAAAAAAACAAACAAAAAAAAAAAAAAAATCGGAAGTGGTGGCCTGTGTGACTGTGTAATCATTTTCCATATTTTATGGAATTGGTTATCGTACCTTATTGGCAACATTCCTTTTAGATGTGATCTCATTTGAAGGGTGGAATATCAAAGATAAAAAACTAGTACAAATACTTTAATGAAAACATGAACACAGTCCATATTGAGAAACTGTGCCTTTTGAATTAGCAGATTTCCTTAACTTTGTGACCACCCTTAGTTATGACCAAACACAGCCCACTGGACCCACTGTTCAACCTTGCAGGATTCTGTTTCTCCAAGTGCTTACCTGAAATCTGTTATATTTTCAATTGTTATTTTTGCTTTTAATCCTTTTTAATGCTATTCTACTGATTCTAGGATTACTTTTATTTTACTGTTTTAAAGTGTGTCATAAATTGCGTTTTGTGAATCATAGCTTAAGTGAAAACTAGTTTTTATTATGTCTGTCTGTGTGGACTGCAAATTCGCTTACTCACAGTTAAGGGACAATATGTAAACCGAATAAAGAATAAGCTACTTGACAGCTTTGTCTCTGTACTGCTAACCAGCAAAAGCTTATTTCATATGTGCACTCCACCTTTGCTGTCCCACCTGCCGATCACCCACCTCTGGAGACTTACTAGTGAGTTTTACCAAACCACAATCCTTTACCTGTAGTTAGCCTTGCCATGTCTCACTCAGAAAACAGCTGGCCAATCAGAGGAGAGGCTCTAATGCTGTCTTCTGGCTGCCTCGTGGATTAAAACACAATAAAGCCCGAAGGCTTATTTCCATTGTGGTCCTCTATCGTAACACTGAACACTCCACATAATAAAAGACAAAACATACTAAAACAACACTCCTAGACATACAATTAACACAGAAATTACAATTTTAAAAAATCATGAATTGAGTGCACTGCGTGGCACTTTGTAACCATTTCTTTAAGGCTATTTTAAAAGCATTCTGTGAAACACTCACTTTCAAATTAGTGGGCAGATTATTCCACTGTACTGGTGCAGTATAGAAAATGTATTTTTGCCCATTAAACTATTGAATCGATAAGGTTTAAAATTTGTTGTGCTACCTCTTGCAAAGTAGCTATGAATGCCTCCTATCAATGAGAAGTAGTTAATCAGATATCTTGAAACCATATTTTAAACTATTTTAAAAGTGAGTGTCATCTTGAGATATATGTATATATCAATTAGTAATTGCTTGAAATATTGCAATATAAAAATATTACTTAAAGTTTAAAATGCTGTGATCCACTGTATCAGATGCTTTCTGCAAATCCAGCATGACCATACCACAAAACTTCCCTCCATCTACTACTCCTCTTATGAGGTCTGCTAAATATAGTAAGAATGTTTCAGTAGAATGGGTTTTTCTAAAACCAGATTGAAACTCATATAAAAGATAAAATATTTTAAAAAATATCTGTTTCTGAATAATTCTTTCGATTATCTTTTAGAATAGAATAGAATAGATCTTTATTGTCACTGTTTTTTCAAAACAATGAAACACCATTTAGCAGTGTTGAACGGGCCCTCACACCCCAGCCGCGGGGTCCCCGCAGGTCGTACGACACAGTTCTGCAACTGCGTGACTGCCAGACATGGAAGGAATGAGTCAGAAGTCCCTTACCCCATCAGGTGGCACAACAGACATTAACACAACACAATGAGGTAGTGTGCATACAGTGGTCTAGTGCAAAATGACAGGGTGTAAAGAGCACTTAGAATAGATACAGGTTTGTAGTTGCTTGGATCACACTTACTTCCTTTTTCATGCAATGGAATTACTCTTGCCATTTTTAGCTCTCCTGGAACTTTACCTGACTGAATAGAGAATAATGAGAAAAATGAATGAATGAATTATGAGAAAAATACAGAGTTATCACTTCTGCAGCATCGCTTATAATCATGTATCTTTTAGTAGGATTTAATTGACTAAGCATTTTGAAAAACACCTGCTGCTAGAATTACAAATTACTTACACTGCTATTAGTTGTATTGCTGTGTTAGCAGCTAATACTTTAATTATCACTACTATCATTACTACTGCTGTATTACTGTATTACCTCACCTTACATCTGATATGGAACCTGTGTTATGCTACGTTCTTCTTTCGCTATTCTCTACCCCCTCTCCCCCCCTCTCCCCCTCTCTCTCTCCTTCTTAACCCAACCGGTCGAGGCAGATGGCCGCCCACCCTGAGTCCGGTTCTGCTCGAGGTTTCTGCCTCTTAAAAGGAAGTTTTTCCTTGCCACTGTCGCCTAGTGCTTGCTCATGGTGGGATTTGTTGGGTCTCTCTCTGTAAATACCTATTTTAAAGAGTACGGTCTAGACCTGCTCTATATGAAAAGTGCCTTGAGATGACTGTTGTTGTGATATGGCGCTATATAAATAAAACTGAACTGAATTGAATTGAAAACAGCACCATCTGAAACTTTGGAAAAAACAAATGAGTTAGGCTTGATTCCCTTTTCTGCGTAAAAATCTATAATGTGTTGTTCACCATATCTACCTGAAGGCTTTGGAAGTTTAATAACCAGTTTTTTGGCAATTGCAGCAAAATTCAAGTTCAAATGTTCAGCCACTTCCTTTTTATCAGATGTGTTATTTCCAGCTATATTCAGACTGATATTACTTGATTTAGTCTTTAATTATGTACTGTAACCCAAATCCTTAAGGCACTTCCAAAGCTTTCTTGGCTCTTTTATGCGATTTTCTCGCTGAAGAGTTCGCTCTTATCCTTAGTGACCATTCTGTTTACCTCATTTCTCAGATTCTTAAATCTTAATTGATGCTTAAATTCTACATAACTAGCATTTCATAATCTTATAGCCTTAAGTATAGCATCATTTATCCATGATTCAGATCTCTGTTTAATTCTAACAGTCTTTGTTGGAGCCACACTATTTAGAATTGCTAAGAATAACGTTTTAAAAAAACTGAAGGCTTTGTCAACATCCTCACAGTCTAATATTGGAAAGAAGTTTGCGTTTTTTAGACTCTAAATGAAGGCATCCCTGCTGTATCTTTTCAGGCTTCTGAATCTATGTTGTTTATACACCAGTTTTTGAATCTTTCTTGTGAGGTAAATTATATTATGGTCACTCAGACTATAACTTAATACTCCAATTTTGGAATTGTTATCTTTATCGTAAACAAGAACCAGATCTATGATCTATGGTAAATGCTTACAATCTTCATCACCTACAACATTTATTGTGTTAGAAAAAAGGACAGTAATGATATACAGTAGAAGCAATGGAAATTTACAGGATGTACTTCCAAGTCATCAAATATGGATGCTTAGTTGGGACCCCTTGGCGCCACTTTTAACACACCAGATACCACTAGACGGGTACCCAGTACTTTAAAAGTAACGCCAAGGAGTGCTGACCAACTTATGTGATGAGTTGGGAGTGAGGATGTGTTTAAGTTTGATATTAAAGTTCAAAGAATAAATGTTTTGTCCTGTTTTTGGAAATTGTAGATGTATCTTGGGGGTATAGCTAACATGCTGATGTTTTAAGTAAATATTTATAGATATACAGTACTGTGCAGAAGTTTTAGGCACTCTAGATGCTTTACTCTTATCCTTCATCAGTACCATCAGGGGTGTCTGATCAGTCCCAGATTAATTCTCCAGCTGGACAATGAGTCCAAACACAGTCAGCATCATAAAGAACTGTCCTCAGAGAGAAGAACAAGGAGTCCTGCAACAGATCCTCCCACCCCCTCTACAGAGCCCTGATCTCAACATCATGGAGTCAGTCTGAGATTACATGAAGAGACAGAGTCCACAGAGACAGCCTGAATCCACAGAAGAACTGAAGCAACTTCTGTACCCCACTTTAGACCAGCTATGTATGTATGCCTGACATTGTGAGTGCTAAGTTGTAGCCCCTGCAGTGTTCTGATTGGGTTTGGAGGGATGGAAAAAGAACAAAGAGTAGGAGCAAAATGAAAGAAATGAACCACTCAGTATTCCAAGAAATTACATCTATTTTGGATGATTCTATAGGGAATTTTATAGATACGACCACAGCTTGACATTAGCACCTGCCCATCCACCCAGTGCGAGCAGAATTTGGTGGCGGGTAGCACAGTCACTCTTGCTAGCCACTACGTGCACATGTGGCAGGTGGTAGAGCAGTCGCCCACCAATCAGAAGGTCGGTGGTTCGATTCCCGGCTCCTCCAGTCCGCATGCCGAAGTATCCTTGGGCAAGATACTGAACCCCAAATTGCCTCCGATGTGTGTCATCGGTGTGTGAATGTGTGTGTATGTGTTAGAAAGCACTAATTTATATAGAACAAGTGCTGTATGAATGGGGTGAATGTGATCTGTAGCGTGAAGCGCTTTGAGTGGTCGAAAAGACTAGAAAAGCGCTATATAAGTACAGTCCATTTATTATGTATGTGTGTATATTTTTTATTGTGGTCCCCTCAAAAAACAACTTAAGTAATAAACCCATTGCACCTGTGACACTAATACAATTCCCATGAGCACCTGTACACAGTGTTTGCTCAGTCCATTTGTATGCCCCAGTGATCAGCAGTGTGAACAGGTCAAGAAGCCCAGAGATGTGGTGGCACTTAACAGGTGTAAACAAACTAAGTGAGCAAGGGGCTGGGGTTGTTTAATAATCAACATACTTGCAAGAGAGGAATAGGGCTAGTCTCCCTATGATCAGCATCAGTCGCCAGACTGCGTGCATATAAAAACAAAAAAACAAAAAATCGCAGATCTTTTTGCCTGACTTGAAGGTTTGGGGTCGACTTATGTCAATCTATAATTTTACAGATACCTATTAGTAGTGGTTCTCCAAACTTATTCTGTCATTTTCATTTTCTGTCAGGCTTCATACTGCCACTCTCAAATCATGCTCAATATTGAGCAGACATCTTTGTTTTCAGTGAAGCAACGGCTGAAAAGCCTATCTCACAGAGATAAGATGTGGCAAAGGGAGGAAGAATGCTCACAACCCTCTGCCCAGTGAGTGGATGCTCCTTGTCCACTCCAAATCAGAATTCACCCAGTGTTTGGGTATATATATATATAAAATTATTTATGATATGAATATTAAACAATAAATTAATATTTAAGTCCTTGAAGGGGCATCATCCTGGGAAAAAGGAACAGATAGCCTATTCACTAAATCAGTCTCATCGAGTATACTAACAAGGGATGTAATGGTATTGTCAATTTCACAATATCGCAATAACAAAAGTGTCTTGATACCATCATGGACCTGGATGGTAACAAATGGTCTTCTGGGCAAAACTGTAGTTTTGTTACAGCTGTGGTGGAGCAGAGCAAAGGGAAATGAGAACTACACAGACCATCGCCCCATACGTGCCCATCAACCTTTGTTCCGCTCACTCCCTCTTAAAATCTATGGACCCAGTGTTGCAAAGCTGGTGGACCCTGCTGTTGGAGGCGATGGAAAACAGCACATGAGAGAAAAGCCTTTGAAACTGTGGAAGCTTTAGCGTCTTTTAGATCTCATGTTTGGAAGCATTTTGGTTTTCCTGTGTCATGAAATAAGGGAGGGGAAAAGGTGACAGATAAACAAAAATTAAAATGCAGACACTGCTGGACTGTGGTTACCTACACATCGGGGAACACAACTGTTTCTTGCACTTTATTATCCAACTTATTAGGGCCCGAGCACGAAACACGTGAAGGCCCTATTGGAATTGTTCATATTATTAGGGCCTGAGCACTAGCGTACGAAGGCCCTATTGTAATCATAGGAATTATTCTCGTGACGCTCATATCGCATTTTTGAGGGCCTAAACATGCTCAAAAACTCACGAAACTTTGCACACGCATCAGAACTGGCAAAAATTGACATCTGATAGGGGTCTTGTTCATTGGCACCGTAAAATGGCTCCATATCACCCCCTGGAAATGGTGGTGGCACCTCAAATTTGCCCATTAAAAGGACGTATTTTATTAAGTAGGTTGGTCTCATTCACCTCAAATGTGGTCAGACAAGCATTAAGATCATAATGGTGACTGTGAGTCTTCATGGGACGCCCTTGCTGTGTCGCATCACATCTACATGCCAATATACAGATTTAATGATAGCGCCACCTATTGGCAACAGGAAATGATGTGTTTTTTGTAAGTAGGTTGATTTGATTGACCTCAAACGTGGTCAGACAAGCATTAAAATTATAATGGTGCTTAATTGTGAAGACTGAGAGTCTTCATGGGACGCCCTTGCTGTGTTGCCATGGCAAATTTCCATCCTTCGCCGTTAAACAGGAAGTTGTTGTAACTCCCGCATGCACTGTCCAATCTACCCCAAACTTCACATGTTTACTTACTGTCATGGCCTGAACACATCTACGTGCCTTGGTATTAACTGTTATGCATTGGTTTTTAGAAGGGTTGGTTGATTTTCCATCACATAGTAATTTCAGACAAAGAGTCAATAATATAACCATACTGAGGAACAATATGAAAAAAAGGGTTGAGGCATACAGAGTGAAAGAGAGAGAGAGAAAGAGAGAGTAGGAGTGCAACATCAATGGAGAGATACAGAGGATGAGACACACAGACATTTTGTGGGGAGGTGAGTGGGGCAGGTTGGTTAGGAAGTGGTGAGGTTAGTGCAGTGGAGTCATGCTGCTGTCTGGTCTAATGTACCGGCTGTGTGATAGGCTGAGACTGCTGGCCTGCATACCTGATACCCAGCTCTGTTCTAATCGTCCTTTTCCTGTAGCTGGGCTCAGACAACGCTCCTTTCTCCTTTTTTCTCTTCCTGCTGCACTCCTAGCTCAGATCAGGTTGCTAAAAGAAAAATGCCGTCCATCCCACCAACTCTCTGTTTCATTGCCCCCTTGCAATTCTTTTCACACACACACACACACTGCTGCCTGCAGCCTTCCTTTTCCTCCAGTCTTCTGACATCTTTTCTGTCTTCAGAAAAGGGTTGTCTCCTTACCATGGCACTGCAGAAGGAGATAGCAAAACAGACACAGAAAGAATTTGGTGTGACAGCAGGTTTATATTGATAAAATGATGTCATGAGTCAATCTACAAGGACCAGTAATTACCGTAAACGCTGATTCCATGGGTGGAGTTCAGGTAGGAATGTGATAAGTGTGGGATTGTGGGATACAGAGTCCATGTGTAGGCATGTGAATCCACCTATCAACAGAACTATATTGTTAGTACCTTCCACAAGACGGCATAAGAATGTTTTCTGATCTGCCATCTCTAAGGTTTGGTTAAGGCTAGGCAAAAAAAACTACTTAGTTAAGATTAGGGAAAGACTGTGGTCATAGTTTATTTACATTTACATTTACTCGTTTGACAGACACTCTTATCTGTTGCCTAGTGCTTGCTCATGGTGGGATTTGTTGGGTCTCTCTCTGTAAATACCTATTTTAAAGAGTATGGTCTAGACCTGCCCTATATGAAAAGTGCCTTGAGATGACTTTTGTTGTGATATGGCGCTATATAAATAAAATTTAATTGAATTGAATTTAATTGAATTCTTATCCAAAGTGATGTACAAGTCAGGGACAATACTAAAGTTTAAAAGTTTAAGTGCAGTAGTACTTACTTACTTTAAGTAAGTACTGAGAACTCAATCTTGTTCAGTAGGGCAAAGTGTAAGTTAGGTGTGTTAGGTTGGGGGGTGTTTAAGAGAGGGGGGTGCTCTTAAAAGAGACTGTTGAAGATAGAGACAGACACCCCTGCTCTGATGGTATTTGGGAGCTTGTTTCACCATTGGGGAATCACAAATGGTAAATGGACTATACTTACATAGCGCTTTTCTAGTCTTTTTGACCACTCAAAGCACTTCACACTACAGGTCACATTCACCCATTCATACAACACTTAATCTACACAAAGTGCTTTCTAACACACATTCACACACCGATGACACGCATCAGAGGCAATTTGGGGTTCAGTATCTTGCCCAAGGATACTTCGACACGCGGACTGGAGGAGTCGAGAACCGAACCACCGACCTTATGATTGGTGGGTAACTGCTCTACCTCCTGAGCCACAGCTGCCTCAAATGAGATCATCAGATTTGTGATTGCATTGTGTACAGGGATGGCAATGCCATTTGATGATCCTTGAACGATCCTTGGTTGAATAATTAATCAAAAACAAAGTTGAGTCCATGAGGTTTTGTGGTGCCATAACATAATGTAACTTCTAACTGACAGACCACATGCCTTATTCACACAGCCACAAGAGGGTGCTTGCCAGGAAATTGTAAACAGAAGTGTTGGAACAAATAGCTATTCTTTCTCTGTTGAGGACAGTCTCCTCTATCTGTCATTCTGTCCTATCCTGTCTGATCTTGTGTTGTCCCATATTGTCCTGTTCTGTCCTCCTCCTCCTGTGTTAAGGCGCTACAGGGGCCAGGTGTTGCTGTGTGTGGATTCTCAGTGTCACTGTGCACAGTGGGAGGACAAAGACAGTATTGAGGAAGCAGCCATGGAGCAGGGAGCAGCACAGGATACTCTTACAGACTGGCCAGTGTTTGTGCCAAGTCTTCCCTTCATTCACACAACAGATACTGTGTTCAGTTTCTCCCCACTCCCAGCTTTGTCCTATCAAGCTTTTTTTCTCCTTCCCATTCCCTCTACCTCTTCTCCTGTTTTTTTGTTTAGAACAGGTTGGCTTGCATTGAATTCAGCATCTAAGGTGTAGATGAGAGGCCCAGATAGCAGTAGGTCTAAGAACAGACTTGAGGTTGTTCTCTTAACCTCCATGACAGAGAGGTGGAGGGTGGAATGAACTTGTAAGAAACTCAACCAAATTGTACTTTAAACTGGACAAGAAAAGACCATAAAATGTGACTGAGTACACAGTAGTTTTGCATTAGGATGCTGACCTTTTCTTGCTCTCTAGACCAGGATTGAGGTAATAAATTCATTGCTTTTTTTTTGGAGAACAGATTGCTGTTTCGACATACATAAGAAGATCACATCTTGTCACATATGGCCCTGTAGGTGAAAGTATCAGATCTGTGCTGATAGCATAAAGGAGGAACGAGACAACTGGATTAAGGAAATCATAATACAAACGAAAAAGCATATTTGAGCAAAAGAAAGCAAGAGAAACCTTTTGCTGTCATGGTTACAGAAACCTTGGAAACTCTGGCATTTTGCCATGACAAACTTAATTGGTTGCATTAGCCTGATAATCAGGCTAAATGGCTACTCCATTACTTCTCAGTCATTTAGTCTGACAATGGCTCCTTGTTTGGTATATCTCTTCTTTCTTCATCATGAGTCACTAGCAAATGACATATCCAGCCTGTCCAATATCGCCCCTCAGGGGGGTGCCAGAGATCACAGGAGGTGCGCAGAGCCTTGTCTGCTCTGAGGATGTGAGGTTATCAAAATTATATTTGTGCATATTAAATTTTAAAAAAAACACACCCAATTGGATAATCAAAATTCAGTATAAACCAAATTAAAACATATTTTTGTTCACATTTAAATTTATTAAGCTACTTATTACCAACACCTCTGTGACCTCTGACCTTCTGTTCAGTCTTATCAGGTCAGCTAGCAGCTACCTGGGTAATTCATCCATGATTGTTTCCCTGCTGTCAGCATCATATGAATAAAATACCATGTCTGAGGAATGTAAAAGTGTAGATGACTCATTAGTATCAAACAAGAAAACAAGACAATATCTCGACAGTTACCTCGATTTTGGTTTTATGGAAGGACAGGACAGTTTTTGGCCAGAATGTGTAATTTGTGGTGAGAAGCTAATGGCAGCACAAAGCCAAGCAAACTGAAATGACACCAGGAGACTAAACACCACGAAACTACTGGTGAAAGTCGGGAATATTTTGCGAGGAAGAAGCAGCTGGCACTATCAAGAAGATGACATCAGAAAAGCTTTTGAAAGAGCAGGTACTGATTTACACAGAGTCACGGAGGCATCATTTGAGTGTTCGCTGTTAATTGCCAAGGCTAAAAAGCCACATGATATTGGAGAGCAGCTAATCAAATGGGGGGGGGGGGGGCTAGACTGGCGCCCACAAAAAAAGGACTTACCCCCAAACCCCGCCACCAACACAACAATATATTACATTATTTTTATTATTTTATTACATATAATCTTAAATACAAAAACGTAACTAGAACAAAGAAAAAACAAGATCAATAAATAAAATACAGTATAATATAAATTGCACATGCTTGAAAAATCCCTGAAGAAAGCAAAAAAAGGCAACTCTATATATAATCTTAAATACAAAAATCATCAATTACATCATCATACGAAATCTGTTGTGCAACTGTATGATCGATGCTGATGATGGCGAGTTTTGTTTTGATTTTTGATTTTTTTTCTTTTTGATTGGCGCAATCTATGTGAGGGCTCCCTCGTGTGCCCCCACATAGATTGCGCCCTGGGCGGTCGCCCACATTGCCCATAGCAAAAACCGGCCCTGAACCCACCTGCCTGAGAATTGTGGAGAGGCTGTGTGGACCACAGGTGGTTGATAAAGTGAAAACTATCCCACTCTCTGGCTGCAGATTGCCTAAAGCAGCTGCACAAGAACCTTAGGAATGTTCCCTTTGCCATTCAGCTGGATGAAACAGCAACAGTGGCAGACGAGTCTGTGCTCATCATTTATGTGCAGTATATTGATGATGATGACTTGAAACAAGATATGTCTACAAATCTAGCAATCTTGCCCCCTTGGGCAAAAACAAGGGATTTAACAGCCGCTTGAAGGAAAAGGCCCCTTGGTGCGTGATTTTCCACTGCATGCTACATCGCCAAGCATTGGCCAGTAAAAATTTTCAGAAGACCTCAATAACATCTTATCAACTGTTGTCAAAGTTGTAAACTTTATTAAAACCCAACCTTCTAACAAGAGACTTTTTGCCCTGCTGTGCGAGGATGAAACACATCAAACAATACTGCTACACACAGAGGTACAGTGGATATATATATATATATATATATATATATATATATATATATATATATATGTATATGTACTGCTCAAAAAAATAAAGGGAACACTAAAATAACACATCCTAGATCTCAATGAATGAAATATGCCAGTTGAAAGTCTTTCTTCATTACATAGTGGAATGTGTTGAGAACAAAATAACGTAAAAATGATCAATGTAAATCAAAATTATTATTCCATGGAGGTCTGGATTTGGAATCATACTCAAAATAAAAGTGGAAAATCACATTACAGGCTGATCCAACTTTAGTGGAAATTCCTCAAGACAAGTCAAAATGAGGCTCAGTAGTGTGTGTGGCCTCCACGTGCCTGTATGACCTCCCTACAACGCCTGGGCATGCTCCTGATGAGGCGGCGGATGTTCTCTTGAGGGATCTCCTCCCAGACCTGGATTAAAGCATCAGTCAACTCCTGGACAGTCTGTGGTGCAACGTGGCGTTGGTGGATGGAACGAGACATGATGTTCCAGATGTGCTCGATTGGATTCAGGTCTGGGGAACGGGCAGGCCAGTCCGTAGCATCAATGCCTTCATCATGCAGGAACTGCTGACACACTGCAGCCACATGAGGCCTAGCATTGTCATGCATCAGAAGGAACCCAGGGCCCACTGCACCAGCATATGGTCTCACAGTGGGTCTGAGGATGTTGCAGGCAGCAGAATGTTCTCCACGGCATCTCCAGACTCTGTCATGTCTGTCACATGTGCTCTGTGTGAACCTGCTCTCATCCGTGAAGAGCACAGGGCGCCAATGGCGAATTTGCCAAGCTTGATGTTCTCTGGCAAATGCCAAATGCCCTGCACGGTGTTGGGCTGTAAGCACAAGCCCCACTTGTGGACGTCGGGGCCTCATACCACCCTCATGGAGTCTGTTTCTGACAGTTTGAGCAGAAACATGCATATTAGTGGCCTGCTGGAGGTCATTTTGCAGGGCTCTGGCAGTACTCTTCCTGTTCCTCCTTGCACAAAGGAGGAGGTAGTGGTCCTGCTGCTGGGTTGTTGCCCTCCTATGGCCCCCTCCACGTCTCCTGGTGTACTGGCCTGTCTCCTGGTATCTCCTCCATGCTCTGGACACTGTGCTGACAGACACAGCAAACCTTCTTGCCACAGCTCGCATTGATGTGCCATCCTGGATGAGCTGCACTACCTGAGCAACTTCTGTGGTGATTCACAATCAGTGTTGCTTCCTAACTGGACAGGTTGATTTCACAGAAGTGCAATTGACTTGGAGTACAAGTGTATATTTGTGTGTGTGTGTGTGTGTGTAAACCAAGTCTTTGATCACAAGTCCATCATCAGGGCACCTCACTATTTACATCCTTAAATAGAGAGGTGGCAGATAACCGTGGAAATTGTAGTGAGGTGTACAGAACGTCTTACTTCAATGCAGAAAACTAAAGTTCTACCATCGAAGACCATTCCCTCCGCTGTTGGCCCGGAAATACATGTAACAAAAATACAAAATAAAATCGTGAAGACACTTCCGGTGGAAATTATTTTGTTGCCGATTTGATATTTGTTTAATTAGTAAACATGAATCAACATTGTAACTTGAAAACTATTTATTAACTGTGGCACGTAGAGATTTAATATATTCTGTCTAACTTCCACATAACATGGGTATCTACGCTGCTGTGGCAACGTGCATCGATTCAAAAACTTTACAATTAACACACATTATTGCTTTCACGTATTTTCATTCAGAATTTCCCTTTGAATAATACATTTTACTGCAATCAGCTGAATTTAATATGTACTGACAACTGTGGGTGTTTATATGACACAAGAAGCTGACGTGTCTACTTGTACTGTACACCTGAAGATCGTAAGAGGAAATTTAGGCTAATGCATAACCATGCAAGCAATGTCGGCACTCGTGGAGGACAGGAGGTTAGTTAAAACTCTTGATTATGTCATGAGACATGTATATTATTTAGCACATTATATATACACTATTCTGTTGTGTGCTATTACAGTAGATGTTTCCACCTCCTACATGTACTATTCTTTACTGCTACCATAATTTAGCTTTTAGATTATACTGCACCATTGGCACAGGTTTATGTATACTGATTAACATTATTAATTCATTATTGGTTCTACTTGGTGCAATTTCTGTTCTTTTTTAAAAATCTTCTATTATTCTTATTATTATTGGGGAGAGAGAGTAGGGGAGTGGCATGCAGAAAGGGTCCGGCCGGATCGGGTGGGTATTGGGTCGCACCGCAATTTCTAAACCTAAATTTGCTCAAGGGGTTGGGAGTCAGTAAAAGGCTTATCTTAACATCCATATACTTGGCTCTTTGTTTTTCATGAAATAATCAAAGAGAATTATTGAGCGCTTTACTGAAAAAGTAAACAAAGCAAAAAAACACGGACACTGAAAAAATTATGAAATGTTCTATTGTTCTTTATTCACAGCAAATCACAACAGTAGTACTATGCTACTACTTATTTTCATAAATTATTAATTATTGTCCATTTGGCACTCACAATACCCCAAATATCCTCAGACATCTATGTTTTCCTCACAGAACCTCCACGTCTTCACTGTTGTCAAACACAAACTTGAATGGCTGCAGAATCAGTTCTCTGTCAGTGGTATCCAGGTCCTCACTCATCCCAGCGTTGTGCAAACAGCTGCACAGCCTCTGCCAGTTTGTCTTCCTCCATCATCAGCGCAACAGGCAACTTCACCTTGCCTGAGAACGCATGCTGGTCTGTCATGATTCAGTTAAAGGTGGCCCCAGTGCAGGACAGAGATTCTGCTCACACGATAGCTGAATTCAGTCCTTTAATGATTGCTAGAGAGAAAGAAAAGGGTAGTCAGGGCAACGGGGTGCTGGTCTAGAGGGGGGAAGCTGGTGAGAAGGCTACTCCGGCGGTGGGAGAGGGGAGCAGGCGATGAAGCAGAGGCAGGGTGGCAGCTCCATGGACAGAGGCAAAGGAAAACTAGGCACAGAGGAAAAACCACAATCTTCAGAAAACAGAACACAGGAAAACAAAATATACACTAGGAAAATACACTAGTAAGTCACTGGAGATGGCTGTAGTCATTACCACTGAAGTTGAACGGACAATCTGGCGAGGAGTGGAGGAGGAACCAAGGCTTAGGTACGGAGACTGATGAGGATGATGAGAAGCAGGTGTGCCACCATGACCACGAGCTATGCCCCCACCTCTGCAACAAGAAAACACACACACGCGCACACACAGACCAGGGAAAAACGCTGGTGCCCATAGCCAGACTGTGACTGTGACCTCCCTTTTAAAGCCCACTAGGCTTGTTAGGGTGAGCCCTATAGAAGTCCCGTAGGAGGTCAGGGTCCAGAATAAAACGAGGAATCCATGACCTCTCCTCAGGTCCATAGCCCTCCCAGTCAGTGAGGAACTGAAAACCTCATCCGTGGCATCTGCCATCCAGAATCCAGTAAAGATACATGAAAAGTGGGATGGCGCTTGAAGGAGCTAGGGCGCTTGAGGCGAACAGCAGAATGGTTAATAATCCTCTCAACCTCAAAAGGCCCAATCAGTGAGGATAAATTTCTGGGAATCCACTTGTAGAGGTAAGTCTCTAGAGGACAACCAGACCTTTTGTCCAGGGTGTTACTGTGGAGCCTGAACACAACGATGGTCAGCCAAATGTCGATTCCTAGCCACCGATCTCAAGAGTACTGCTCAAGCCTCCCTCCACACTCTCCGGCAGCGTCTCAGGCAGGAGCATTCCTGCACTGAAGGAACTGCCACCTCCCCCTCCTGTGAAAGGAACAATGGGGGTTGGAAACCAAAACATGACGATGAACGGAGACATGCCAGTGGCAGAACTGGAGAGGGAGTTGTGGGCATACTCGATCCAGGGTAACTGAGAGCACCAGGAAGCCGGGTGATGGGCACAGACACAACGGAGCATGGCCTCTAGCTCCTGGTTGACCCGCTCTGTCTCCAAGGCAGAGGAAAGTTTAGGTAGGGGAACAAAATGTACAGCCTTGGAGAACCGATTTACTACAGTAAGAATGGTGGTGTTATCTTGTGATGGTGGTAAGCCAGTAACAAAACAGCTATGTGAGATCAAGGGTGGTGGGGCACTGGGAGAGGGTGTAAGAGGCCAGCAGGAGGGCGATTGGAGGTCTTACCCCGGGCACAGACGGGGTAGGCAGCCACAAACTCATGTGCGTCCTTGGAGAGGGAGGGCCGACAAAAATGCTGCTGGATGAGCATGAGGATTCTCTGAACCCCCGGATGGCAAGCTATGTTTGAGGAATGACCCTACTGCAGAACCTGTGATCTCAGAGGCACAGGGACAATAAGACTGTTATCAGTTGCGTCACCTGCTGGATGGTCCTTGAGGGCCTCTTGCACTTGACTTTCAATGTCCCACTGAGCCGCTGTTAACACGCAGGTAGGAGGCAGAAAAGTCTCTGGTGGGAAGCTGGCCTGGTCATGTTCCGTCTGGCGAGAAAGAGCGTCTGGCTTGGTGTTGAGAGAGCCGGGTCTGTAGGTAAGAGTAAAATTAAATCTACTCAGGAACAAAGCCCACCTGGCCTGGCAAGGGTTAAGTCTCTTGGTGGACCGGAGGTAAGAGAGGTTCTTGTGGTCCGTCCACACGATAAAAGGCAGCTCTGCTCCCTCCAGCCAGTGACACCACTCCTCCAAGGCCAGCACCACCACAAGCAGCTCATGATTTCCCACATCGTCATTCTGTTCTGCAGGGGACAAGTGGCAGACGAAAAAGGCATGGGGTGAAGTTTATTATCCACCTCAGATTGTTGGGAGAGGATAGCCCCCACCCCAGAATCTGAGGCATCAACTTCAACAATAAACTTCTTAGAGGGGTTGGGATAAATGAGCACAGGGGCAGAGGAGAAAAGGTTCTTTAGGGAAGAGAAAGCCTGAGCTGCCTCAGGTGTCCACATAAATCAGAGAGTGGTGGAAGTGAGTTGTGTGGGGGGTGCTGCTACCTTGTTCTAGTCCCAGATGAAGCGGCGGTAAAAGTTAGCAAAGCCCAGAAAATGATGGAGCTGTTTGCAGCTCCCAGGGACAGGCCACTGTGCCAGTGCTTTGACTTTGGCTGGATCAGCTCTGATTTGACCCTTCTGAATAATGAAACCAAGAAAAGTAACTGTCTGAGAATGGAAATCACATTTCTCGGCTTTGACGAATAGGCTGTTCTCCAGGAGTCTCCGCAGTACCAGTCTTACATGCTCTTGGTGTTCTTTAAGGTTCCTGGAAAAAATGAGAATGTCATCTAAATAGACAAAAACAAATTGATTGAGCATATCACGGAGGACATCATTAACCAGCGCCTGGAAAACAGTGGTAGCATTTGTCACACCAAAAGGCATAACCAAATATTCAAAATGGCCCAGGGGTGTGTTGAAAGCGGTCTTTCATTCATCTCCCTCTCTGATTTGGACAAGGTGGTATGCATTTCTCAGATCGAGTTTAGAGAAGACTGTGGACTGGTAAAGGGTGTGAAAAGCTGAATCCAAGAGAGGGAGTGGATATTTATTATTTATTATTATTATTATTTATTATTCCGGAGAGGAAGAGGGGCGAATAATCCCAGCAGCTAGAGACTCTTCAATATATCTCTCCATGGCTTCCCTCTCAGGCCAAGAGAGGTTGTAGAGCCGGCTTAAAGGTAGAGAAGCCCCAGGGAGAAGGTCGATGGAGCAATCATAGGGACGGTGAGGTGGCAAGGAGAGGACATGCTGCTTGCTGAAGACATCAGACAGGTTATGGTAAACCTCTGGAATGAGGGTGAGATCTGGTGGGTCTGGAGGAGAAACAACAGGGGGACCCTGGGGAGACAGAGCTGAACATAGGCAGTGACAGTGAACACTCCAGCTGATGATAGTGCCTTTAATCCAGTCGATATGGGGGTTATGCAACTTTAACCATGGTAATCCAAGAATGAACGGAGAGTGGAGAGACGTGATAACAAAAAACTGAATGTGTTCACGATGGTTACCTGAAGTGAGTAGAGTTACTGGGGCAGTCTAGTGAGTAATCCTTGCCAGAAATTTGCCATCTACAGCAGTGACAGTCTTAGGCTCTGGTAGGGGGATGATAGGAATAGCATGCTGGGTGACAATGGCATGATCAATAATCAGCTCCTGAATAAACTAGGGGTCTTAAGGCGAGAGAGGACTGATTCCACAATAAAACAGATTCTAAATGGGTGCGCTGGGGTGTAGAGGAAATGGAGGTACATGTCTGGCCCACCCAAATCCCTCCACCATCAGGTGGAGAGATTCAGGTGGTGCAATTCTGGGCATGTCACTGTGAAGGAACATTTCTGCTCCCCAGATATTTAACTTTTAGCCGTGAGTATGCGTCCATATTATTTACCACGGGAATTCTCCTCTGTTGCTAGGTTACAATGCCAACATCCCGAGGCTCTTGTGGCCAAATTTTAACCATGTTACTTTCGCCTAAACTCTCCCAACTTTCTACCAGTTTGTAGACTGCACCACATGGGAAAACAAAACACTGGACCTTCTGTATGCAAATGTTGCAGACACATACAGCACCACTGCCCTTCCCTTACTCTGCAATTCAGACCACAACCTGGTGCCTTTAACACCTCAGTATGTTCCTGCAGTTCAAAGGCAGCCCCGTTTCCATGAGGACTGTAAGGAGATGGAGAAGGACACAGGAAGCCAGCGAAGCCCTGCAGGACTGCTTCGAGACCACAGACTGGGATGTATTCTGCAATCCACATGGGGAGGACCTCAACAACATCACGGACTGCGTCACAGATTACATCAACTTCTGTGAGGACAACATCATCCCCACCAGGACTGTCCACTGTTTCCCTAACAACAAGCCCTGGATCACCAATGACCTGGAGGATCATCTTAACAGGAAGAAGAGAGCCTTCAGAACTGGAGACGAGGAACTGAAAGGGATACAGCATGAACTGAAGATGAGACTGAGGGAATGTAAAGACTCAAACAGACAGAAGCTGGAGAACAGACTTCACCAGAACAACATCAGGAAGGTGTGGAAGGGCATGAAGCAGGAGGGCAGCCTGGACAGAGCCATCGAACTGAATGTGTTTTTCAACAGGTTCAGCTCAGGACCCCCTGCTGGGCCCTCCCACACAGGACCAGTCTTCACACCCTCTCGGATACTGACTCCACCACCACCACCTCATGACCACCCCCTGTTGCTCTGCACCTCTGACTGCAGCCCCCCTTCTCCAACCTCTGGATTAAGCACACCACCTAATGTGACCCAGCGACAGTGGACCAGGTTGGGGAATGACTAATAAGCAGCCACCAGGGCAAGACTGCGGGACCCTAATGGCAGCCAGCCCAGGGTCCTGAGGCCTGCGCTACCCAACTGTCTACTATCCTGCAGCAACATCTTCAACCTGAGAGTCTGCTGCAGGAAAGGGTGCAGTGCTTTGCAAACATCCTACTAGTACCAGCGGTACCTGAGAGGCCCACACCATCTGGTATCAATGACACAGGTCGATCTCCCTCACTTCACACATGATAGAGGTCCTGGAGAGACTGGTTCTGGCCCAATTAATACCACAGGTGAAACCTGCTCTTGACCCACTCCAGGTTGCTTATCAGCCTCATGTGGGTGTGGATGATGCTGTCATCCATCTGCTGCAAGCGTGCCTCTCACCTGGATGGTAGTGGAGGCACGAGTGAGGAGGCATGTTTTTTATTTCTCCAGTGCCTATCAATACTATCAACGTGCTGGTGAGGCCTGCCAGTGCAGGTGTCAAGCATATCCACCGTGTCTGGATTGCAGCAGGTTATCAGATGAGCACAGTTTGTGCGGCTGGGGTCTCCCTGTCCTGATGTGGTGGTGTGCTGGAGCACCTCAGGGACACCCTGTCTCCATTTCTGTACTCCTGCCACCTCAGACTTTCAGTACCAACACTGATTCATGCCATCTGGAGAAGTTCTCTGATGACTCGGTGGTGGGGTGTGATAGAAATGGGCAGTGCATGAGAATCATCTATCCTAGCATCAACAAAACCAAAGGCTTGTGGTGGACTTTCACGAGGACTAAGGACTGTGAGCCAGACCCGCAACCATCATGGTGAGGAGGACGATTTGTGAGACTGCTCTTGGGTGTCCATTTGGACCAGCAGACGGACTGGAGCACCAACACTGATGCTGTGTACAAGAAGGGATGGGCAGACTATTTCAGAGGCTCAAGGAATCCTATTCCATCTTGCAGCAAATGTTTTAGGAATCTTCTGCAAGTCTGTGGTTCTGCGAGAGTGCCATCCCACTTGGCTGTAGTCTTAACAGGGCGGCACCATTACCAAGGGACGCTAACAGAATAAACGAACTCATCTACACAGCTGGGGCTGTCATTGGACTAAGATGGAGACATTTGGTCATTTTGAGACGAGTCACTGAACAAACTGCTCTCCATTATGAACCTTCATCCACCCCCTTCATGATGCGTTACAGAGACAGCAGGCTCATTCTCAACAGACTCCCAATTCCAGCTCCGCTCACAAGGAATGCTACAGAGTATTTCTGCCATTCTCCATAGCTCTATGCAGCAATTCACCTGTGTGACAAATTGAACACACCACCTATTTTGCCACATTTTGGAAATATTTATTCAAATTTATAGCACATATTGTTGTGTCTATATATGTTTTTTCTTTCTACACCACATATTCTATATTTTAGAAAAGCATGTATATGGTTTGCACATTCATTCTCAGATGAAAATGTGCACATAACTATTTAATTAACTCATTATTTTCCTGTATATATTTTAAGTATTTTTCATTTTTGCTGTTGTTACCTGTTGTTGCTGCTCTTTAGCATGAAATTTCCTCATGTGGGATCGGCGCGTCCAGGCTGATACAGATGTCGCTACACCCTTACTCCTTTTGTCAAAAGGGCATATGTCTGTCGTCTCATGGCTGAAGCAAAATGAGTATTAGTGTGTTTTCCTGCTAATATTTTCTTCTACAGGCATTGCAGCATGTTGCACATTTGTGGAATCTCATGTAATTTGCAATATTAGCCTGAATGGGCGTCTATTCTCATGTACACCATCCCTCATCTATTTGCGGAGGACAGATGCCTGAAAAGAGGTCACTCAGGAAGCAGTGTAGTGTGTAAACAGAATGCCGTGAAGGGACATATCATGGTGAAACTGTATTTAGCGTATTGCGAGCTCTGGGCATTAAGGTAGGATATCAGAGGTTCCGTGGATGTAAAGTCTTAAACCAGCTGGGCATTATTAAAAAATTGATAAAATGCCAGAGCTGCGTCTAGTCTGCCACAACAAAGAAAGAGGCCCTTATCTTTCCAGCGAGTTCAACATGCAGGATATCTTTTGGTTCTCTGACACTAGACCCTAACCGCAGTTTGGCCAAGAGGTCAGGCAGTACTGGTTATCAACACCAGTCAACCCGATACAATAAAGGAGGAGGTTCTTGGTTCCAGTTCTAGCAACATCCAAAATGACATTTAACAAGGGTGAAATGTGAACAATTTGATCACTGTGACTAGAACAGAAAAGCTGAAATAATTTCCAAAGGTCAGGCTGAAGATTTGTTGTAAATAAATACATAAATGATTTTTTTCTCACTGGGTGAGCATTTTTTGCTCTTCAGTCACAGTTGTTGACTTGTGAATATGTGATGCAAATAAACATTGACAATAATAGACTGTTTCCGCTGCCAATGTACATATATAATGTGATATGTTCATTTTATAATCTATGAAATCTTCAACGATCATGGTAAAAAGCATCATTGTTTAGTTCAGTGGGAAGATATGAGTATGTGATTATTTAGTGTAATAAACTCCTCTGACTGAAGCTCTTTTGGGTATGTGGAAAGACTGGGTTAAAAACAATTTAATAATCTCTAAATATTTGATGATCTTTATTATTTGTCTTTATTTTCATCTTTTCCTGTTGGGATCACCAAGACAATGACTCTAGTTTTCCAGTGATCTGATTCAGTGATTTGGGCTATTGAGGTTTTGACTAGGATAAATATCAGTGTGATGGTTGTGTGACAGCCTGGTGGACGTAAGGCCTGTTTCGGGAGCTTTGTTTTTACAATTACAAGGGCACTTTAGCTGAGTATTAGATAAGTATTTAGTGCTGAATGGAGATAACCCTTGTTACTGCGTGTTTGGCCAGTCTGTGAACAACAGTGCGTCTTGACAATCAAAACTTTTGTATCCGTTTTCCAAATTTTTTGACACAGAGTCAACTTGAATGTCACAAGCTCATCTTCTTCTGGGCAGATATTCCATGTGATAATTTGAAGTAACAGGGGTCCTCTTGCAACTTCATTGATAAATACTCACCGATGTCGGCCCAAAGTGGCTATTAATCTTGTCCAGACGCTTCATAATGTGGGTAAACTCTGTGCATAAGGCTTACAAGCACAGTGCCCATCAGGCCTACTTCAGCAGCAGTGAAAATGCTGTAACTCCACGTTGTTTTACGCTCTGTACTCCAGTTTCATGAAAAGCATTCAGGCGTCTTTGCACCACGGCGGTTTGATTCAGGCCCCTCATCTGCTTGTTAGTCTCATCGTAGGCGTGCATCCGCCAGGTAGGCGCTTTGATCAAAGCCATCAGTTAGCTGTTCAAAACAGTGAGGTGAATTTATGATATTGAAAATACAGAATAACTGTAGTGAGCAGGAGTTCTATGATATTAAAGAGGGCATTTCATTTAAATGTCTGGTTTAATTCAGGAATAAAAAAATCAAATGATATTTTAGATGCTTTTTGTGATTTGATATGAATGGTGGTGATTGTATTTTGTATCAGCATATTGTCTCATATCAGTCTTTAGCTCCTGAATTAGACAGATCAAAGTCATATCGCATATAGCATCAGTATGTCTATTTTAAATAATTGCACTCTGCTTTGTTTAGGCTCCTGCTAGCATATGCCAGGACTTCCTTGGTTCCCAGCCCTGTTTTCAGGGCAAGCAGCACCGAGGCCCATATCGCTGAGTCTGTGTGCACACAAGGGAGATCAAGTGAGATCAATGGGAGACCAGTCTTTGGTTTCTTTTGGTTTCCAAAAAGCAGCCCTGACTTGGCTCACAGAGTCAATGTGTTCAGGGTTTCTGCTGGCTGAAAGAGGTTGGGACAAAATCTGTTAATTTACTAGCAGACATACCAAAGACACGCTGGACTGCCTTGATGTGGGTTAACAGAATTCCTTATGTCTTGGTGTATCTGGATCCATCTGGATCTGTGGACCTGGCCCCAGAAATTTAGGAGGTCTGGAAGAAGTTGCATTTCCTTATGTTGACTGTCAGCCTCAAGTTTCTGGAAAACTCTAGGTCATCAAAGTGCTGCTTCCACAAGGAAGAGTAAGCTAGGATGTCTAAAGGTAAATAAAGCAGCTGGCGCCCCCTCAGTTCTGGGTGGCGACTGTGGCCTCTGAAAGTTTGGCGGTACGTTTGTGAGTCCGAAGAGCATGACGAACTGAGTGAGTCCAAAGGGGTCAAGTGAAGGCAATTTTAGCCGCTGCTGTGCCTCATCATTTAATACTCACTAATGAGGTCAGTGGTGGAGAAAACTACAAACCAACAAGTGGGTCAGAATATCCTGAATGGTGGGCGAAGGTAAGCATCAGTGTATGTTACTGCATTAGTTTGATGTAATTCACACAAAACCTGGGTTTCCATCTTTTTTTTAGGAATAGGGACCACAAGTGAGGCCCAAACCCGAAGATGAGGGGTTCAATGGTATGTCACAAATGTCCTCCATAGCTCCGCTTCATCACTAATGGTTTGCTGAGGGCATTAGTTTTTGTTTGATAGGGATGTCCTGTGTAACCAAGATTTTGTGTGTTGAATATTTGTCTGGTCTAGCGTAGTGCATTTTACATCCACATTTTCCTGTAGCAGCCTGTAGAGTCTTTCCTCCATCCAACTGTGCTGTCTCCACTACCTTGTGCAACAGCTGTGTTCCGGGCTGGAGAGGAATGTGGGAGCAGTCCTCTGAGGGATCAATTGCTGAGTGAAAGGAAAGCAGGTTCTTTCAGTCCAGTTGGTGAGTTAACATCCTTTTCAAAGCCATGTTGTTGTGTTTCTGAACCAATACAAATTCTGCCCAGTATCCATTTGCAGCTCACTGAACTCAAAGTCAGTCCCAGGACAGCCAGAAGAAGGCGAGGCTCTGAGATGAAGCACCACCACTGGTAGAGAACAGGTATACTCTTGTAACTTCCCACAGTATACGCTGCCATCCCAGTGGCCACCTCACCCCTGTCAGCCAGATACAGGATTTTCCATCCCAGGTATGAACACTTGTCCTTTGCCTAGTTGCCTGTCAAATCTTCTCATTTGAAAAGAATGTAGAATGAGTCTAGATCCACCATAGCTAGTGCTCACTGAATGTGAGCTGGGGTTTCTTCTACTTATTAGATGTTAAGTCGGGACAGTTGTGTGGAGAATGGGACCCCCTTTACACTGCCAGCAGAAATGTGACAAGTTGTGTGCTACTGGGGAGCTGGAGTTGGTATGTATGGGGTGGTGTCCCATTGTGGCTGGGTCAAGTGCCTCCAGATGCATCCTGCTGCAGTTGTTTTTCTCTCCTTCTCCAGCTGTTAGCCAAGAGCCTCAACAGGGCATCCACCACTGTTCCTCATTTGACTTGCCAGAGGTGGTCTCATGTTCTTTAACACAACTGGATGACTTTTTCCTTGCTTTTTCCTTCTTAATATCTGGTCTCCACCAATGGCAGAAGGCCCTGTGCATTATAAGCTGCATACGGATGCTCGCTTCCCTTTCACATGTCCTGACCCGTTCCTCCAGCTCATCCACATAATCACTGAAAGAAGGCTGATGAGACTTGTGTTAAAGTCTTTCAGGTGGATGTTTCCCAGCCTTCAAGGTCCCCGCAGTCGAGCTGTGCCAAACAGGACTAGGGCGAGATTTCCCTCATCTATTGAGGGGTTCAGGAACAGATAGTCCTGACACTGTCCCAGGCACATCAGGGGATCGACACAATCCCCATCAGCCAGCTCTTTGCCAGAATGTGCTAAATGTTAGTGCTATCTGTAGGCTCTAACAGTGGAGGAGCCAGGGTCTCTGTTCAGTGAGATCTATGTCAATGCAGATTTGTTTGTCCATTTCCACCCCTGATGTCCAACGAGGCAGTGTTCCCATTCTCATGGAGGAGAAGTTTGCAGCATTAAGCCTTTGCTCATTAAGCCAAAACTCTGGTAGCACCCTGACTAGACGCGATTGTGGTTGAACGTAGCTCCCAGTAATAGCAGCTAGGATGAAGTTACTGGAGAAGATTTATTATGTTCTCATTCTACACACAGTTGCCCTGGCTACTTTCCCGAACATAGGATGGTTGGGACACTACCAATGGTGTCCCATGTAAATGTGCCATGTTGTTGTTTCTCTTTGAAGTGTAAACGTGCCATTCCTTCAGCTAGGGAATTGTGTGTATGTGTAGGGAGAGTGTGTCCTCAGGGCAGTCTTAAAACCTTAGGTTGTTTTATGTTTACAATATACTTTCCATACAAGTGCCAATAGAACATGCAATATAACAAAATCTCCTATCAGTAAAGATATATGTCATCATATACAACATTTCGCCATTCAATTAATTAATAGTTTATATATAATGACCACATGGAAAGGACTTTTTATTTTAAGTTATGTACTCAAAATGAACAATACTGATTCATATGTGAGCAGCTCAACTTGTGTGAAGTGTTTTGAAGCAGCATTGTATACCTGGAGTTGAGTGTTTTCACAATACCCGAAACCCCTGTTTCTGGACTGTGTAGATTGGGGCAATGTCTTTGTAGATATAAATTGCAATGGTTGCATCTTTACTTGAGTCTTTGTTGTATATGCATGAGCAAGCCTATTCTAATGTTGACTCTAGGGGTTACTTTGAGCACCTGATGGTTCTTTTGTGCCTCTCATTCATAAACTCTCTCAGCAGTACTCTTTGACATGGTTCTTTGATAGGTGATAGAAGGAGTTGGTGGTGTTTACCCAAGAGCTGTTGGGAGACAGATGTGGCATAATTTGCAAAAGTGCAGTTTTGTGGTCTGTGTCTGACTTTTAACGTAATCAAACTGACCATGCTACAGAGATGGCCTTGTTTAGGAATGATTTGTCTTGGTAATCCACTCCCTGTTGTGGAGCCTATTTGGTTCCCTCTCACTTTCACCGCCATGCTGGTATTCATGTTTCTGCCATCCATGCTGGGGTAATGTGCAAACTGTCATCAAATGATGAAAAAAAGAGACCATATTTCTCCTGTGTTAGCCTCTCACATTGGCTCCCAGTCAAATCAGAATAGAATTCCAAAATCCTCCTCACCTACAAAGCCCTTAATGGTCAGGCACCATCACACCTCAAAGATCCTCATAGTCCCCTAATCCCACTAGGACATTAAACAGAGATGCTGGTTTACTGGTGGTTCCCAGAGTTTTCAAGAGTAGAGATGGGAGGCAGAGCTTTCGCTATCAGGCTCCTCTACTGTGGAGACCTTCTCCTGGTTTGAGTCCGGAGGCAGACACCCTCTGCACTCTTAAGTAGGCTTAAACTTTTTCTCTTTGATAAAGCTTATAGTTAGGGTTGGCTCAGGCTTTAACCATCCATAGTTAATGCTGCAATGAGCCTAGACTGCCCGAAAAGATTCCCATGGCCTTGCTAGGCTTCCTCTCTCGCTCTCTCTCTCTCTCCATCATTATCAATTCCTTATCCCATATTATGGTACTAACTCAGTATCTTCCCTTTCCGTGATATTGTGCTCTTCTGTCTCTCTCTCCTCTTCTGTCACTTTCTGCAGGTACTTCTGCCTCTGGAGCTGTAGAATCTGATCTGTGATAACCGACCTCCTGCTGCTCACAACTCTACTGCCTGCGTATAAGTAGAAATTACTAGTACTGCTTCTAGTTTTATTGCTATTTTGCAATTAATGCTTTATCACTACTGTTACTACTACTGTATTATTGGTATCACTTTACTTTTTTTTTTTTTTTACATGGAATCTGTGTGCCATGCTATGTTTTCTGTTGCTATTCTCTACCCTATCCGGTTCTGCTTGAGGTTTCTGCTCTTAAAAGGAAGTTTTTCCTTGCCACTGTCGCCTACTTTGCTCATGGTGGGATTTGTTGGGTCTCTCTCTGTAAATACCATGTATTTTAAAGAGTATGTTTTAGACCTGCTCCTATATGAAAAAGTGCCTTAAGATGACTTTTTTGTTTGTGATTCAGCGCTATATAAATAAATTGAATTGAATTGAAATACTGAATATATAATAAAATGAACAAAAGAATGTATCACGAAGTAAAACCAAAAAAGTAAGTGCCATAAAAATTGAAACAGGATATTAATAGTTATTGTGTGTATGTGTTGTGTGTGTGTGTGTGTCTGTGCGTGTGTGTGCATGCACTTTATGGCGTATGTATCTGCACCAAGCCAGGCAGGTGGTAGGAAGCTTAGACATGCACATGTATTTACACATGTATAGACAGATGTTTTAAAATCATCCTCAACATTGCTACTCTACCAGCAGACTGCAGTCAATAACTCATTGTTCTGCCTTTTCAGAGAGAAATTCTTAGGGTGTTTTTTTCTCTTGTAGATATTCTATGCACGCTTTGCCCTCAGATTTCATGTGCCACGATAACCACTGACTGACACACTAGTTAAAGGCAGCAGACAGCTGGAATGCCTGGAGCTCTTTGTGCAGCATGGACTTTGGCCAGAGTATAGGCCAAGAGGAAACCTGGGAAAAGAGCCTTCCTTGAAACAGAACAAAGACTGGCCAAGAGGGTGGAATGTGCCTGACAGATCAAGCCTGGCCTCGCCTGGGTTGTTTAGGCCTGGTCAGATGTTTTCTCTGAAAGGTCACTGAGTTATGCTTGAGGGTAGAGGAAAGGTCAAATCAAATGTATGAAAATAGAACTGCTGTGACAAAACAGGTTATCATAAAGGCCAATTAGGTTTATAAAAGACTTAGATTTTGTCAGTTTTTCATGCTGCAAAGTTGTTTCAGAAGGTGCTTTCCTGGCCTTTAAGTGAGCCCTTGTAACTTTTGCTGGTCTAACAGTCAATTGTGTGAAAATGGTGGATGCATGTATAAATTGCTGTTGTAACACAGAAAGCTGAAATCAGCAAACAGTGTGTCCATATGCATGATGGATCTTCTAACAATAGCTAACATTAGCCACCGCAACACTGATGATAGCAGGCACCCTTGTGTCCAGCAAAGCAGATCATGCTGGGCTTGTTGCTGGAGTAACTACTTGCCCGGACAGCAGCAAACCTTGGTAGTACTTGTCAGCAAGTGAACTTAGCACTCAACTTCAAACCTGATAGTAAATTAACATGCTTTACAATACACAGATGTGTTTGTATCACTTTCGTCTTTGTTCATGATTGTATGCAAAATAACTTGCCTCTTCATTTGAACCTTTGTGGCCAATTAATATGTAGAAGGTGTCATGACCTGTCTCTAGCGTGGCACCGGGTGTCTTTGGTTTACTTCCTTGTGTCTCTTGTGTTTTGTTACTTCCTGTTTTGTTTTAGTATCTTCTTGGTGTTGGCACGCGCGCGCGCGCGCGCGCGCGCGCGCGCGCGCGCGCGCCGCGCGCGCGCGCGCCGCGCGCGCATGTAATTACACCTTCGCGCGCGCGCGCGCGCACATGGCGGCGGCGGCGGCGGCGGCGGCGGCGGCGGCGGCGGCGTGTGTGTGTGTGTGTGTGTGTGTGTGTGTGTGTGTGTGTGTGTGTGTGTGTGTGTGTGTGTGTTGTGTGTGTGTGACTGTTAATGTGTGTGTGTGTGTGTGTGTGTGTGTGTTATTGATATTGTGTGTGTGTGTGTGTGTGTGTGTGTGTGTGTGTGTGTGTGTGTGTGTGTGTGTGTGTGTGTGTGTGTGTGTGTGTGTGTGTGTGTGTGTGTGTGTGTGTGTGTGTGTGTGTGTGTGTGTGTGTGTGTGTGTGTGTGTGTGTGTGTGTGTGTGTGTGTGTGTGTGTGTGTGGCCCGCGCGCGCGCGCGCGCGCATAACAGTAGAAGAATGGGGGTTGGGCCTGAGGGTGGTGTTAGAGAAAAGGTCATGAGGTTGCCAAAGTTGACAGGTCTCATCCTCTGGGGAGCATGGATGCACTCACCACAATTCATAGTGTGCAGCTCATTAAATTTCAAGATATGTTTGCGTGGAGCAGAATGATGGACACACTGACAGACAAAAGCCAACAAATTTTTAACTCAGCTCTTCTTGCCAGAAACTGATTTGGAACAAGTTAATCTTTAACTCACCTGGAGATCATACATTTTTAGGAAGTCGCACAGTGACTCTGATGTTGCTGTTGTTAGCCACCAGTCATGGTGTGTGTTGGTTGAGCTCAGCATAGAACTGGTTCCACAGGTTGCTGTTTCTGATACAGAGTAACCCAGCACAAACCTACAGAAGCCACAAACACACACAAGAGTATAAGAACAGATTTGCAACTGAAAAATTAGTTGTAATTGTAACATTTTTTGTTAAAATGAATTGTCGAGCAACATGGTTGCATGCAAATAATTAATTATCCTGAAAGTGATTCTTCAGATTCGTACATATTTGCATTTGCTACCTGTTACAGATCCTAAGAGACTGCCACATCAGCTCCTTCCTTGTCTTGAGAACAAGCACTTCACCAGAAGTGTGCTCCTCCAAAATGAATTTTAGTTGACCTGTACCAGAAAAAAACAAAATTTTCAGCAGCACACTGAAATTAACACTGTAGGTTTATTCATACACCCAGAAAGTGAGGAAACACATAGTTCTCCCATTTTTTGAGATTGGAAAAGAGCATCAATTATGATTCAGTGACAAAACTGTTGTTGTGCATCCTTCAAAACATTTTTTAGCTGTGGATTGCTACTTGAAATCTTGTTGTTTGCAGGTTTCTATCCACTTCATCTTGGAGCAGGACACTACTGTTGAATCACATAGTTTTAAATTTGATGCTATCACTCATTTTTAATTTTAAGTATTTTACAGTTAACATTAAGTAGTCTTCCATCTCTCTATGATTTTACAGAGAAAACACACATCTGTAAATGACAAAAAAATAATCACAAGAGACTCTGAACTGAAATGAAAGGAGTGCACATGTAGGAGGTAAATAACATGACGACAAGCCTCCTGGTGTTTGTATGTACCATTCACACACACATTCATACAACCCCACTCAACACCTGCTGTTTTATTTAGAAATGATTAGTACTGCTTCTTTTTTACTGCTACTATTGCATTTACGACTTTGTCTTTATTATTACCACTTTTGTATTATTGATACCACTTTACATTTTTACATGGAATCTGCATTATGCTATATTCTCCTGTCGCTATTTTCTACCCCCCTCTCTCCCCCTTCCCCTCTCTCTTTCTCTCTTTCTCAACCCAACCGGTTGAGGCAGACGGCTGCCTACCCTGAGTCTGGTTCTGCTCGAGGTTTCTGCCTCTTAAAAGGAAGTTTTTCCTTTCTACTGTTGCCTAGTGCTGCTCATGGTGGGAACTGTTGGGTCTCTCTCTTTAATTATAATAACCTAAAGAGTACGGTCTAGACCTGCTCTATATGAAAAGTGCCTTGAGTTAACTTCTGTTGTGATTTGGCACTATATAAATAAAATTTAATTGAGTTGAATTGAATTGAATGAATAAAATATTTAGTTTCCCCAATTATTATTATTTTTTATTTGTTTTCTTGGTTTCTTATTTGGATACTCATTCAGTGCTTTCAATGTACTCAGGGTCACAGTGTCCACCAGTGGTGTATATCTTTCCATTCAGCACAACCACATAGAAAGACCATCTCTTCCTGCGTTTCAGCCAGGCTGTCCAGCTGTTTTGGTTGGGGTCATACCTACAGATGTGTTGGCAAATATTAGTATAGAAACAATGTAACATTTTTATGTTGGGATCAAAATCTACCATCTCTCACCTGTAAACAGAGGTGTCACCAATGATATATTACCTGGAATGGGTTTCCAACAGTCTTGAAGGAGTTCCCAGAGGTACTGAGCACTTGTTGGCTGCCTTGCCTTGTTTGCCTTCACTTTGCGGTCCAACTCATCCCAAATCATCTCAGTTAGGTTTAGGTTGGGTGATTGTGGAGGCCAGGTCATCTGACGCAGCTTTCCATCACTCTCCTTCTTGGTCAAATAGCCCTCACATAGCTGCAGAATGCTGTGGTAGCCATGCTGGTTAAGTGTGCCTTGACTTTTGAATAAATCACCAACAGAGTCACCAGCCAGTCACAACACTCAGGCTGTACTGAATGAATGTAATGCTATTATGTGAAGTATGAACTTCATTTTAACAGTAATTTCAGCTGCAGCCTCAGTGGGAAATACACTCATCATTAATACTGTATATAGCGGTATGCAGTCTACAATTACAACAGCCTGTCACATTATATTGTCTTTCAGGATAATAATTACAATAATTGGATTACTAATATTGATAATTTGCAACAGTAAAATTCTGCCATATTCTTTCTCAGTGTGTTTTGCTGTGTAAACACTTGACTGCAAGAAAGACAATGTTACACATTTATAAAACTGAAATTGGAAATGGCAAAAAACTGGAGCATAATAAACACCATCCTTTGATCCACATATCTCTACCATACACTACATAAGATTTTTTTAAAATGTTAAATAAATACATGAATGTCTTTCTTTTTTTTTCTTTTTGAGACTGACAGTCTTCAGACAATCTCGTCCTGTGGAGTCAGCCTCTCTCAGTCGTTGTGCCACTATTGATTGGTTCTTCCACCTGTGGGGCGGTACTTAGGTAGAATAACACCAAGTTAACCATGAACATAACCTACTTGGAGCAGTTTAGAAACACAGCATAAATTACCATGGCAGCAGACCCCGGGTAAAACCCATCCATCTATAGTAGTACGGGTTAATCAGGAAGTTACACCCAATGTCACTAAGTTACTCCTGAAGTTACCCCAATAAGCCAGTAACCTCACTTTGTAGTATAGGCCTCAGATGGTCTCAGACACATTAAGAAGGCAAGAAATTCCACAAATTAACTTTTGACAAGGCACACCTGTAAATTGAAAACTATTCCAGTGACTACCTCGTGAAGCTGATTGAGAGTGCCAGAAGTCTTCAGTATTAATCTACAATGTATTAAGTAATAAAAACAAAGAAAAACCATTGAATGAGAAGGTGTGTCCAAACTTTTGAGTGGTACTACAGATGTGACACTAACTCTATGGTGCAATTAGAGGAGAAATCCTCAAAAGAGTGCTTCATAAAGATCAATTATTTTGGGTTCACACAGTCTGTACATGAACCTACTCACTGTGGTGGTAACACTCTAGACTTGATTCTTTCCCGTGGGATAGAGGTGTCTAATCTGACTGTCTCTCCTGTCACATCTGTTATCTCTGACCATTTTCTTATCAAATTTGATACAACTTTAGCCTGTCCCCCTAAAATTGTTTCTAATGTATCTTCCACCAGACGCATAGGTCCCACAACTTTAACTGTTCTTGGAGAGCAACTACCAGAGGTCCTGGCCCCTTTTACTGCAGCAATAGGCTCTGTTGAAAACTGTACCAGGGATTTAAATACAACCCTGTCTAGTCTCCTCGATTCAGTTGCACCTGTCACCACTGAAGTGAGACAGTCAAAGAGGTCTACGCCCTGGTTCATAGATGACACACGTGCTCTAAAGCAGGCCTGCCGGAAATTAGAGCGCAAATGGCGTAAATCAAAATCAGAAGCTCTATATCTCCAGTGGCACCAGGGTGTTCTGGTATATAAGCGTGCACTGTCTACTGCCAGAGCAGCATATTTTTCAAACTTAATCAATAGCAATAAACATAATCCTAGATTTCTTTTTGAAACTGTAGCTAAACTCACTGAAAAGCAGCAGGCTCCTAGCTGCTTGCCCTTTACTGCTTGTGAGTTTCAGAATTTTTTCTGCAGTAAAATTGATGAGATTAGATTAAAAATCAGATCATTTTCTCCAGCACCTGCTGCAGAACCAGCTGAGCATCACATTGAGTCTCAAAGAGTTTCTGCTCTGATGAATTTTGACACTGTATGTCTTGATTCATTATCTAAGCTGGTTTTAGCTTCTAAACCCACCACTTGCCTTCTTGACCCTTTACCAGGTAAACTCTCCAAAGATCTCTGGCCAGTCTTGGGCCCTGCAGTGCTGAATATTGTGAATCTATTGTTGATGACTGGCACTGTTCCTTCTAGCTTCAAGACAGCTGTGGTTAAACCTTTACTTAAGAAACCATACCTTGATCCTGGGTCTTTGAGCAACTATCGGCCTGTTTCAAATCTTCCATTCTTCTCTAAAATACTAGAAAAAGTGGTGTCTCAGCAGCTTTCAGCTCACTTAGCTGATAATAATCTTTTTGAACCTTACCAGTCTGCCTTTAGGGCCTTTCACTCAACTGAAACAGCACTTAGACTTAGACTTAGACAGACTTTTATTGTCATTCAGTATGCAGCAAGTGTATACAGAATGAAATTTCGTTTGCATAGGCCTCACTTTTTACAGTTTCAGTGTAGTGCAAATGTATGTGCAAAAATTCTGCAAGCAGAATGGAAATAAATATACATAAATCTTAAATATGTACAGCAGGATTTACAGACATATATACAGATGGAAGTGAATTTTTTAAGTGTTTAAAAGTCTGATGGCTTGGGGGACAAAGCTGTTGTAGAACCTGGTGGCCCTACACCGAATGCTGCGGAACCTCTTTCCAGAGGCCAGCAGGGTAAACAGTCCATGGTGGGGGTGAGAGGAGTTGCTTCTGTGCAACGTCCTGGATGGAGGGGAGAGAAGTCCCGATGATTCTCTCTGCTGTCCTCACCACTCTCCTCGCATCCTTCCAGTCAGAGGCACTACAGCCTCCACACCAGACAGAGATACAGCTGGTCAGGATGCTCTCTATGGTGCTTCTGTAGAATGTGGTGAGGATGGGTGGGGGCAGATGGGCTCTTCTCATCCTCCGCAGGAAGTACATCCACTGTTGTGCCCTCTTCACCAGTGATGCAGTGTTTTCAGACCAGGTGAGGTCGTCTGTGATGTGCACCCCCAGGAACTTTGTGCTGCTGACCACCTCCACGGTTTTGTTGTTGATGAGTAGTGGAGCATGGCTGGGCTGGTTTTTCCTGAAGTCGACAATGAGTTCTTTGGTCTTGTCCACGTTCAGGATCAGGCTGTTATCTCTGCACCAGCCCACCAGCTGCTCCACCTCCTCTCTGTAGGTCAGGTCGTTGTCATCCCTGATGAGGCCCACCACTGTTGTGTCATCAGCAAATTTCACAATGCGGTTAGTGGCGTGCCTGGGGACGCAGTCATGTGTCATCAGGGTGAACAGCAGAGGGCTCAGGACACAGCCCTGAGGGGAGCCTGTGCTGAGGGTGATGACGCGATGTGTACAGATGGAGGTGTTCTGTCCGACCCGCACTGACTGTGGTCTGTCAGTGAGGAAATCGAGCAGCCAGTTCCGCAGGGGGGTGCTGAAGCCCAGGGGTCCCAGTTTGTCTACCAGGTGTTGAGGGATGATGGTGTTGAAGGCTGAGCTGAAAGTTACTTACTTACTTGCTAAAGTAGTAAATGATCTTCTACTCTCTCTGGATTCAGATTCCACCTCTCTGCTCCTCTTACTTGATCTTAGTGCAGCCTTTGATACTATAGACCACTGTATACTCATGGACCGACTGGAAAATAGATTTGGAATCTCTGGCCTGGCCCTCAGCTGGTTAAATTCTTATTTATCTGACAGAACTCAGTGTGTCTCTTGTAATAACACCATATCAGCCTTTTCTGATGTGAAATATGGAGTCCACCAGTTTGATCAAGTAACTATATCCCTTGACAACTGTGTGATTTCTCACAGCCAAAAATCTGGATGTCACATTTGATCCTGCTCTTTCCTTCGATCAGCACATTAAAGACATTACAAAAACCGCCTTTTTTCACCTACGCAATATAGCTAGGATTCAGTCTTTTCTTTCCATAGCAGACGCTGAAATTCTAGTTCACGCCTTTGTTTCCTCTAGACTGGATTATTGTAATGTTTTGCTTTCGGGGCTACCACGTGCTAGCACTAAAAGTCTGCAAATGGTTCAGAATGCTGCAGCTAGAATGCTAACCAAATCGAGAAGGTTTGACCACATTACGCCAATCTTAGCCTCCCTTCATTGGCTCCCTATTCATGTTAGATCAGACTTTAAAGTTCTCCTAATGACTTATAAAATTCTAAATGGGATAGCCCCCTCATACCTCTCTGATCTTCTTAACCCTTATATTCCCTCCCGTGCTCTGCGTTCTCAGAGTGCAGGGCTGCTATCTGTCCCCAGAGTTAAAAAGAAGTTAGCGGGCTGCAGGGCCTTCTCCTATCGGGCCCCCTTCCTTTGGAACAACCTCCCTATTGATATTAGACAAGCTGACTCAGTTGATGCCTTTAAATCCAAGCTAAAAACTTATCTTTATGCCTTAACTTTCGGCTAGCATATTATTCTGATTCCTATTTCAGGTTATCATTTTTCCTTCGGTGGGTTGGGTCAGTCTCAATGCATCAGTTAAGCTTATTAGTTATTAAATGTTGTCCATGATGTCCTGCTGACGAGATTACTATAAACCGTCTTAATATCGCTGCATCACTCTGTGTGTTTCTTCCCTCAAGCACATTAGTGCCCAGGCTGTGCTCCTCTCTCTCTCTCTTCTACTGTCTCTTACTGCAGGGTTCTGCCTCCAGAACTGTAGAGTCTCCTGCTGCTCCCATGATCCAGCTCAACTGATGATGCGACAATAATTAAACATTTATTAGTATTAGTGATAGTGTTAGTGCTAATAATGTTTCACTGTTTAGTCATTATTATTCCGTTAGCTATTATTATTATTATTATTATTATTATTATTACTATTTACATTGTGACTTAGTCTGTGTATCTGCAGTGTTGTCTTTCTCTTACCCCATCCCCCCACCCACCTCTCTCTGTCTAAACCCAACCGGTCGAGGCAGATGGCCGCCCACCCTGAGTCCTGTTCTGCTCAAGGTTTCTTCGTCTTAAAAGGAAGTTTTTCCTTGCCACAGTCACCTAGTGCTTGCTCATGGTGGGGTCTGTTGGGTTTCTCTCTGTAAATTTTATAAGATAAAGAGCACGGCCTAGACCTGCTCTATATGTACAGTGCCTCGAGATGACTTGTGTTGTGAATTGGCGCTATATAAATAAAATTTGACTTGACTTGAATTAAGAAACTGGACCTGGAACATCATCAGGAGAGAGTGGATAGTTTTTATCAATCTGTTAGCAAATTTAAGGCTTTTGTAGAGCTTAGCTTCAATAGATGGCGCCAGTGCTTTGAATACAGTACAAACAGGTTCAGATGGACTGAGTGTCTGCTCAGAAGTTGTGTGTGGCATATCCTTAAACTTAAGGTGGATGTTACCTTTTCAAATTGAGGCAAGTAGAAATTACACTAGTTTGGACCTGTGGCCCTGTAAGAGTCTTATTTATCATGTTACTTTTCTTGATAAAGGTAACAATCAAATATCCCACGTAGAGGTAAAATCTTGTCTGGAGATTTTGATTGTTTATTCCTACATTGGCCTTGTGGCCTCCCTGCCTTCACCATCCCTCCTCATCCCCTTCCTAATTTTCATCTTTAAAACCTATAACCTTTTCCTACTACTCCCATAACTGCGTCTGCTTCTGCATCCGCAAAAAGAAATAAAGCCAAACCATGACATTTTTGACACTTATTTAAACATTTGGAGCCTCACTACAATCTCCAAAACAGCTCAATAATCTCAAATAATTGCATACAAATACTTCATTGCAAAATATTTAGAAAATGTTTCCATGATTAGTTTCACAACTGATCTGGAGCTCAGATGTGTGGCCAGTGTCGTTACTAAGTCTGACAGCACAGAGGATAATGATACAACGTCATGAGAGGTTGTGTCATAGAGGGGAGATACTTACAGTGTGCCAATTTTGAGACCTTGGATAATCAATTAATTAATAACTACACACGGGCAGCACAGTGGTGCAGTGGTTTGCACTGTCACCTCACAGAAAGAAGGTTCCAGGTTAAAATCCCAGTTTCTGTGTGGAGTTTGCATGTTCTCCCTGTGCCTGTGTGGGTCCTCTCTGGATTCTCCCACAGTCCAAAGACATGCAGGTTAATTGGTGACTCTAAATTGCCCCTAGGTGTGAATGTGAGTGTGAATGGTTATCTGTCTGTATGTGTTGGTCCTGCAATGGACTGGCGGTTCTCTGGGGGGTGTCAGAGAATGGAAAGATGGCTGATTCAAATTGGTTGCTTTGTCCTAAACTGCATGGCTTAAAACAAAGGAACTCTTACCCATATGGTGGAGTCAGAAGATGGCCTCTAGGACTGATCACGTGGTATGTGGTTGAGGTAAACAAGAGTATTCCTTTGTTTGCGGCCAAGTCAGAAGGTGCCAGGTTAAGGGGTTGTGGGGGTGGGGGATTAGCAAGTTAAGATAGACTTTATTCATCCCACTTGTGGGAAATTTACATGTTACAGCTGCAAAAAACAAGACTGACAAAAATAGAAAAATAAAGATATAATATAGACGTCTGACCAGCTTATTCAGTCTCTTCCTGTCTCTCTCTGAGCATCCACTGCTCCAGCAGACCACTGCATAAAAGGCCACCACAGAGTCATAAAAGGTCTTTAGCAGTGACCTGCACACTCCAAAGGACCTCAGTAGATGGAGACGACTCTGGCCCTTCTTGTACAGGGCGTTGGTGTTGTCAGACCAGTCCAGTTTATTGCTGATGTAAACACCCAGGTATTTGTACTTCTCCACGATCTCAATGTCCAAACCCTGGATGTTCACCGGTGCAGTGGGAAATGACTTCCTGCTGAAGTCGATCACCACCTCCTTTGTCTTGCTGGGGTTTATGTGCAGATTATGTGCAGTTCTTGCCACACCAGTCGACAAAGTTGGTGATGACCTCCCTGTACTCCAGATCGTTCCCCTGAGAGACACACCCAACAATGGCTGTGTCATCGGAGAACTTCTGGAGGTGGCAACTGTCAGTGTTGTGTCTGAAGTCCAATGTGTACAGAGTGAAGAGGAAGGGGGACAGTACTGTACCCTGCAGGGCCCCCGTGCTGCAGACCACCACATAAGACACACAGTCGCGAAGCCTCACATACTGCGGTCTGTTGGTGAGGTAGTCGGTGGTCCAAGCAGCCAGGTTACAGTCCACTCCAGCTTCTTCCAGCTTCCCCCTGAGCAGAAATGGTTGGATGGTGTTGAAAGCACTGGAGAAGTCGAAGAAGGTGACCCCCACAGTACTTGCAGTGTCCTCCAGGTGTGAAAAGCATCTGTGCAGCAGGTAGATGACAGCATCTCGTGAATTAGATGTGCCATACGGTATGGGATAGTGTGGGTGGGGGAGGGGACAGGGACACAGTCAAATCTGTTAAAAAACAGGTTCAGTTCATTTGAACCTGTTGCCAGATTCTGGGCCTTGTCCACTGTCCTTGCTGTGTCCAGAGATGGTTTTTAGGCCTCTCCAGACCTCTCTGGTGTTGTTCCCCTGAAGGCGCTCCTCCAGCTTCTTCCTGTAGCTGTCCTTACCCCTTCTTATCTCCCTCCTCAGCTCCTTCTGCACCCTCTTCATCTTCTCCTTATTCCCAGTTTTAAAAACCCGCTTCTTCTCGTTCAACAGGGTTTTTAATTCTGGGGTCACCCAGGGTTTGTTGTTGGAGAAACAGAGCACCTTCTTTGTAGGCACACTGTTCTCCACGCAGAACTTTATGTAGTCCGTGATGCAGGTTGTCAAACTGTCAGTGTCCTCCCCATGTGGACCACGTAGCACCTCCCAATCTGTGGTGTCAAAGCAGTCCCTCAGAGCCATACTGGCCTCCTCAGTCCAGTTGCGGCTTTCCTGTCCGCTCTCACGAGCTGAAACCTGTCCAGTGAAATGTGCGAGTCCGGAGTGAGTTCATTCAGCCACAATTCAGTGAAGCACATGAGGCTACACTCCCGGTACTCCCTCTGCAGCCTGGTTAGCGCTGTAAGCTCTTCCATCTTCGCGGGGAGAGATCTCACGTTCTCCATGATGACAGAAGGTATACAAGGTTTATACCTTCTTTTCTTGTCCCGGCGCTTAACTCCAGCTCTGCAGCCCCGTTTTCTTCTCCTTAGTTCCATGGGTATCTCTGATCTTGTTCCCGGGAGTACTTTTGTGTTGCTCAGTGCTAACAGCTGATCCCGGGTCCGAGCAGTAAAAACACACATATTCCTAACCTCGCCAGCTGTACATCCATAGGAGTAAACTTCCGACTGAGCGACAAAGTACAAAAACACATAAAAACAACGAGAAACAATCGGAGCTACTGTAACTAGCAGCCGGTGTGACTGGCGCCATCTTGTTACACACACACTCTTGTTATACACAAGTTGCATGCAGGACAGTGAGATGTACCTTCAATCCTACATGTGTGGACATGCTAACAATCCTATAAACTTAAATAACAGCAGAGCTCAAGAAATACATTGAATCAAATCAATACATACACTTGCAAAGAGTCGTTCTATGCTTAGTAACATTACCAAATCCATGGGAAAAAAGAGGATGCTTCTTGGTGTGCTGCTTTGCAAAACTGTTGTGTTTAAGGTCCAGTAAACTGCAGTTGTCCTAGCTGTGTGGCTTCAGTGCTGTTGAGGAGATTATGTTCCTTGTAAAACAGTACTTTCTTTTTACTTTTACTTTCTTATTTTACTTACTTAGTTTATTATTACTGTTTTGGAATCAATATACCAAGTCAAAGTCCTCTTATGTGCAAACTTACTTGGCAATAAAGGATTCTGAGATCAGTTCTTGTTCTACTTGCAGAATTACCCATTTGATGCTGACTCTGCTTTGTGGCTCCTAGCTGCCAGAACTTGTCGTGCCTGCTGGTGGTTGATCTTAATCCTTTAGTAGGCTCCTGCATTGCTACCAAAGGTCAGTCCAGTACATGCCTCTGCTTCGGACAAATTCCAGTTGATTTTTTTAATCAATCAAATTCTTAAATCAGCCTTTGACTATGTTATAGTCTGCCTACTAATGCCTAGAAAAAATTGTCCAAAGGCCAAACTTACTTGCCTTCCCCTGATATGGAACTTAGGCCGTTGAGGAACGCAGATGTTATCTTGAAACAGTTACACACAGTACATGTGGGGAAAAAAATGTGCTACAAAAATGGTGTTGGGTGTGGACAATACAAACACAGCTGTACAAAGTGATGTGAGCTCACTTACAGACATTAAGTGAGCAATCATAGCAATCATGACTGAAACAACTGAAACTCACTTTGTTGTACCAACAACAACAGCATATCTTACAATATCCCAACACATCCCTTAAAACAAACAAAAACCCCTCCCTACAAGAAATCAGAACACATTGAACACATTGTCAGACTGGGTAATGAACTGGAACAAAATGGTTGTTCAGTCTGATTATATACTGTATAAATGCTACCTAAGAAGACTAGGCACTATTGCAACAACAATTTTTTTGATTTGGCTTAAAAACATAGCTCTGAATTGGACTGAATTGCAATTATGATTGGCAAAATTTGCAAACATTCTTCCAATCTGTCATTTTTATGGAAACATTGCAGGCATTTGCAAGGATATTCTGAATTAGCATTAAGTTACAAGATTGTAAACTCTAACATTCAGATAAAATATCACTTGATTGTCAGATGGTAATGCATTTTCATTTACTTTTCCAAATTACATTAATTTAATTTAATTAAAATTCTCATATTTAGTCACCTTTGATGATCTCTCAGCTGCTCTCTTCTTGCAGCTCTTGCTCGGGAACTGTGTGACTGCTTTGTCCTGGGATTTACAAGGTTACATTTCCCCCTATAATCATCATGTGTGTAAAACAGTAAGAGGAAAGTCAGAGATTAAATAGATTCCATATGAATTTGTGTGTGGTAGCTTATTAAACTTTACAAAATGTTTCGATATTTAAAGTATATAACTTTTCACAACACCTGTCCTGGGTAGTAATTTGATCCAGAATACCACGGGGCCTGGTTGTTACTGGAATTACTTGCATTGGATAAGTTGCAGTCAACTGACCTTGTAGCATAATTTCACTATTAGTCTATTTTGCCACCAGCTTTGTCTATCAAGCAGAATAAATGACCCAGCAGAGCACTTGCAGTCAGTAACCACTTATTGCAGTTTTTCAGTCCCATCATGCCAATATCTATTACAGATAGCTTGGATGAACTCTGTGAGGTTGCATTAGATGCAAGGCTATGATGTTTATCCTCCTCATCTTTATTGGCATACAGACCTAACATGAATGTTGCTGCCATTCTTGGGAGTTATTTGGCAGTTGTTTTAAATTTAGGATATGCCATCCTAACTCAGGATTCCTAACTTGGGAAAAATAAGTGAGGGAAAATGTTAGGACAGTTCTGTAATAACAAAATTCCTCTTCTAAGATAAGATGCGGTTAGGAAACATGTTTCGGTAATATCCAAAATTCTATTATCCTAAGCTGAGAGAACATCCTGCTCATTTGTATCTCGTGGAGTATAGTATTGAACAGTTGGCAATAGTGATCAAAAACACTGCCTGATATTAGTTTTAACAGGTTATTATTTCACCACAGTAAGTATGAACAAAATATTATATTGGCCAATTTTAGTGGAAACATAATTGCACTATTATTGATGAGGTCAAACAATCTGCATAGTGCCTGAGGCTTGTGTAATTTTTTAATTGACAAGATGCACCAAGTGGTCTTGTAAAGAAGAGTTTCCGCTAAAATGTCTCAGCAAAACCCCAGTATGAAAGTATTAGAACCGTCATTTTTATGCTAAATAAAATAAAATTGAGGAATAAATCTCATCAAATAAGCATATGTAACTTAATGTATAAGTTGTATATATTTATTTGTGAGCATGAAAACGTGAAAATCTCTGCAGTAATAGATGTAGTATGAGTGTTAAACAAGTGACTGTTAGGATGAAGTCTCTGTGGGTTTCCTCAGTGTCTGTAGTGACTGATAAGTGCCCTGTGATTATACCTATCTCTGTTTGGGTGGGTTGAAAAGGCAAATTTAGTTGTGCAGGTGCGATATATATATTCAAAAGAAGGCTACAAAACACTTACAGCAAAGTCTATTTATGTAGTTCCACGTAACTGGATATAAATGTAATATAGGGCCTTTTATGGTTTGGTTGTGGTAGAAATAACCTGCTTGTGGAATAGCATGACACACACAGAGCACCCTCACACTGACTGCACCAACAGGGTGTTTTCTTTGAGCATTAAATAACCCTGATACCAATAAGTAAAACAATCAGTATCTGCAGTCAAGTGCAGACACCTGCAGCATGTTATATGGTAGCTGGCACTAACTTAGAGGAGATACTTACAGACAGATAAGACACAGGGGGAAACCTTACAGTCATGACTGAAATTTAAGACAATCTCATTTAGATTTTAAATTAGAAATGTGTCACAGCTCTAGCTGTGACTTTAAAGGCCCCTAGTGTTTCCTGTGTGTCTTTGTTGTTTCCCTAGTCTCCTCCTTGTGTCTCCTCCCTCTTGGGTGTCTCCCTATGTTTCTTTCTTGGCAGAGGTGGGCGTAGCTGGTGGAGTTCTGACACACCTGTTCCACATTCACTAATCTACTGCTCTACCAGTATGTTGACCAGACCTCCACTTGACGCCAGAAAGTCTGCTCATTCAACATGGTAACTTGGCCAGCTCGCTAGTGTTTCTAGTGCAGTCCTAGTGTAGTTCTAGTGAAGATTTCTAGTTTTCTTGTTCTCTCTTTGTTAACTCTACTCTCTTGTCTCTTCTCACCTGGGCTCTGCATCTGCTGAACTCTGCCTCTGCCTTCCCAGCGTGCTTGGGAATCAAGCCTCTGGTCTGTGCTAGTTTCAGCTGCCTGGTGTTCTCTTCCCTCAGCCAGGAGAAGAACTGACCTGACCTGACATTCCCCTGCCTTCTTACCCCCCTAACCCTGCTCATTTTCCTGGTACAAATTAAAAACTGAGTGAACCGGTACCTTTGTGTGTGTGTGTATCCAGTGTTCTTTGAGCCTGCACTGTGGTCCTAATACAAACTGTGACACAATGCAAGCAAAGAACATCACATATAAAATCTGGTACATGACTAACAATATGTAACAGATTGCATATATATATTTAATGAGAGGAATAATCATTCTTGTTTTTCTTTGCTTTAACTATTGGTTAACCACCAAAAGCATTTTTAAACTTGTTCATCTTTTGTTGATGTGATGCTTTCATGCCTGTTTTAATTCAAATTCATATTCTTAATACCTATTCCCTTGAAGACAGTTACATGCACCATACTTTGTATTTGTGCTACTACCAAGACAGAATCTGGACATTTCAATCATCTAGCCACTATGTTTAGTGATCTAGTTCAAGTTCTCTGCTCACTTACAAACCAGTTTTAATACACTCTAAATTGTAGCATGTTTAAGTGTTGCTAAGCTGGTAAAAACGATTCAGGTCAGTAATGGTTACAAAGAGGTGTTTCTGTTATTTATTCTACTTTGATATAAAAATATATACATACCTGTCCCTATAATGCAATACAGATCATCAGCATTACACATTACATCCGCCAGAATGTCCACCAAGTTGAATCAGCATCTCTCTAAATCAGTTTTAACACAAACCAAACATTGTAACTGTCATGAATGAAGATTTATCGCAGGACTGTTGCAGTAGACTTCAATAGGTTTAGCTGGGGGTACCCAATAAGCTGCCAACTAAGTGTATGTCATTTTGGGGCACTTGCTGAAATGACTAATGCTGTTTTTCTTGGGAGGACAGTTTCAGAATTGACAAACAAGACAGTACCAGATCTGTCAGGTATTATTGGTAGGTGTGATTTCTGAGGATTCATCAAAATGAAATAATATAATAGTATGGTCAAAGACACATGTTAAAGACCCAAAGGGTGGTTTTTTCTAGTAGTGATAAACCATTGAGCAGTGTTCTGGTGTCTTGTAAGCCTTTAGACTCATAGATCTATTACTCCAACTGGACTTCGGGGATCATGTTTTATGTCTCACTGGTACCTGAAGCAACTCTCCCCCACTAACACAGCCCCTTGCATTGTTTTAACACAGGGCTGTTTTTAGTTTGCATTTAAACAACACAGGAGGTGTGCTCACAAGAAGTCTTAGTAATTGTGGCAGCAAACAAGCATGGAAACTTAAAGAGACAGAAGCAGATTTGATGGTTATGCAGCATGCCGTATGTAGGCTCCACTACTGTCAGATTCTACACTCAGTCTTCATTGTATATTTGTACTTTTAACATACACGTATTGGGTAATGCTTTTTACAATTAAGTTAATAATAGTCCCTCATTAAACTTTTTTTCAATTAGGTGACGAATTAAAGGAAAAACCAACATGAAGTAAGGTGTTGAGCCAGCATTGATTCTACAAGTCTCTGGAACTCTACTGGAGGGATGGAAGACCATTCTTCAAAAAGATATTCCCTCATTTGATGTTTTGATGATGAAAGTGGAGAGTTCATATCAGTCCAAAATATCCCATAGGTGTCCAGTTAGGTTGAGATCTGGTGACTGTTAAGGCCTTAACATATGATTCACTTAATTTTCATTCATCAAAACGTTCAGTGACCGTCCTGTGTTCCATAGATGGGAGCATTTTTATTCTGGAAGAGACCGCTCCCATCAGGATAGAAATGTTTCATCATAGGATAAAGGTGACCATAACACTGTATTGAATTACAGTGATTCCTCCTTCTAAGTCAGGGGTGTCCAGACTTTTTTCACTGAGGGTCACATGCAGAAAAATATGCAAAGGGCTGGGCCACTCACTAGAGGTAAGGTATTTCACCATATATCGCGTGTTAAGACATTTCTTTGGCCTTAGTTTTAAATTCCTCTTCTTTACTACATATTCTTTTAAATCTTACAAACTGACTAGATAGATAGATAGATTGCCATTGCACTGAGAAACAATACAACAAAACTTAGTTCAGCAACATTTCCATATAGCAGCGTATCAGAAAATAAAAAACAGTTGACTTAAAATATACTAACTAAATTTTAAAACATGCAAAATAAATTATTAAGGCAGAGTATAAAAATATATTATGAAAAGTTGTCACAATAGTAGTCATTTCTATCAGTCAGTATCATATTCAGCTCCCCTTATTGGCTTGAAGCTTCAAGAGTATCTACTGCCCAAGGGAAGAAACTGTTTCTCAGCCTGTTTATGTGTGCTCGAATCGCCCTCAGCCTGCCTGAGGAAAGGGTGGATGCATCTCTGGAAGGGGGTCGAGTGGATGTCCTCTAACTTGGGAAGAGGCAATCCGATGACCCGCTGTGCTGTTTTAATTTCCCGCTGCAGCTTCTTCCTGTCCATAGCAGTGCAGCTGGTATACCACACTGTACAGCAGTAAGTTAAGTTTGGTTTCAATGGTGCAACGGTAAAAGTTTGTCAGCAGCTGTTTGGGCAGTTTGCTGCGCCGCAGGGTCCTCAGAAAAAGTCTTTGTTGGGCCTTTTTTATTAGGTGTGAGACGTTCAGGCTCCAGGTGAGATCTTCTGAAATGTGGACCTCAGAAAATTGATGCTTGTTACCCTCTCCACCTCCTCCCCATTGATGCTCAGTCCTAGATGGTTTGCCCTCTTTTTCCAGAAGTCAATGACCATATCCTAACAGAAGAGAGACACGCATGTTACAGAGAGCTCGTAACAGGTGATAAATACAATATGTATATATAATAAAATAAATACATAAGAATAAAGTTAAATTAAGAATTAAAGATTAAGGATTACAAGTGGAGAAATAACCCCCCCCCCCCCCCCCCCCCCACACACACACACACCCCCACACACTGTGGAGTCTGTTGGTGTTGCACATTGGGAGCAGCAGCTTGCTGTCGCTGAACAAGCTTCTCTGCCACTGTTGCCAAAGAGTCCAGCTTCATGCCAACCACAGAGCCAGCCCTCCTGATCAGCTTGTCCAGCCTGGTGGAATCCCTTGTCGTCGTGCTGCCCCCCAAGCACACCACATAGAAGAGGACATTGGGAACCACAGACTAATAGAACATCCACAGAAGTTTCCTGCAGATGTTAAATGAACGCAGTCTCCTCAGGAAGTAGAGCCTGCTCTGACCCTTCCTGTAGAGGTGATCAGTGTTGTCGGACCAGTCCAGCTTGTCATTCAGCACCAGGTACCTGTAGCTGCCCACAATCTCAGCATCTACCCCCTCAATCTGGAATGGACCGGGGTGTGATCTAGACTTCCCAAAGTCTATGACCAGTTCTTTGGTTTTTGAGGTGTTGAGCTGCAGGTGGTTAGTGTGGCACCAGATGACAAAGTCCCTCACCAGGCTCCTGTACTACTCCTCCTGGTCCTCCTGGATGGTGTTGAAAGCACTTGAAAAATCTGGGAATAAGATCCTGACTGTACCACTCCCCTTGTCCAGGGTGTGTGGGCTTGATGCAGGAGGTGTAGGATAGCATCATCCACTCCAACTTCAGTCTGGTATGCGAACTGTAGAGGGTCCTGGACATGCAGCACCTGTGGTCTGAGGAGGCTGAGAGAGAGCCGCTCCAGAGTCTTCATCAGATGTGATGTGAGTGCCACTGGTCTGTAGTCGTTCATCTCGCTGGGCCGGTTGGGAACTTTGGGAACTAGAACAATGCAGGATGTCTTCCACAGAGTGGGCACTCTCCCTAGCTGTAGGCTAAGGTTGAAGACATGCTGTAGTGGCTCTCCCAGTTCGATGGCACAGGTCTTTAACAGCTGGGGACACACTTTGTCTGGGCCAGCTGCTTTCCTGGGATGAAGCTTTCACAGTTCACTCCTGACCTCGTCAGCAGTGACAATGGAATGAGGGGGTTGGGGTGGGAAGGGAAGAGGAGTCAGCTCTGATGTCCCTGATGGGGGGTAGAGTGGTCTGCAGTGGTGGGTGGTAGGGGGGAGGAGGATGGGAGAGGCGAACGGTCAAAGCGGTTGAAAAAGTTGTTGAGCTCATTCGCTCTCTCCACGGTCCCCCCCTCAGGGCTGCTGTTGGCTTTGTGGCCTGTGATGCTTTTTACACCATCCCAGACCTCCCGCATGTTGTTTTCTTGCAGCTTCTGTTCAACCTTCTTCCTGTGGCCCGCCTTGGCCTCCCTCAGGCACACTTTCACCTCACGTTGTGCTGCCTCTATGGCCTCCTTGTCTTTCCTTCTGAATGCTGCCTTCTTCTTGTTGAGCACTGCTTTCACCTCACCCAAGGTTTATTATGGGCGTACGGTTTTAGCAGGGGCAATCACATCCATGCAGGAGTTCAAATAGTCCGTCAGACAGTGTGTCAGTCCCTCAGTGTCCTCGCCGTGTGGACTCTGCAGTACTCTCCAGTCCGTTGTTTCAAAGCAGTCTCTCCTCTGCTTCAGGGGACCAGGTCCTAAGAGAGTGCTTTGTGGCTGGCTGTCTTTGCGCCAGGGTGGTGTACTGCGGCTGCAGGTGGACCAGATTGTGGTCGGACTTTCCCAGCGGGGGGAGGTTTGTCGGCTGGTGTCAGTAACAGGGAGATGTGATTCAACTGACCCAGATGGGCGCACACATGGGCCTTAAAGGCTCCTGGGATGTTGGTATACACCTGGTACAGTGTCTTGTTTTCCTTTGTGCTGACACTGATATTCTTATAGAGCTTTGGTAAGACAGCCTTAATACTATACAACTTGTAGAATGTAAAATGGTGTTTCTGTCAGTTTCTTTTCAATAGACATCTACAATTTTCCATTTTCATTAAAAGATCCAAAAATGAAAATGATCCAAAATATTTTTCATTACTGTATTTTGTTGTAAAATGCAAAGTAGGATGGTTGCCATTTATGTAGTTACTAAATACCTTAAGTTCATCTTCTGAACCTGTAAACCCCATGAAAATGTTTCCCCACAAACCAATGACCAAATTGGCATAGTTAGGAGTGAATGGCGACCCCATCCTCATACCTTGGGGTAGAACAACAATAAGATCCAGGTTGACAAATCATGGTATTTCCCTTTAATGTCCTGCAAAGGTTTAGTTCAGTTCCACCAAACCCATCCCTCAGACAATACTGCTCCACTTGGCTAATGTATTGTTCAGCCTGTGGGAACCAGTTTCCTTTACTAAGAAACTGAGGAGGGACACACACACACACACACACACACACACACACAGAGCATGCAAATGCCTGCTCATTCTCCTACTTTCCACAGACATAACAGTCTTCTTAGACTGAGAAGACAATGAGAGATAGTGGGAGGAAGTTGCACACTGTTCACACTTCAGTGGTCCACACCCCTCCCTCCTCCTCTTCCTTCTCTTTTTCTTCCTCCCTCTATCTTTTTTCCTTCTCCTCCAGCACACACAGTTTTCTTAATGGATTCTTTTGAAATAGGACGAGGGAGAAAGCAAAATCAAAGGAGGCCAACTGCCACACACATCATTCCCAGCCCTGGATCTCTATATGTACACACAGTTACACTCACAAACCTTTTCTTTATTTCCAACTTCCAAAGGTAAGATAACCATTACGCAATTGTGCCACTGTGATGAAAAGAGATTGACTTTGAATACTCTAGTTAGTATCAGCGCTAGCATGGAACTAATAGCTAATAGATAGGCTGAGAACACACACACAACAACAGCTTTGATAACACAAGCTTTGTATGACTCTACTTCCTCTCAATTTGTTAAGTACAGTATGTTATGTATATGTACATAGATGTATATGTTGCATATTCAGACAGTTGTTCCTGGATTACATTTACAGTGTTGCCCTTGGTGGCTCATATATAGAGGGACAAAAATTGTTGTGTTAAGAATAAAAAAGAGAGAAGCTCATCCCTAGCTTCTTTCTTATTTCTGTAAAGCTGGCCAATCACAGTGTGAAATGGGTATGAATGTCGGATAGATTGTTATGGAAAGATGGTTGGAAACAACGCCTTCCAATCCTATGTCAGAGAGGGGGAGTTCCATAGCTGTTTGACTATGCCATAAGCAGTTTTGAAGAAGCATACTTGCCTTGTAAGTATTTCTATTGACAGTCCATTAAAGCAAGCAAGTAACAGTGCCCTCTGTAGCCATGAGTGGCAATTAATTCTGTTAGGCTCCGTGTCTGAGCAGTTACTGCTTTTCATTTACAGACAACAGCCTATGAGTTGCTCAGTGAACTGAAACATGGCTGAACAGTGTATATTTCTTGTGATCCCCAGCTCCAGGAGCAAGAAGTTCTGATGCTGTAACAAACATACCAAGCTCAGTTTAGAATTCTTGATATTTTCAGTTTCCTGTTTTTGGGGGGTGGCAACAGCATTACTTTTGAACTTGCTGGGCCTGATTCTGGCAGTTTAAGGCACTGACTGTCACTCAGTTATGCATTTCTTGCAGGAGATTGCACCCCAACACACCTGTGTGTGCAACTCTGGTGATTGGTGACTCCATTTTGCGGAACATGAAAATAGCGACTCCAGCAACCATAGTTAAATGTATTCCTGGGGCCAGAGCGGGCAACATTTAATCATATTTAAAGTTGCTGACTAAAGATAAGCATAAGTATGGTAAAATTGTTATTCACGTCGGTGCTAATGACACCCGACTATGCCAGTTGGGGGCCACTAAAGTTAATATGGAATCTGTGTAAATTTGCAAAGATAATGTCGGACACCGTAATTTTCTCTGGTCCCCTGCCCAATCTGACCAGTGATGACATGTATAGCCACATGTCTTCACTCAACCGCTGGCTGTCAAGGTGGTGTCTAGAAAACGATGTGGGTTTTGTAGACCATTGGAAGAGCTTCTGGGGGAGACCTGGTCTGATTAGGAGAGACGGCATTCATCCCACTTTGGATGGACCATCTCTCATATCTAGAAATCTGACAGAGTTTATTAGGGAGCCAAATCTTTGACAATTCAGACCAGGAGACAGAGTTGCAGTATTACACGCTTCTCTGTGCCTCCTTTAGAGCAGTAAACCCCCCCCCCCCCCCCCCCCCACAGAGACTGTGTCTGCCCCCCGAAATTAACTTAATCAAAGATCAACAGAAGAGGAGCTAGCCACAATGATCTAATAAAAATCAACACAGCCAACTCAAATTTACAGCAAAATAAAATTATGAAATGTTCTTAGTCGTACCCAAGGTGGAAAACACTACAGCCAATTTTATTTGCTGTAGTGTACCACCCTCTTGGCCCATACTCTGAGTTCTTATCTGAATTTTCAGAGTTCCTGTTGAGTTTAGTACTTAGAACAGATAGAGTTATTATAGTAGGTGACTTCAATGTTCACGTGGATGTCAATAATGACAGCTTTTGCTCTGCAGTTACCACATTACTAGACTGTATTGGATTCTCTCAGTGTTTTAATAAACCCACTCACTGTTTTAGTCACACCCTTGATCTTGTTTTGGCATATGGTATTGATATCGAACATGTAACAGTCTTCCCACAGAATCATCTTCTATCAGACCACTTTTAAATCACTTTTGAATTCATATTGCTGGATTATGTATCAACAGGCAAGAAACATCCTAACTGGAAATTAGCTAGCTCCATGGTACAACTCTCAAACCCGTACACTAAAACAAATATCACATAGGCTTGAAAGAATGTGGCATTCCACCAAACTAGAGGAATCCCGCTTAGCCTGGCAAGATAGTCTTAAAAGAAATAAGAAGGCCCTCTGTAATGCTAGAGGCACCTATTACTCGTCATTAATAGAGGATAATAAGAACAACCCCAGGTTTCCTTTCAGCACTGTAGCCAAGCTGACAGAGTCACAGCTCTATTGATCCATGTATTCCTATAACCCTCAACAGTGATGATTTTATGAACTTTTTTAATGATAACTATTGTAGACAAAATTCATCACATTCAGCCCTCAACCAGCACCGATTTATGTCAAAAGACAGGATCCATAGAATCAGCTGTGAAACCTAACTTGTTTTTCTCCCATCGACCTCCACCAGCTCACTTCAACTATTTTAGCAAAGAAATCTTCAACCTGTCTCTTAGACCCCACCCCAACAAGGCTGCTTAAGGAAGCTCTACCCTTAATTTGCAGTTCTGTATTAGATATGTTAAATCTGTCCTTGTTAACAGGCTATGTGTCGCAGTCATATAAAGCAGCTGTAATCAAACCTTTTCTAAAAAGCCCCACTCTTGATCCAGACATATTAGCCAACTACAGACCTATATCTATTCTTTCTAAGATCCTGGAAAAAGGAGTTACAAAACAGTTGTGTGACTTTCTACAAGATGATAGTTTATTTGAGGATTTTCAGTCAGGATTTAGATTGTATCATAGCATAGAGACAGCATTTGTAAAAGTTACAAACAACCTCCTAATTGCATCAGACAACTGACTTGTTTCTGTACTAGTCTTGTTAGTTCTCAGTGCTGCTTTTGATACGATTGACCATCACATCCTTTTACAGAAACTGGAGCATTTTATTGGCATTAAAGGCATTTTCCCCATTGTGGGATTAATAAAGGATTATCTTATCTTAAAGGTGCCGCACTAAACTGGTTTAAGTCCTATCTATCTGATAGGCTTCAGTTTGCGCATGTTAATGACAATTCCTCCACGTACTACACAAAGGTTGGACATGGCGTTCCACAAGGGTCAGTGTTTGGACCAATTCTCTTCACCTTGTATATGCTTCCCTTGGGCAACATTATCAGGAATCACTCCATAAATTTCCATTGTTATGCAGACAATACACAGCTTTATCTGTCAGTGAAGCCTAATGAAACCAATCAGTTAGCCAAACTTCAGGCATGCCTTAGGGACATTAAAACTTGGATTACACGCAACTTTTTACTTTTGAACAGAGAAAAAAAAGTTATTGTACTTGGTCCCGAACACCTCAGAAATACATTTTCTAAGGACCTAGTTACATTAGATGGCATTGCCCTGGCCTCCAGCTCCACTGTAAAGAATCTTTGACCAGGATATGTCCTTTAGCTCACACATAAAACAAACTTCTAGGACTGCCTTCTTTCACCTGCATAATATCGTGAAAATTAGACATTTTCTCTCTCAAAAGAATGCAGAAAAACTAGTTCATGCATTTGTTACTTCCAGGCTGGACTACCGTAATTATCAGGCTGCCCCTACAAGTCTCTAAAGACTCTGCAGTTGATCCAAAATGCTGCAGCACCATTACTGACAGGAACTAGAAAAAGAGACCATATTTCTCCTGTGTTAGCCTCTCTACATTAGCCCCCTGTCAAATCCAGAATAGAATTCAAAATCCTCCTCCCCACCTACAAAGCCCTTAATGGTCAGGCACCATCATACCTCAAAGATCTCATAGTCCCCTATAATCCCACTAGGACATTACACTCCCAGAATGCTGGTTTACTGGTGGTTCCCAGAGTTACCAGGAGTAGAATGGGAGGAGAGGGAGGCTCCTCTACTGTGGAACCTTCTCCCAGTTTGGGTCCGGGAGGCAGACACCCTCTGCACTTTTAAGAGTAGGCTTAAAACTTTCCTTCTGATAAAGCTTATAGTTAGGGTTGGCTCAGGCTTGAACCATCCCTTAGTTATGCTGCAATAGGCCTAGGCTGCCGAGAGATTTCCCATGACGCACTGAGCTTCTCTCTCTCTCTCTCCATCATTCTGGATTCATATCCCATATTACATGTTACTGACCAATATCTTCCCTTTCCCGTATTGTGCTCTTCCGTCTCTCTCTCTCCTCTTCTGTCACTTTCTGCAGATACTTCTGCCTCTGGAGCTGTTGAGTCTGATCTGTGATGACAAGCCTCCTGCTGCTCCTACAACCCCAAAATCAGCATGCTTGTGCTACTGAATGTCCAGTACAATTTGTTGTTTATGCTGTCAAAATTTTCTATGTTTGTTTATATTTGAAAGTTATCTGTATTTTAAATAAATATATATGTGTTTGAATCATGTCAATGACTTTGCCACTTTGGTCTATGGACAATGATTCAACACTAGCAGAAAGAGATAATACATAAAGTTGAGGCGGAGGTTCAAAACTTGATTCTTTGTTCTTGTTGTACCCTACAGAATATTGAAATCCAAGCCTCCTTTCATTACTGGCTACAGTAAGCCTCAAGACTACCTCAGTGGTCTGCTGCATGCAACAGCTGTTCATTTTCCTCATCCATCCATCCATCCATCCATCTATCCATTCATCCATTCCTGCATATTTTTCATCAAATACCACACAATCATATTTATATTAACTTTTATTTATTTATTCATATTCATGTTTGCTATATTTTTGCATAGCCTAAGGGGCAGCCGGTGGTGGGTAAGAAAATGGGAAGAGTTATAATTTTTTAAAACTTTTGCTGAGGGGGGAGCCTTTCTAAAATTTTACAGGGGGCAGGGGAGGGTATTATGATATATTTTTGTGTTGCTGGGCAACATTTTTTTTTGTTATAAGAACATACAGACAACTCTACCGGAGAGATGGAACACCATTCTTTAAAAAAATATTCCCTCATTTGGTGTTGATGGTGGTGAAGAGCACCATCTACCATGTCAGTCCAAAATCTCCCTTAGGTGTCCAGCTGGGTTGCGATCCGGTGACAGTGAAGGCCACAGAATATGATTCACTGAATTTTCATACTCATCAAACCATTCAGTGACCCCTCGTACCCTATGGAGAGGGGAATTGCCATCCTGGAAGAGACCACTCTCATCATGGTAGAAGTGTTTGACTTACAGTGACCCTTCCCTCTTTGGGGACAAGTAAACTTTAGTTGCTGTGTGTAAAGAAAAACTGACCAGTTGAACAGTCTTTCTGACTGAAGCTCCTGCCATCCGTGCCCTTAGAATGAACCCTCTTTCAAAGTCACTTAGATCTTTCCCTCTTGCCATCTTTAATTGATTGAATGTCTTAATTGTACCATGCGTGGAAGCATCTACATTTGTTACATTTCTTTAATTATTTATTCAGGTTTTTCTCTTAATTTGTCACCTAGCTATATTGCTTGCATATCACAAGCCAACATCTCTTTGACACAATTCTTTCTCGTAAGAACATGGTGTTTTATCAAGAAACTTTCATGATGTTAAAACAAGATTGTAGCCTTGAAAAACTGTAATTACTGCTTTATATATGGTTTAAGTACTTGAGACACACCTGGTTGAAGTACCATCCATCCATCCATCCATCACTGTCTATACTGCTTATTCGGAACAGGGTCTTAGGGGGACTGGGGCCTGTCCCAGGCAGACAGTGTGGATACACCCTGGGCATCTAAACCATTTACTAGATATGATCAATCTGTCTTTATTAACAGGCTACACCTCTTTTTAGACAGCCTAATCTTGATCCAGGTGTTTTAGCCAACTATAGACCTTGTAGCAACATCTGGCATCAGCCTGACATCAGCCTGGCACCTATGATCAGACTATCACACAATTCATACAAAAAGACATGAATGTGTTCCCAGAACTGCACCGAGGTAAAAAGTGTGGTCACTGAGAATTACAACCTGAGCCCCCATCCTCTCTTCAGCCTCCCAAACATTCTGTGATAAGAAGCAGATACAGAACTCTTCCTCCCAAGCCAGGGTCAAATGGCCCATTCAGAAGAGACAATTCTAATGGACCCCAGTTCATCAGGAACGTATGAATAAACACTCTCTAAATCTTCATTCTGTGCAACAAACTTTGTCTCTGCATTAAACATTCAACTATTACTTCATAAACAAAGTAACCAGAAAAATAACTATGCAGACTGGACTCTCTCAGATCCACAGACCTAACCAGGGTCTTCACCTCCACTTCATTTTTCTCTGCACCAGAGCTCTGGTTGTAAATTATGTCACATTCCTGTGCATCCAGATCAACATCTACTCACACTTTCTCTAATGTTTAAAACTATAGGAATTCATTGTCTGACCATTTTGCAAACCATTTTATTTAGCAAATGTTTACAAGTAATTCTGTGAAAATCTGAATTTTCTACGATGTTGCTAAGCTAAGATAGTAATATGAGGAATTAATTCAAATATTTGCCATGGAACTATACTGCCATCTATTGACCATGTCTAAGCTTAACTAAAGAGGTTAGACATAATGTTTTTCAGGTATTAGAATCAAATGATTATTCTTCATGTCTTGTAATGCAACTCATTTATTACTAATTATGAACACAATTTATTGTTTTGCAGCTTTATCAGCTTAATTGTGTTAAGATTTGCAAGTAATGTGTTTTGATTCATGTTTGTAATAGTGCATTGTCTTTCTTTAAGTATTAGGGCCACCAAGTTATATCTCGCCTTGTACAATGTATTAATTGATCATGGTGGAAGGCGATATGCGCGTGATATGCGTGCAGGTATTCCAGATTAATAATTTTGAATTTATTAAGAGATCATATTTTCCTCTAACTGAGACAAAGAAAGTGGGGACAACGAATCCTGATTGGCTGAGACCACCTCACTCCACCTTTAAACCTGATACTATCGACAAAGAGAATAAAAACTCTGGCGCACAAATGATAAACGCCTTTGGTTGAAATCAGCTCCAAGCTACACAGCCACTCGCCATCGCATTTTCTCTGTTCCTTTGTTCTCTTTCCACCACGTGCTCCGCAAGTAAAGTTTTCTTTTGCCTATACATGCAAGTGAGTTTCTCTATTTCTTAAGCCAAGCAACGTCAAGTTAAGCCAATGGAACAAAATTATCTGAATACTTAGAACTTATTTTTGATAATCCTGCATTTTTATTCTGAAGGTTTTTGACAGTTTTAGAGTCATCTGGCCGACACCAGCCTCCTCTAAAGTTATCTAGCAAACGTTAAGTACTACGTGAGAGCTTTTTTTCCCTCAACCTGTGAGAGAGGCCCGCAGATTACACGGCCGCCTGCAGAGAAACCTGCAAGAAACTAAGTTTGCGGAGACAGAACGTCTGCGAGTAGACTCAACTAATGCTGAACCGCTGAGACACTGGCAGAATCCGTCACAGTGTTAACTGGAGACATGGCCTCCAGGAGAATGCACCTGGAGCGTTTCCTCTGGTTACCACTGGAACCTCAGCCGCATGGATTCCAGCCAAGTCTGCAGCTGCCACAACTCATAGTAGGCCAGTCTTAACATTCTGCTCGTGACAAGGGTTGATGATAAAATAAGTAAACTTAAATTTTCGCCATCAATAGACATCTCAAAAATCTGTACAAATAGATTATAGTTACAGACTAAACCTATTTACCTCCACCATATCACTCTGCTAATTTTACCTGCTGTTAGGTCACCATGCTAGTTTGATCATCCTTACATTCCTGTTTCATTTTTATTTAACATGTTTTCACCATATCTATTTTCTATCTACATCTATATTCACTTTAGTAATCAATAAATAGTAAATGCACATGTAGACCCAGCAGTTTTGTCTGTTTCTTTGCAATGGTGAGTCGGATCCCGAATCGAGAAATCACGATCTTAGATACCAGACTGATTAAAATTTATGGTGTAGATATTAATGCATAATATTAATATCAAAATGTATATCCCAGATTTCCATCCCAAAATTGGACGGTGGTGCCCCATACAACGAGAGTAAAGTGAATTTTCAAATTATTATTTTGTGCATTTATGCAACAACCTATGTCTAACCTTCCCTGTCTCTCTAAGATCCTTGAGAAAGAAGGGCTTTCTGTCAGGGTGTCAGCTCTGAGCCAGGGCTTTTTATTTTGTAGTTCAGTTGTGTTTGTATTATTTCCTGTTTTATTTTGAAATCACTGACCTCCCTCTTGTTTCAGGTGTCTTGTCTTCCCCTTCCTTCTGTGCTCCCTCCTCCTGGTGATTACCTACCCCGCCCTAATGTGATTCACCTGTGTCTCATTGTCTGCCCTGCTCCTGTGTATTTAGTGTCTGTGTCTCCCTGCACTCCCTGCCAATTCGTCTTGTGCCTTTGCCAGACCTACCAGCCTTCGAGTAAGCAACCTGTTCTCTAGTAGCCATAGTTTTTTGACCCTTGCCTGTGTTTTTTGACCTTGCCTCAGCTCAAGTCCTTTTGTACCGTTGCCTTCTCTTTCTGCCTACCTGTGTACCGACCCCGCTGGAATAAAGAACCTTGTTTTTTGTAAACTCTGCCTCTGCCTCCTGTCTGCGCCTGTGTCCACACTGCTACGCCTGACACTTTCTACATAACCATAGTTTGAGTTCCACAAGGTCCTCTGCTTGGACCAATACTATCCTGAAATATGCTTTCCTCAGGCAATATTATTAGGAAACAATCCATAAACTTCCATTGCTATACAGATGATACTCAGCTATAGTTGTCAATGAAGCCTGATGAAACTACTTAGCTAAACTTCAAGCATGCCTTAAGGACATAAAGACCTGTATGAACAGCAATTTTCTACTATTAAACTCACATAAAAGTAAAGTTATTGTACTCAGCTCAAAATACCTCAGAAACACCTTTTCTAATTATGTATTTACTCTAGATGGCATTCCCAGCCTTAAGGAGCTGTCTTTGTTACTTCTAGGCTGGGCTGTTACTGATCCAGAATACTGCTGCATGTATACTGACAGTAGAAAAGGAGATCATATTTCTCCCATATAAGCTTCTCTGTATTAAACTATATGTGTTTTTTTTTATATGTAGGAGAGCCCCCTCGGAAATAATGGAAACAGCAGGAGGCTGCATGAAGGGTTCAAGTTCGATGATATGCGACACCAATGGAATTCACACGAAAAGAACCCAAGAGATTACAGTAGTATTGGGGTCTCAACAATATATATTGGGACATGTTTATAAGTGGCCTTACAAGGAAACGGTGCTGCCAAAGAGGATTTTGATGACTCAATTATTTCTGAGGCATTTGGGGTGTTCTTTTTTGAAAAAGGCAGGCATAGTCTGGCCCATAGGGAAATGAAGTAGGTGGGACCTTACTGTATAAAAGGATGTGTAAACAAGCTTGAGAGGCAGTCTGGTCCAGAACAGGCTCGGGTTTATTTCTTGCTAGAAAGAATAAACTCTACTACATTAAACTTTGACCATCTCCAGTGCTTCACTGATCCCTGACTCCAAGTATTTTAGACAGATTAGTTTAATATGTTAAAGTAAGAAGTTCATTGTCACATCTGGCCCAGACCTGTTCTTCATAAAATATTTAACAAGTCCCTCTCTCTCTAGCAGTCATATCCCATTGTGGATTACTAACTCACCATCTACTAACTTGGTGTCTTCTGTCTTCTGTAGTTTTGTATCTCTCCTCTCTCCTTTTATCACTTTCTGCAGGTATTTCTGTATCTGTGACATGCTGCCTCCATGGTCCTGCACTACACCCACTTCTACAATCATAATTATTAGTCTCATTGTTAGCATCATTATTGTCACAATACATATGCAGAATTGGCTTTTGCAATGTATTCTTTCCTTCTGCTCTTTCTCTTTCGCTTGACTACTCGGTGCTGGGGCAGACCACACCCATGTTTGAACTCTGCCCTGACATTGATCTTTACACACCTGTTAAGTTTTGTGACTGTATCTTGCATGGCTGTGGTTGTTCACAGACAGACACAGAAACTCAAATTCAAACTCAAGTTACTCAAAACAGCCTCTGCGGTAGTTCCTGCAGCAGTAGGTGTCTCCAGGAACACATTGTGCCATGATGACACTTACACTGAGACTTACAAAGTGAAAACAATACCAGCCACACTGTTGTAGCCGGGTAACAGGAAAATATATCATAACAACACATTATACAGTGAAAATGTAACCCAGGTTAAATATCTGTAAGGAAAAAATATAATAATAATTCATGTAATACAAACTGTGATGTTAAAAATCTGCATTTAAAATAGTTGTGTTAAAAATATTTATGTTGGGTTGAAAACGGCAAATTAATGACGAGAGCAGACACGCCCCGTGACCCTGTCGGCCGGGACTCACTTCCGCCTAAGTCTCTGGAAGCGAGAGAGCGAGCACGCTTAGGACACGACCCTCATATCCGGACGGTAAATGCAAGAAAGTGGATTAGAGCTCTGGAAAATTGAGGAAAGCTCGGAAAAATACCTACAGTGGAATTCCCCCGGACGACCCGGACCTGCAGGAGTGCAGGTGGAGTACTCGCTCGGAAGGAGAATCGCATTGTTATGCAAGCGTCCTGCCATGTTAAAGGCTAAATGCTAAACTGCTAATTCAACACGACAACTGCTAATTTCACGAGCTACCCGCTAGCATATAAGCTAACGGCGGAGCCCTAGGTTCAAGGCTGAAGGGAGATGTATTGGTGAGTGGCTGTTTAACTGTGTTTAAAGCAAAAAAAAAAAAAAAACTAAGGCGCTAATGCCGCGAGCTGACCACTAGCACGGATGCTAATGGCGAAACGCTAGATCCAGTACTAAATAGCACCGCTAGGCTGACACACACACCAAGCACTGATGCAGTAAGCGCTGATGCAGTATTTTAAAAGTCCCTATGAGACAAATTAATTGCACTTTTGTTAAGCTTTTATATTGAGTTATGGTGTACTGTGTGTGTGTGTGTCTGGTGTTTTATTGGTTCATCTTAAGCACATTAAGTCATGTTACTCTCTATGAACATTACAAGAAGGGTTTATATCTTGGTTATTTGTGTTAATATGTTAAATGCTATGTGAATATGTTGAATGGTATGTGAGGAACATAAAAATTATAATACTGTTGTTAAGAGAAAAAATAATTATTTTTATATCATAACATGATATTTTGAGTTAATAATTTTTTTTGCTATTAAGCAACTGTGATATCATATTGCAATAAGAGTTCAGTTAAAGCAACTATCCTCTACAGACGTGGAGTCAGTGTAACCTTAAAGTGATTTATGTTCAATAATCCATGTTTTGAGACCTGAGAAAATGAAAATATATGTTCTGATCCTACTTATCGTAGGTCAGGTTTTTTGAGATACCCTTGGACTTGGACTGGACCTGCCTGGATGTCGGAGCCAGAGTGACGTTGATGGCGAGCCGGACCCTGGAGGATCATTAGACCTACGACCGCGGAATTGAATCCTTTTCACTTTTACATATATGCACACACCACCACACAGTAGTGTGGTGTGACTGATCTCCATCCGAACGGTGCGCGCACAGTAAAGTGAACTGAACAAATAATAAAATTAGACTCACAAAAATTATTTTTATTTTAGCTTGGTTTGTTATTTTTCATACTTACCCGGGTAAGGTTGTTTTATGTATCTTCTGTGTTCATATTGTCTTCCCACTGTAATAAACAGGGAAGCATACTGTTCCTTAAACGCCATACAGTTCCTGTGTCTTTCCTGGTGTCATTGTTAATCCTGGGCTCCGTAGTCAAACTCGGATCTTCTGTTATCTGGCCATCAGTTAAGTTACTGTTATAATTTCCATTACACACTTCCCTCAGAAAGGTTACAGGTTATAAAAACAATTGTGTAAAATGAAAAAAATTTCTCGGTATAATGAGGAACTGAGCACAGGTTTTTTTCTATTATCACATCACAACATCCAAAATATTAACAAAGCAGATTTAGCACCCAATCGCCACCCCAATAGTCTGGACAATACTTGAGTTTCCTCTTTTGGCCTCCATATAAGATTTCATCCATACCAAACATTCTTCTGGCCCACCTCCAACTATCATTGGCTATTCAGAATATTTAGGGCCCGAGCACAGAAGAATTTGGTGCGAAGACCCTATTGTTTTCCAAATCATTATTATTATGATTCTCTACTTTAAAATGTAAAAAGGTGCTTGGGATGCTTAAAAAGTCCTGAAAATCGCCGCACATCAGACCCGGTGAAAATTTTGATGTGATATGGGTTTTAGGTCTAGACCAATATGGTATTTACAGAGATAGACCCAACAAATCCGACCATGAGCAAGCACTAGGCGACAGTGGCAAGGAATAGCGACAGAGAGTCTGTAGAGTCTGATCTGTGATGACAAGCCTCCTGCTGCTCTTACAACCCCGCTAACACCTACTGTTATACTTAGAAATTATCTGTATTACTACTAGGTATTACTGCTACTATTGTAATTATTACTTTAATCGTCATCACTATTATTACCACTATTGTATTATTGATACCAATTTACATTTTTACATGGAATCTGTGTGAGGCTCTGTTCTACTGTCACTACTCTCTACCCCCCATCTCACCCCCTTCCCCTCTTTCTCTCACTTTCTTAACCCAACCGGTCGAGGCAGATGGCCACCCACCCGGAGTGTGGTTCTACTCGAGGTTTCTGCCTCTTAAAAGGAAGTTTTTCCTTGCTATTGTCACCTAGTGCTTGATCATGGTGGGATTTATTGGGTCTCTCTCTGTAAATATAACAATATAAAGAGTACAATCTAGACCTGCTCTATATGAAAAGTGCCTTGAGATAACTTTTGTTGTGATTTGGTGCTATATAAATTAAACTGAAATGAATTTAACTGAATTGAAGCACAATCTGTATATGTATCATGGTTTCTAATACAGTTATTTATGTTCTGTCAAACTGGGTAATGCCATATCAAGCCTGGTGCTTTGTAATAATTGTTAAATACATTTATTTTAAAAAATTTACTTTCCTTTTTTCCAACAACATAACAGATTAGTAATACAGTATGAAATACCAAAATCTAAAATTTGCATGTGCATTTTTATTAAGCCCCCCACCCACCCTATCATCTCAAAGAATCAGAGATACAAACAATGCAAGTGTAAAATTAAATAAATAAATAAATAATAATAAAGTACAGACAAAGCAGTACTTAATAGAAATATACATACACTTTCAACACATACATAATACATGGTAAGAAAGATCAAGTGTTAGTCACCACTGTCCATAACTATCTGTAAGCTGTGATTTGATTTATGGGAGAGCACACAGTTTAAATGACTTCATATGTGTCAGGAATGGCTGCTATGCCTTATAAAATTTATCTACAGAACCACCCAGTGTATATCTTATTTTCTCCAAGTGTATAAACCTCATGAATTCACTCACCCACTAGACATTTGTGGGAGAGGCTTCTTGTTTCCACGTCGTAAGTATGAGGCGTCTCACACTCAAGGAGGCAAAAGCAACAGTGTTCGAGTAATGTTTGGGAAAGGACATATTCCTTGATACTACTCCGAAAATAGCAATCCAAGGGGAAGATGTCAAGTCAATTTTATTTATATAGCGCCAATTCACAACAGAAGTTATCTTGCACTGTACATATAGAGCAGGTCTAGACCGTACTCTTTATCTTATGAAGATGTGAATTTGAACAGCGGACTGGAAGCAACAGGCTTGATAGCAGACACATTGAAAACAGGGTGAACTCGAAAGGTCCGAGGCAGCTTCAGGCGCACCGCATTGGGGTTAATAATCCTCAAGACCTCAAAAAGGACCAATAAATCTAGGAGACAGTTTCTTAGAATCAGTCTTTAAAGGTAGGTCTTTAGTGGAAAGCCATACCTTGTCTCTGGGAGCATAGTTGGGTGCTGGAGTTTGATGACGGTTAGCCTGGTGCTTGTAACGGTCAGAGGCTCTGAGCAGGGCTGAGTGGGCACGGTGCCAGGTCTTGTGGCAATGGTGGGCCTGGGCTTGGACTGAGGGCACAGAGATTTCCTTCTCCTGGGAGGGGAACAGGGGGGGTTGAAAATCAAAGACACGCTGGAAAGGTGACATACCTGTGACAGATGAAGGCAGTGTTTTATGGGCATACTCCACCCATGGGATCAGGGAAGACCAGGTGGAGGGGTTGGAGGACACCATACAGCGGAGAGAGGTCTCCAGGATTTGGTTAGCCCTTTCAGCTTGACCATTAGACTGAGGATGGTATCCGGAGGTCAGACTGACAGTGGCTCCAACCGAAGAACAAAAGGCCTTCCAGACAGCTGAGGTGAACTGAGGTCCACGATCTGAAACAATCTGAGGGCAATCCATACACACAGAGCACTTCTTTGACAAGATGATCAGCAGTTTCCTTGGCCGAGGGTAGTTTTGGCAGGGGCAGGAAGCGAGTGAATTTACTAAATCTGTCCACAACAGTAAGAATTACTGTATTTCCAGCAGAGGCAGGCAGGCCGGTCACAAAATCCAGGGCAAGGTGCGACCAGGGACGACGGGGCACAGGCAGGGGGCGCAATAATCCGGCACTAGACTGGGTAGGAGACTTATATTGTGCACAAACAGGACAAGCAGACACAAATGACTTGACATCCACCTCCATAGACGGCCACCAAAAACGTCATCTAAGGAAGGCAAGTGTTTGAATGGGCCCACTGCAAAACTGAGGACTTGACGGAATCTGGGACAAACAGACGACCTGGGGGGCCATTACCTGGGTCAGGTTGAGTCTGCTGGGCTCCTTTAACCTCCTCTTTAATCCTAAGAGACACTGCCACGATAATACAGGAGCCTGGAAGGATGGGTACTGGGGACTTGATAGGACCATCCTCCCTGACATACATGCAGGACAGGGCGTCGGGTTTGGTGTTCTTTGAACCGGGCCTGTAGATCAGGGAGAAGTTAAAACGTCCAAAAAAAAAAAAAAGAGCCCACCTGGCCTGACGAGCATTGAGCCTCTTGGCCGACTGGATGTATGCCAGGTTCTTGTGGTCCGTCCACACCACAAAAGGCTGCTCCGATCCTTCGAGCCAGTGCCGCCATTCCTCCAGAGCCAGTTTCACTGCCAGGAGCTCCCGGTTTCCCACATCATAATTCTGCTCAGTGGGAGATAAACGGTGAGAAAAGAAGGCACAAGGGTGAAGCTTACCATCCTCGGCTGAGCACTGAGAGAGGACGGCCCCACACCCATGTCCGAGGCGTCCACCTCAACTATGAACTGCCTCTCCCGGGTCAGGTTGGATGAGGAGGGGTGCTGATGTGAACAGATCCTTAAGCTTGAGGAATGCTGCTTCCGCAGCAGGCGTCCACTGAAAGGGCTTTGAAGTTGATGTTAGTGCAGTTAAAAAGGGGCTGCCACTCGGCTGTAGTTTCTGATGAATCTCCTATAGAAGTTAGCAAACCCGAGAAACCTCTCCAAAGCCTTACGACTACTTGGACTGGGCCAATCCAAAACAGCCTTTACCTTGGCTGGGTCCATCTTTATCTGCCCCTCAGCGATGATGAAACCCAGGAAGGAGGTAGGAGGAAGCATGGAACTCGCACTTCTCTCTCTTAACAAAAAGGCGGTTCTCTAGCAGTCTTTGCAACACTAGGCGGACATGTTGTATATGTTCAGGCATGGTCCTGGAAAAGATGAGAATATCATCTAGATAAACAAAGACAAAACGGTGCAGCATGTCCTGAAGGACATCACTTATCAGGGCCTGGAAGACAGCAGGAGCGTTGGTGAGACCAAAAGGCATGACCAAATACTTAAAATGGCCCAGAGGAGTATTGAAGGCAGTCTTCCACTCGTCGTCCTCACGAATCCTCACCAGGTGGTAAGCATTGCGAAGGTCAAGTTTGGTGAACACCGTGGCCCCCTGGAGAGAGTCAAAAGCTGAGTTCATTAGAGGCAAGGGGTATTTGTTTCTTACGGTAATGCTGTTTAACTGGCAAAAATCAATGCAAGGTCAGAGGGACCCATCCTCCTTGTCCACAAAGAAAAACCCTGCTCCCAGAGGTGATGAGGAGGGACGGATGATGCCAGCAGCCAAGGAGTCCTTAATATACCTCTCCATGGCTTCCTGCTCAGGCTTGGAGAGGTTGTAGAGACGGCTGCTGCAAAGGGGTGCACCAGGCAGGAGATCTATGCCACAATCATATGGACGGTGAGGGGGCAGAGATAAGGCATGTTCCTTACTGAATACCGTTAGGAGGTCATGATATTCAGGGGGTATGGAGGGCAGATCAGGGACCGTGAGCGGGGGATCAGGACTGACAACAGACTGAGGAGTTGCAGACTGCAAACAGAGAATGGCAGAAAGGGCTCCAGCTGATAACCTTTCCAGACCTCCAGTCAATTTGGGGATTGTGTTGAATTAACCACGGGAGGTCCAGGACTACAGGAACAGATGGAGAGTCAATGATGAAAAAACTGAGCTCCTCGTGATGATTACCAGACAATAGTAATTGTACTGGCACAGTCCATAGAGTTATGTTGGCCAGCAGCCTACCATCGAAAGCATTAGCCTCTAATGGTTTATCTAAACTAACTGAGGGCAGATCTAACTGCTTAGCAACTGAGACATCCAGAAAGCTCTCATCAGTGCCAGAGTCAATAAGAGCAGAAAATTTAACGGACTGACCTTTCCACGACAAAGTGGCCTGCAATTGGGCTCGGGACCGGGGAGAAGGGGGAAGGGAAGCATGGCTTGACAGGATTCTCCCCCCTACTGGCGAGCCTGGTCGTTTGACGAGCGATGAGGACATGAAGCCAGAAAATGTCCAGGCTTACCACAATACAAGCAACTGTTGCTCTTAATACGGCGCTGACGCTCCTCTGGCCCGAGGTGGTAGTGTCCAAATTGCCTGGGCTCAGGTGATGGTTCTCTCCTTAGGGGATCCCGGGCTGTGCCTCCCTCACTTTGCTGTGTGCGGAAACCTGGAGAAGAAGGAGGCTGCACCAAAGATGCAGTGGGTGGGCGCCGCTGTCTCTTCTCCTCTCTCGAAGCTGGTTGTCAATGTGTATAGCCAAGGAGACTAATCCTTCAAAATCAGATCATCCTTAATGGTTTCACTTAACCCATGACAAAAAACAGCTTGCAGAGATTCATTATTCCAACCACTCTCGATGGACAGAGTGCGAAACTGTGCATACCTTGGCAAAGGGAGAGTAACCTCTTGGAGGCATCCTGGCCACGGACAGGATGGTCGAAAACCCTCCTCATCTCTGCGGTAAAGGCAGCGTAGGTAGCTGTGACTGGAGACTGTTTCTCCCACAGAGCTGTAGCCCAAGCCAAGGCATTACCACGAAGAAGCCCGATCAGGTAAGCAATTCTCGACTGCTCCGATGAGCAAGTATGTGGCTGCTGAGTGAACACAAGATCACATTGTAAAAGGAATGAATGACATAAACCAAATTCACAATCAAAGCGGTCAGGGGAAGGAACCCATGGCTCCTTAATGGGTACAAGAGTTGGTGCTGCTGAGGTGGGAGCTGGTGGCTGATCCTCAGGACTAGGGGGCTGATTAATTTGGTCCTGAATCTCCAAAACCTTGGTGGCGAGATCACTGAGGCCCTCCATAACCTCCCTCAGCGCCAGGGTGTGCTGGCTGAGCAAGACTCCATGGTGGGAGACAGCCTGATGGACAGGGTCAGTGTCTGCGGGGTTCTTCATGGCCGGATCGTACTGTCACAACTGAGCTAGGAACCCAAGAAGCAGAACACTGACTGCAGGACAAAGAAAGTTTATTTTGGAATTTGTGGTGAGAAAGGGACCGGGGTTGTGCTGGTCCGGAGAGGGGTGCTGTGGCACGTGAAGGAGTCCTGGGGGGGGGGGGAGGTTGTGCTGCTGGAGGTGCTGGTCCCGATGGGTAAGTAGAGCAGCAGGCAGACTGGTGGGAATGGCAGGCGGGCTGGCGGGCAGGCTGGCAGGCAGGCAGGAACAGAACAGAGAAAACAGGTAAGTTAAGAACAGACTTGCACTACTTGGTAGAGCTGACGCAAGAGTAAGAAGAGCGAACTTCTCTCTTCACAAACCATGTGCTAGGAGTGACAATCCGGCAGGGACTGAAGGCAGGAGCAGGGATTAAGTACATCCTGGGTGATGAGCTGATGGGAAACAGATGAGCTTGATTGCAGAGGCATGGCAGGTGTGGAGTGGCAAGCAGGCAGACCCAGCAGGAGAGACAGAGAGCAAGGGGGAGGGGCAGGCAACACAGAGACAGACAGACAGACAGACAGACAGACACTGACAGCTCAAACAGCTGACCTCGTGACAGTTGCTCCATCTGGTAAGTTTGGGAATTGGGAATTTCTGTTATACAAGAAATGTTGTATTTGTAAATAGTAGAAGAAATGGGTCTGTGGAATATTATATTTTTGAGTTAGCTGAGTGAACGAGGCAAATATCTATATACAGGTCCTTAAAACTACATATACCATTATTCTTCCATATCATGAAAGCAAAATCGATCATAGAGGGTGGGAACATATGGTTAGAATGAATTGGTGCCTAAATCGACATTGATTGTAATCCAAACCTTTTCTTACACTGTACCCATATTCTGAGAAAGTGATATACCAAAGGGGGTTACATTTGTATGTATACAATTCTAAAGGAAGAGCTGTGCTAAACAAAGCCGGTAATGAGGTTTTACCACAGTATGATGATTCAATATGAAGCCATACCGGTGTCTCTGTGGATGAAGCACTGAGCCAATGAAGCATATTTCGTATGTTTGCTGCCCAATAATATAACTGGAAATTTGGTAAGGCTAAGCCTCCTGATTGTTTTGTTCTTTGCAAAAAATCATAACGAATCCTTGGAGGTTTACTATTCCAAATAAATGCATAAATATGTTTGTCCAGTGTGTTAAAATACTTTTTTGATATGCAGATTGGGATGCATTGAAATAGGTATAAGAATCTGGGTAGAGTATTCATTTTAACTGCATTAATGTGTCCAATCAATAATAACGGGAGATTGGTCCACCTCTGAAAATCTGTCTTTGTGCATCCATTTCTCCTCAAATAACTTTTTATGTAAATATGTAACCTTGACACCCAAATAGGTCGTGTGATCCTTCTTTACCTTAAATTGGAAAGCCTCAAATGAGATCTCCCTGGCCTTAGAGTTGATAATGAGTTGTTCGCTCTTGTGCATATTTAATTTGTAACCAGAAATACTGCCAAATTCTTGAAAAATACTAAGTGCATAGGGAAGGGAGTTTATAGGATCAGAAATGTAAAGTTAAAGATCATCGGGATATAATGACACTGTATGTCCTTGGTTTGCCCACTGGATTTCCCTGACGTTGTTGTTTGTTTGCAGCTTGACTGCTAATGGTTCTATAGATAATGCACAGGCGAAGAGACAGAGGGCATCCCTGTTTAGTTCCCCTGTGAAGTGGGAAATAGGGAGAGTAAGATGTATTTGTCCTGACACAAGCCATAGGTGAGCTGTAAAGGAGTTTTATCCATGAGATAAATTTTGGACCAAAACGGAATTCATCAAGTGTGACGACCCTTTCCACTCTGCCTGCTTGCTTTCCTCTGCTTTGCTGCTCTGCTTTACAGATGCTGGTAGTTGGGTGGTAGGTGGAGCTAGGAGGGCCGTCTGCTCATACTTTCCTATCTGGGTTGGGCTTCCAAAAGGCATAAAGGACTGCCTGCTGGGCAGTCTCACTCTCTCTCAACATGCATCACACTATATTTTTACTCACCCATACATTACATACATGACTGACTACTTGCCTACTTATACACAACACCATTTAGTTTATATAATTATCAATCTAAGTTAAATAAAGTCCTTTTTTTGGTTTATATATCTGTGTGTTGCCTCCCTTTTGTTGCCAGCCTTGAGCCAGGTGGTAACAAACGGGGGCTCGTCCGGGATCCTGCTGCCTGTCCCCTTAAGAGCATCACCTCTAAGTCACTTGTATAATATATCTATTTTTGGTATCCCAAAGGTAATACAGTCTGATCAGGGGTCCAACTTCTGTTCAAAGTTATTTGCAGAGGTGTTAAAGCAGTTACATATTAAACATCCAAAATCCAGCACTTACCATGCTCAGAGTCTAGAAAGGTTTCATCAAACCCTTAAGTCGCTTCTTGAGTTGGACCATGACTGAATTCGACTGGAAAGCCATCCGGGCCTGGAGATTTCCCACTCTCCATTAAGCTGATAGCCATTTTAATTTCTTGTACGGTAATTTACTCTTCTAACTGATCTTTAAAATGTGAGTCTAAAGTTGGAATTGGCAATTTATCAAAAAATCTGTCAAATAATTCTGGTTTATTCAGCAAGATTTGTAAAGTACTGAAAATACTGAAAACTCTCATTTATCTTGTTAGGGTCAGTGGTGATATGCCCACTTTGGGTCTTAATTTCAGGGATTTATATGGGTAGATTCTGATTTATGTAGCTGGTGGGCTAAAATCTTTTAGGCTTTCTCCCTTTGCTCATACCATGTTGGTCTAGATCTGAAGAGCATCTTTTCAGATTGAGAGCAAGTAAATTCTGTTTGTAAAATTAGCCTTTGTTTATAGAGATCTGGGGATGGGGCGGCTGTGCTGTTGATCTAACTGCAGTGTAAAACCAAGGATGATTTTGAGGGCAGTAACTGTTTTTGTCGTGGAACAGTCTAGTACTGGATTCATAATAGAATTTATGTCTCCCCCAAGTATTAATTGAGTGTCAATACCAGGTAGTGAGTAAATTACTTTCATCCCAGTTAGGGGCATACACATTTACTAACATAAGAGGAGTAATAAATAATGACCACGGCATAGCGACCATTTGAGTCAGCTGACACATCGGAAACAATAAATGGAGTGGCTTTGTGAATAAGGATTGCAGTGCCCCTGGCTTTACTATTAGAGTGGAACACTTGTCCGGCCCAATTTTTCCTAATTCTGGGATGGTCTACATTTCTTTAATTTGTTTCTTGGAGTAATGCAATTTTTACTTTGGGGTGTAAAAGATGGGAAAGTACTGTACTTTGTTACACTTGATTGGGTGGTTAAGTCCCCTAAAATTCCAGCTGATGAAAGTAAGAATCAAGAATTCTTTATTGTCATATGCACCACATAACGAAATTTTGCTTGGTAGCTTTCGGCATAAAAAAAAGACAGCCAAAGACACCATACTTTAAAATATACTGGGATCCGTAGCAATACATCTGGCCTTCCTCCAGACCCGTCCAGTGTATATTGAGGCCAGATCTGGGAGCGGACATCCCACGATCCCCTGTGCTGTTCTCACCACCCGGGCTAGGTCCTTCCTGTCCTGTGCCGTGCAGCTGCCGTACCACACTGTCACACTGAGACAGAGGATGGTTTATATTGTGACTCTGTAGAAGTTTGCGGCCAGCTGAGAGGAGAGTCCAGCCCGTTTCAACTTCCTGAGGAAGAACAGCCTTTGTTGGGCTTTCTTCACCAGGTGGGATGTGTTCAGAGACCAGGTTAGATCAGATGTGATGTGGATACCCAGGAACTTAATGTTATCCACACGCTCCACCACCTCCCCGTGTATGAGGAGTGGGCGTGTTCTGTCTTCCTGGACCTCCTGTAATCCACAGTGACCTCCTTGGTCTTGCTAGTGTTCAGGATGAGGTTGTTGGCTGAACACCATTGTGTCAGGTGCTGGATCTCCTACAGAGGTAGTGGGTCTCATCATTGTCCGATATGAGACTCACCACTGTGGTGTTGACCGCAAACTTCATGACCACGTTTGTGCAGTGGATGGCAAGACAGTTGTGTGAACAGAGTGAAGAGGGCTGGGCTGAGCACACAACCCTGTGGCGTACCTGTGTTCAGGACCAGTGTGGACAATGTACAGTCCCCTATTCCCACCGCCTGAGGCCTGTTGGTGAGAAAGTCCCTGATCCAGGAACACAGCGATGTGGACAGTTCCAGGTTATGGAGCTTCAGTACCAGCTTGTCTGGGATTATAGTAGTAAATGCTGAACTGAAGTCGATGAATAGCATGAATAACACTTATGTTAGGATGCTGCAGGTGCAGCAAGGGGCTGTTGTTGCTCCCCCAGCTGGCGAAGATGCACAGTCTCTCTGCCGCTCGGTGTGTCAAAGCATGCAAATAAACTGTTCAAGGTGTCAGGCAGAGTGGGCTCATGGCTGACCTGCTGGTCGCTGCACTTGTGGTCCGTTATAGTCCTGATACCTCTCCACATATTTCATTGGTTGCTGTTGTCAAAGTGCACCTCAATGCGCTGTTTGTACCTGAGTTTTGCCAGCTGGATGCCCTTTTTCAGTTCTTTCCGGGCCGTGCTATAAGCCAGCCTGTCACCTGACCTGTAGGCAGCATCCCGGGCTTTGAGCAGGGTCCTCACTGTGCCATCCATCCACGGTTTCTGATTTGTGAAAATCCTGATGGTCTTTGTGGGTAGGACAGCATCAGTGCAGAACTGTACGTAGGACAGGACAGATGTTGTGTATCCTTTAAGATCTGTGCCCTCTTTGAACGCTCCCCAGTCTGTGTGCTCAAAACAGTCCTGTGATGCTGAAGAAGCCTCCTCAGTCCATGTGTGTATTGTTCTGGTGGTTGGTTTTGTCCTGCAGATCAGGGGTTTGTAGGCTGGGATCAGCTCCACAGAGATGTGATCTAACATGCCCAGGTGTGGAGCTGCTACAGCCTTGTGTGCTCCCGGGATGTTGCAATAAACCTGATCCAGAATGCTATTATCTCTGATTGGAAAGTTTAGGAATTTATGAAATTTGGGAAACACTGCTTTTAGCTCCACATGGTTAAAGTCCCCAGCCACAATCATGGCTGCCTCTGGACATCTTCCTGCTGATCAGGCAGTACAACTCCTCCAGTGCTAATTTAGCATTAGCCCGCAGTGGAACGTAAGCAGCCATGATCAGGATGGAGCAGAACTCTCTAACGATTTTGTATGGTCTGCATTTCACTGCCAGATGTTCCAGATCAGGGGAGCAATATGTTCCAATAGTGTTCGTAGCTGTACACCAGGAGTTATGAATATACAGTGCCAAACCTCTGCCTCTGCATTTACCTGAGGTTGCAGTCCTGTCCGCCCGGAACAGAGAGCGCCCTCTAGCTCCACCGCAGCGCCTGGGATGTTATTATCCAGCCAGGTCTCAGTAACAAAATGAACATGGCAACTTTGGATTTCTGAAGTTGAAGATGTAGGTATCACCAAAAAATATGGATGGGATTTCCCTTTTCCAGGCCCTCCGGTACTCCTATGATTCATAGATTACATCGTCTTCCTCTGTTTTCCAGATCATCAGTCTTCGCCTGATTCTCATCAGGTTCTCCAGCTTCCTCCTGCAGTCCAAAGACATGCAGATTAATTGGTGACTTTAAATTGCCTGGAGGCATGAATGTGAGTGTGAATGGTTGTTTGTTTGTGTTTATGGTCAGCCAGTGTCAGCTGAGATAGGCTTCCGCCCCCCGTGACCCTTATGGACAAGCAGTATAGATAATGGATAGATAATGTAATATAAATATTTATGTGAAACCTTTGTAGCAACATAGGTTTGCTCAAATGAGTTTGTAAAAATGACTGCAAATACATCTACAAACATGGCCAAAGTGTTGCTACCCTTCTACATAAAAAAGAAAAACCCACAATTTTCTCTGAAATTAGTTGAAACTGACAAAAAAAGAGAAAAGATATTGGGATCCTTAAACTAATATGTTGTAACACATGTTTTTGTTTTGAGGCAATCAGTATAATCAAGCGCCTTTTGTAGTCCTCAATTATAACTTCTGCACTTCTCAACCCGTAGTCGGACCGACTCTTCTTGAGCAAACTGCTCCAATTCTCTCAGGTTTGATGGGTACTTTTTCCAAACTACAAGTTTCAGCTCTCCTAGATGTTCAGTTCTTCATTCAGCCCAGTGTCATTCTGAAAGTGACATATTGTGCAAATGCACATTGTTGTACCTTGATCTAAGGTCAGCTTGTATCTGTTTTGAAATTTTCCTTGGTTCTTTCTCAACCATTCAAACTCTCCTTCTGTTTAATCTGGGATAAATTTTTCTTGGGGTTATCGTTTTAGAAGCTGTATGTAGAATCAGCAAAAGTTACGCTCTTTTCACAGTTTGTTTTATTCTATGGCAAACTAAAAGCATGCATTTTCAGATAGAAAGTAATCTTACCAACACGTTTAGCCACATCTGTAAATCTTTCTTAATATCGATGTTAGTTTATACGTTACGTTAGTAATTTGTTTTTTAGGATGGTTCTTTTGAAGATGAGTCATGTAAAAGATTCAGTGTTTGTTGACACTGATTCATTTTGCATCCATCTTATATTTTGCTAGCAAAAGTCCAAAAACGAGCAGGAGGTCAAAACAGGCGAGATGGTGGGCAGGGAGAAGTCAGGTGGCTTCTAAGGCAGGAAGGGCTGGGGTTACTACAGGGCAGGTGGGAATGGCAGGACCTGAAATGACAAGGGTTAGTGACATTTGGCAAAGGCAGATGGAGAATTAATAAATAAATTAATGAACACATTGTGCAGTCCTGTTGTCTGTGTATATCCTTAAATCATATCAAACTGTGTAAGATGTGGAAAGACTTCTCATACTGAAACAAAAAAGAAATATGTCTCATTGTTTTTCTGTCATTTTTTCTACCAAAGTCAAACATTTTTGCACAACAGATGGACCCTGAAATCAACTCTGCACCTAAATCTTCATGCTAATCCAGAATAAAATTCCATAATCTATCATGAAAGATGTCCTGCTAGGCATAGATGAATCAGGGGGGCTACCAAGGGGGCTACCCTCCCTTCTGTCCTCCATACAAAAGGGAGGGTGGACAAAGGAGTTCTTAAGTCTGTTAGTCCTACACTTGGGCAGGAGCAGTCTTTTGCTGAACAGGCTCCTCTGGTTGCTGATGACGATGTGCAGAGGGTGGCTGGCATTGTCCAAAATATCCAGCAGTTTGTCCAGTGTCCTCACCACCGTCACCAGAGAGCCCAGCTTCGTGCCGACCACAGAGCCGGCCCGCCTGTTCAGTTTATCCAGTCTGTATGTGTCCTTCTTGGATATGCTGCCCCCCCAGCACACCACAGTGTAAAAGAGGACGCTGGCAACCACAGACTGGTAAAACATCCACAGCAGTTTGCTGCAGACATTGAAAGACTGCAGTCTCCTTAGGAAGTACAGCCTGCTTTGTGTCTTCCCATACAGGTGGCTGGTGTGTGTTGTCCAGTCCAGTTTGTTATCCATCCACAGCCCGAGGTATTTGTAAGAGTCCACAGCCTCCACCTCAGCTCCATCCAACAGGACTGGTCGCGGTCTTGGTCTGGACCTCCCAAAGTCAACGACCAGCTCCTTCATCTTAGAGGTGTTGAGCTGTAGGTGGTTAGTGTGGCACCATGCAGCAAAGTCCCCCACCAGTCTCCGATACTCCTCCTCTCTGTCATCCCCGATGCACCCAACGATGGCTGTGTCATCGGTGTACTTCTGTATGTGACACAGTTCCGAGTTGTAACAGAAATCTGAGGTGTACAGGGTGAAGAGAAGAGGGGCCAGCACTGTGCCCTGGGGGGCTCCAGTGCTGCTGACCACAGTGTCAGACGTGGTGTCCTTCAGCCTGACATACTGTGGCCTGCCAGTGAGGTAGTCGGAGATCCAGTCCACCAAGTAGGGGTCCACTCCCATCCTGCTCAGTTTGTCCCGAAGCACGGGGGCCTGGATGGTATTAAAGGCGCTGGAGAAGTCCAAGAAGAGAATCCTCACTGTGCCACTTCCCTTATCCAGATGGGAGTGGGCTCGGTGTAGCAGATAGAGGATGGCATCCTCCACACCAACACCTTGCTGGTACGCAAACTGCAGGCGGTCCTGGGCGTGTTTCACCTGGGGTCTGAGGAGGCTGAGGAAGAGCCGCTCCAACGTCTTCATTAGGTGTGAAGTGAGTGCCACCGGTCGGAAGTCATTCAGCTCGCTGGGCCAGTTCTTCTTTGGAACTGCAACAATGCAGGATGTCTTCCAGAGGGTGGGCACTCTCCCTAGCTGCAGGCTAAGGCTGAAGATCCATTGTAGTGGTTCCCCCAGTTCTGTAGCGCAGGTCTTCAGTAGTCTTGGACACACTTTGTCCGGGCCTGCTGCTTTCCTGGGCCAGAGCTTCCTCAGCTGTCCTCTAACCTGGTCTGTAGTGATATGAGGCGGAGATTGTGTTGAGGTGGGGGAGGAGGAGGGGGCTGTTGTGGTGTCTGGGGGGAGGTGTGTGGAGAGAAGAAGGAGAGATGGCTGCGGTGAGAGTGTGGGTGGGGGGGGGGCAAGGGCTGGTTGAACCTCTTAAAGAAGTCGTTCAGTTTGTTCGCCCTCTCCATTGTCCCTCCTACAGCTCTGGTCTTTGTGTTGTGACCTGTGATGGTCTTCACACCTTCCCAGACCTCCCTCATGTTGTTCTCCCTCAGCTTCTGCTCCACCTTTCTCCTGTAGCTGTCCTCAACAGGAAGAAGGCTGCTTTCAGGAATAGAGACAGGGAGGCCATGAAGGCAGCACAGCAGGAGGTGAAACACTGTGTGAGGGAAGCTAAGGACAGCCTTGACCTCCCTCGTTACCCATGGCTTGTTGTTAGGGTAACAGCGGACCGTCTTGACAGGGGAGACCACATCTGTGCAGAAGTTCAGGTACTCCGTCAGACAGTGTGTCATCCCCTCTATGTCCTCATCATGTGGGTTGATCAGCACATCCCAGACCGTGGTGTTGTAACAGTCTCTCAAGGCACTTCCATCTCAGGGGACCATCTCCTAATGGATCGAGTTGTCACCGGCTGCTTTTGGACCAGGGGGGTGTACAGTGGCTGTAGGTGAACCAGATTGTGATCAGACTTCCCTAGTGAGGGGAGGGGAGTTGCTCTGTATGCATCCCTTACATTAACATACAGAAGATCAATTGTCCTGTTGTTTCTAGTAGGACAGTCTACAACCTGATTAAAAACAGCCAAGGTAGAGTCCAAAGTTACGTGATTAAAGTCCCCAGAGATGATCATAAGTGCCTCAGGGTGCTATGTCTGCAGCCTTGCTGTGACGGAGTGGATCTTCTCACAGGCAGTGGCTGCGTCTGCTCTCAGAGGAATGTAAACACCGACAGTGATCACGTGACTGAACTCCCTCGCCAGATAATATGGCCGCAGGCTAACAGCTAGCAGCTTGAGGTCACAGCAACACAAGACTGTCTTTACGGAGATATGTCCTGGGTTACACCAGCGGTTGTTATACATGATGAGTCCCCCACCTTTGCTTTTTCCGCTTGCTTTAGTGTCTCTGTCAGCTCTCACGGCAGTGAATCCCAGCAGGTCCACGTTAGGTGGTTTAGCCATGTCTCCATAAAGATGAACAAGCTGCTCTGGTTGTTCAGTGCGGATAGCTCGTCGATCTTGTTCGGCAGCAAGTTCACATTCCCCATGATTACGGAGGGAATTGATGGTTTGTAGCGTCTCCGATTCTCCACTAGCTCAGCCTTTAGCTTGGCCCCGACCTTGCAGTTCCTCTCGTGAATAAGTGAGGAAACTGGCTCTTGGTTGCATTTTAAAGTTAAAAATATCCATAGGATATATATAAAGCACACAATCTTTTCACAAGAAGAGTAAGAAAAGTAGAGGGAAAAAGGTTTTTTTTAAAAAAGGTTAAAAGAGCAAAAAAGAGCTAACTGAAGCACTTGCACTAACTGAAATCACTGTCAGTTATACATATGATAGAAAGATGTAGTACATCTTGCAAAACAATGACCAACAGCAGCTAAAAAAACCCTCCATATTAGCCTGGGGAAATTGTGTAAACATGCATAAAGAATCATCTCAGCTGTCTAGACATTCTCAGTAACAGAAAAGCCTGAGCTATAGTGGGGTAGCTAGAGAAAGCCATTTGGAAGAAACATGGCTCCTCAGTATAAATAGCCTGCACAGGGCATGTGTACTGACAGATTAAACCATCTTTGAAGTCTGCCATACATCAGTTGAAAACTCCCTTCCCCTGCTCTTTGAACTAATAAGCTTTTTAAATCTTCCAGCAGCTTTGGCTGAAGGAAAGAGAAAAAAAAAACTTTTAATCCCAGCTTTGATGATACATTATGTGCTGTTAGAACACTCAAAGTTCCCTCTGAAACTCAAAAGTGACGTGGACCCCATCAGGCTGTTCTGGATGGAGTAGAAGGAGTGTCCACATGACAATAGCATCGGCAGCTGAAGTGTTGGGGGTTGGTGAAATGAGGAGGGGGGTTTCCATTCTCTGTTGTCGTATTATCACTTATATTTCTACCCAGCCCCAATTCCTGGGATATGACAGTGGCAAAAACATTAACTCAGCATGACCCTGTTTTTTGCATGTGTAGTGCTTGGTAGCTCAGCGTGCAGAGATTAAACTTTGAGGAGAGGCAGTGTGGGGGCTGAGGCAGTACAGAGAGTAGAGGGAGGGGAAGGGGAGAGACGGAGAGCAAGAGCTAAAAAAGTGGGAAAGGTAGGTGTGAGGAAGGAAAAGGAAAGAATCACGGAGGAGAGGGGAGTTGTGAGAGGGTAAGAAAGAAAAGCAGGAGAGGAAAGGTGACGTTAAGGAGGTGGGAGGAGGCCATGAGTTCAGATTTAACAGTCATTTTCCTGTTTAAGAGAAACCAAAAGAGTGAGAGAAAACAGTCGTGCAAAGATCTGCTTTCTGGTTTCTATGACAACAGCAGACTATTATTCTCAAACTTCATTTATTATGAAGGGATCTGACTTCAGCAAGAGAAAGAGAGAGACAGAGAAGACAGGCAGAGAGGTCAGGCCCCTTGTTTATCTTTAGGAGCAGAGAGCGATCTTTTAAGTCAAATGAACTGAGGTAAAACCCAACAAATAGCTGCCTTTGACAATATCAATCAATCATTCTGGTATTCCAGATTTTTAGCAACAGTTAGTAAGATGCATTTTGTTTTCAGGTCAGGGTGTAAAAGGACAACTTAAATGTAAAGTTAAAAATAATACTACTTATCATTCTATCATGTTTTGCCCCCCTTTCTGCATGTGTACTTTACATTACTACCGTTAAAGCAGTAGCAGCAGTTAAAGCAGTATATTTGTGTATTTGCAATGCCAAAATGTAAAATTACTCTTTTACAAGAAGGTCATGCACTTAACAATAAAAGTATTTGTGTCAAAAACATTTGTGTCGCAAATCATCATGCAAAATGGCCCCTTTGAGACTGCCATGCAATTTTAAAAATATGTTATAAATTCATCGATTAATCGCAATATTTGCTACAAGAGGAATTTAAACATATTTCAATTCAAATGGATTTCGGTAATTTAGTCACTTCAGTCAATTGAATCAATAAATAAAACAGAAAACAAGAGATCGAAAACAGAGATAGAAAACAAGAGACCCGCTGAGTCTCCTCCAGCCAGCGATGAGAAACCTATGCAGCTTGGCTGTGTTCGTCTCACCCAAGCTGAGCAACAGAGGAGACTCCAGGTGGGACTGTGCATCTATTGCGGTGAGCCATTATCTCGCCAAATGTCCCAAAGTGCCAAAAGATTAGGCTTGCCCGGATGTGGAGGGATTCGGGTCGGCCAAACCTCCACCTCCCAAGAATCCCCTAGTTCTAGGGCACAGCTAGAATCAAAGCTCTTGTGGAACCAACTCTCTGTGGCCCTCAAGCCTCTTCTGGGCTGACAAAAATTGAATTGACTTTGGTTTTATCAGTGAGCATGTCATACCCTTGGTTAAGTTACAAGAACCCAAGAAAGTGAATGCTCTGGTTGGGTAGCAGTTCGCCACAGTCACCCACAAGACCACTCCCCTCATCCTTCTCACTTCGGGTAATAACCGCGAGCTCATCCAGTTCCTGGTCCTCTCCTCCCCTCACACCCCTCTGGTACTTGGGTTGCCCTGGTTAAAGCTCCATAACCCTCAAGTGGATTGGCCTAACAATAGAATAACTGCTTGGAGTATTCACTGTCATTCTAACTGTCTCAAATCTGCCTTGTCACCTCAAGTGTCTTCTGCACTTCCCTCCTCAGAGCCCCCAGAACTGTCTAACATTCCAGCAGCTTACTATGACTTGGTTGACGTATTCAGTAAGGACAGAGCCCTGTCCTTGCCGCCTCACCGCCCTTATGGCTGCGCCATCCATCCTCCCTCCCGTCCAGCCAGCTCTACAACCTGTCACGGCCGGAGAGGGAGGCCATGGAGAGATACATCAGGGAGTCATTGGCTGCAGGTATCATCCGTCCCTCCACTTCCCCAGTAGGAGCTGGGTTTTTCTTTGTGGGAAGCAGAGAGGGCTTTCAAAGAGCTTAAGACCTTGCTCTCATCTGCACCTGCGCTTATCCACCCTGACCCAGCCAAGCAGTTTGTTGTAGAGATGAATGCCTCTGATTCTGGGGTAGGAGCTGTCCTCTCACAGTATGCTGCTGATAACAAGTTACATCCTTGTGCTTTTTTCTCCCACCGCCTGTCCCCAGCAGAACAAAATTATGATGTTGGAAACAGAGAGCTGCTTGCAGTGGTGCTGGCTCTGGAGGAGTAGGGCACTGGTTGGAGGGGGCCGAGGTGCCTTTCACAGTGTGGACTGATCATAAGAACCTTGCCTACCTGCAGTCTGCCAAAAGACTCAACTCTCGTCAAGCCAGGTGGGCCCTTTTCCTTGGTTGTTGACTGGTTAATTTTTTTTTTACCTACAGACCTGGCTCTCACATTGGTAAACCCGACGCACTCTCTCGCCAAACTGAACAACACCAGACCAGCACCCACGCCCGAAACCATCCTTCCACCTTCCTGTGTTGTGGCAGTGGCTCAATGGGACATTGAACACCAAGTTAAGGAGACTCTCAAAGATCACCCTGACCCAGGTAATGGCCCACCACCTCTGTTCCAGGGCCCCTCAGATCTCAAGCCCTACAACGGGGACATTCATTGAACCTGGCCTGCCACCCTGGGGCCCTCAGGACCCTGGGCCTTCTCCGCCAGCGCTTCTGGTGGCCTACCATCTCTCGGGACACACGTCAGTTTGTTGCCACCTGCTCCGTCTGCTCCCAGGGGAAAACATCCAACCTTCACCCACTCGCTGTGCCCAGCCGCCCCTGGTCTTATATTGCAGTGGACTTTGTTACCGGGTTGCCTCCCTCAAAAGGTAACACAACTATATTATCAGTTGTTGATCAGTTTCTTCTGCCTTGGAGACCACAGACCTTCTAGTGCTACATGTTTTCCGTCTCCATGGTATCCCCCAGGATATTGTTTGGAGGACGTTCTGTAAAGCATTGGGAGTATCTACAAGCCTCTCTTAAGGATATCACCCCCAGTCAAACGGCCAGACAGAGCGGGCAAACCAGGAGTTGGAGGCTGCCCTCAGATGCATGTGTGCTTGCCAGCTGACTTCCTGGAGTGTCCAGTTACCCTGGATTGAATACGCCCACAATTCGCTTACCAGTTCAGCCACCGGTATGTTCCCTTTTATGGCTATGTATGGTTTTCCACCACCTTTCTTCCCATCTCAGGAGGAGGAGGTTGCTGTGCCGTCTGTCCAAGCTCATCATCACCGCTCTTGGAGAGTGTGGTGGGAGGCTTGAGCAGCTCTTTTGAGATCTTTGGCCAGGAACTATTGGTTAGTATCAACCAGGTCAGAGAGTTTGGGGTATTGTCACAGCCTCAACTGTGACTTGGGGTTCCTAGTGTCTCTGGTCTGTGTCTGTTTCCCCCATCTCCTCCCCTTGTGTCTCCTCCCCCTTGTTGTCTCTCTCTTGGCAGTGGCAGTGTGCAGCTCTGGAGTCCCGGCACACCTGTGTTTCATTAGCTCATCTCCTGCAGCACAAAGACCCTGGTCTGATCTCCACTCTCCACCAGATAGTCTGTTCTCCCACTGTGGTAACGCTCATGCCAACTCCTTGTGTTCTTAGTGAAAACTTCTGGAGTAAACTATTTTTGTGCTTGCTCTTACACTACCTTCTCCTGTGTCCGCAGTCTGCGCTGGTGACTCCACTTTCCACCTTCAGCCTCAGACTCAGTCTCTCTATCCAGTTTCTCTCATCCTGGTGGACTCCTGCTTCAGGATCAAGATCTCCATCCACCTAGTCTCCTCCGTCTTCCCCCACCCTCTGCTTCTTTCTGTGTGAATTAAAGACTCCTACTCTTGCGTGTGTGCGTGACTCTGTGTCTGCTCTGGGGTCCAGCTGCTAAGCCGTGACAAGTACAACTTTTTTAAAAACTGAACATTTATAAGCACCAATACAAAGGAAATTGAGAAAGTGAAAACTACAGATAAACAGTATCAGACCATGGCAGAATAACTGAGACAAGTGGACTGAAATGAGTAAGAACCTCAGTATAAAGAAAAATATCTTGTACCATTGGATGTTAAATTCCACCTCCCGCACCGTCCCAGGCAGCAGCCTGCCAGAGTAGTTCTCGTTGTCTTGCGTGTTTTTTACTTGTTACGTCTTTTCTGACCTCTATAGGTCTGATATAGTTTTCTTTAGTTCTGTGTACGTTCTGATTTGTTTTTATCGCCTTGGGAATACTTTCATTATGCCAGATCCCCATCCCTGCAACCCAGTGCCTTCATAGCGATCTCTGGGGACTTCAACCATGTCACCCTGATAACATCCCTGCCCACTTTCAAACAGTTTGTGAAGTGTAAGACCAGGGAGAACAAAACATTGGACCTGTTGTATGCCAATGTCAAGGAAGCATACAGCTCCATAGTTCTCCCTCCTCTGGGCAGATCGGATCACAGGCTGATCTACCTCAAGCCCCTATATACACTCGCAGTCTTGCAGCAACCTGTGATCACAAGAACTGTACAGAGATGGTCTAAAGAAGCTGAAGAGGCTCTGCAGAGATGTTTTGAGGTGACTACCTGGAATGTTTTCTATGATGCTCATGGGAATGACATAAAAGGACTCACTGACTGCATCACAGACTATATTAACTTCTGTACAGATCATGTACAGACAATGTCATCCCCCACAAAGACGCTGTTTCCCCAATAACAAACCCTGGGTCATTAAGGATATTAAAACAGCACTGAACAGGAAAAAGGCTGCTTTCAGGAGCAGAGACAAGGTGGAGATGAAGAAGGTGCAGGTAGAACTGAGGGATAACATTGCTGAGGTCAAGGACTGTTACAGGAGGAAGCTGGAGAGCAAACTACAGCAAAACAAACTCGAGGGAGGTGTGGCGTGGTATGAGAACCATCACTGGTCATGGAAAAAAGACTGACCAGGTGATGGAAGGAGACCCACAGTTGGCCAATGAATTAAATCTGTTATTCAACAGATTTGATGATGTGGCTGCTGCCCACCCCTCCACCAGCACCTCATGTGACATAATCCCCACAGAACTCTCACCTCAGACATCTCTGTCTATCCCCCACCCCCACCCCTGTCCCCTGACCCTCTTCTCCTCCCCCCTACTTACCACCATTTACCTCAGCACCCCTCCCCCCTCTCCCTCAGCACCCTGCCCCCCTCTCAGCTCTCCAGTCACCACCATTGCAGAGGAGGTGAGAAGAGAGTTCAGCCGCTTAAGTTCAGGTAAAGCTGCAGGCCCTGACTGCCTCAGCCCCAGAGTGCTGGAAGGGTGTGCTCCTCAGCTGTGTGAGGTTTTTCAGCACATAGTCAACCTGAGCCTGAGCACCATGATTGTTTTTCTGCTACACAGCTTATGCTTACCTGGAAGAGGCAGGCAGCACTGTGAGAGTCATGTTTTTTGACTTCTCCAGTGCATTTAACACCATTCGACCTGCCCTGCTCAGTAGTAAGCTGCTAGACATGCAGGTGAATGCTCCACTAGTGGCCTGGATCACCAACTACCTCACAGGTCGGCCACAGTATGTGAGGCTGCAGAACAACGTGTCAGATGTCATCAAGACCAGCACAGGGGCTCCCCAGGGAATGGTCCTATCTCCCTTCCTGTTCACTCTCTATACCTCTGACTTCAGATACTGCTAACAGTCCTGCCAGCTGCAGAGGTTCTCGGATGACTCTGCTATTGTGGGCTGTATCAGCAGGGGACAGGTGACTGAGTATAGGAGTGTGGTGGATTGTTTTGTGGAGTGGTGCGGACTAAACCACCTTCAACTCAATGTTACAAAAACTAAGGAGTTGGTGGTGGACTTTAGGAAGCAAAGGACCTGTCTTAACCCAGTCACCATTAAGGGAACAGAGATAGACATTGTGGATGAGTATAAGTACCTGGGTGTTCACATGGACAATAAATTGGACTGGACTAGAAACAGAAGAAAGGTCAGAGTTGCCTATTTTTTTTTCTCAGGAGACTCAGATCTTTTGGTGTCTGCAGAACCATGCTGCAGATGTTTTATCAGTCAGTGGTTGCCAGCGCCATCTTCTACGCTGTAGTGTGCTGGGGCAGCAGGGTGAAGGCAGCTGATGCCAATAGATTTGACAAGCTCATCAGGAAAGCTGGCTCTGTCCTGGGAATGGAACCAGAGTCACTGGCGGAGGTGGCAGAGAGGAGGATGCTGAGGAAACTCCTCAGTATCATGGACAATGCCTCTCACCTCGTGCATGCCACACTGGAATCATACCGGAGCACCTTCAGTAGTAGACTGAAGCCACCAAGGAGCACCACAGAATGCCACTGGAAGTCTTTCCTTCCTGTGGCCATCAAACTCTATAACTCCTCCCCCTTCTGCAGGAAGAACATTTGCTAACTACACCACTGTTAGTGTCATGACATGCAATATCACTATTCCACTGACAATGTTTGTCAAATCAGTTGTTAAATCTGCTGTTATATAGTGTGTATATACTGGTGGATATATTTTATTTATCCTATTTTATTGTTACATGTTTATTTAACGGCTTTGTGTTTTGTTTTTTTTTACTGCTTATTGGAGCTATGTCTGGCACAACAATTTCCTTCGGGATTAATAAAGTTCTTATATTAGAATAGAAAGATGAAATGATGAAAAAAGATGAACTTCCTTTTTATAGAATATTGTCAACGAAGACACCCTTTGAAGTTTCTATCTGGTTGCAAGCCATTAAATGGGCAGACTAGACTGATAAAATTCATTTGTCAGGCACAAAGGCAAAATAAATGATGTAGTTAGTAACAATTGTAGCACTGGTATCACACCAAACTATGCCACTGGACCAGTTCTAGGCTCTAAAGAGTGGGGAGCAAAATAATAATAATCAGAGCAGTTGACATTAGTGTTTTCCCCCCTTTGTAGAATTAAAGAGCCGCCGATCTCCTCAGTCTGTTCGTGGAGCAGGACAGTGACAGGCTGCTCCTCTGTCTGGAGATGATGCTGTGCAGTGGATGTAGTGGATTGTCCATGATCGACAGGAGCCTGCTCAGCATCCGTCGCTCTGCCACAGATGTCAGGCTGTCAAGCTCCGTGCCCACAACAGAGCCCTCCTTCCTCACCAGTTTGTCCAGACTTGAGGCGTCCCTCTTCTTGATGCTTCCCCCCCAGCACACCACCGCGTAGAGGAGGGCGCTCGCCACAACAGTCTGATAGAACATCTGCAGCAGCTTCTTGCAGATGTTGAAGGACGCCAGCCTTCTGAGGAAGTACAGTCGGCTCTGTCCTCTCCTGCACAGAGCATCCGTGTTCGCAGTCCAGTCTAGTTTATCGTCCAGCAGCACTCCTAGGTATTTGTACCTGTGCAAACTCCACACAGTCACCTTTAATGCACACAGATTCTGGGTGAGGCCTGGGCCTCCTGAAGTCCACCACCATCTCCCTGGTCTTGGTGGTGTTGAGGTGCAGGTGGTTGGAGTCGCACCATGAGACGAAGTCCTGGATAAGTTTCCTGTACTCCTCCTCCTGTCCACCCCTGATACAGCCCACAATAGCAGTGTCATCAGCAAACTTTTGCACGTGGCATAACTCCAAGTTGTACTTGAAGTCTGACGTGTACAGGGTGAACAGGACTGGAGAGAGCATGATCCTTTGCGGCGCTCCTGTGCTGCTAACCACAGTGTCTGACCTGCAGTCACCTAGTTGCACAAACTGGGGTCTGCCAGTCAGGTAGTCCATGATCCATGCCACCAGATGTGAGTCTACTCCCATCTCTGTCAGCTTGTCCCTGAGGAGCAGTGGCTGGATTGTGTTAAAGGCGCTGGAGAAGTCCAAGAATGTAATTCTCACCGCACCGCTGCCTCTGTCCAAGTGATTGAGGGATCGGTGTAACATGTAAATGATGGCGTCATCTACTCCCACCCTCTCCTGGTATGCGAACTGCAGAAGATCGAGAGCGTGGTGGACCTGTGGCCTCAGGTGGTGTAGCAGCAGCCGCTCCATGGTCTTCATCACGTGTGACGTCAGGGCAACCGGCCTGAAGTCATTCAGCTCTCCAGGTTTCTTTGGGACTGGGATGATGCAGGATGTTTTCCACAACTGAGGGATCCTCCCCCGTTCCAAGCTCAGGTTGAAGATCCTCTGTAGAGGGTTTCCCAGCTCCAGCGCGCAGGCCTTCAGCAGTCGTGGGGATACTCCATCTGGACCTGCTGCTTTGCTGGGGCGAAGCCTCCTCAGCTCTCCACACACCTGAGCTGCTGAGATTGTGGGTGGGGGGAGGGGGGTGGGGGCATTCTCCTCTGTGCTGGAGTCGACTCGTGGGGGGAGGGAGAGACGAGGGTGGGTGGGGGTTGGGGGATGAACATAACAATAAATAAAAACGTTGACACTTTCAACCAGTTCAGGTTCAAATTATGTCAGTCCAGGTTCAAGTGTAGTTCAACTGTGTTCATCAGTTTCCAGTCCGGTCCAAAATAAAACAAATCCTGATACTCCTACCGCTCTGGCAGCGAGTCGCCGCTCAAACTGTGCAGAGGATTGCTCACTGGCGTGATGAGGAAGGGGAAGACAAAAACTGGGTTCCTTGGGTCTGGCTCGCCATTTTGAATCCTGTCTGTGTGTGCAGCCTGCCCACCGCAGACGAAATCTTCCCTCTAACGAGCTCACAACCGTGCAAAAAACCTGACCTGTGTAGCAGGTCATAAACAAAATAAATATCTTCAAATACCTACAATACACAAAGGTTTTACAGCTTTTTAAGTAAGTTGTAACATTACTGCTACAGTGTTTTTTATCTCAAAATGGTGGCAGAGCGGTCTTTCTTTTTAACTAATGGCTCCGTACACAAAACAACTTCATACAGCTTTCATTTACACACATACACACTGTAATTACATTCATAGTGCTCTTAAACCAAAAATGTTAACAGGTAACAGTTTATGGTGAAAGTTTCCATAGTAAACAGCTATGCTATTAGCATTAGCTCTCCCGCTATGAGTAACACAGTAAAATTAACATAAAAAACCAAACCAACCAACCAAACCAAAACCGGTGTGGCTTCGTTTTTACTTTTCCCCCAGGTAAGTATAGTTTTATAGGTTCTAAATCAATGTTATCACTGTTTTTGTCACTTGTTAATAGCTGCTCGTTGTTGCCGATCTCTCCTCTGCTCTGCCCCGTCACTGAGGTGCTGTGACTGGTCCCTGAAAGGGGCAGTAACGGGAACATTTTCTATTGGCGTACTTTTAATCTTTTAAACAGAAATTTATGGTCACTATTGGCTGCACAAAAGGTGAGAATCACATTAGACAAGGAGTTTCTTTGAATGTAGTTTGGCATCTGGGCAGAGCTCAGTGTAAGAATAGTTTGGTCCTTGTTGATAATCACAGTAAGATTTTATATCTCTTTTGACCAAAAGATGAGAGTGTAATCTGTAAATGCATATATTCACTTGGCTTTTCTAGGTACACCAAGCTAGAACTAATTCTATAATCCAGCAATAAATCCTATCTTTATGATGGTTGTAATGGTCTTGTTGAACATGTTCTTGTATTAGACAAGTGTTGATTCACTTGCATGATCATTTTGGAGGATGTATTTTGTGCTGCTGTTGAACTGTAATCATAGATCTGTAATAAGTGGGAACACTGATATTAAATTCCTCCAATACTGTAATTTAATAACTCTACACTGCATTATAACCTTTTATAAAATATTAACTATAAATCAATAAACAATGTATACATTCCACAGTAAGTGTTTGAGCATCTGCATAGTAGCACAGAAATTGGTGATGCAATCAAGGTGGAAATCATTATGGAACTTTAAATAGCTATTCCAATTTGAAATGGATAGTAGCATTTAACTACTACCACTGCACACATAGTTCGGCTTGAGCAAAATACATTATATATTATATATGTATATTTGACTGAGTTTACAATATGTTCTAAAAAAGAAAAAGGCTAGAGAGAGAAATATGGAGAGGATAGGAGGAGGCTCCCTCCATTCCTCTCCTCAGCCCAGCTCCACAGAGTGTTTGGGAGCAAATTCAGTCAGTTCTCCAGGTGTCCCTAACAGTGCCCCACTCAGAGCTGGAGGGATGAGGCCTTCATGCCATGCACTACCTCAAGGCCAATGGGTTTGTTCTGGCAGGGCCAGCAGCAGTGAATGGGCATCATTACAGTTTCATTACAGCAGGAACTGGCTGAAATGAAAGCTGTATTTAATGTCCAGGGGAGCCCTTGCAACTATTTGAAAGCCAGAGGTTAGAGAGAGAGAGACAGAGAGGCAAAATGAAGGGGAGGAGGGAGACTGAGAGACAGAGAGAGGGAGAGATGCAGTAACTTCAGTTGGAAGCAAGAAGGACGTCTTTTCATTATTACATTGTATTACATTATTACATCTGGTGAGGATGGTTGAGGAAAGTGCACTTGGTGTTTCAATTGAACTTTCAATAAGACAAACCTTGTCCTAAAACTTTCCAGATTTGACTGATGACAATGCTGTAACTGAGCAATAAGTGCCAAAATTGTCCCAGGCCATGATTTATGTCATTGTTGGCCACTAAATGCAGCACTCATCCTAAAATTTTGCAAAACTCACTGTGGCTGCCTGAGCAGATGTAATGGATCTTATAAAGAACATAAACATGTATTCAATATTCTTACAGTACAAAGTGCTTTACAATAAAAAGTGGATATGTGTCTGGATTTCATTTAATATTTTTGCTTAAATATATAAATAAATACATAAAGGTTCATTTTGTGGAGTCATGGTCTAAGTCAGTTAAGCTCATTGTCTCTGGAAAGTTTAATGGAAACATACACAAGTTAACAATATGATTAAATCAGCTTGAGGTCCTACAATAGCTGACATGACTGAGAATGCAGCAAAATACATGTTATTACTGATATAACCCGACTTAACAAAGCTTTTCTTTCACAACTACTACAAATTAAATCTTAAGTAGCAGTATCACAGTCAAATGAAAGTGCTACAAACCACTTTGATGAGAAAGATAAACACAAAATGCCAGTCATTGTACTGTAGTTTAACAATTTAAAGAAGTATCTGAATTATGATTTCTCTCTTACAAATTGAGTCGAATTTCAAATGTAATTTACATGTATTATTGATTTTGTCAGTTGCATCTTATATCAAAGTAAGTCCTTGGTTTTGACTTTGATGTGCGAAGTACATCTTTTGTTCAAGTGAAAATAACCCTAGCCTTTGTTTAAGTAGTTAAGTTGCCCAACCTTGACTGTACTCTACTTACCATGACCCCAACAGTTCCCTAAAGCCCCAGCTGAGTGTTTTTAGATACTTAAACATAATCATGTCATCATCATTACTTGTTATGCTTTATATGTCATGACTGGATATTGAGGAGAAAACATATATAGCAAATTCAGTATGAAAACATATTTAACATTTTTTGACATTTTGCCCTGATCCTCCTGAGCTCATCTCTCACCTGGGTTGTTGAGAGGAACAGATTGGAGCAGGGGGCTATGTGTTGGAAGGTGTGGGTGTTTGCCAGGAGGAGCAGTGGGGGGTAGCTGTGAGCTGAACTGTGCTGAACTAGCTGTGTGGAGGTGGGGGTGGGGCAGACGAGGGGGGTTGCAGCAGGGATGACTGAGCAGGGGGAGGGGCAGGTGACTGATCAAATCTATTGAAAAACAGATTCAGGTCATTCACCCACTCCTGAGTCCCCACAGTCTGGCAGTCTGGTTCCCTGTGCCCAGAGATGGTTTTCAGGCCTCTCCAGACTCCACTGATGTCGTTCTGCAGCTGGTCCTCCATCTTCCTCCTGTAGCTGTTCTTCCCCTCCCTGATCTTCCTCATCAGCTCCTCCTTATTTCCTGACCTAAAGGCCCTCTTTTTCTCCTTGAGGAGAGCCTTTATGTCAGGATTAATCCAGGGTTTGTTTGAGAAACACTGTACAGTCCTGGTGGGTACAGTGTTCTCCACACAGAAGTTGATATAGTCTGTTAGGCTGTCGATGTCGATGTCCGCCCCATGAGAGTCACTGAGCTCGGTCCACACAGTTGTCTCAAAACAGTCCTTCAGAGCCTCTTTAGTCGCAGTGGACCATCTTTTTACTGTGCGGGAGACAGCTGGTTGCCTGTGTACAGGACCCTTGTACTGGGTGAAAGTGGGCAGAGTGGAGGATGGAGGGGCGTGATTGAAATCACCAAAAATAAAAAAGAGGGCCTGAGGGTGCTGTGTCTGCATGTTATGGACAACAATACTAACCTAATAATTATAAAGAATGTATTCCTTCTTGAATAACTGAATAGTATGACACTTTTTTTCTTTTTGTTGTTGTTCATACAAGGAAAACAACTTTGTTTAATCTTATACTATCCTATAATTTAGTAAAAGTCAGAGGCTTAGCATATAACTAGGAATGTAAGAATGTTAAATTAAACTGTTGAGACAACCTTTACAGGAGGGAAATCAGACCTAAATAGAGAGTGTTTAGGATGTACTGCATCCTACAATGTCTTTGATATCCATCACAGAATTCAACTGTTTCTAGTAAAATCTTATGAATAGTAATACATTTTAATAAATATAGGAAAACATTTATGAACCTAGAAAACCAATCTCAGAGATGATAGTGAGCAGGGTCTAACATTTTAAGAGACTTAGACTTAGACTTAGACTTGACTTTATTGATCCCTTTGGGATGACTCCCTCAGAGAAATTACATTTCCAGCAACTTATAAGGAAAGAAGCAGCACACAGGACAGTTTGCAAACAACAACAACAAAACAAACAGGTATAAAAAATAGGATAAAAAAAATTAAAATAAATAAACAATAAACAGTAAACTCTTTTAAAAAAACAGTAAACTCTTAATATATACAAAATATAGATAGAATAAAATAAGGATGAAATAAGATGTGCTCATGTCGCAAAAAATCAGGTGATTCAAACGTGTCTTATGTTTGAGTCACCAAAATTTAAACAATTAAAAATTTTACAAAATTCAAAGGTTATGCTGTGATCTTTAGATTATCATTTAAGAAACAAAGTCCTTTGAAATGTACAAGGATGAGTTTATTCATTTGCATTCAGATCCACACAAACAGGTTTTGAAACTTTTGTAAATTTCATAACAACAAGAATTGTTTTTTGATATTTGAAGACAAATGGCACAAAAATGTAAAATTAATACAATTTCAAATGTATGTTTCTGTGTGTAAAAAATGTTATGAATGTTATTAGTATATTTTATCCAATCACACACAAATATGCAGGTACAGTTTTCATATTTATATTTGTTTGGTTTTTGGACCAGAAAGATTTTTTCCAGTTACAGTCAACAGGTTAGGGCTAATATTCTAGCCCTAACTAGACCTAACCAGTCCAATGGAATTTTATCATTAGTCTTTTCTTGTTAAAATGCCAAAATTAAGGATGTAAAAAAATAAAAAAATATATCAGTTTTAAACCCAACAAACCCATCATCATTAAAAAAAATGTGTCAATTACAGTATCCACAACAAAATCTGTTGTGTAATCTCAAAGATGTGTTGCAAAATAGATCCAAAGATTTAATGATAATTAAGCTTTATTGGTGCATAAATCATATCCTCCTCTGTGTCCCCTATCATTTACTTTGAGTCATTTTCCCCAAAATGCTTGTCTCTTCCTCCCTGCCTCACTCTCTCTCCCTCTGTCTCTCTGTGAGCCCTGTCCTCAGATGGCTTTTGGCCTACTTTTGGCTACAGAGAGCTCCAAAGTGTATGAGCCAAATTTCAGCATGGATTTACAGGCAGAGCGAGCGAGAAATGGAGGGATAGAGAGAGCAAGAGATTCAGCTTTGTGCTGTCAGTATACTCTCTCTGCCTTTACTTTACTTTGTTCCAACACTTACAGTTGGCATTTTTATTTGATCATGTAGAGCATGCATTATTTAATGTGAAATATTTTGAAATTAACACAATTATACTTGACAAAAATAGAAAATACTAAGAACTGAAACATATTTAAAATGTGTGACTGCAACTGACTGTATATGTGTCATTACATCCTACTAAAAGCCATGCAGGGCTGTTTATAGAACTGTAATCAGGGGGATCCATGGTGACCACACACAGTCAGTTCACAAGATAACTGTTAATGAGGTCATGTTGAGGTAAGAAGGCTAGGAAATCAAAGTGCTGAAACTGTCAAAATATTCAGTATGTATGCTTTTGGTTTATTATAGACTCAGTTCAAATTAAGAATACTAAATTTGGCATGATTGGCACCATCCATCCATCCATTATCTATACTGCTAGGGTTGCGGGGGGGCTGGAGCCAATCCCAGTTAAGTCAATGTATGAGAGGCAGGGTACACCTGTATGGGATCGCTTTCAGTCCATTGTACACATATACAACTATTCACACTCACATTCACACCTAAGCAGGCAATTTAGAGTCACCAATTAACCTGCAGGTCTTTGGACTATGGGAGTGAAGTCAGAGTACCTGGTGAGAACCCACATCGGCACAGGAGAACATGCAACTCCACACAGAAAGGCTTGAACCTGAACCTTCTTTGCGAACAGTGTTAACCACTGTACTAATTGCCACCTATCTGCACTATCAGGTATTAATTTCTGTGTGCTTTTGTGTCTGAGGAATGTCCTTTCACTGATGTTGTGATAGACACCCACTTTATTCTGGTAAATTATTTTTAAGGACAGACAACAATTTTATGTCCACCGCAGAAAAAGAGACCAAAATAATTTATGAATGGTCATTGATCTTGGTGCTCCATCATATCATCTCCAACACTGAATAACAAATTATTAATTGAGTATTTTATGAATAGGAGGTTACATGTTTGTGTCAAGAATAGGGCCATTATCCATTTTTCTGAACTAGTCACTTTAGTTCAAAACTAAAAATAATTTAATGAACAACAACTCAACAACAAATAATATGTTAATTCTAACATATTCAATATTTACATTTTACTTTAATTTGAAATTCATAGTTCCACATATTGGCCTATGAATTGCTATAGGGTTGTCATGTTACTACTTATGAAATAGACACACTTTATTTTTATTTCTGAATTAATTTAATTTCTATCCACAAATTCAGAGACATGTCTGATCTTTGTGCTGTTGTCTGCAGCTTTTTGAAGACCTAAAATCTTTCTGTACTAAAAATATAATATGCCTAATTCAGAAAAATAACAAATCATACCAGTGTGAGAGGGCTTTAAATATGGCATTGGGCCTACTGTGACACAATATACAATAATCAGAAAGAAGACATATGTCTGTTTTGATTTTCACAGATAGAAAATCTCAATTCCCAAATCTCTGTATTTGTTGCACTACTAACCATCATGTTGTATCAGCTCTATGTCACATTCCATTGTTATTACTCTGTCAAATGTAACTAAAAGCTGCCTGTAACAGGTCCAGGCAGGAACCTTGGGTGTTGAAAGAAATTTAGAAATGTGACTAATCATTGAGGTAAAGGAGGTTGAGGTTGCATGCCAAAAGACTGTATCTACTTGTCACATGCCTTTTGGTTTGTTGATGCATTTTATCCAAGATATTTTTTGTTTTTAACAACACTCAACATTACAACTGATATGTATGAGAAATAAATTGACTCCAGGCACAGTTAGTGTCACCTGAAGAGCAGCCAATTCCCCACACTAAAGTTCGCAGAGGGTCCTCCTGCTGATTGTTGACAGCACTGTCAGCAGGAACACTGGACAGCAATGAAGCAGGTTGTACCAGCATCTGGTTCAAAAGTAATTTTATCCGATTTCATTCAGCACCGGAGGAGAGAGTATCAGTGCAACAAACAGACATAATATTATCTTCCTTCAGGTTTGTGGCGGAATCATTTGGAGGCAGAGTTGTTTTTGTAAAGTTAAAATCCTATGATTCTGTTGGGTAGCTGTACTGTCTCTTTACAACACAGCTAAAAGAAAAATAAAAATAAAAATTAGTCAGTTCTTGTAAGGCTAATGGTTTAGCGTGTAACATTTTACCACCAAGACTGTGTGTGCTAAAAACGTTGGTATGTATATCAGAAAAGTGTATATAGTAAAATATTTGTATGCATGGGATATCATATAGCATTGTTTATTATGTTATATGATGTCCATCATCATTTAGTCATACTGTGTATGTATGTTGTGCTCTAATTGCTCTAATAAGCTAGAGAGAAAATACAAGAACAACTGTATCAGGACAACCCCCCCACACACACACACACATTAAAAGAACACCACTGTGATATTATGGAAGTCTGCATTTTGCTCCTGTCAAATGAGTGTAATGCATGAAAACACTTAAAGTTGATTGGTGGTTTTGACAGATGAAATATTTATGAAAATTTGCATGCTCACATAAATGGATATTTGTATTACTAATTAACATTTACAGTATGTATGTAGGATAGGTAGTTACCATGACATACATTAATTATCAATGTATTATTGTGGTATTGTAAACATCATTAAACAACAAACCACACGCAAATGTTATCTCATTTCAAATGGACGCAATTTCTACAAGCATTCTGACTTCTGAAAACTTGTCAGTTGTCTTTTTACCATTTAGGTCCATTTACCGTTAATGTATATTGTCAGTAGAAGAGAGGTTGAACATCTCGGCAGCTCTGCAGAAACACACACATCATGCCAAGGAGTTAATCTTTGTTGAAACAGATTCAAGCTTTTAAAAGGTATAAAATAATTTCAAAGATACAAATGTAAACACGTCAGATGCCAAAATCACTGTTCATTTAGAGCTTCTACACAAGCATGACAGTGGAAAGAACTGACAGTCATGTGGAATGACAGCAGTAAGACTTATTTAGGTGCACCTGTAAGACATTCCCTATCTCAGCCATATGCATCTGAAGAGCATTACTGCACCTCACTATTCTGCTCTATATCACTGCTATAGTTATTTTGGTTGAAAATTGTGTAATCATCAGTGATGTTTTCGGTAAAACATTCTCATTATCTTATTCTCTTCTAACTGGCTAAAAATTGGAGAACACTCATGAGGCAAAGAACATTAGTAGTTATCCTGTGAAAACAAAACAAAACCAAAACATTTATTTCCCCAAATTAATTTACATATAAATCACATCACAGAAATTTTACTTACATTATCTGGAACCAAAATGGCTTAAAACAAAAACAAAGAAACAAACACATTTAAAGCAAGTGTGCAAACATAACATTGGTCTACTTCATGAATGAACATGAATGGTATAATAGATTTAGGTTTTCATAGGAGAAGCTTAAAGCATGAAAGTGACAATTTATTTTACACTTAGAAGACTCCAGTGTCACTTCGAGCTGAATGGTGGTTAGATGTTGTGATGTCACTATGTATATGTAATATTTATGCAAAACATGTAATTGAACAATGGAAATTTATTTGAATATTACATTTAAAACACTGACATACACAGGTCGTTAATGACAGGAACAAGGAGCTGAGGCAATGTAAGTAATTATGAACAACAATAAGACTGCTGTAAGAAGAAAGTTGATGGTGATTCTCTTGACTGAGGTTGTTAGTGGTCACAACAGGATCTACAAGTCATGCTTGGCTTTGGTTTGACATTGTTTGCATTCACATTCTCATGTCAAATATTTTGAGTTGTAAATCTGCAAATTGAACAAATGTTTTCATAGAACAAGGCTAGTATTTAATGTTATATATATTCACGCATAGAAAAAAGCATGAACAAAATCAAATTAACAAAAACAGTTAAAGGTATCATACTAAATACAAACATGTAAAAATTAGAATCAACTCATCAGGCTTGGAATGTTTGGAAACAGTAATGACTGTAACACCAAATACCAATACTATCTATAATATGTGGCATTTTCTTCCAAAGTACAAATACAAAGTATTGTCAAATTTAAGGCTAGGGCAAAAGTGACTTGCAAAAAAAAAATGATTACCATTATTGTTTAATGTGTAAATTATCTCAGTAAATAGAAACATAAATACAATAAAATAGTTAGAAATGCTAGCAAAGACGCCTGCGTCTTGTTTTCAGATATTCTGTTTACTATCACATTAGACAAGGCAAGGAAGTACATTGGGAAGCTAAAACAGATAAAATGACTGAAAGACTGACTGAATTTAAAGTTAAATTAGTTGGCACCATTTTGTCAACTGAATAACTGAATACTCTTGATTAATCAACAAAGCGTTCAATTATAAAGACTATTTATCTCTACTGTGCATTTCTTTTTCTCTCTCGTGGCACCAGTTTTATGAGGGATAAAAATTGCAATTAATTTTTCATTATCACCATTATGATAATTTTCAATTATTCCATTAGTTATTGGAAGTTTCAAAATGCATGAAATAGGTGAAAATGGCCATATAACTGCAAAGAATCCAAACCTCCTTTTGTGTCATCTGACCAACAATCCAAAATCAAAACCAAAATTTAGAAGCACTTAGAAGCAACAACGTTTTTTTTTGTTTTTGTTTTGTTGATAAAATGACTGAAAGGATTAAATGACTATCAAAATAGTTGCAATCAATTTTCTGCTGATCAACCACACTGATTAATAAATCAAACACCAAAAAAAAACGTTTTGAAAAAGTAATTGCCATAATGTCAAAAAAGATTCTCTTAAAGAACTAGACACAGTCAAAGAGTCTTTTAAAATCTTGCCAACTCAGCTTAAAAACAAAAAAAGAAACCACTTGAAACCCAACAGTCAAATATCTGCAGATAAACAGCTACAACATGATTAAGTTCTTTTCCTTCAAACATCCAAAAAAACATTTGCAGCTTTTTAGTTGATGTGGCAGCAAAGTGTTAAATGTTGATTCATCAGTGGATTTCCAGCCTGTCTTAAAATCCGACATGACCTGGCCCAGGGACAACACCTGACACTGAGGCCCACTGGAAGACGAGCAGATGGGTTTGCCCGCATCAATACCTGGCTTTTATTTGATACAAAGACAAGAAGAGAACAGTTTTTACTGTGTGTGTGTATGTGTGTGTGACTGCACATTGTTGGTACACTAGTTTCTCTCTCAGATTAACGAGGTTAGTGGTCTGATTATCTGGTTGGTGTGGTGTGGTTGCGCACTATCCCCAAACTCCTTTAAACTGGCCTTAGTCAGGAAGGACAAACACAATACACACACACACACTTGTACACAGATGCAGAAAATCTTACTAAAAACATACTCAGCTGCCCCATCAGCACATTTAGAACCTTTCAGATTGCAGACAAAACAGCATACAGTTTGGCAGCTGATATGCAGACTCAGTGAAAAAATCAACAAGAAAAATGATGAAAGTACTGGATCTGCCCCAAATCCTAAATCTCTTAAAGTTGGCCAAGCTACAGGACTGAGAAGTGCCTCAGCAATTTTAGCTATGTAAATAGGCCACAGGTACTATTCAACTATTACCATACCTTACTGCCATAGGTAGAGGACATTAGCCAGTATAGGAGGAGCCAGGTGGTGCTGTAGTAAGCACATGCACATACACTGACCAGCTCTGATTACTGATGCATGTTCCTCCTGCCTGCAGCTGATAGCAGGCTGTGGGTTGAAGGGAGTGGCAGAAAAAAACTGCAGAATGGTTACTGTAAACTCAGCACAGAGAGAAACCACCCCCGCTGTCTGATCAATAATTTTACTTTTTTTTTTTTTTTTTTTTTTTTAGCATAATGGGCTTATTCCTCAAACTTGATGTGGGGTGTTACCCTGCAGCAGTCCACCTTAAACACTGTACTATCCACACATAAACCTGAACTGTCCTGTTGACCAGGTTTAAGTCATCCATTGGGTGTCCACAGCACCTTCGACAGTCCACCTTAACAAAGGTTCATCTCAAAAGGGATTAGACCCCTCAACAGCTGCTTCAGAAATAGCCAATATTTTGAGCCACAAAAGCTAAGAAATTAGACTTAAACTCAAAGTTTGTAAATCTATTGATAAATGAGCAGGTATGATTATTTTTTACTGACTGCCACACTTGAAGTAGCTGGGTAAAAGCTGCACCACTGAAGCAAAGAACAATACTAACATTTTCATCTGTGTTAAATCTGTATGAAATATTAGATCAGAATCATGCACACAGGCTTTCCTGATGCCAATTATATCATCTGTATCATGTCAAGACAACAGTGATAGGTCCATATCCTTTCTGTAAAAAATCCAATTAACACCAGTCTCTCTCTGTCTGTCTGTCTAACCTCCATGTCTGCCTCAGCCATGGGGACACAGTGTACAGACAGTATACAGAGCAGCCAAACAATGGAGAGCAAGCCTGCAGCCGTTTTCGAGCTTACCGGCTAGACACTGACTCGCTCCAGGTTAATATTTGTTCAACGAGCTGAACAAATAAAAAGCGATTTTGAGGCAGAGAGATGGTAGAAAAAGAGAGAGATGGGGCTCACAGAGGTATTGCATAAGAGAATTGTGAAAGCAGTAGCTTACCAGAGCAGAAGAGGTTCAAATAAAAAATCATATTAGTTCATTAACAACAGAATAGAAGTATCTCAGGGAATCCAAACCATCAGAGGTGATAGCTCAGGACAGAATAAAGTTTGAACATAAACACATTTCCAGCTATTGTCAGTTGAATAAATTGCACCGAAGGAGGGAAAATTTTAAATATGCTTTTGAAGGTCAGAATTAGAAGCAAACTGTCATACTGATGATGTATTTATCAAAATAAATGAAACACAGTGATTTGAGCCATCAGCTGTGGTCTCTGTTGAATTTACATGAAGAAATGTAATCTTTGAATTCAAGCAAATAAGGCCTACAAATTATAGTATAGTTTAATATCTAACATAGGAAATTCTGTGACAAATTTCAAACTAGCTGAAAGGCCATGCAGTTGGTTGATCCACGACCACTGACATGACAATGTCAGCATCATTTTAGATCTGCAAGTGCATGGAGTTATCCATTTAAATAAAGGGAAGTATTCACAGATATGAATTATCATCTATATTCATATTATGCCCCATTAAAATAATAATAATAATATTAGTTGCTAGGTCAAAAATCAATGAATCAATCAAATAAACTGTGAAAGAGTTGCCACCATTAAAAAATATACTGCAAATGGGTCTCAGGAGAGTGATGGCCTTCTGAGAACAAACTGCAAGGTGCAGGGGATGATGGCATGGTAAATTAGCCCTTCAGCAACCAGTCAGAAGAAAAAGAACATCAAGGCTAAAACAAACATGGAAGGGTGTCCTGAAGAGCCATGATGTGCGTCTTTGAATAACAATTTCATTGGTCATAGTTGCAAAGTCAGCAAGTGGGATCCTTACTATTGATGGCAAAGTGTGCTGTCACCCTGGTTACAGCTAGACAACAGGATCAAATCAACAATTCTAAAAGCACTTTAAATATGAATCATGGACAGCAGCCATGTCACCTAGTGACAAAAGGCAATACAGGTTATTCTCAGTGGACATCACTTGCTGCCCAGTGAGTATGTTCTTACTACCACCTTTATGTTTGTGTTAGCATGAGTGAGTGAACTAACTAACATCGATGAGGGTTCACTGAGGTCAAGCACATAATGTACAGCGCTGTTATCATCACGCTCAACATTACTCTGCTGCTCTCAAGTCGTAAAGGTACACACACACTGCCAGGCCTGTTGCAGAAGCAAAGAGCTATCACACGAATTGATGCTTCTTTACTGAACAGTGTTCATCGGTGTATGAAGAGGTCAATTCTATCATCTCAGAATTAACATTATCTCTGATGGGCTACTGATGCTAACCAGCTGTTTCCTTACCAGCTAACAAGTATTAGTATCCAGTTAGCATTCCACTTGAAGCCGTTTTGTTGTTGTTCTACTACTGCTGGATGCTTAGATGTGGCAATTATTGAGTAGAAAATGTTATCCCTCTGAGGTGGGAAGTCATTTGAAACAGTATTTAGGCCATGTGTTGTTTGAAAAGCAGAATAAAAGACATTCATGTGTGAAATTGGATCAAAATGCTATATTAGCATTAGACCAGAAGACATGACCAAACAGGAGGCATCATATTAAGGCTGGACAACAATGACTGACTGATAATTGATGGTAACAATCAGGCAAACACAAAGAATTAGTATAGATATGCTAAAACATGATAGCTTCCTGTCATCCACTGAGACACTTCAGCGCATCCTGCCTTAACTTTGTCACATGATCCTTAAAACAGTATACATGCCACTACTTCCCCATTCTCCTAACCCCAGAGAGTATCTATGTAATCAACATTCCATCATATGAATGATGCAGCAGAGGGATACAAGAAAAGAACAGGTGACATGCAACATCAGGAGGGTTTGAGCCACACTGAATACAGTGAGTGCATGGTGAACGCCTCACTGCGCCATGGCCTACCTCCTCTGATTGCCATTGTTCGAATCACAGACGCACGGCAGATAGTGCTGGCCATGCATCCCTCCCAGCTCCCAAGAGCCTAACCCGTGGACATGAAAGCACAACGTCACAAGTTAGGGTCTCAGGGACGGAGAGAGACACATCCTCTACCTCAAACAACTGAATTCAGCCCTCTCCGGATGCTGACTCCTTTGTTTTCTGCTTAGGCATTAAAAGAAATCTTAAATGTTCCTTAACAAGAAAGCGTCCATGTACTCAACTTGTCTGTAAGTCAAATGAGGACTCAGAGCATCTGAGGATACAGAGCATACAGAGCAAACCCTGCCTGTGACAGACATGCAGCTCCACATCAAACATACACTCTGAAATTACATTAATTGAGTGAGCTCATTGCAACCTTAACTACCCCATCTATATTTGTGAACATACAAGTGCAAGCCTCAGCCAGACACAACATTGGCAAGCCCCCCCAACTCTCTCTCTCTCTCTATTTCTCCCTTGCCCCATCCCCCATCTCAACTGAACAATACAGCACTTTGAAAAATACCTCCTGCTATCAGGTACAGAGCCTGCGGCTGTACAGTATGCCCAAAGATCTCTTGCCGTCTCAGGGAAAATCAAAATCAGCAGATGATTTCTAATTATTACTATGGACATACAAGACAAATACCCTGTGTGGATGTGTTGATTACCATTGAAATCTGAAGCTAGGACCGCACAGCATCAAACCATCCATCTGACATGATGACTTATATGCTCATCTGACTGTTAAATCTTGCACTGTTAAAATCATTCAGTGCCTGCGTGATCATTACTAGTGCAGATCTCCATTCAGCATTTTTTCTGAGTCCTCCAGAGCGGCTGCACAGAGAAAAAGGCGAGCCAGATAACAAAGCTCGGTGGCTCCTTCATGCTACCATGGTGGTCTGAAGGTTAGGAAACAGATGGGGAGCTTAGAGGGGAGTGGAGAAGAAGAGTATTTGTTGGTACCGACTCACCCTCCCCTTTGGATCGAGGATGTCCATCACTCGTTGTTCTTCTAGCTTGCTGCCTGCTCAGGAGGGGAAGAAAAAGGAGACAGAAAGAGAGAAACAGAAAGCTCAGATTTAAACCTACAGCACACCAACAAGATTCCAGTTAGGCTCACAACACAAGCAAGAGGCTGGTCCATCTGGCAAGCTGCTCAAAGTCAGGCGAAATAAAATGACGAGAGAGATAGAGGCATGAGGATGGGTGGTAGGACCAAGCTGTAATGAACCATGTGCACGCTCTCTTTCCCTCTGTTTCTTCACTCTCTCTCTCTTTCACACAAACATACACAGCCACAAACACAGTGCGAAAGTGAGCAGTCCGGGGAGGAGAGTCGCAAGAGAGTCAGTGAGACGATTCCTCTTCCCAGAAAACAAAACACTGAAAGGAAGCGATACTTAAAGGTTAGATGTAACAGGTAGGTGGCAAGAGAGTGAGAGACACGCAGAGAGAGTGGGAAAAAGCAGGACAGAGAGAGAAGTAAATTAAGAGCGAGCATAGAGCCACAGAATGAGTGCTTGCAGCCAGGGCCACAGTGCCAGTGAAGCATACCAGTATGCTGCCTCACCGAAGGGAGAGAGGGTGGTGAGAAGGGGGGTGCACACACACACACACACACTCACATACACACACATGAAAGCATTGCATACACAAAACAGTAACCATTTGCCTTTCCTTGCACCTTCTTCATACCTTCTTTTTACAATGTATCCAAACCTGCAGGTCCAACGCACTTTCTCACACACAGCCCCACCACCACCACAACCACCAGACACACACAAACACACACACACACACACACACACACACACACACAAAAATCCAAGTTAAAATGAATGCGCCTGCTGATCTCTTGTCTTGCTCCGCTTTCTCTCGTCTTTGCCCTTTTCCCTCACATTGTTTTCTCTCTCTTTCAATCACATGCAGCGCTGGAAAGGAGGGAAGGGAATCGCCTCTTCAATCTCTGTCTTTGCACTCCGCTTTCTCGTCTTTGCCCTTTTCCCTCACATTGTTTTCCTCTCTCTTTCAATCACATGCAGCGCTGGAAAGGAGAAGGCAGGACCCCAACACACACACACACACATACCATCTCCCCTCTTCTCACCCCTCTCCTTCCCTCCAGTGTAAGTATTCCCTTTTCTCTCAGTCTTTCCTGTACTCTTTCTTTCCCCCCTCTGGGTCATTGTCCTTCCCATGTTGGTAGGCAGGAGGAAAAACAAAAAAGAAGAAGGGAGTGAGAGAAATATCATCCATTAATTTGCCTCACAGCTGTATTCGTTTACAGCTAGAGGCCCTCTTTTCGTCTGTATCAGAAGAGAGAGAAAAAGAAAGTTTGGGGGTGGGAGGTAGACAAGGAAAGTAGTCCTCCTTTCGTTGTTTTTTCCACCTTGCCGCTGTCCATTTTCCACCCATAAAACAAATCCTGTGTTCTCTTTTCACTCTCTCTCTCTCTCTCTCTCTCCTCTGCATTCAAGCGAAAAACAAAAATCCACTTTCAGTCACTTTCTTTCAGTCTTTCCTTCTTTCATCTTGTTCTGTGCCTCACATGGGTCGCCATCATTCACACTATCCCTTCAGAAAGACAAGGAGAGACAGACAGAGAGACAGAGAGTGTGAGAAAGAAGCAGCCATAGAAACATTGCTATATGATGTGATTTGGCTTATAGAGGCTACATTTAATCTCTTCAGCTCCCCCAGGCTTTGGAATGGAGAGACACAGAGAGTGAGTAAGAGAGAGACTGAGAGACAGGGAGGGAGGAAGGAGAGAAAGAGGAGAGATGATGGGGGGAGGGACAGATGGAGTAGAAAAGGAGAGTGACGACGTACAACTGCCTGTAGGCTTAAATCAGCGACGGAGCCCAGAGAGACTGGAGAGGGGAGAAAAAAAAGAGAAAAATATCTGAGACCACACTGCCCTCTTGCTTTTCTTCTGCTCCCTCCCTGCTTGACTGATTGATCGACCAACTGTGTCTGCACTCCGGCTAATCTCCAATCCTCTTTGACCGCTGTCTGGCAAACAGCGCATTGTGCTGTTTTTCTATCTCTATAAAGCTGCAATTGCTAGAGAAAACCATGCATCTGGATCTACAGCACACTCCTCTGTTTCTTCCCCCGTGAAAAACACTTCCAATTTTAAAATCTCCCTGTTGACATATATATACGCACACACACACACACACGCACACAGAGAAAGTGCAGCCATCGTCATTTATCACCTGCTTTGCGTCCAGATAGAGATAGTCTTCGGCAAGGTGCTAATATTAGCTTGCTTTGATGGTGAGAGCCTGCAGCAGGCAGACAAGAGCTCACACACGCCTGCACACACGTGAATACTATGCACATACATGAACTTGTAGAGACAAGTGCATTACAGCAGCCATGCACAAACTCAGGAAATACATAGGAAGAGGGTTTTCATGGCTATGAAATTTAATGATTACATCAATTTCAGTGCAAAAGGACGTAAACCAAACACTTCCCACAGGGTTAATGATAAACTTTGTGATAGTTCAATGTCATTGGTTTACTGATCCCATATCACTCTTTTTAATTATTATCTACTGGTAATGGTCAGGAATCAGCCCCAGCCAGCCAGCCAAGTCATACATCAAGAGAGACCCAGATCTATCACATTAGTCCACGCATCCAAGACAAGAGTGTATGTTTTCTTAGATGTGTATGGTGCATATTGCTTGCTGTAGCAGCTGTCTTGAGTGACTGATTGGCAGCTTGTCACATCAAATTGATGAGTCATTTAGGTCATTGTTATGGGCATAGTGATGATGAAAAGAAGGGCTCAGGAAGAGGATGTTTCTGCAATATTTCTGCATAATAATAATAATAATAATAATAATACTATAAATAAATACTAGTTCCTAGAGCCACCAAAATACAGAAAACAATTGGTAAAATATATAAATTGAAGTCTGGGAATGTTATGCAGACTGCTGGTAACAAACATTTGTACAAATTTGATAGAGACAGGAAAAGGGGAAAAGATGGAGGGAAACCAGGGAAAAGACCAACCACATGAAACCCCACAAAGTTCTCACTTTTTACTCTCATTTGCATTAATGCACCATGCCACGCACGCACACATACACACGCACACAGAGTTATGTGCTTCACTCACATCATCACAGAAAAACCACAGCAGTTTCTTTTTCCACCATTTGCGAAGTCACCAAATCAGAGCTTCACACAGCTGGACACTTCCCAGACTCACCCAACAGGGGGCAGTCTTTTGCTCCTCTACCTCAGCTGTACACAAACACACACAGACTGGTAGATGTGGTGGCAGACGACTGCCAAGCCACGGTATATTCTGAGTAGGCTACATACAGTACTGTGTGAAGGCTAATACACACATGCTGTTAATGCACTGGGAGGGTTAAAAGCTAAAAATCTAGCAGAGACAGCTCCCCTCACTTCTGCCAGCAGATTTACACTAAAACCTCATACTCATACACATTTATATACTGTAGTTCAATGCCATTCTGTATTATTTGAAGATTTTTCTCTGAGTTGCTGTAATTATTCATTTTCAGATATGTGATTCTTCCTTAAGTGTCACAATATTTCACATGCCAGATATTTTGACAGCAGTAGTTTCTACGCCATCCACATCTGCTAGTTAGAAATATTATGACAATAATTGTTCATTGTGACAATTGATTTTACTGCCTGTAAATGGACTGGTATGCTGAGACTCGAGCTCCAAACTCTTTGTTTTTGTGACATTTTATAGACCAAAACATGAATCAATTACTCAAGAAATAGTAATAAGATGGAATAGCAATGACAGTAATTGTTAGCTGCAGTCTTAATGATATAAAAATAAAAAAGGTATTTTAACTCAGACAAGAATAAAAATCTGAGGGAAAGCATCTCTTTTGAAATAATATTTTGGCATGTAAAAAGGTCATATTTAATATCTTATACTGTGTATATAATAAGTGCTGTGTGAATGGGTGAATGTGACATGTAGTGTGAAGCGCTTTGAGTGGTCAATATGACTAGAAAAGCGCTATATAAGTACAGTCCATTTACCATTTACCATTTACTTAATATATCAATCAAGAACAAATGCAATAGAGATTAACCTCTCATGCACAAACACACATATCTTATACTATCTAAATATTGGTGTCACAGACCCAAAAGTGTAAAACAACAACTTTTTCTTTTTCTGCTCCATCAGTAAATAGCCTGGATTGTTATTGAGCATGTGGGGTGTTTTTTTTGTTGTTGTTGTTGTTGTTTGTTTGTTTTTGCAGTGACTTGTATAGTAATAACATTGGATTGTATTGATCCAGCAGCGCAAAGTGCCATGCATACCTCAGGGAAAGCTAGGAGGTTGTACAGTTATCTCCTGGGGTATAATTCTCAACTATACAACCTACTACCTCAACCTGGGAGCAAGCAGACCTGGACACCGGGGCTTCACAGATCATGAGGTTGGGGAATAAAAATGGAGTGTGAACCAGAAAAGGAAATCACTCATGGTTGAAAACAATTTACTTTAAAATTCTAGACATTACACCTGTTTGCAGCATACATTTATCCAATCTCCCAAGTGAGAGCTTTATATCTTAGATATAGTCTCCAAAGCTTCTTCAAATCTTTATGTCGCTGACCCCTAAACACACACATAACCCCATGCATGTAGGACATAATGGCCATTTGTGAAGAAACAAGCATTACAACTGCCATCTGTATACATTGTCTAAAAGGCCGATGTCTACTTCATTTACACTTGAAAGCAGCTATTTCTTGTGGGTTTTCTACAAATATACAAGGAAGTAGTAAGTGTATTTATATTTTCCTTTTAAATTGAGACCTCATTGGCACTCATTAAACCTCTCAAAGTCAAACCACTTTTGGAGAAGAAGTGTTAAGGACCCTTAGAAAACCAAACCAAATGTTTCTCAACTTTGGGGTTATGTTAGTGAGAGAGATGTTAGATTTCTGAGACAGATAGGCACACATTTGTATGCTATATTTTATGTCAATTTGAAGTGGGTTTCAAAAAGCTGAGAAAATATGTTTTACTGGTTTCAGAGTTAGATTGTGAAGCATAAACCAGCCTAAGCTGCTGTTTGACCCCAGGAAATAAAAAGTTTTCTTTGTGATGAGTAATTTCTTGAGAACAATAAAGCAGTGCTAGTAGTAGCTGTGAAACAAAAATGGTGCAACAAGCGGAGCTTGTGAGTAGCCCCCGTATTTTGCTGATGCTGCTCAGGTTGTTGGAGCTGCACAGACGCAGACCTGTAGATACAAGCTTGTGGTGAGTTTTAACACAAGTTCGGATCTACGGGTTCGGGGCTGCAAGCAGATGACTTCATACATCCATCAGCATGATGAGACAGGAGAAAGAAACTTTCAGTGAAACCTTTTGTGCTTTAAGTAGCTGTCTTTGTATGTGTGTTCAACAAGTCTGACTGTCTCATCATCTGGACAACAGGAATAATTTCTAATTTCAGTAAAAAAGGGCAAATTCTATTCTATCAATTTAAACCTCAATACATATTACTACTCCTTTTTGCTGAAAATTAGATGCAGTTAATTTGCCTAATATTCATCAGAAATAATGAAGCCTTCCATTCTACAAAGGTCTTCACAATTTATCTGTTCCAAAGAAAAGAAAAGACTGAGATAGCCCTTAATAAGCAAATTACATATTACCAATTGTTGCCATTTAGACAATAACAAACAGAAAATCTATATTTAAAAAGCAACTGAAAGGGGGGAATTCAACACAATAACAACATGTTATTCACAGAAGTATAAATATATGTTTGCATTACATGGACAAAATTCACTCCCCAAGATGCCACAAGAACTCCTACTTACAGGTTATTCATGTAGGCATGTAGTTGAGCTAAAACGAGACATAAGTAAAATCAAATGTTTAAAATTAATTACAGGGAAGTTGTTCTCTTAAACCAATGTGCGGGGGTTTTCCTTCTTTAATAATTAGATATTTTACATGACTTTATAATGACATAAAGATACCTAAACTGTCTTACAATAATTATTAGATGACCCTAAATTAATTGCTTGCTTTGTATTTGGGTAAGTTAAATTTCATCTTTTGTTTGCATTCAATTACATAAACCTTAAAATCATATTAGAGGTTTGCGTTAAATTCAAATGTGCAGAATCATGGCATGGATCCTTAATATTATTATGTCTTATCACTATTATTAGACTTCTCAACATGTAAATAAATTCTCATAATTGTATACAACCAGTTACCAAAATAATGACAAAAATAACATAGTGCTGTTATTTTAAAATCTCCAAAAGAATAATTAAGTATTTTTTACAAATTGTATAATAAAACAATTCTATAATCACACACACTTTACAAGCATTTCACTGAGGGTAAATGCCACAAATCCACACTCATTTTCATCCAATTTTAAAGGAACAAAAAGTTAAAATCTAGAAAATCTTTCCTGTTTAATGTGAATGCAATTGTTGCTCTACAGAACAAGCAACAAAGTAAAACTCATCAAAGTCAGAGATGAAAAAAGAAAGTGAGTGGTCCAATATCAACTTTCAGACTCCATCTGAACTTTTCTGCCTCCTTTTCTTCCCTCTGCTTGAATTTAAATGAGATGTCTGATCTTGAAGCTGTTGCCAAGTTGCTTAAAGTATGTCAGTAGGTCTTTGCCAGTGAGCTGAAAGACACCTTGAGATTGGCTGAACAAAGAGGTCAGTGGGGTCCACAGCACTCTGCCAGCCACTGCTGCCACTGTTGCACCAGTATGTGTTATTATGTGTGTGTGAGAAAGACTTCGAACTCACCGACAAAATTAACACCAGCTAAAGGACACCACCTGCATTGTTCAACGCTGAACAGCGCTAGTGGCCAAACCCAGCAGCACTACCCACCCTGCCTGCCCTAATCTACCCAGCAACAGAGATGGTGTGTGTGAATGTGTGTAAAGGAAGGGAGGAGGAGTTCAAAAGAGGTGAAGAAGTGAGAGTTGAGGAAGTGACATGTCATTAGCACTTGCAATATCAATATCACGTAGTGTAAACACAGCTAACCAACAGGTAGCATTCAGCTTATGTCCCTTTCACCACAGCTAATACACAGTACACATCAGAAAAACTCAACTACAGAACAAAAACAACAACCATAGTGTTGAATATATAGAGCCACAAAGCAAAGATGTAAAGATGTGAATAATGAGACAAAGCTCAGAGCACATTAGTAGCATGATGACTTACCGATTTGCCTTCATGTTCAGTTTCCAAATGATTCTTTCCTCTGTTCTGCAGGGCCTGTGTTGTTTGGCAGAAGGCACAGGCAGTCATATCCACTGTGGCCCATCAAAAAATACAGCTCAAACATGCAACTACAGTGCAAAAATCACCCCAAAAAGCAGCTAGGATGGGAAAGAATGACACAAAAGAAAAAAACAAAGGGAAGAGGGAGAGAAGTGGGGGGAAAGAGAAGGAGGCGATAACAGATGAAACTAGTTTTTTGGTGTTTTTATATGTTCAGTGTACCGCGCACTACTAGTGGTAATAACTACAAATAAGTGAGAGGTAATCTTTCAGTCTGTAAAACCTCTGCATTCTACAAGCTGCTTTCCCTGCACTATGAGCAAATGACAAGCAACATCTGTTTGTAAGGCACCCAAAATCCCAGCCTTAAAAAAAAATTGAAAAAAATTGGCTTGAGTTTTCTCTCTTTTTCAGTCTTGAACTGCAAACTCTCCTTGTCTGTTTGACTCCCTCACTCGTTCAGCTGAATAAGGCAAAACAGAAAAGAGGAAGGGGAGTAAAGAAATTCAGCAAAGAGAAAATGCCGCCATGAAGCCGTCCTCCTGTCACCCCTGAACAACCCTTAACATCCCCACCCCCTGCCCATCTACTTCTACCACCCCCCATCCTCCATCTGCAAGAAGGACAATCCAATCCAGGTATAGCTAATACTCGGTAAGTCCTTCTCTTCCTAAAATGCCCCATTACTCCGACACATAAACACTTGGAAACACACTTGTATCCTCGTCTCCCAGAGCGTCCCACACAGCCAGAAGCAGACTGACTGGCTTGCACGTACACACTCATGGATGCTGTAACAAAAGTGCATACACAGAAATACACACACACACGTGCACACACACATTTCTTGGAAAGCTTCCCTGCACCAAAACAAATACCAATCTTTAGTTAGCCTCAGCTGCGAATAGAAAAGAAGGAGTCATTTTGGGACTTGGCTCTGGTTTACCGAAGAACAGATACAGACCATTTCCCCATATGCCTGCCGTTCACAGCTCAGGAGCAGCTCCAGATTTGACTGTATCATAATACTGTGAAAAACATCCTCTGTCACTGATATCTTTTGATAACATTCAGCTCCAGTAATAGCACTGTGAGAGTGGCTGATATTCGGTTCATCAGAAATGCTTGACTTGTTTTTGTTTTTGCTTGTTGTGTTTTTAGTCTCAGAATTAATACACTGGGTCGTGTGTTCTTCAAATGCTAGTGACAACACATGAGCTCGGTTCCATACATAAGTGGGTGCCAAGTGAATCAATACAGCACTCAGAAACAGAGAGACAGCTTCAATATAAGCTGATAGATACACATACTCCACTTCGGTAATCTAAGTTTACCCTGTTTTCCCAAATTAAATTCAGGTGGAAGGTAAAAAATCACCAGAGAGAAAAACAAATCAAACTTAGGAGTATAATACAAGCTGTCTTCTTACAGTGGTGAATGAGCACTAACATCCACAGAAAGCTAAACTTACTAAAATTAGCTCTTTTCCTCTCTCTTCTCTATGGTATTCGCTGGTACAAGTCATCACAGATTGGCTGGTTTGGTAAACAGGCTCATGTTGCATGCTGACATCACATTACAGGAATTTTGGATATTCAAGTGTGAGGAATATACTGCCTGTAAATAAAATGTATCTACAGTACTCATTTGGGATCCCATTGCAGTTATAGGCAGATATCAAGAATAAGCCTGCCTTCTTACCTAATTTTAACTACACCAAAACTTTACCAAGCCATAGCCATATGTAAAGGTATAATATTCAGTATTCAGGCTTTAACCATACACAACTTTTTTTTTTTTTTTTTTTTTTTTTACCTTAAACTCTCAGTAATGTTGGAAAATCAAGTGTGGGAGTTTTGCCAGACATTTGCATATCACTCTGAAAACAAATGCCAGTGTGTGCTTATCATTTATTATCATACATCATTATTCCAGTCGTGTCACCTTCTTTGAGAAATAAATTCTGGACCCCCCCAAAAAAAAAAAAATGTTGTTTAAAAACCCTTACTACTGTTTTGAAGTTATAACCAAAATCCTATTCAAGTGTAAGCAGCATCACAATATTGCAACAGGTACATTGGCAAATATCAATATATTGGACTGCACGATATCTAGAACAAATATCAAGAGAAATTACCTGCACTCTATAGATACTCCCAAAAATGCCATTGATTGCCTGCAAGAGAATATTAATGCTGAAAAGCAGTGAGGTTGGTATGTCTACATCAACACTAACAACTTTGCTAGCATAACCTTATGTAATTTGTGTCAATCAACCTGAAGCTGTCGCACATGCTCAGGCGAATACACATTAAAAGACTGATGAAGAATATTCATAACTCAAGGTTTACTTGCTTATCTAAAGTTCTGTACTTACTCTGTAAAAGACTGAAGAATATGCCCCAGCGCTCCAGATGATGGTAGGCGAATCTTGAGCCTGTGAAAATATAACTGAGCACAAAGTAGAACTAGATTTGAGAATATTCTTCAAAAAGGAGCTGCCTATGTCTCAGGTTATGTTTTGAAATGCCAGTTTTCTAATTCAGCAATAGAAGCTTTAAGGAGCTCACAAGACTGTAGTTCAACGAGAGTTTTGTGAATGTTGGAAAATCGTAGAGGTAATAAGTTAAACATTAGATTTTTGACACTTGGGTTGTTTTTAACAAGCTGTTCTGAATATTGAGTGCCACTTTCTTTTCTTTTTGGAATTTAAAGAGCTAATGTGAAAAATGCTGCATGTAGCTGGGTTAGCTAACATTCTATGTGCTGTATACAACATACAAACTCTGAATGAGAATGTGTTTGCTGTAGTCTCCATAATCCCTTCAAATTGTGTGTTATACTGAAATGAAAGGTGTATCATGCCGTTTCAAAGATCATGGATTACAGATTCTGCCTGAAACACACCTGATGAACCTAGATGTGAGTTTTACTATGCTGGACTGTAACTAAAGCTGACTGGTCAGACTGTGGTAGCCGTCTGCAGGCTGACTACATGCTACTTTAAATGAGGTTAAATATTATAGAACAGTGTTACCCCCCTAGTTAAAGATTTGATAAATCCTGGGATTAATCCTCATCTGACTTTTGATTTAAATAGCTCCTTAATAACTAAACAAATAACACAAATAAGGACTCCATAAGTGTGCTGTTTTACATTTTGTTGAGGTTTACTCGCACTTTCTTTCATGTAGCATGAGGGACTTGTCTTTTAGTGTCTTTGGGCACAGACTATCACCCTTTTCAAAATTCAGTGTCTGTACTCTTTCCATCTTCTCTCCACTCTTCTCTCCCTTCTCCCTCTGTCTGATATTCTGGTCACGCACAACTGCGGCAGTTTTCCTCCAATCGCTGGCATTAATCCACACCTCAGACCCCCCAGACACACAGTCTGGTCTCCTACAATGTACCTCAGCTCCAAAACTTTCCCAGGCACATTTGGCCTTCTCTCTATCACTTACCTCTCCCTCCCTCTTCAGCCCCTTTTCTTTCACTCTGTCTCCCCATGACTCTTCATCGTCCAGTTTCATTTGCTCTGCCTCTTTCTTTCTCTCTAGTCAGCCATGGCCTGTCTGACAAAAGTATCTCCTAATCTTCCTCAGAGCCCATTTGACATAAAATAGCAGCATCACAACCAACCAATACTAGTTGTTCCTTTGACTTTGGAGATCAGAGTTACACTCCATCTCAGTTTTTTTTTTGAAGCAGAACCCCAAGTATGTCCACAGTAAAGCCCCTTTTTCCATTTATTAAGATTTGTACAAACCCAGGGCACAAAACCTCTGCGCCTGAAGAGACTCTAATTCTGATCATTTAAAAAACAGACTGGGCTATGTATTTCTGCACCTGGATCTTGTTTGATCATTTTCCATATACAGCCAATTTACTTTTTACTTTTACTTATCTTGAAAGTTTTTTGTTTTGTTTTTCTTAATTCATTTTTGTGCATGAACTAACACATCAATAGTAATTGTCTGCTTTTGTGTCTGTCTTTAAAGGAACAAGGTATTCTTTTTTGCCATTTTGCACTGAGATTTATATTTAACATTCAACAAAAAATTCCATCATACAGGAAGGAAACAGATCAGTCTCTGCACCAGAGTAGCCTCAATAGATCAAAATGTAATGCAGCCACAAAACACCTGGTGGTTATTCTGCAAGAGGTACAGTAAGAGATTATTTTTGGAAATAGATGAGGCTCGTAACTAAACGTCATTCAGCAAATATACACTCACCAGGCAGTTTATTAGGAACACCTGTACACTTGCTTGCAGTTATCCAATCAGCCAATCAAAGTAGCAGATAACTATTCTTTGCAGCTGTGGTGAGCAGAAAAGCCTCTCAAAATGCAAAATGCACAACATGTTGAAACTTAAGATGGATGGGCTACAACAGCAGAGGACCATGTCAGGTTCCACTTGTGTTAGCCAAGAACATAAATCTGAGGCTGCAGTAGGCGAAGGCTCAGCAAAAGTGGATAGCTGAAGACTGGAAAAACATAGCCTGGTTTGATGAATCTTGATTTCTGCTGAGGCATGCAGATGTCATAATTTGACATCAACAGCAAAAATCTATGGACCCAAGCTGCCTTGAGTCAACAGTCCAGGCTGGTGATGGTGGTGTGATGGTGTGGGGTATGTTTTCTTGGCACACTATAATAATAATACCAATCAAACATCATTTGAATGCGACAGTCTGTCTGAGTGTTGTTGTTGACCACGTGCATCCCTTATAGCTACAATTTATTACTTTCTATTGGCTATTTCCAGCATAATAATGGACCACGTGACCAAGTAAAAGTCGTCTCAAGCTGGTTTCACGAACATGACAATGAATTCAGAGTAGAATCAGATCTGAATCCAACAGAACACCTTTAAGCTGTGGTAGGACAGGAGATTCAGAAAGTGTATTCATGTGGCTGTCAAATGTGGATGAAATTCTTCAGGTTTTTACCAGAAGTGACAAGATTTTTTTTTTTTTTAATTTTAACACAAGCTCTTTTCATGGGTTTGAAATATTCAAAGCTCATTTGGAGAAAGGTGATGTCACATATCACTTGGACCAATCAGGATTTTGCAATATTTGAATATCAGTGTGATGAGTTGTAGGGTAGTTTGTCTGATGAAGCAGATTAGCCTAAATAATGTCTAAGGATGCTTATACCTTCAGTCTTTAACTTTGATTGTTGCTTATTAAGTCATTAATTGAGTCTTTATATAGAAAATAGCTTTGTTGAAAAACATGCTTCTTTTAGAGCACTTTTCACTTAGGCTTAGTCAAATGTAATGTTATATAAGTAATCTGAATCATATCCACCAATTTGCAAATAATAATATCAGTGTTAACCAAAATGTCTTTATGGGCCTTGTTTATCGGCAAACAAATTCATTGGTCTAACCCGACACCCAATCTTTTGTTTGCCTTTCTTACTGTCCTTTTGTTTCCTCCATCATACCAAAGACTCCCTCAGTCTCTTCTCTCTTCCAAACTCCCGCCCCTCCCCCCTTCCTCACAATCCCTTTTGCCTTCCTTGCCTGTCTTCCTCCTCTTTCCATCTCTCTGCATGCCCCGCCACCCTCCACTCTCCTCCCCTTTCTGTGTTTGTGTCCTCATCTGACCCTGCTTGGCCTGAATCACTGTTGGTGCCCATTTGGATCAGGCACAGCTGGTGTTGCTGCTGAAAGCTGAATGCCATTACCACCACTGTCTACTGTCTGTTCTGTCTGCCTGTTTGTCTGAGAGACATATTTTCATAATGATATTAGCCCTATTTCTCAGATTTTATATAGTTTTAATTCAGTAATCTCACTCCTGAATGTTCTTAATTTTATGTGTTGTATCCTTGTTTCCCTGATCCAGGGGGATCATTTAAGTTTTATCTTATTTGCACTGCCATTCGGGAAATGGGAAGACATGACAAAATGAACATATAAGAGAGACACTATATTAAAATATAATACAACAAAAAAATAAAATGTCAGTCATTGCAGGACAGAACAATACAGTGTGGATAAGAGAAAGGGGCATTTGTGTTCCTCACTGTCCAATCATGGGTCAATAAAAAACAGGAAATGGAGAGTGTGTCCAGCTGACAGGACAGCATTTCAGCAATAATCACTTTGCCAGTAAACTTAATGAAAGCAAAGAAGATAGCATAAAATGGATAGTCCCATTTTAAATTTGATCTCCTCTACAATAACCACTAAAATACTAAAAAAAATTCTGATTGCATGGCAAGCGTTGGTGTATAGTATGACATACAGTGTATTCAAACAGTATTCAGACCCCTGCACTTTTTTCACACTGTTATGTTGCAGCGTCATGCTAAAATTGTTTGAATTTATTTTTCATTTCCCATCAATCTATACTCAGTACTCCATGATGTTATAATCAACTCTCTCTGTCTCTCCTAGCATTTATTCTGGAGCTGAGGATAATTTTTTGGATAAAAAATTGTCTCAACAATTTGGCATTCCTCTGGTGGCCTAGACCATACAGCATGAACACACAGCTTACAGCTAGCACACTGGATGGTGGAGTCACTCCCCTCACCTGTCACACTGGTTTTGTCAGGTAACCATCAAGAAAAAAATTTATTCAGTGTCCTCCCAACTCCCAAAACACCCCTGGTTCTCAGTCATCCTTGGTTAAAGCTTTACAACTTCTGCCCATCAGTTGGCTCTACAACCTGTCACGCCCTGAACAGGACACCTGGGAAAGATACATCAAAGACTTGTTCCAGGTGTTATCTGCCCGTCTTCCTCTCCTCTGGGTCTTGGCTTCATCTTTGTGGCTACCTTTCTCTCTTGCATCAACTTAAATGACATCACTGTGAAAAACAAATATCCACTCCTTTTAATCAACTCTGCTTTCAAGGCCCTCCAGGTACTAATTGGACCTTGGCAATGCTTACCATCTAATGCACATAAGAGAGAGACAAGTGGAAAACTGTGTTTAACACCTGGCTTAGCCACTTTGAATATCTGGTGATGCCGTTTGGCTCGACGAATGCCCCCAGAGTTTTCCAGTGATGTGTTGCGAAATTTCTTGAACCACTTTGTTTTTGTGAAACTTGATGATATTTTACTTAACTGAACGTATTTCTTGTGTGTACCAGGTCCTCCAGAGGTTCTTTGAGAGCAAACTGTATGTTAAGGCTGAGAAGTGTGAATTCCACTCTGCTACATCACCGGGAGCAGGCAGGTGAACCCACAGAAAATCAATGCAGTTTCAGAGAGACCTCAACTGACTTCATGAAAACAGGTCCAACACTTCCTGGGCTTCACTAACTGTTATTAATTTAACTTTTTTAATGATTCATCAAGGACTTAAGCAGAGTCGCAGCACCCCTCTCTGAACTCACTTTTATGTTCCATTCGCAGACCTCACCACCTCTGCACCAGTCCTGGTCCACCCTGATCCCTTTAGCCAGTTCATTGTAGAGGTAGATATACCTGACACAGTGGGCTAGGGCTGCGTTGCCCAAGTGGAGTGCAACTATGTAGAATACAGAGAGGCACTGGGGATGAAACTAGCTCTAGAAATGCAATACAAATTCAGGCACTGGCTGGAAGGAGCAGAGCTACCATTTTATTGTGTGAACAGATCACAAAAAATTGTCATACATTCAAACTGCTAAGTGCTTGGGCTCATGTCAAGCCTGTTAGGCCTCATTCTTCAGCAGCTTTAATTTCATTCTCTCCCTCTGTTGTAGTTCTCAAAATGTTAAACCAGATGCGTTGTTTCAGCTGCACACTTCTGAGGAATTGCATTCCAGTCCAGACACCATCCTCCCCTCTACCTGTGTGGCGACAGACAGCTATCAAAGAGACTCAACAGGCCCAACCTGGTGCAGGTACTGGTCCCTCTAACCTGTTTGTTCTGACTCTTTGTGCTTCTGGGTCTTCCAGCTTTAGGTTGTGTCTGCCACTAATCCTTCCTCCTGGAGCAACTGCTGGCATGGATTGAGTATGGCCATAACACCACGACCAGAACTGCTGCAAGTCTGTCACCCCTGGAAGTTTCTTTGGGCTATCTTCCTACTTTGTTTCTTTCTCAGGAGACTGAAATTGTAGTGCCCTTTGTCCAAATGCACCCTTTGTTACCTTTTGAGTACTTACCAGATCATAAAGTTAGGATGTCTTCCAAAAATACTCCTTTGAAGACATCCCATTACAATGGCCTATTTAGGATTCTGTCCATTATCAACCCCTCTGCAGTAAAACTTAAGCTTCCCAACTCCATAAGAATTCACCGTTTTTCATATTTTTAGTTGAAACCTGTGTCCACCAGTAGTCTTTGTCCTCCTTCCAAGCCCCCTCCAAGGTTGACCATTGTCTTTGCCTCACTCACTTATGTTTCCATTGTGTTATGTTTAAGAATGTTGTGACCAAACTCTAATATAAAAACTTTTTCCCCTTTGTCTTTGGATTCTGTCTAACTCCTGTTTGCCTGTGCCTTCAGGTTGATCTCTCCCTGCTTCCAAGTGTCACCACTTCACCCATCATTTTACTATAATTTCAAACCGTGACTACAGCACAGCCCGTGCAGCTGATGTCAACCACCCTGACTGACTCTCCACTGCCTCTCCAGTCTGAACCCCTCCTCAGTCAAATAAATCATATCTGTGAGATGTTGAAACTGTCACTGTATCCTGAGTTCTACATTTGGGTCCTGAAAATAGACTCTGCTGAGCTTAACATGTTATGGTAAAGATTTGGTTGGGCTTAGCCACAAAAACAACTTGGTTAGGTTTTGGACAGGATAATGGTTTCAGTTCAAATATGCACTCTGTAAGTAAAATGTTTTATTATTATTATTATAACTACCTCCCTACATAGATTTTGTTGCTCTATAACATCACCTGACTCTCTCCTTTGCACCTGTCATAATGTAGAGATATTCATATTACCAGACATATTCATAGCGCTTTTCTAATTTTAAAATTTTCTTGAGAAATGACTTACGTGATTGAAATTTTTGCAGATTAATTGATTGATTTAGTTTAAAAGCTGATTACTTGACAAACTGTTTCAGCTCAATACTCATATTTACACAATAGAAAAAAAAATGGGAACCTGTTTGGGCGAAAGAAATGGGAACATATTTCCTGTTGTATTACACTTAATGTTAAGACTAAAGAAGATCAGAGTAACAAATAATATCATCCATATGCAGTTAAAAAAAAATCATGAATCACTAGAGTCTGAAAACTGAAAGCTATATTGATGAAAATCAGACCAAAAGATAAGTCATTATAAAGTCACATTCTTTTGTATTTTAGATTAAAAAAGACCTTGAATGCATTGTGACTACAAATGTTATTATTTTGGCAACAAACTTTGAAGGACTAATTGATGAGCACTCAAAGGTGACATAGGTCATTTCTCTAGGAACTTTTTCTTTTTATTAATCTGACCCAACCGGTCGAGGCAGATGGCCGCCCACCCTGAGTCCGGATATTATCGGATATAAATAAAATTGAATTGAATTGACCTGTTCACTTTGCACATTTCATTTTTGCATGATTTTGGAGCACATGAGGTATACATGAGGTACACTGCAATGAGGAGCCCCTTTGCTGTTTCATGTACCAGTCCCCCCATGATGGACAACTGCTGTGAGCTGACAACCTTGCTGCCTGCCATTGGTTACTCTGCAGGTTGATTTCTCTGCACCCCCACCCCACCCCATACCTATGGGTATAAGTATGGGTATGATTCTGGATATCTGGCGCAATTCCTACCTGTTTCCATGGCTTCTCAGGACTGTACTTTAATTAAAAAGATGCTAGGCTCCTTGCTGCAAGGTGTGCCAAAGTATCTGATGGCTTTTTTTGTACTCCCCTGTAGCTGCCAGTCTCCATCCTTATCAACACAGTATCACCACATGACAACTACGGTATGGCTGGGGGAAAGCTATGGGCAGTAAACTACTGAAAGATTTAGTTATGATGATATGATACAACAAAAACATTTCTATCCGTGGTTAGGACAATATCAGGATTAATTGCAGGTTTTTAGGGCTAACTACAGTCTCCTGCACTAAAGTTAGTCTTGATACACATGAATTCACCACCTTGACCTCCACACTCTTACTTTCCACCTTGCTGCAAAAAGGACGTTACTCCCTGTATTGGCACAGAAAATTGGCTTTGAACAAAAATTATGAGGTTATCCTAAGCTAAGATATATGTCACCCAAAAACAAGGACATTTTGTGCTCTTTACACACTAACCATGGTACTCAAAGTGATTGTCACACATTCATACAGCACTTATTCTATACATTTATGTGCTCTCTAGCTCATACACACACATTCACAGACCAATGACACATCAGAGGCAGTTTGGGGTTCAGTATCTCACCGACCTGCCAATTGGTGGGTGACCGCTCTACCTCCTGAGCCACAGCTGTCCTGTAGTCTTAAGTGCTGGAGTTGAAGGCAACTGGACTTCTTTTAGGTTTCTTGAAGACATTTCACCACTCATCCAAAAGGCTTGCCCAGTTCTGAAAACTGATTGGGCAGTCCCAGGTATTTATCTACATTTAAAGGAGAGGGGACACTCCTTTGAGGACAATAATGTCTACACCCTCTAAGATTCAGCCTGTCTTAGGAGACAGTTTTTCTTCACTCAGGTGCAATAAACTCAAATCATATCTATTCTGTATATAATTTTATCTGCACAATTTAATTAAAATAATTTAAATGTCTGTAAATACTAACAGTGTATATAGTGTCCATTTTGAAGGGTTATATTTGTTTATTTCTTTATATTTTGAAGTCTGGGTTATATCACTATTTTATTTTATTTGTATCTTTCTTTATGTTATTTTATTCCTCTTTATTTATCTGTACTTGTGAAATGGAGCACTGCAATGCAACAATTTCCCGCAAGAGATTAATAAAAGATTCTGATTGTGATTCTGATTTTGGATAAAGAGGACAGATGGTTTGAGAGAGGAGTAAAAGAGGCTATCTATGGCCATCTGGAACATCCATCTTTAAACAGAGGTGGTGGCCTACGACACCAACTATCTCAGTCCTGAGATCCATACCCAGGTGATTTAAGCGCCATTCACACCTCAACCCATGTGATCCTAACAACTCACATAATGACAGGCTGGGTCAACAACTCTCAGGACCACCTCCAAGAGGTTAAATACCTGGGCCTCTAGAGCTGAGAAAGCCTTTCGGATGAGAGGTGAAACATCTTCAAGAAAACTAAAAGAAGTCCAGTTGCCTGGCACACATATTGTCAGTCTCTTTTCTCTTCATCATGACTAAACACAGAAAGCACTGTTTCTTAAATATGGGTTCAGTGAGAGGAGACAGTAAAAAGGCTAAATGCCAGGGAGGTTTACAATGCATCCATCATAACCACCTAAATAACAAAATGGAGCAGAACAATACCTCATGTCGACTAAATAAAGTTAAATCAATTCTTAGCAGCAAAATAACATTGTAATTGTGTTGCAAAACTGTTAATGACTGTTTGAAAAATTATCATATTTGTATTTTCTCATGTGCTGCCACAATAGGTAAGTTATGGTTAGTTTTAGGCATTGCAATGTATATAGGTATGGTTAGTACAAAATTGTAGTCACATTGACTGTTGGCAGGATATGGAAAACTAAAAGTAGGGTCTGGTGTCAAAGTAACACTCTTGCTTGACCTATCCATTCACTCCTGCCTCCTGCCTCAGGGGTTTTGCAGTACCATAACAATGTCTTAACACTGCCTTTTCATTTGTTTCTGCCAGACAAGAGTCATAAATCACATGACTCCTACATGTCCTTGTCAAACACAGACATCTGGACAAATGACAAATACTTAATTTTCTTGTAAGGACAGCATTGGAGTTTTCTTGGTAGATGGGAAGTAACAAATCAAAACTTTAGAGTGAAATCCTAAAACATCTCATAAACAGGACTGAGTCAAGTTTTTGACATAGGACTAATCTTCTAACCAAATGTGATTTTGAGGACACTTAATTTCACCCAGATTACCAGTACTAAACTAATTAGCAAAATGGCAATTACCTTCACTTTTTCAATACCAAAGCAGGAAGTCCAGTAGTGGTCTTACAGTGCAGTATAAAGTTGTGGATTGGTGCACATTTACCTGTGACATCATGGTCCAAGATTAGCACCCACCACAACATCAACTAGGTGCCTTTAGTTCTCCTAACAAACACACATAGTTGAAAGACAGATACAAAAAGGCTAATTTTGCTGATATACTACATGACATTAAAAAAGATATTGCCTCCATCCAGCCACTGGATGGATGGTTTAATGTTTTAAATGTGACTACTGCTGTTTATTGCTCCACATGAGATTGTGGTCTCATAATGCCCTTCTCTGTACACTGCTTCTGTGCTTTCTCTCAGGGAATGCCATTGTTGTGATGTAAGAAATCTTTTCACTGTACACTAACTTTGGACAACACATATATAAACACACACAACCACACACACACACCAGATCATGTGGCATCAGTGAGCTTTTTTTGCACTGTGAATGTTTTCTACCTCTCTTTCTACCTACCTCAGATTAAAGGAGAGAGATGTTCCAATGGTACACACAAATTCAGAAAGACTGACATTGTCTATGACTTGATCTGAAAAACTGCAAATATATATATATATACATATATATATATATATATATATATATATATATATATATATATATATATATATATATATATATATATATATATATATATATGTATATAAAATTTTTAATTTTTTTATTTTTTTTCAGAGACCTAGTCCACTAGTAGTAGTGAACAGTGAACATCATGGATGATGATGTGGGGTTTTTTTCTTGTACGCCAACAAATTGATCATCAACTTATCTCTCTCTCTATATATTTTTTACTTTTTCCTAGTTCACAGTTCATATGATTTTCATGTTAAGAGACATTCATTTAGATTTTCAATTCTGAACATGAAATGAATGTAGGTGTATTATAATACTCACAGTTCTTTACGGTTAAGTTTTGGTCACCGCCAATTCCTGAGAAAAGTATCTGTTGTTTAACTGCTAAATCCTCCATTGTGTCACCAGGTAGTCGCTGACTGTGTCTGTCTGCTGTTTGGTGCTCAGCTGGTGCTAACAGTTGATTTATCAGAGCTTTGGACCTGCTGCACCTCAAAATAAAAATGATTAGAGTGGTGGCCAGAAAACAAAACAATGATGGAAATTAGGGTAAAAGTCTGTTTAGAGCTGAGGGGAACTGCAGAGTTGGGTGATTATTCTAAGTACTTTGAGTGCCCCTTCATATTATACACTGTCAATACTGTCATACTGAGGAGCTAAATATTATGGTCAGATTTATTTATCTGTATGATCCAACAGAGATTATTGTAACCACAGCAAGAGACTCTTATTGTTTGATTTTGATGTTGGTTTCACACACTCCAATTACTCCAATCCTTATTTAAAATTATTTTCTATTGACTGACTGATCAGCAGGAAACTTTATTTAAATAAACCAACACAGCTTGACTTCCTTAATAGCCAATCATACATAAACAGTCCATCCACCTAGACCTAACTGTATACAGTATATCATTCTTATAATTTTAATAAATAAACAAGCAGAGGCTCTGGGTCTTAGATTCTGTTTTGTGTTTACATTTACCATATGTTATTATAAACCCTCATCTTGGGAGTCTGCCTGCTAGATTGAAACACAAGCCTGATTTGAACTAGTTGTGTTAAAGTGCAGAGATTACAAACTGAAGTACTGCACAGCCAGAGTCTTACACAACAGCACTGCTCTAACACAACAGCAGTGATCTAACTAAATAAGTGATATATTGAGATGATAATTGCTTCTTGTTCAGTTAGATCTGGTCAAGTCTGTGCCATATACAATATGATCATATCTGATAATTTGTATAATTATCTGCAAGTTTTAGTGCCTCATTAATTCAATTCAATTAAATTTTCTTTATATAGTGCCATATCATAACAAAAGTTATCTCAAGGCACTTTTCATACAGAGCACCCCACGTTGCCCCCGATGTTTGTAACATCAGTGTGTGAATGTGGATGTGCTAGAGCGCTTTGGCATAGAGCAAGCGCTGTATGAATGTGTGTGTGAATGGGTGAATGTGACGTAGTGTAAAGCGCTTTGAGTGGTCGATACGACTAGAAAAGCGCTATATAAGTCCATTTACTCTTTTTTTTAATACATATTTTTTGGGGGCTTTTTTTGCCTTTATTGAGAGGACAGTGAAAGAGAGACAGGAAACGGGGGGGAGAGTAGGGAAATGACAAGCAGCAAAGGTCCGGCCAGATCAGGAATCGAACCGGGGTCCACCTGCTCAGACCACTAGGGCCCACATGGTACGGGGTGGGCTGCCATCTGCCTCGACCGGTTGGGTCATTAATGCCTGTACGCTAGTGTTAATACTGCCATCTACTTTTTGATTTGTATTTGGGTATTTTAGGGAAGTTTAAGTCAAAATCATTTTTGCTACTGAAAATTTGCCACAGAACTACAGGTTGTATAGCCTAATTAAGCCTGCAGTTTTGCAGAGAGGGTGTCTGGTCTCATGTTATCATTTAAGTGGTACATCCAGATGTGCAACATATTTTTATTTGCATATTTATTTTGCAAAAAATTCAACAAATGAGGCCCTCAGATAAATGGAACATGCTGTCTTAAAAATAATGGACTTGAGTGGGACTCACTATAAGTGAACCAAGCCATTCACACAAACACAGATACTCTGAAAGTCTCTCAGTCACTCTTTTTTTTCAGGGACTCAGTAAGTAAATCTTGGTAACTGTCTAAGTCACTCTGTCACTCTATTTACTCTGTCACTTTCTCTGTCTGCCTATTTGTCCTAAATATTTTTCAGGTTTGTTTGTTTTTTGTTTGTTTTCACAAGGTTGATAAAGAGAGATGGTTTGACCAGACACTTGTGTTATTTGTCTGAAAATCTGAAGTTGCAATTTAAAAGGCTGTGCTTATTTAATTTTATAATTTAAAGAGTATGGTCTAGACCTGCTCTATATGTACAGTGCCTCGAGATAACTTCTGTTGTGAATTGGCGCTATATAAATAAAATTAACTTGACTTGACTTATTCACTATATTCAAACACTGTGTTTCATATCAAGCCCAAAACTACTTTTTCACAATGCTGTGTGTTTTAATAACCAATAGATATCAAAAGTAACTTGGCTGGCATGGAGACATTCAAAATTGGCAAGACCTGGCTATCAAATGTGTACAGGAATTATACTGTGTTTGCATTAGCAGGGATAGCATGTAAAAAATTTCAAAATTAAACAAAACTAGCTTAATTAAGAAGTTATTCAATTTACTGGGTAGAACTACAGCTAAATCCCCCTATGCAAGCAATGCAACATTATTATGAGATGCTAATAATGCATAACATTGTAGCACTGCTTTTTGTAACTTGGCTTAAATTAATTTACAGTAAGTTTTAATGTAATGTGCAGTAACATTATAAAATCGTTTAAATTCAGTCATCTCTTTTTTTCATCACTAATGTTGAATGGACATTTAGTCTTTGTCATGGGAAATACGAACAGTGACAAATATGTTTCTTCATAATTTTCATAAACAATAATAATACTTTACAGGCTTTTCAACTATAAAAACACAAGAATAGTTAAGTTAAAAAGTCAGACATTAAAGACATTATGTGTACCTTGGTGGGTTCTGTTTGCTACAGTGTTTTTGCTACACTACTACTGAGGGAAGTTGAAAATTCTCAAATTGTACACCCAGAGAGCAGAAAACATAATAAGTTATACAATTCACCACTGTAGTATTTACACTGTAGCATTTAACGAAACATGTTCCTGATAAGAGAGTCAACTTAAGTTTCCTTTAACCATGACCATGATCATTCCCTGATCATTCAGCCATCCATTATCTATACCACTTATCCATAAGGGTAACAGGGGGCTGGAGCCTATCCCAGCTGACATTTGGCCAGAGGCGGGTTACACCCTGTACAGATCACCAGTCCACCACAGGGCCAACATATGCAGACAAACAAGCATTCACACTCATATTCACACCTATGGGCAATCAGAGTCACCAATTAACCTGCATGTCTTTGGACTGTGGGAGGAAGCCGGAGTACCAGAGAGAACATGCAAACTACACACAGAAAAGCCCCGGGCGAACTGGGGTTTCTACCTGGAACCTTCTTGCTGTGACGTGACAGTGCTAACCATTGCACCACCATGCCACCCGCTTCCCTGACTTTAAGCAAGCAACTATTATTTTAGTCTTGACAATGACAACTTCCATATCTAAATGAAGAAGTAATTTTAACCTAAACCACAATATTTTCCAAATCCTAAACAAGTCCTTTTTTGTGTTTAAACCACACTGATAAATTATGTCATCCTTGTTGTACTTGTTGATTTAATGCCTAAAGAAGAGAAGCAAATTTTTCAATTGTGACTTAAGTTGATCAATGCAAAATATTTGTGAGTTTCAATCAAAACTATGAAAAGTAAGTAAAATTTATGATATTTGAAATTCTATTTGTCTATATAAAAATAACTGCTGTTAATATGTTAATACAGTGACACTGGTATTGTTTGGGACATTTTTGCTGTGAAACAAACCTTCCAATAAGTACTTACTCCAAGCTACATCCTAAGGAGGCTCTACCAATCAATTGTTTTATGTTATAGGTGGTTGATGTTCGAGTCATGGTTGGATTTAAAATCTACCAATCCCGGTGAAGGACGCCTGACAAGAGATAGACAAATATGACCCCTGAGCTTGATAAATATGGTGTGTATTGGCTGGACTCCAACTGGCACCACACCAGCAAACCAGCAAGCCTATTTACTGACTGCAATACTCACTACTGGAGGAATCACATGGGCTTAATGGTACAAGCAGCCCTAGATCTATTGTTTACTGTTACAGACATGGTTGTGTGGCCAGGACCAATGGGCTGGTCTGCTGGTCAGTTGGGATAATTGAGAGGTGGCCTCAGAGTGGTGGGCGTGGCCCTGCCCAGATGGCCGTCCTATACAGCCCAGGGACACCCCCCCAACAGACCAGATGGAGACCATTACAGTGGCCTGAAAGACCTGAGAGATGGTGGTGGTGGTGGTGAGGAGTTGGGGTATCTAATTAACACAGTTGTTGAAATCTTCTTTCAGCCTGCTTTTTCTTGTTTCTCTGACACAAAATGCTCCCTCCCAACATGCACTGCAAAACCTCCTGAGAATTCCAGACTGTCACACAAAACAGAAGGACGGACAGAGAGAAAAAAGAAATGCAGAAAAGAGGAGAAAAAGGCAAATGAAAGATATGCAAATCCAGCTGTCTGAGGTGAGAAGCATTAACTAGTGTTAGCAGGATAGCTGCCTCTATTTTTAGTGTTTGCATATGTTTGTGTGTGTCTTTCCATGCATGACTGTGTGTGTCTGTCTCTCTCTGCCGAGGTGTGTGATGACTTTTTTAAGTCTGGGCTTTCATGTTCTAGTCAGACAGTCTGGGCGTCGAGATATGTCAGCAGAAATATTCTGCCTAATTGAGACACTTCACAAAAATGAAGCTGTCAAGTCTGGGCTTCAAACAGAATACACAACAGCGGTTAGAAGATTTCTAGGACAGCAGTGTGAGGAAGGAATTTAAAAGAAAATCAAGACGAGTACAGTGTGTTAAATGATTACAGGTTGGTTTCAGGACAATCATCACAGTTGCCAAAATATCTAAAATAAAACTTGAGTGTTGAGCAGAGTAAAAATGAGAAGCCATGTCTTCAATCATGTCTTCATGAAGTTGAGTTAAGGATGCATTTAGGTAATTTATTAGGTAGTCATGGTATTGACTATTGACATTATGGACGGCTGGTCTCAAAGCCATCCAAAATAAAAGACTTTCAGATGATGTAATGGAGTATCTATTTCTTAGCTCCTGGAAGCAGCATGTCTCTAAGTGTACAACATTGCTTTGTCAACATGCAGAGCCCAGAGGATGCATCATACGTGCTGTACTGTACCCTCTTCTCTCTGTGTCTTCAAACTCAACGTCTGTAAAAAATGTTTGGACCACACTCCTAAAAAAAAACTTCTATATACTGTACAGTTACAGGATGTCATGACCAAAGATGAAATAAAATCTTACATCATCATCCCAAAACAGTGGTCCTACATGAGAAACTACTGCAGAATTCTGACAGTGTGGGGAATTCAGGACTAGGGATAGACTGATTATTGGCCGGGCCGATAATCGGCGCTGATATTTGGCATTTTGACGCATATTGGCATCTGCCTTTTTTTAAAATCCGACGGCCGATAAGAGATCAATTTAAAACTGGGTTATTTTGGCTCTGATGCAGCCGCGCCTCTCTGTCTGCAGTCACTACTCTGTCTCCAGCATTGTCCCACCCACAGCACCATCTGATTGGTTACACGCAGAGCCACGGCACGGGTAACAGCCAATCAGCAGTGAAAGTTTATAAGAAAACTTTATAAGAGATGCTGCTGACCCTGGGAACTCCCTGCACTTTTTGTTTTTGTTTGAACTTAAAACGAAGATAAGTGAAAGATAAAATAACATTTTGGTTATATTGAAATTTTGGAAAACTTTGTTTACTGTAGAAAACTTTAGGGAGCTATTTATTTGTTTAAGTTTTCATTTAACTTTACAAGACATGCTGCTGATCCTGGGAGCTCCCTGCACTTTTTGTTAGAATTTTAAAACAAAGATGTCTAAAAACTTTAACATGTTGCAAATCTGAAAAGCTGTTTAATAAGCATATGCTTAAAGGCATTTAAACAAAGTTAAGTGTTGGAGTTTGTATTATTCAAAATTTTGACGCCAATATTTTCACTTTTACTACAAATGAATATCGGCTCCAAATATCGGTTATCAGCCTCCTTGACTACTAATAATCGGTATCGGTCCTGAAAAAACCATATTGGTCTATTTCTATTCAGGACCAAAGTCTCTCAATGTGACTGTTGCTACAAGCCATATAAACTACAAACTACATTGCAACCAATAAGAAAATGATATGAAATGACACATAATATACTGGCCACATTTCTGAAGCACAATTGCACATTGTTTAGGGAGATAATACATACAGAAACAAATCAAATACTTTCTTGCCATACAAATTAGTTGTTGGGGATTTGCAGGCAACAGTCATACCATAATGTACAATAGGGAATTTTTTAAAAAACACATAACACATATAACCATTATATACATCTGTGGATGTAACATCAAGTGTGAGATGAAGTGCCAGGTGTTTAAAATACCATAAGATACATAATATAAAATAGGAATTAAAAGATAAAATAGTAAACTCAATAATGGAGATAAAATAAAGTGTCAGGTGCTTGAAATGATGCCAAAGTAGCTCAGTTGGGAGAGCATTAGACTGAAGATCTAAAGGTCCCTGGTTCAATCCTGGGTTTTGGCAGCAAATGTGCTGTTTTTTATAGTATTTCATTGTTTTGGAACAGTGACAATAAAGATTATTCTATTCTATTCTATTCTAAGTACAGTTTAAAAAAATACATTAAGTTCTAGTGCAGAGTAAGAATGGTAAAATGCAAAATACCATAAAATTTGTAGTGGTTCCTGCTTGGTGTTGATAAAGTGCTGATGCAGGATTGAAGAGCAGATTGAGTTTCCTCATGCTCCTCTATGACAAAGGGGGGAGTTAGGGAGCTGGCAACTGTTGGTTGTCTGATTTGGGTTTGGTTGTTGTCAAAGTGACAGTGGAATTCGTTGAGACTGTTAGGTAGCTTGGGGTCAACACTGAGTGTAGAGACAGTGGTGTTATAGTTCGTTAGCTGTTTAAGGCCTTGCCATAAACCCCTGCTGTCATTGGTCTTGAGTTTATTTTCCAATTTGTACTTGTAGTCAGCTTTAGCTTTCCTGACAGCTTACACAGGTCCCTGTCTTTACACTTGAAGGCACTGTGCCACTTGGTTTGACAGCTTTCAATTTCTGACAGTAAACGGGGATGAGAAGGATCACATTATGGTCTGACTGCCCAAGGGGGGCCCAAGCTATGGCATGAAAGGCGATAGCAATACTACTATAACACTGATCAAGTACTTTATCATACCTGGTGGGCACATGAATCTGTTGTTTAAAACTTGGCAGTGTCTTCTTCAAGTTAACATGGTTAAAATCCCAGAGTACCAGTACCGATGAGTCTGGGTAGGAGTTTTCCATTTCCATGATGCGGGCTACCTCAGATGCTGCTGCTTGCAGAGGAATGTAAACAGCGACTAATGTGACACAAGTGAAGTCTTGTGGTAGGTAGAATAGTCTGCATTTAATAGTGAGTGTCTCCACCACTGTAGAGTAAGCCTGTGAGATCACTGCCATGTCTGTGCTCCACTGCGGGTTCACTTAGATATACATACATACTCCTCTACCTTTCATCTTGTGTGCTGGTCACTAAGTCACTGCCTTAAAACAAAAATAAATTAACTATGAACAACTAAAGGAAGTATAACTGAGGGAGCAGGTTGATAATGCTGCAACAGGCTGAAACACTTTGTGGCTTGAGCTCAAGAATGCTGTGGGGCTGGCCAGATGGCCCAGGAGATCAACATCAAGAGACAAGAGTGGCTGAAGGAGAGCACCAGCAGCTGGATGCCTTGTGGGTCTGAAAGTTTGAGCAGTCCATTTTGCCTGAGGCCTCGAGGTAAGCCCACTCAGTCACCTCAGTCTGACATAGATGGTACCACCTCTCCTGGTTTTATTATATGGATGGCACCGCACTCTGGAAGCCCTCAAACAATGGCCAAATAAGCTTGGGATTATCTATAAGAAATTATGTTTATGGGGTTGAGTGACAACCATGACATAAGCCTCCCCACTAGCCTCTATAACTTTCATTCAGTATTTCCTCAGTCAGTGTAGGCTTTGTCACATACAGCATGACGTGAATATAGAATGAGAAAATGCAAGATATTTTCCCGCAAATATACAGAGGCTGAAGCTCCACCGCGGCTGGTTGTGGACATATTTCTTAGGATGTTTGTAGGACAGTTTGAGGGTCCTGTTGTGGATGTGAATGCCACATTTGAAGAGGCAGGGGTCCAGCTACCGGGATCCTTTGACCCAGAGCAACCTCTGACAGCCTGTGTGACTGTGTTAATTGCGGTGTGAAAGCTCAGAAAAATTGACCTCCTTTTGAAAAAAAAGTCATCACTTTTGCGTTCTATGTGAAAGTTGTCATAACAAAAGCGACAGCTCTAAAAATAAATTGACTTGTGAATTAATCACGTGAAAAAATGCCTTAAAAGTGAATATTTCAATATCAATATTTCAATATTATAATAACAAATCACGTTCCACTACAGCAGATGCTATTAGAAATTGGAAACTCCCATGAAAATTTACAAATGTGGCACTGTGGCTACTTAAGTAAGTGCTTGTCTATTAAATCTATCAAATTCACCAAAGCATTTTTTCAACTTTCCAGTTGTAATCTCCGTGGTATAAAAACTTCTACAACATTGAGTCCTCTCTCTCCTGCTTTTAACAAGTAACAGTGATTTAGCTAGACCCCTTGACTCAATCACACTCACCTCTTCTATCAAGCCATGACTTTTAGTCCTTGAATGGCCAGGGCTTTTTGGAGGAACCAGTCATTGTTAAAAACTACCATCCACATATGGATATGTGAAGCAAGACACATGACAAGTAAAAAAGCCTGTTAACTTGTGTAATTATTTTTTTACATATATTTTTAATAGTCAGCAGATGAGATGGGGAATGACATACAAGAACTGTACCTGGACAGTCATAAACCTAGTCTTAGGCCTTACTTTATATCATAATCCATAACCACACGTCACAGCATCTTACTGGGGTCTCCAGATGGCTTAGTGGTTAATATGCATATTAATATATTATATTAATAGCCATATTCAGGCCAGGGATTTTTGTTGCATGTCATTTCCTCCCACCCTCTGCTCATATCCTGTCCCCATCCCTACTATGCAAAATGCAAAATGCAAAAAAAACAAATAAATTCAAGTTTGTTTTTCCTGTAGACTCTGTTTACAATCAATAAGATTTTATGACATTAACTGAAACTAGTGCAGTAGTGCAATGCCTTTTCAAAGTATTATGGTATTACCATGGTAAATACTGCACGTACAGTGGTATGAAAAAGTTTGGGCACCCCTGATAATTTTAAGATTTTCCTTATAAATACTGGTTGTTGGGTTCCTTAATTTCAGTTAATATATCATATAGCAGACAAACACAGTAATATATGAGATGTAAATGAAGTTTATAGGATTTACAGAAAGTGTGCAATAATTCTTTAAGCAAAAGTAGGCAGGTGTAAATTTGGGCACCTTATTTTATTGATTTGAATACCTTTAGCACTAATTGTTAGGAACACAAATTTGTTTAGTAGCTCATTGACCTTGACCTACATACACAGGTGAAGCCAATCATGAGAAAGGAGTATTTAAGGTGGCCAATTGCAGAGATTGTTCTCCTCTTCCATCTTCTCTGAAGAGTGCCAACATAGAACCTCAAAACAACTGTCAAATGACTTGAAAGCAAAGATTGTTCAACATCATGGTTTGGGGGAAGGATTCAAAAGCTAAACGATTTCAGCTGTCGATTTCACTGTGAGAAACATAGTGAAATGGGTGACCACAGGCACAGTTCTGGTAAAAGGCCGGAGTGGCAGGCTGAAAAAATCTCAGATAAGCACAGAAGGATGGTGAGAACAGTCCAAACTCAGCCACAGACCAGCTCCAAGACTACAGCAGTCTTGCTACAGATGGTGTCCTGTGCATCGTTCGCTATTCAAGCGCACTTTTTAAAGGTGATGCTGTATAGGATGTCTTGAGGAAGAAGCCTTTTCTGCGCATGCCACAAACAGGCGCCTGGTATGCTAAAACACATTTGGACAAACTATTCATTTTGGAATAAAGGTGCTGTGGACTGATGAAACTAAAATTGAGTTATTTGGACATAACAAGGGAGGCGGTATGCATGGCGGATAGAACACAGCATTCAAGACAAACACTGTGCAATAATTCTTTAGCAAAGTAGGCATTTGGGCACCCCAACAGAAGAATTACATCAATATTAGTATGTCCTCCTTTGCAGAAATAACAGCCTCCTAAACTTCCTATAGCTGTGAGGTCTGGATTCTGGTTGAAGGTATTTTGACCATTCTTCTTTACAAAACATCTCAGTTCAGTCAGGTTTGATGGTTTCCGTGCATGGACAGCCGCTTTAAATCACACCACCAGATTTTCAATAATATTCAAGTCTGGGGACTGAGATGGCCGACCAGAGCGTTGTACCTTGTTCCTCTGCATAGTGCCTTAGTAGAATTTGGGCAGTGTTTGGGGTCGTTGTCTTGTTGAAGTATCAGCCCAGGCGCAACTTCAACTGTCACTGATTCTTGAACATTGTTCGCAGAATCTGCTGATACTGACGCTGGAATCCATGCGACCTTCAACTTTAACAAGATTGCCAGTACCTGCTCTGGCCACACAGCCTGGCCAGTGGAACCACCACCAAATTTTACTGTGGGTAGCAGTGTTTGTCTTGGAGATGCTGAGGCTTCTTCATCCGCCATACATACCACCCTTGTTATGTCAAATAACTCAATTTTAGTTTTCATCGATCCTAACACCAAATAAGCTGAACTGTCAAATAATACGCTGCCTCAGGCGTGGCGGAAGGCCCATGCAGCGTCGCGGCGGTGGACGGGCGGGTCACGGTGTTCGTGAGCGGATCGTGTGGACGGGCTGATGCGGATGAGCTCACCGTCGCCAAAGCTGTTGTCTGGTTGCAGGCCTGCCGCCTCCGGGCCTGAGACGGTAGCTGGTCGCCCGACCGCTGTGTTCACGGTGAGCTGAGGTCTCTGGTGACACTGAATCGCTGGGCTGCTGAAGTCCGTTTGACGGTTGGTACAGAATCCCATGTGGCACTCGGAAAGACTCTGGGGGCTGGCGGTCTTCATGCTGTGATTGGCTGTGTGTGTGAGTCGGGGTCAGTGAGCAAATTTTGTTCCCAATGGTCTTCAAGGTGTTCAAATCAATAAAACAAAGGGTGTGCTCTCTTTGTTTAAGGTGCACACTCTGTAAATCCTGTTCATTCACTCTCTCTGTCACTGTGTCTGCTATATGTTGTGAGTGGCAGTGGCTCAGTGAGCCTGGAAAATGTAGTATCAGAATGCACTCCTGTATGGTGCTTTTTCTAGTCATGTCGACCCTCCAGCGCTTCCAAACTACAAGTCACATTCACTGGCAACAACACGCCGGAGGCCAAGCCCGTGTACTACTTCCTTATCTGGATAAGGAAAAACATATTCATTCATTATCTATACTGTAGCATCGCTACAGGGTGAGGCTGAGCCTATCCCACCCCTGACATTGGGTGAGGCGGAGTACACCCTGTGGGGATCACCAGTCCATTGGACATGAAGACAGCAAAGGGTGAGCAGCCATTCCACCTCATTTTTACACCCATGGGCAGTTTAGAATTTACCAGTTAACTGTGCTTTGAACGGTGGGGAGGCGCGGGCACAGGAGAACATCTGGCTCGCACAGAAAAGCCCCGGACAAACTGGGGCTCAATCCTGGAACCTTCTTGCTGTGGGCAACAGTGCTAACGAACAGCACTGTCTTCTGCCTCTACACCTCCTGAGAACGTTATGGCGCTGAGACACTGTGGCGCTACCTGTATAAAATGCCGGGATTTTGTGAGATTGTCACTTACTTGCTGCTCTGCTCTCTTCACTCTACATTATCTGCTGCTGCTGGCACTACTCTATCTTATTTTCTATGTTGCTACCTGTTTATGATATTTCTTTGACTTAAATTGCACCCTTACCTTCTCATTCCTACAGCTAACTAGCTTAAACTAACTTTACCATGGCTTATGTTGGCTGTTCATTCTTGAAGACAGATTGTCTCTGCTGAGAGGCGATAATCCATCAACTAGAGCAGCTCCTTTCTCCCTAGAATTACCTTAGATGTAGCGGGCACTCAGATAGCGTTGTACAGGCTCGACAAGCGAGGCCTGTTAGAACTAACAGCCTGCGTTGGCAGTGTGTGCGGGTTCATTCTGTCAGTTAAGCGGAGGGACACGTAGAGCAAGCAACGGTTGTGGCCTGTGGTCTGCAGTCGGGAGGCTGAACCAAATCCCTAGCTCAACCACAAATCTTACTAGCCCGTTGGTAAAAGAAACAAAGGGGCTCAGGCACATTCCACCTAGCTATAACATTGTTATTCATGGCACCAACGCTAGAATGAAGCAGTCTGGTCACCAGCTAGTTTAGCTACGGGACGTTTGAGTTTGCCAGAAAGATGTGGCCGATTAGTTGTCTCTGGTCCTTTGCCGTGTGAGTGTTGATGAAATGCAACAGATTCGCGTCTCTGAACCGCTGGCTGGCTCGTCACTGCTGAGCAGGGATATAGTTTTGTGGATAACTGGCCTTCTTTCTGAGGCCACCCTGACCTGCTGAAGGCAGATGGCCTACATCCTACTGGGGCAGGCGCTGCTATTTTATCTGGGAATATAGACAGGTGTTAAGGGTTTGACAGTAGGGCACTAGTGATGGCAGTGTAGTGATTAGAAGGAACCTGCCGGTCTTTGGGTGTGATTTTGAGTCCACTGGCAGATGATAAATCTAACAGGAAAAGTTGCAGACTTTAGATGCTCAGACCCAATGCCTGATCTACTACATTGGACTGTCTCCATTCACATGCCTTCACAAGTTTCTAAGTTTCTTAATCACCATGTGCAAATCACCACTCCCGCCACACTGGTGACAGTGCTATGTCCTAAGTACTGAACAAAAGGTACAAAATTTCCTAATAGAAACATGGTTACTCATTCTCATACTTCATATCAGTGCCTGCGCCCATGTTACTGTAGCCCAGGCTCAATAGGTCCACAAATTTGGCTTTATAAATATTAGATCACTTTCTACTAAAGTGATAAATGACTTGATTCTTGAACATAATCTGAGATTGAAATATAGCAAACATGGCTTAAACCAGATATGTTCCTGCCATTAAATGAAGCCTTCTCCACCTGAGTACACCAATGCATGTTGCTCAGACTCACGAAAAAGGTGAAATTCGGCTTTAATTTAGTCTTTCTTTGGTCTGCCTCAGCTCTAAATGTCTTCTAACTCCTTTGAGGCTGTGGGGTGAAACCTTCACCAGTAGCTTCAGGTCTCCATCACCAGGAAATAGATTGCAACCACTCCCACAGCCAGTGCTTTACAGACCACCCTGGCCCCTACTCACAGTTTTTAGATGAATTTGGAAATTTTTATCATGTCTGAAGTCACACATAGTGATGACATTCTAATTATGGTGACTTTAACATTCACCTAAATAGACCTCTGACCCTCCTAAATAAAAGCCTTTCCTGGCCCCTTATTGATACTTTTGAGTTCACACCAGTCTGTGCATGAACCTACTCACTGTGGTGAAGTAACACTCCTAGACTTGATTCTTTCCCGTGGGATAGAGGTGTGTCTAATCTGACTATCTCTCCTGTCACATCTGTTATCTCTGACCATTTCTTATCAAATTTGATGCAACTTTAGCCTGTCCCCCTAAATTGTTTCAGATGTATCTTCACCGGACACACCAGGTCCCACTAACTTTAACATTTCTTGCGGAGAGCAACTACCAGAGGTCCTGGCCCTTTTACTGCAACAATGGTTCTGTGGAACATTGGCCGCAGGGATTTAAATACAATCTTGTCTAGTCTCCTCGTTCGGTTTACTCTCACTGAATTAGACAGGCAAAGGGTCACGCCCTGGTTCACAGATGAGCTGCGTGCTCTGAAGCAGGCCTGCGGAGATGGAAGTGCAAATGGCGTGGTCAAAATCAATCTGTATCTCCAGTGGCACCAGGGTGTTCTGGAATATAAATGCTGTCTACTACCAGGCTGCATATTTTCAAACCCAATCAATAGCAATAAACATAATCCTGAATTTCTTTTTGACACTGTAGCTAAACTCACTGAAAAGCAACGGGCTCCTAGCTGCTACTTCCTTTACTACTCGTGATTTTCAAATTGTTTCTGCAGTAAATAGATGAATTCGATTAAAATCAGTTCATTTTCTTCAGCACCTGCTGCAGGTCTTCAAACATTATACTGAGTCTCAAAGAGTCTCTGCTCTGATGAATTTTGACACTTTCATATGTCTTAGTTAATATCGTAGTACCTAGCCTCTAAACCCACCACTTGCCTTCTTGGCCCTTTACCAGGTAAACTCTGTAAAAGATCTCTGGCTGATCTTAATTTTCACAGTGCTGAATGTTAATCTATCACTGACATTTGCTTTTATTCTAGCTTCAAAGCAGCTGTGGGTAAACCTTTGCCAGAAACCACACCTTGATCCTGGGTCTTTGAGTAACTACTCGGCCTGTTTTCTAATCTTCCATTTCTTCTCAAAATACTAGAAAAAAGTGGTGTCTCAGCAGCTTTCAGCTCCTTAGCTGATAATAATCTTCGAACCTTACCAGTCTGCCTTCAGGGCCTTTCACTCCAACTGGAAACAGCACTTGTAGTAGTAAATGATCTCCTACTCTCTCTGGATTCAGATTCCACCTCTCTGCTCCTCTTACTTGATCATAGTGCAGCCTTGATACTATGAACCACTGTATACTCATGGACAAACTGGAAAATAGATTTGGAATCTCTGGCCTGACCCTCAGCTAGTTAAGATCTTACTTATCTGACAGACTCAGTGTGTCTCTTGTAATAACACCATATCAACCTTTTCTGATGTGAAATATGGAGTTCCCAGGGTTCTGTTCTTGGCCCTTTTCTCTCTCTATATTTCTCCTCTTCGGCCAAATTATTCAGAATCATGGAATTAATTTTCATTGTTATACTGATGATACCTTCCTTGTATGTGTGCCCATAAAAGATGATAATGCCCTCTCAAATTAGGGAACTAGAGGTCTGCTTGTCTTCTGTGAAAAGCTAGTCTCTCTCAAAACTTCCTGCTTCTTAACTCAGATAAAACTGAAATGCTGTTTATTGTGATTATTGTAATATTTTGCTTCCGGGACTACGCATGCTAGCACAAAAAGTCTAGATGGTTCAGAATGCTGCAGCTAGAATGCTAACCAAGTCGAGAAGGTTGACCCATTGCCAGTTTTAAGCTTCCTTCATTGACTCCCTATTCATGTTAGGTCAGATTTTAAAGTACTCCTAATGACTTATAAAAATTTTAAATCGTTAGCCCTCATACTTGTCTGAACTCCTTAACCCTTATACCCTCCGTGCTCTCGTTCTCCAGAGTGGGGCTGCTGTACTCTGTCCTCAGAGTTAAAGAAGTCCAGCAGGCTGCAGGGCCTTCTCCCTGTGAGACTCACTTCCTCTGGAACCCAACCTCCCTATTGATATTGAATTGAGTTGACTCAGTTGTGCCTTAAATCCAAGCTAGAAACTCAATGCTATGCCTTAACTTGGCTAGCATATTGACTAGGATTCCTATTTCAGGTTACCATTTTTCCAGTGAGTTGAATCCAGTCTCAATGCATCAATTAAGCTTAGTAGTTATTACAGGCTGTCCATGATGTCTTTACAATGAGATGACTATAATCATCTTAATATCGGCATCAATCCCAACTGTATTGTTTCTTCCCTCAAGCACATTGGTGCCGGGCTGCTTCTCTCTCTCTCTCTCTCTCTTCTACTGTCTCTTACTGCGGGGTTCTGCCTCGGGCTGTAAAAGGCTCCTGCTGCTCCCACGATCCAGATCAACTGATGATCGACAATAATTTAACATTTATTAGTGTTAGTGATAGTGTTAGTACTGCTAATGTTCACTTGTCATTATTATTCCTTTAGCTATAATAAAAATAATAATAACTACTATTTACTTTTTGACTTAGTCTGTGTATCTGCAATGCCTCTTGCCTACCCCCACCCCTCTCTGTCTAAACCCAACTTGGTCGAGGCAGATGGCCGCCACCTTAGTCGGTTCTGCCGAGGTTTCTGCCTCTTAAAGGTTTTCCTTGCCACAGTAGCCTAGTGCTTTGCTCATGTGGTGGGATCTGTTGAGTTTTCTCTGTAAATTTATAAAGTCACAGTCAGACCTGCTCTATATGTACAGTGCCTCAAGATAACTATTTGTGAATTTAGGCGCTATATAAATAAAATTTGACTTGACTTGACTAACTCCTGCACAGTGCCTCAGGAAAACATATGGAAGATGTAAACATGTTGTGATCAGAATAATTAGTCTGCTCAGATCTGCCTGAAACAATAAATTTCAGATAGAATTTGAGCCCCATCCCAAAACAGAGAATCCATACAATCTATGTGGAAAAACTGGAGGAAAAGTTGGATCACAGCATTCGTTGTAAACATCTTAAAGATTTTATATGCCTCAGTTTCTCTTAAGTATACAGGTTGGTTTCTAAATAAGGTAGCTGTAAATATCATATAATCCTGTCGTTGTATCATTGCGTTAGAGTGTGGGTTGGTCAGTCTGGTTCCACAGAGTTAATAACTTTTCAAGCAACACTTGTGGTTGGCCAAGTGAAGTGACCATACATAAACTCACTTATTTTCTTGAAAACAAGCCAACAAAACTTCCTTGCTGATGTGGTATTGTGTATGTTTTACTCCACCTCGCTCACCATGAAAAAATGTCATAATGTTTATTAACAGAAAAGGGATAAATTTGTTTATGTAATGGTACCATACTAGTAATTTGTCCACTGTGTTCATCTGGGAGGAACGTTATCCTGATTACGAAATACAAAAAATTGAGACTGACCAACAAGTAGTATATCTCAATACTGAGTTTTCAAGGTATGCTGCGGCTGGATGAACCCTCAAACTCAGTGGGAATACACAAATCATAGCAAATACAAATGTTCAAGGCTTGACAAACAAGACAACTTGCCTACATTTTTGAAAAGAGATAAATCCTGAGAAACTGGGTACATGGTTACTATGTGTCCTGAGAGAGACAACTGAACGCTTACATATTGCATTGATAATGATGTGTGTTACCAGCCTCTGCTAGAATACTCTTGCTAGAAAATAACAATAAAATATATGGGGATACCCTCATTTTTATTACGCATTTTGACACCTTTACTGGGCGGAATTGGAAAGAAAAAGCTGTTTCTTGAAGATTTATCAGTCTGACACCAATGTTGGTTGCTGGTTAATTCACCCAAGTAAACTAACAGCCAGCATCGTGAAGGACAGCCACTGTTTAGCAATAGCATGACCACACAGGCTATCTATCCTGCCATTGGCTTCCTGTCTGGTTTGTTGTTTTCGATAGAGAACCACTGTGATGGTGAAAGATTTAAGGACAGATCATTCCTCCACCCACCCACACACAATACCTCTTTGGCTGCAGTATTTTTTGAGCACCCAATGACTGACTCTTATACACACCTGTAGACCTGCATTGTGGTAGAAAGCATGCTGCAGGCCAAAGACCCTCAGGCTACAGGAAATGTCTGGGTGCTCCCAATGGGCTGTCACCTGGATCTGCCTTACCACTTCAAGGGAGTATTCTGCTTGCATTGTGTGTTTGGATGCCTTGCATCAAAACCTCAAGTGACAAAAGAAATATAAAAGCCTATAACAGGTTGTCCCTAGAGCACTGGGAAATTGGGTACTTGTGGCTTTTGAGGGTGACAGCAATGTCCAAGCAAACTGGATTTATATTAAGATAATAAGATGCAATTATGCATGTATTGTATGTTACATATTCTAAATATCTATACACAGTCTCAGTAATAATAAAATAATTACAATTTATTATAGAATAATTTAAAAAACAGTTGAAATAGTTTAAAGTTTGATGTTTGTTACTATAATACAATAACATACACTTTTAGTTTTATCTATTTATTTATTTATTTGTAACAAATAAAAAGGTATGAATAATACATATATATATATACAGCTGATTTGACTGATGCCACCATAAAGTGTTCAACTTTGTTATTCAATTTTTTCTATTAGCTGTAATCCATTACGTCATTGTTAATATAATATAATTAATTATCAAGAGTAATTTAGTGTCGATAGCTGAAAAAAACTGAAAGTGCAAATTTGAAAGACATGGGTGTTAACCATACAGGAAGGTTGAAAAAGTTTTGGATCAGGTATCACTGGGGTTTAACTTACTATGAACAAAAAGTGCGTATGTCTGGCTGCTTGACCATTGTTGAAAAGAAAAGCCACCCAACTTTGTGTGTGTAATACTAAATCACTGGAGGAGATCTAAAATATGGAAGGCAAGTTTTCGACGGATACATCATGCTACAGGAAATATGCTGTGTACTGACCTTAGTAAAATACAGTCCCAGTTGAACATACGATGTGCTGTGCAAACAAAAGAAGTTGAACAATCTAGTGTGATAAAAATAATGAATAGTTGGAAATCTAGTTTTCTAGCAACGATTATTGAATCCACTGTAATGAAGCGTATAGCTGTGGGAAAGGCGATCAGTGAAACAATATATGAGTCTCCGTTCTGAAACTTTCACCGCAGACTCTAATACTCCACTGTGTTTGTCAATTACGATGCTGTTTAGACAAGAAGAAACAGACACGAACAGCGGCTCGGGCTTATGAGGGAGTGATACCAGTGGCTACAGATACCATGCGCTTTTGGGAACTATGATACAACACAAGCAAACATGGGACTGAGGGATGGGCGGGCTGAACAATGGGATTACATAGGCTAGGATGCTATGTGTGTGTATGTGGATATTCTTGTTTATTAGCATTTGTAGGTGCTTATGTACTGTAGTAGTGCAGTATCCCATTCAAAATATATACCAGTGATGGGAGAAGTGGGCTCAATTACAAACTCACAAAACAACAATCTGGCATAAAATAAAATAGTATCAGTGTGTATGAATATGATACATCATTCTGTACCAATACAACAGATATTAGTAGTAGCGAATGGGTGAATGAGCCTGTAATATTAAGTGCTGGTGGGCATTAGTGAAACACTATGTCATTTCGGTTTATAACTAACTATATAATCTTCTTTGATATTATGACCCAAGACTCTTGACAAAACGAGATGTTTGGGACAGCTTAGAGACAAACTATGCGTTACAACTACTTCTGTTCAATGGTGAAGCATCAAGTTTTTATACACCATAATCAATTGTGGTTCAAACATAATTTCCCAACTACAAGCATTATGGCTAATAGAAAATGCGCAGTGGAAAACCACAGAGTAAAACTGCATGGTGAGCAAAAAGTTAATGTCAAGCCTGATACTAACCATCATTGTTTTGATTATTATGAAAAGAAACAACCATGACTGTTAACAAGTATTGAAAGATTACACAGCACATTTATACAATGTCTGTTTCCTCAAACTATGAAAATATTCTCTCCGAGGAAGTTTAACGACTTTGCGACTCTACAGGTAGTGCACTGATTTGGAGCTGTGTGTGTCGCGTGCTTTTTTTTGAATGGGCACTTCTTATGTTTATGCGTATATAAAAAACGAAAAATAACAACATTGCTGCTGCTTGAAATGGAATAACAATCCATTTAGACTGGTGGAATCAAAATCAGCTCTAAGTAAAATAAGGGACCATTACTGATGTTTTCTATGTTGCCATAGAGACTGTTTTACACTAAGCTTTTGATTTGTCAACCCATAACAATATCCTTCCTTAGTGCATCTTTGACTTTTGGAATCAAACAGAAAATGCTGCCATCTCAACAATACTGCTGTAGCTGTTTTAAGGAGCTATCAGGATACAAATGAGCATACATGAAAATACATGCAGCATACAGTGTGTTTGAGGAGGAGACATTGCAGCCGTGGGGCCATTGTACAAAAAGATCCTTTGTTGTATTACTGCAACACGCACACACATACTAGTACACACACACACAGCAAAAATGTGTGCTCCATGCATACCAGGCAGAGCAGAAGGAGGCTGCAGGTTCAAGGCTGTGAAGTCTGAAAGTTGCATCTCATACAAATGTGTTGTCCTAGCCACTGCACTGTCACATTTCATTGTGTGTGTGTGTTACTGATTATGTGGACAAATCATGGTTTAAAATCATCTTTCTAAGGACATTTTGGCATTGTGAGAACATTCTGGCTGATCCCCACAATGTCAAAGGGTTAAGACTTGATTTTAAGGTTTACCATAGAATTAGGTTTAGGTTTGGATAAAAGGCTTGGGAATGCATTATGTCAGTCAGCTAATTTAAGGGGTGTGTGTGTGTGTGTGTACACTGACAAAGAGAAACTGTGAGTGCATGCTGTATGTGGGTCAGGTCATCTTCACCAGCAGGTTTTGTCAGAGGGTGGACAGGAAGTGTTGTCAGTGTGTTAGTCTGGCAGCCCCAACCCCCTCCACCACCTTGTTGACAGCTCTGTGCAAACATATCTTGTGGAGATTTCACAGAAGTATGCAGGATTGCAGAGTATATCAAAATGCAAACACAAACCTTTCGTTTTTACTTTTATTTTTTGTGTGTCATTAAAATGTTTTTTGACGTGTACAGTCCACACACTGGATGGAGCTGGAACCAAATGCATTATCTTACTATACCTTCAGAAGTCTCTGTTTGTCTGTGTGTCCTCCAATTTGCCCGCAGTGGTGAGTGGTTGTTGGGAAAATCGAAGGACAGACAAAAAAACAGACAGACAGAACAACAGACAGAGTATTCAGGATTCACAGTAAGACTAGTAACTATAAATGTCACAGTTGTGATGTCACAGAGCCCTCTGTCAGATGGATTAGGGAGTATTTTCAATTTTCTTGAGAACCCTTTACCCAAAGAACTCCCCTGCCGTCACAGCACTTACTCGAGTCCTTAAAAAACAACTGCCAAGTTTGAAGTTGATTGAATTTGTGGTTGTCAAGAAAAACTAAGGACAGACAAACAAACATACAGACAGTTCTAATGATTTAAAATAAGAATAAATAGTAATAAAATATAATTTTACTGTTTTTACTGTTATAATTTAAGACTTGTTTCTTTTAAAAAAATGTAGTGGGTGTAGTTCAAAATGTACACTGTGAAGAAGATATATTACCACCCAATTCTGTACCATCTTGGCCTGCAAAGTCCCCTAATTTCCAGCAGCAGCAGGCAGCTATTTTCCATGGAAAGCTTTGATAAGCACATATTATAAGTATATTACTTGGCCAGCATCAGCAAGCAGACTAAGTTAGTGACAAACTGGTGTGCTTAGTGAGGCAGCTAAAGAGACATATTTCCTTTTTCAGGAGCTGGGAGAGACCAAAATCAGAACTAACCGGGGCTCGAACCCCGAAGCTTCTTGCTGTGAGGCGACAGTGCTAACCAGATTAGATTAGATTAGATAGATACTTTATTAATCCGCAAGGGAAATTCACAAGTTCCAGCGGCACCTACAGACTTAAGATAAAAGGCATGCAATAAAAACTGAGAATAATAATAATCACTACTGCACCACCATGCTGCCCTACATTCATGATGAGAAATAAAAGTAAATGGTAATGTTGCTCCATCTCTGCAGGATGTGTAAATAATTGACATTTGCTAACAAGATAATAAACCAGTGTATTGCTGCTCCCAAGTGGCCAAAAAAATAAAATAAATAATTTTAAGTTGTTTTGCAAATAATAGCAAATGTTTCTATCATGGTAATAAAAAGCAATAGAAACAGTAAGTACAATTGAAGCTTAAGTACTGTTACATTCACTTGAAAATGACTATATTTACATTTTTCACATTTTATTTTGGCAGTCTGGGAATAGCCAGTGCTATTTATAATCTCTTCTAAATCTAATACTGATAGTGATTTCGAAATGTATAACAGATTGTTTTTTGAGTAATTCATTGTTAGAACAAGAAAGCATTTATTGCCTTGTGTAATTTGCACTGTATCATTTAGGATCTGCCTGTCAGTCAATGATTCATTCAACTGTGTGAATTATTATACTTCAATGATGACTTCTGGCTGCGTCTAACAGTTTAGACAGCAAATCGGTTGACGTTATGGTGAATCCTTTCACACTTTTACTGTACTAAAGCCATTAGATCAATGCTTCAACTCTTATCAAATACTGTACATCTCTGCTCACACTGATTAACATTTTCCTCCACAGCCCTGCAAGAAAAGTTTGCTTCTCATGTTATTAGATTTGACTTGCTAATTTTTCCATCTTGACAGCTTCACTAAAGCAGCCTGAAAAGGCTCAAAGTATTTCTGTATGTGTGCCAGTATGTGAGTGAAAACGAATACAGTCTCCTTGCCTATTTCCCTCAAATCTGTTCATCTGTGTCGCTATTTCAAAAGAAGTTTGTTTATTTTCTCCCTTTGAATTTTTGAATCCCCCTCCTTAACCCTCCATCTTATTACTCTTTCCTCATGATACAGTACTTTGTATTTTTTCCAGCAGAGAAAAAACAACAACACCTGTCTTCTGGCTGCCAGTTTGTCTTTAAAGCTTTCCCTGCTTTAGTATTGGCTGGCTAGAGCATTTGCTGTATTGGTATTGGATGGTTCCAGCAGGTGAGGCATAGCTGTGCCACTTAATCAATGTCCTGCAGTGAGGGAAGCAAGTGCCAGACACACAGTGCAGCAACAGTAGCTGCAGTCGTCAGCAATGGCAGCTCTCCATGAAGCTGAGCATGGGGATGGCGTGACCTTCAGACGGCCCAGACTAGCAGGGGAAAGACAAACACATACACATACAAACTGTGAATGTTTGTCTTGCAAATTACATTCTTTCTCAAAGTGTCTGCATAATAGTTTAAAAACAGTTTCAAACTGAATTCATATGATATTTAGGATGCAACTAATAAAAGAAGAATCGGAGGTTCTCTGGAACCATAAATAAGTTTAAATGCCTTTACCAAATAATAGATAGACACCAGCATGTTTTGGCTTCATTGGGGCAAAATGCCACTTCACATCACATCTTACCTTGTTTTCTTTATCAATAAAAAAGATTTGTATTATTGCTAAATAGCAATGATAATGATAATAACAATAATGCCACCCACCACATCAAGGTCAAGGTAAACTGTGACTTAGTTGTGGGGTTTTAAGTTTGGGTTTAATTATTTTGGTTAGGGTCAAAGACAAGAACAAAGCTGGTGTTTTTCTGTATTTTCTGTATTGTTAATAAATACCATGGAAAGACCAAAACACAGACTGCTTTATCAGGTATTCAGACTACAAATACTCATTAAAAAATACAAGGGGCTGATGGGGAGCATACTGCTTTTGGTATTATTGCGAAGATGAAAATACTATGCAGGAAAGCTGGTTCGGGTAATACATCCATGTGTTTGAAAGCTTATAAAACACCAAAACACTGTATCTTCACAGATGGGTCACAAATACATAGTCCCATTTTTATAAAAGGCTTGGTAATTTACTAAAACAGCTTTTTTACCAAAAGGTTTCTTAAATGGGGGAAAAGTGTAATTGTTGACAGTTTTCAGCTATGGATCAACACAGATAGTGAGTATTTACAGCAGCAGGATGGTTTATGTCAGACTGATTCAGAGTGCCTATGTTTATTACAGTAACTCAAGGCTGCCCACCGGTTCCCTCAGTTCCCAGTAATCATGGCCTGACTTCATTTGATGGAATCTAATTATTCTTAGCCCCCATTTGGATTTAATGTCATTTCATTTAAAATAAACGTAATATTTAATGTTGAATATTATAGGTAGGTTACATGTTTTCAATCAGGTCCAAAATGTTGGATCCTTGAAGACCTCTAGAAGGAAACTGTCACCTACTGCAACAGTGTGACTCATTCATGTATTTTTAAAAGTTTCTGGACAGCAGTGGAACCATAAATTGTTGGCCAAATTAGGGCATGCATGTTGCATATTGATGTGAAATGTACTTTTTTTGCATTTAAAAAATACTTATTTTCCCTGAGATCAGGCTCAGGCAGCAGTTGTGAATGGGCAAATAGCTTTTATTTTGATCCTGTACTTAACCAGGTTTTCAATATGGCTGCCTTCATATCGGCATATATTCAAAAGAAATTGTCATGCAGTCCCAGATCAATTCATGCTTTTTCATTCAGGAGAGATAAAAATATACCTTAAATGCACCAATTCATTTTCCCTCCACTCTCACTCCTGTCTCCAGCACTTGTCTCCAACACTCTCCCCACATATTGTTCTCCTGCCTGACCTACCCTCGCTCTATCACCCTCCTCTCCTTTCCCCTACCCTCTTGTGAGCCCTGCACAGAGCCGACAGGCCCCCTATGTCGCTGACGTATTGACAGGCCTCAGTTTGCTTTAATGATACCTCTGCTTAAGTCTGTGCAGCTGCTGCAGGTTTGAATACGGAGGATAAATCTGGGATCTTCAACATCCACATCATTGTTTAACTGCCACTCTCTGCTGTCATGTGTATTAGACAGAGAAGGGAAATGCTCTGGTTGGATGTCTCTATCTATGACTGTTTCATTTCAAAATGTTGATAATTAACTATTTGTAAATTAAAAGAAAATTTTATAGCTTTAACTTATAGGTACAAAACTGGATTATTATTATTATTTGTAGGTTTCAACTATCGCTGTCAGAAATGTCAAAAATTGCTTGCAGTAAATATGTTATCACACATAATAACTTTTCCTGGTTCTTTTCAACTTTGACTAGGACACAATAGGATTTTAGAGGATTTTATGTAATTACACCACACTGAATTTCATAATTATTTTGACTTATGAATACAGGGGTGTTAAATCAATAATAAAACATGTATTTTAACAAAAGAAAAATAAAAAACAAATAAAAAAAAGGAAGGAGTCTGAAAAATGTTTTTACAACAACAATAAACACACCATATGTGTATTTACACATTTGTATCCATGTATAAATAATGAGCCCATGTGCCATGGCATAGCAGACAGTTGCTTGACAGGATCCGTCAGTCAGCTGCTGTATTTATAGGGTGATGACCACCAACAGCTGCATCACACAAGGACAGAGACAGAAAGTGAGTCAGAGAGGACACAGGAACTTCACATGCTCAGCACTCACCTCTTCAATTTGGCCAGTACTCAAAACGCCTCTTGCGCCAATTTAATGTGAACTATCATGTCACTCTACACAGCATTTGGAACAACATTGTGTTGGCACTTAAAAGGCATAGACAGCAGAGGGGACTGATGGTACATGTCCATCCCAAAACTGAGGAAGATAAAGTGTCCCTTGCTAACAAAAATTGACTGATGAAATAAGTCAAAGTCAGAGTCACAGTCAAAGTCAGCTTGATTGTCCATTCTGCCATATGTGCGGACATGCAGAAGATTGAAATTGTGTTACTTCTAAGGCTTTTATTGTGAAATAGATTTCTGCTTGCCTCCTTTTATATGGGTCTGATAGCTGTGTCAAAGAATGGATTACTGCCCCAGTTTATAGTAAGCCTTGAAACCAAGCATTAGCTATGTATTTCTCCATGACCTGATTCCTTGTGTGATCAGTAAAAATTTTAAACAATGCTGTTAATCTTAAAGGTTGAATGAGTAAAAAATACCAGTTGTCTGTTCCTTTTTCTTCTCCTTCCAGATGTACCTGCTTTAAATTCTAATAGTTTTTAGTCTAATATTGAAACCTGGTGGCATAATGCAACCTTCCTCACAGGTGCAAATAATAATAATGTCTCTCTTCTATGTGGTCTATCAGTCAGCCCGCATGAGCTATACTACAGCTTTAGGACACATTCATGCTATTAATTACATCTGTCTTTCAGAAGTCCTTAATCTCTTGATTCTGCCCACATGTAAAATAGGTAGATGGAGGTGTGAACAAACATAGTGCTTACCAGGTGAAGGAAAGCGACGCGGTATCCTCTCAAGGGAATGCTGAAGTGGTGTTACCAAGACTGGAATACCAACTGAGTAATGTGGGCTACTGTCTCAGAACTCCAGGGGCCCTGACAGTTTCACTGTATGTCAAGTGACTTTTGCTAATTTTAGGGATGCAACTAACAATTATTTTCATAGTAGATTAATCTGCAGATTATTTTCTCAGTTGTTTATAAACCATCAGAAAATTGCACGTAAATTACATAACAGCCATAAGGTAGCTCCTGTTTTCTTTGTGTTTATACATATTATTTAAAAAAAAATAGAATTTAATATAAAAATTTTAACTTAAATTTGTTTCTTTGTTATTCCAGTTTTGTGTTTATATGTTGACATTTTTTTAATAACTGTGTTGAATCAAATTTTCAGACAGCAACTCTGTGGCTGTGTGGTATTCAAGCATAAAAGCAGTTTGTGGTAGTAATGGGGGCCTAATAGGGACAGAGAGCTGTGAGAGTTAGGAGACCTTTCAACTTGTAGTTTGTGGCCAAGGAGTTCACATCATATTTACACCTGGCAAGGCTATGATCTGATCACAATGGGAGCCAGATCACCTCTGGTCTAGGAAATCCAATATAATTTAGATTGGAGAGCATTTTGTGTGCATTCACACCTGCATTAATATGTACTTATCTAGATAAGACATCCAGCCTGAATATTGATACAAGGTGCAAATGGGGTAAAATGATCTGCTTTGAGACAGCTTAATTGCTACAATGATGTAGGGACATATCGATCCTTTATGACTTCATTTGTATTCTTTTACTTTATTACACAAATTAGGTACTGGCCATATCTGACTGATCTACAATTAAATACAGTTTCCTCTTCAGTGTCATAACAAAATATTCCTGCTATCATTTACATTAACTGAGTCATGGAAACTTTTCAGCACTACAGTAATCATTGGCTTCACATTTAACATTTAAGAAAAATTATCCCAGTGTGCTCCATGTAATGAGGTACACAGATAAAAACTAGTTACTGGTAACCTTTTTGTAATGTTGTGGCTGGATGGTGTTAAGGTTGTTAAATATAAAAAAGGAAAAAATACTAAAGTAATATACAAATATTGTTAATATTAATCTGTTCAGAGTCACATGCCTTCTGACACTGACTGAATATTTCATGAGACAGAGTTAGTTTGTGTGCAGTGGTCTCATAATTCAGTGCACCATGGTCATGACACTGATGCTAATTGATTTCTAGTCAGACTGCTCCTCTGTGGAGGACACAGCCTTCCAAACGAGTGTGGTGCATTGTTCACAATATGTACAAGAGCCTTAATGAGGCTGATGAGATGTTGTTGATGATGACTGCAGCACAAAGACCAAGGAAGCCAACAAGAAAACAACTGCTCTGGTTTTTTGTTGGATCCTACCCCAGCGTATCCCATTAAAGTACGATACATCCTATTGCACATGGTCAGTCTGCTTATTTGCCATACAGTCAAAAGTTGGCTTTGAAGCACTTTAAGGTGGGAAGAGAAAGAGAGGTTCATTCTGAGTTTGAGCTCAGCTGTGATGTAACTGTGGACGATGGCTATGCCGCAGTCAATTTAGGATTCAATGTCCTCAAACGACCTCAACTCTCTCTCTCCTCCTCCTCTGTCTCTGCCTCCCTCCTTTCTCTCCCTCCCTCTCTCTCCTCTATTTTTCTCCTCTCCTCATGCTGATGCCATTTATCTCTTCCACACCCTATCTGTCTTGTCTTTTTTCTGCTACTAAAATCTGCAACCATCCTCTCATATATTCATGCAGACTTTAATATTATCTTTTCTCTTCTTCTTCCCCTTCTCTGTCTCCTCTCTTGGTGTCAGCTCTTCCATGCGTCACTGCCTCTACTCTCCTCCTGCCCAGCATGCCTTCTTTCTTAGGATGCAACTCTAACCTTCACACACGTATAGAATGGGATCTCACACTAAATTCACTTCCATAGGGCTCTAGAAGCGTGAAATGTGTTTACATGTTACAAACTGTCTACCTCAACAGTAAAGCTGCTCATTGGATAACCTTACTGCCTTTAATAACAGTATATCTCCCAGACATATTTAGCTCTACTGTATGTTTATGACCCCTCCACACATCTCAGCCTCTCCCTGCACCACTCTCATCATTGCTTGCCTTTCCACTTCCCTACCTCTTTCCTCATGTACTTTCTTTCTACAGCCTTGTGCTTACCTGTCTCATCAGATTTTTTTTGTGTGTACTGCTGTGCTGTATAATATTGGAATGCATTTAATAATTAATAAGCATGTGTCATATTCAAACATAATATTTTGAATATTAGATTATATATATGTATGTATGTGTGTGTGTGTGTGTATATATATATATATATATATATATATATATGTATGTATGTATGTATATATGTGTGTGTGTGTGTGTGTGTGTATGCGTTTAAGTGTGTGTGTGCTCATCCTTCATTCCCCTCCTCTTCTCTCTCTCTGACTGATGGAGGGTGGGGTAATCTGCACCGGTTGCCATGACACCAGACAGCCCTTGCTTGGTGAAGGCACGTAGTTTCCTCTCTGCTCTATTTCCCCAGAGCCCTGCACTCAGAACTATGTGTGCATCTGTGTATGTCTGTGAATCTGCGAGTCTTATATGATGCACAAGGCTAAATGAAAAAATAGAACATGAGCTTTTTTACTATCTCTAGATGTTGAACAGATGGGCAAATAAAGCAAGAAACACCTATCTAAAAGCAAATAAAGGTTTTCAATGCAATTATTTTACATACATGTCCAAAACTTAGAGTAGTTTCATTTTTGCATCCTCTTCTGGTGAATTACAGTATTCCTTTGTATGCTTGCACATCCACTCAGGGACCGTGGGACTTCCCACAGCAGACCCTCATTACATCCTGTATACCTACCACAAATCTATTTTACAAACCAGGTCATTTCCCCTTTTAGTCATTTTTCATTTTTTATCCAGACTCACTGTTAAGACAACTTACTCCAAAACTCAAACCGTCAGTGGCAGCTGGGATGCTTGGGCTCCCGGCATTTTTTCAGTCAACACACAGCATCCTGAATCACCTGATACAGGGTTATGTACTGGTTAAAATTAATAATTAGGGTATTCCTAAAAGATTTTTCTTCCATTTTTTTTCTTAATTGTCACAGTCTACAGGAAATATGCAATTATGATAATCATATATAAACAAGGCTAAAGCATATTTTTACACTTCACGAGGTTGATACATGCAGAGATCTGTCCTTATTTCACTGTTTAATTTAAGACTTTTTAAATTTAATTAGTCCAGCAAATAGCTGTTCCCAGACCTGATGCAATTACTTTTCTTAGTCTCAAAAGGCAATCATGGCGTTTTGAACCACTCTCCTCAAAGCTCTTGGAATCCTAATAAAAGTGTCCATGCCAACTCCTATCCATCTATCTATCTCCAGACTCCAGCCTAGTTGAATAATTTAGCAGGCTATATTTCCAGCCATCTGCTTCCCTCTCTCACTCATTCACACACTCTCTCATTTGCTCTCTCTCCATCATTCTTCTTTTCCTTTCTGAGTTGAGTTGCTCAGTTCAAATTCTGCTCTTTTTCTCATGCTGAATTATGGTTTGTGATGGAGTTTCACGTAAGAAATCATATTTAGAAAATGTACAAAAATATTTTTTTATATTTTACTATTTATACTTTCTATATTATCAATATTAAAGCTTTCACATTGTACCACCATTGTAATGTCTGCTGCAAAGTTGACTATTATAATGTCCAACAACACATTAAAAGTCACACAAATCACATCATTCGGGGTCAAAATATTTTTCATTACATAGGAGTTTGTAATCTCAGACTATTTTAACATTTATTGCTGTATTACTGACTCTATGCTGGATAACAGCAGGATGCAGCACTGACTCTCTTAAAACCATTCTGTGGTCAATAAAAGCCAGAGGAAGCCTTGAGAATACATATACATTGTGGATCAAATCATTAACAGATCAACATCTGCAACACGGCCTGACAGAGTCCAGCAGAGGTCAGCCAAGTTCCTTAGTCCTGTTAGCACAATGAGCAAAGCAACCACATGTTCCTCCACCACCATCGCTTTCATCATCTGTGTGCAACATTTACACTGTCTGAGTACTTGATGATCCTCTCATGCTTGCAGCAACAATGTGAGGACCACAATTAAAAAGGAATACATAATTACATATATGGGAACTGGCTGATTGTATGGCATGTGAGATTTATGTAAGCAAATAAAAACAGCTGGGGTGAATGTAAGGGTGGTCTCAAATCACTGAGGAGAAGGCAAGATGGAGGAGCCAGCAGACTGACAGAGAAACAGACAGGGAAAAGCTCTAGCAAAGGTAAATGTTAATGGATGGAAGAAAGAACAAAGTCAGGTTGATCATGCTGGGGGAGAGGAGGAGGAAACTTTAACGATACTGACTCCGTAAATTGGATTCATGTTACTTTTTTGCATTTTTTATCCTCAAAAATAGAAATAGATTATATGTTTTTAAACCATAAATGAGTTTCATTGATAAATCACGTGACCTCTCGATAACTATAAATACCAAGTATACAAAAAAAGATCACCATCCTTTCAAAAAAATACTGTACTGAAAAATATAGACACAAGTATAATCTTTCATCTTAACTCATCAGAGGGTAAAACAATTATATCTCCCCATTTTGGTACCAGGCTACAAATTCTGTATTTGTTCAAACTCATTTTTCAAAACACACTTGACTAAAATCTCCTCAAATTTTTGCATACTGTGAATTTCCCCATTGTGGGACTAATAAAGGATTATCTTATCTTATCTTATCTCTGTATCAAATTGCTATTTGAGTCTATGTAGTACCCACACAATAATGGGTAATGGGCTAACTTTATCCAGCACCTACTGGTAACCAGACAAGAGGTTATTTTGACCCAATGTTACATTATTGTACTTTCTTGATCTTTTGTCACTCCTGATGCTGATTATTAATAATATGCAGTTCTAATGTCATATTTTGTACAACTACCAATAAATTTGGGACAGAAAGACATAACTCCATCAAGATAATTATTCTTTAGTTTGGGTAAATAACCCTATGGCAATATAAAACAGTAATACTAACACCGGGTAAAGATATCCCTGTATCATGTCAATGCTATATTGACCTAAACTGGATGAATTTCTAACCAAGTCATAATTAGTATGTGGATAACCCAAACTAATTTGGTTGATCTTAGGTAATCCACCCCTCAACTGTTATTTATTTATTTATTTATTTAAATGCTGGTCTTTGGCCCAAAATGACCCAAAAGGTTAAATGCCAATTCATACATTCAAAAAACTTGCTCTCAAGAAGTAACTCCTCTAAATCTCCCTATCTCTCTGACAAACCTACCCTCTCAATGCCTGTACATGGACTGGATGATCCATTTCCATGAAATGTGCTGCAACTTAACAGGTATCTTCTTAACATCTGTGCATCTGTGTGTTCTCATTTGAATTCAACTACTGTACCTAACTCTAGGTTTTAGGTACTTCAACTTGGAGTATTTCCACTATTAATTACAGCAGTTAGCAGGAGTTAACCCTACCTACACCTGCATTAAAATACATAAATAATGCTTCCCTCTAATACATCCATAATAGTAATCTGATGATACATGATTGGCATCACTACTGATGTTTTGCATGCATTTTGTTGCTAATACTTTTTCGAGTGCAGGACATTGCTGGTATCTCTACAGTGTGGTACACAGTATTGCTAATTTTACTTGAGTAAAAGATCAAAATACTTCTTTCATCTCATGGTGGTCTGCACCTCATTGTGTATGTGTGCACTCTCTAAGTTAGAGTAAAATAAATACAGAGAAAGAAATAAAAGAAAGGTAGTGAGGAAGGGGAAAATAAGAGACAGGAGAGAATAGGGGAAAGGAAAAGGGTTAGTGGGTAGCGGGTTTTGGGAGAAGGAAGTAAAGAAAAGGGAGATAAGAAAAAAGTGGAGGAAAAAGAAGAGGAGGAGAGGCGAGACAAAGAAAAGGAGTGAGGCAAGGAGGAGAAAATTAAAGTGAGTGGAGGGGCTCAGGGCCGGCGGGGGTGGAGGGGAGCTGCTGCTGTTGCTGATGCCGGAGCACAGCACGGCCAGGCTGAACCGAATGAACTGCAGTGGAGGTCAGGGAGTCCAACATTCCTCTGGAACACTGTGTTTACACTGCGTAGCAGTGAGGGGGTTGGGGCGGGGGGATGCGAGGGGGACGACGCGCAGGGAAGGAAATCATCTCCTTTCACAGAGGGAGTGTGTGGGCGGGTGTGGGAGTCACTTGTCCTGTAGCTGTGTAGAGCGTTTCTTAACTACCGAAGTAACTCGATTCCAAAGTCCCTGCCTCCTCCACCACCCTCTCCCGCCCCTCCCTCCAGCCAAAGCTATTTAAATCAGCATCATCATCTACATATGACTGACGGCCATGTGCCACGTCCATCATCGAAATCCAAGATTCAACCTGAAAGTGCTGTATCACAGCCTGGACGAATTATCTACGGCATTAAATGCTTCAAAATTTGAGAAAACAGAGCTGAGATTTAGACATTTTAAAAATGTATTTGGAGTCTGATGCTTTAAAAATAAGAGGGAAAAGACCAGAAAATTAGGGTTTTTGTCTCATGACTGTAACTGGAGAATTAATGCAAGATTCAAATAAAATAATATTTAAAATATATTCAAAAGAAAACTAAAAAAATTTGTTTTAATTAGGGACATTATGAGATGATAAATATGTCACTATTAGAATATTTGTTAATCATATTGAATCTAATCTTTTTTAGTCAATGCTGATCTTTAAATGTTTAGAAAGAGCCTACAAAAGTTTTTAGACTGTTGCAATTAAAATATGTGTGAATTATAATTTAAATAAACAAGTCAGGAAGGTTGACATGATTTCATATTGTTTTTACATTAAAAATACAGTGAAGTCAGCTTTAAAAAATGTAGTCAACAAAATCAAGAATGATTTGTAGAGAATATGCACTCAACAAAGCATAGATTTTTTTTTATTCTTTCACAGCTTAGAACAACTGCAAATCATGGTCAATGGTCAAATCATTCTATTCATTTCTAAAAACATTGGTAAATAATCTTCAACTGCAGGTGACACTAACATAAAAATGAAATGCAATGATACATTTTTAAAGATCTAAATATCCTCAATTTTTATATTTACCACACCAAGAAAACATTTGTCTGTGTGAGTCCTGTGATTGTCTGCTACTATGCTGCTGCACATACTTTCATTCATCCCATAAAGACGTTTCCTTCCCCCATCTGCTGGTACAACAGAGAAACTACAGTACATGCAGTGACAGTGCACACTGCATCCACACCACTGACAACAGACACTGCTCTTACCTATCATGTTTACTATTGCTATCGATAAACCATGCTCACTGTGTGAGAGGTGTGTAATGATACAAGAAATAGCTATCAAATTAGGTCTTTAAAATTCACTTCTCTGTCAGTTTAAAGCTATCGAAACCCTATTTTCTTCCTAACTACTTAACAAAGAAAGGATTTTTCCATCACTGTATATACCAGCCAGTTATTTTCCAGACCACGTTGATGTAAATATTACCATTTGAATCTGATTTAGATTTACTATTCAGCTTGAGTGTTTAGTGTGTCACTGAGGAAATTATCACTGGTGGCATCAGTCTGCGACATTTCAGTGAATCAAAGTAAAGCAGGCAACAACTGACTGTCTGGGCTCCAGACTGAATAATCAATTTGTCCCCAGACTGCTGCATAGCAACAATAGTTGCAAAAGAGCAGAATATGCAGAAGCAACAGACTAAAGTTTGGGGATGTGAGAATTTTTAAGTCGATTTAAATCTGAAATCTATGGCCTTTGGACTCCATGTGTTGTATCCCAGTCCTGACACAGCAGGCATCTTATTTCTGAATACTGTCAATGTATGGCAACAGCTTCACGTTCAGTATTCAGTATTCAAACAGAGAGCAGATCAACTACAGTTTGACATCAGTTGTCAGCTCTGGTTTGTAGTGTCAAGACAAATTATATACAGGCTGAGCCATGGCTTGATCTATTTTCACTTGTGGGCAGAAGTATATGTCATTAAAAACTGAATTTGAATCATTTAAATTAAGCAAATGAATTCAATTTCATACTAATACATTCAGTTTCAAATTTGTTGAAATTTATTTCCTTATTTATATTCCATGCCAGACAGTTAAATGAAATTTTAAACTATGGTTTTCAGATTTCTTTTTCAATGCAATTATTAAAATATGTGATTTAAATTCAGTTTTTAGTATAAAAAGATACATATATGTTATATAAATGATAAAACAATTATCAACATACAGAGGAGTCTATATATTTGGTTAATAGTCCTGCATCACCATGATGCACCTGAAAACTCCAACTAGTAAGCTGCTAAATGGATGTTAAGATTTAAATTCTTTTTCAAACTAGGGAGATTTTACACTCACAAAAGAAAACACATTTTCAATGCCTTATCTCAGAATTATGATTTGCTATCTATTAATTACAAGAAAACTATCTCATAATTATTATCTTGAGAAAAGGTTAGAGTAGGCAGAGGCATAATTGTGCTACCTGATTTAATTCTAATTCTATACTCCAATAAATATTCCTTGGTTTGAGACAGTGGGAGATATTAATGTCATTAAGTATAATCGATGATGTTGGGGGGGGGGGGGGGGGGTTGTCTGTCCTTTAAAGCTCTATAATGAATATGAGCTTGTATCTTTTTTTCAGCAAACTATTCTGGAAAATGTTATATTTAACATCATATTTATATTTTGGAAAATTAAGTGCTATTAATTAGCTATTAATTAATCAAATTAGCTATTAACAGATCCTTTTTGCTATTTATCATTTGTTGTACATTGAATTAATTTGATACTGTAGAAATCTGCTGATTCTCAATCAAGCGCTGAAGTGGTCCTGTCCTGTTACATTATATTGTTAATATCAGAAAGTTTTCTTGTAATTATGAGAATTGTGGCATCTTTTCTTGTAATTATGAGATAGTAAGTCATTATTAAAAGTTATGGTCACCAAATGCATTTTTGTGAAATATTGGACAATTGTATTTTGAGCAGTTATTTAACTGGAACCATCTTAGAAATTGGAAAGAACTTGAAATGTAAGAGATCCAGTCAGATACAGCTTTTTGTCAGGGGTCACAAGCAAACGGTTGGGAACAACTGCTTCAGTCCTTAACCATGCGCTGTTTTTTTTTTCTGTAGGTGACAAACTGTCAGATAAATGTAGTGATGTAAAAAAGTACAATATGTAGTTGCATACTTAATATTTACTCTCTGAAATGTAATGTAAGGAAGTAGCAATATAAAGTAGTACACAATAAAAACATTCTATATGCAAGTGAATTGTAAGGTACAGTACTTGAGAAAATGTACTGTTACTTACGTAATGTAACCATACCAATAAACAGCTTTGTGTCAGATATCTGTTGCATTTCCCTCTTTTCTACATTCCCATCCCTCACTCTGAAAAAAGACAGAGGCCTGGGTAAAAATGTAACAGACTAGGAGAAGGAAAGCAGAGACAGAAGAGATGGGTGAGATAGGTGTCAGATCAGGAGTGAGCCTAGAAACAACAATGGATGGCCATAGCTTTTACAATGCCTTTCCAACCTTGACAACCAACCACCACTCCACCCCCCACCCCCCTCCCTTCCACAGAGCCAAAACCTTTGCTTTTTCTCCATGACAGACAGCATTCTTTTGTCTGTATCTGCCAGACTCTGGCTGGACCCAGACAAAGGGAACAGAGGGGATGGTGGAGGGGGCTAATAAAGGGAAGGATAGATGAATCGATAAACCGTGCTCACCTTTTGTCTGACACTCTCCCTATCCTTGACTATGTGTGTGTATATGTCATTTATTTTCAGATTTTTTTTTTTTGCATGGTAATCCAGCAACAACATTATTATTATTTTTTTAATTGAAGGCCATCAGCACCCACAGCGTGCTGATTATTAAGTTTGTATTTTCGTGATAATGTAGACTTTTTGCCACAGCTGCAAAGTGTTTGTCCTGAACACCATCTGCTGTGACCAGTGTGGTCCACTCCAGTCAAGAGTTGGAGAGGAGAGGTGATGTTGTTTAGTTCTTGGTTTCAGTACTCTTTTTTCTGCTTTACCACCAAGTTACATCATCAAAAGTTCCCTCGTTCCCATCCAACCTTCCTACTCCATGTGTTTACCTCAACAAGTACAACAGTCTGAGGTTAAACGTGGATCTATTGTAGCATATACAGCTGAATGCATGTACCATCATGGCTCAGTTTGTTCCTGAGAAAAGTACAGTGGGTACATTATATACTACTCAAAGTATATCCAGCAACACTTGACAAACAATGACAAATATTGTAGAAGAGAGAAACTGAAATTAACTCATAGAATCATGAAATTTAACATTAACCAGAATAGATTAACCAGAATAGATATACTAATAAGCAGTATACTTTAGTAGCTAATCTGCAATTACCGGTAATCTAAGATACTTAGATTTTGTTTTTACTAGGTGTAAGAGTAAATCCCAGAAACAAGAGTATTTTTAAATAAACTCTTCTCAAATCACAAGTTGTGCAGTTAAAACATGTAGGCGAGGTGTCCTTCACTCAACCTTGTCTCCGAGAAATGACGTACAGCTACTGCAATAACAAATATGTTTTGTAGGAAACAATTGTGACAGTTCCCTCCAAAACATATTTGTTGTTGTGGTTTAGAAATGTCATTTCTAGGAGACAGGATTGCTTACACTTCACTTAGTGTTTTTTTATCTCAACATTTAGCTCTTTTCATCAGCAAAACGTGGCAAAATGTCACAGTGGTTTTATATTAACAATAAATCAAATCACACTGTGTAATAATAATGGCTTGCTCATAATAATTGACCACAGAGATACCGTATATCATCCAACTCTACTGGTCTACAGAGCCAATTAGCCTCGCTCTTTTAGCTCTGTTTTGTTTTTATGGCCTGCAAATTTACTGTATGGCTCAATCTCACTGTACTGATTATTGCCATTTCCAGCCAAAAACCGAGATAAACTCTACTTAGTTCAAAGTTATCTGCTCTGCTTCAAAGGGCTAATAAATACAGCTGCTGTTAGGAATATAGAGAAAGTTGAACATCTAGCAACCAACGACAGATGGTGAAGAACATGGGAATAGGAAATGTGAATGGGGGCCCACAGGGTAATGTTACACCCTGTACCTAGTGCAGTGTCACCTCCTCTAGTACCCTAGGCTCCCTTACAGGGCTGTAACTCATAAGGTGCTATACTCACCACATTATACTGCACCTTCTGCTGGGGCACAGAATCAGCAGTGCAGTCAGTGTTTTTTAACGGCTCAGCAGAGAGAGGAAGCCAAGAGGAAGTGTGTGTGAACACAAGCAGAAGAACAAGGGAGGATGTTTTCCACTAAAAGTGGTTAAATAAGTAGAGATGGAATCTGAGGAGAGAAAAGTGAATAACATGATAAAATGAACCCAATGAACTTAAAGGGCAAAATGGCTTTTTCCAGTATATAATCTAGGATATGACTATGATTATCAATGATGATTGAAAATTCTAGTTTCTAATTGATTAAAATGATGTATTTACTGTGAAATTAACAGGGTTTAACTAAATTAATCAACAAATTTTGTACTAACTAAAAAGACTGATATATACAAGGAGCAAAGATAAAGTAATGCAGTTAGGGTTAGCTGTCTGAAAGACTAAAAACTGAGAGAAAGACAGAAAATATTAGTTGCCTAGTCCCCAGAGGAAGGGAAAAGCTTGATAACTCTAAAGCCTTCACTTGTACAGTTTGTCTCATTTATGTGTTCTGCTGCTGCTGTCTACCAGGGTGACTGACTAACTGGCTTCTTGGCTGGCTGGATTATGAACTTATTGGCTGAACAGATGAAACACTGACTGACCTGACCTGACACCTTACTCTGACTCACACTGACAAAAAGCTGTTTGCTGCCCTCTGGGGCTCTCTGTTAACCTCCTGTCTCTTTATGGTTGACAATCAACTCTTTTTGGTTAAGTTCTGCATTTTTGTAATTTGAAGTCATAGTATTCCCCCATGTTTTTGTGCCCTCTCAAGCTTAGTTTATATTTATGTGTATGACATAGACTATTTCAAGTGGCCTATGCTGTCATGATCATTTTTACTTAAATGCTGGTGTGTCTGTGTCACTCTGCAATTACACAGCCAAAACGCTAGCTGGCAGTGGGGTTTCTATACCACTGTGTTGAGTTTCTTCATGAACTTCAGTTGAGTTGAAGCTAATAAATGTCGAACAACAGTTACTTTTACTGAAATTACTACAACACATAAAAGGGAGAAGACATCTGAAGAAATGTTGTGTATGACCATTGAACAGATTGAGAAAGATGGAAGGGTGAGGTTTCTTTGCTTGTCCAGGCTCTAAATTGCCCATAGGTGTGAATGTGTGTGTGAATGGTTGTCTCTAGACTTAGACTTAAACTTAGACAGACTTTATTGTCTAAATGGCAGCCCTGTGATTGGTGATCTGTCCAGGGTGTACCCTGCCTCTCAATGTCAGCTGGGATTGGCTCCAGCCCTCCTTCAAAGGACAAGTAATTTAAATATCTTATAGCAACTATATTTATAGCTACTGTTGTGGATACAGATTTGTCTTAGAATATGGACAGTAAACCCCAGGAACACACTTGTTTTAGAAATGCTTTTGAAAGACTGATGAAATGCTGAATGAGAGATTGCTCTGAGTTACAGAAACTAGCAGAACAGAGGCCAGACAGGATGTGATGTCATAATTTTGGATCTCTACAACAACTTGGGTTTTATTTTTCTATATCTTGGACCATCATTTCTATCCGTTATGATAGCAGTATACATTATACTAACATAAAAATGTAACTACTGTGTATCTGTGGTTTTACCTCCAAACAGTGATTTAGATAATGAAAATCTTACATTTTGATTTATAAAGTTTTAACATCTCCAAGTAAGTTATTATATATTCTATTGTTATAAGCCAGCATACATACAGGTTTGTAGATTTTTGAACTGAAAATTACAGATGAAGCTATTGGCCTATTTTAACAGAAACACAAATATACCATAAATATACTGTCATAGCATTATTGTATTGTATATGCATTATTTTATTTGCTCACATTTATGTACTGATTGAGACATGTCTGTAGAATTAAAATCCAAAATGATGCAAAAAAACTAAAAGATGAGACAAAGAAGGTGTATATAATTTTACTCATACTATTTTTGATGCAGTTTGGCAGGAGAGACAAGTTTCCAAGAAAGGGAGAGGCAGTGAATACAGTTCAGAATCTCATGCATTCCTCCTATACAGATCATTTCTGCTACTGCCCACTGACATGGTTTTAAAGCTACTGTTCCTAAGCTACTAATCAAACTTTTCCCCACCAAAAGTCTGAAATTGCACAGTTGTAGATCAGCAATATCTACTTTTTTCAGGGAGCACGCCCTTTAATGCTCCTGGCTGTATGCAAATTTTTTGTGTATCAAGCCCTCTGCATTTGTATGTGCTATGATTGTTCTATTCCTACTAAGTTTTAAGGTTTGTCGATAACATAGCATACCTTGAAAACTTGGTGTTAAGATAAGTACCTCCCAAATGAATGTAGCCAAATTACTAGTCTGGTACCATTACATTAACAAATAGGTTGCCACAAAAAAAGTCTGGTGATTTGTGTAAACCAAGTAAGTCAATAGGAGTCCATGTCCAGGAAGCATTTTTTTAGGAGTTTGCCTTGTGGGGTTGTGGTCAAGGATTACGGGGGCAAGAAGCTCAAGTAGTAGGCTGTCATCCCAAGAAAGAAGCAAGCTTGGACAGATGGTTTCTGAAAGCTGCATAGCCTCCACATTAAAGTGGTGTGAGCTGAGATCAGTGAGCTGAGATCAGTAGTCATGCGAAAACCCACAAAATCAATGGTGGGCACTGAGATGTTCACATGTCCCCATTCAGTGTGAGATTGTGGCTGGCAAGGACATCAAGATTGCTGATCAGGCACTTGTCATGGATGGCTGTCGTAGGGCTGTGCACCACTATGTCATCCAGATAGATGACCAATCAAGGGATGCCTACAAATATGGTGGACAATCTTTTATGGAAGCAGATCACAGCCTAATTCAGTGACATCCCCTGTCTTTCTTTTTACCATCACAAGGTTGGAGATCCAGGGTGACTGCAGGGCGAGAGACAGGCAGTGCAGGGATTGGTTGACTTGGGAGGGGCTGGTGATTAAAGGCAGTGAGGCAACCTAAACCACTGAACAGAGAAGGCCAGTGCTGGTGCCCACAACAAGGATAGTGAAGCCTGAAGGACAACTCCAAGTCACAGAACAAGTCCAGACCCATAAGGTTGGCTCTGTGACCAGAAACCTGGAGGGTGATTGACACAAGTGTCCTGGTCCCATAGCGAGCGCAGAGGGCTAAGGTGCCAGCTTCACCATCACATATATGCTCTCTCCCTCTCTCATTCACTCACTATGCACACACCCCCTGCCCTCAGTGTTCACACTGCTATACCCCAAAAGAGCTACACCACTTGTTTAACAGTTTATTATTATTATTATTATTAGTAGTAGTAGTAGTAGTATTACCACTTTTATTATTTTCACATGACAAAACTGTGATACATGTTCCAATTTTATTCTCTGAACGACATCAGAAATGAAATAGCAAATGTTAAAATGCTGCCAAATTGCAGCAGTTGCAATTTTTTGTGGCCAACTCACTAGTGCTCGCGATCAGTTTATCTATCTATCTATCTATCTATCTATCTATCTATCTGTGTATATATATCTCAACCCAACCAGTTGAGGCAGATAGGCCTGCCCTATATGAAAAGTGCCTTGAGATGACTTTTGTTGTGTTTCAACGCTATATAAATAAAACTGAATTGAATTGAATTGAATTGAATCTATATCTATATCTATATATATCTATAGATAGATAGGTAGATATATAGATAGATATTGATAGATATAGAGCTAGAGATATTTACACAGATTGATCATCTCATTACAATGTTCATTCACATTCATTTGGATGCCACTTTGACCTTTACCACCCACCTAAATATTTCACTAGACCAAGCACACACCCCTGTGGCAAAAGCACTCCCCAGTAGGGCCACTGAATTTAGAGCATATCTCTTAACTTATTCTCTTAACCAAAGTTACCTTCCTTTACTTAATTGTTTAGTGATTATTTAACAATGGGTAAAAATTATCTGTTGATTTAATGCTATTGTCAGGAAGTGCTTTTGTAGTGGACAAACAGAGCTGGTGCTTATTTTTGTCACACTGTATTGGATGAACACAGCCCCACACTCACTGACCACCTGCATCAAAACTCTCCAAAAACCTCCTGCTGTTAGCCACACCCTCCTTAAACTTAATTATATACAAAGTCCGGGTGGAGCCCCAGCCTCCAGGATCTCAGCTTCAGGCAAACCTCTCACATCACAGCATGGCTGCCCTACATTCCTCTCACCTATCTGGGGTAGCTGAGCACAGACGGCCCCCTGAGAGAGGTTGAGATATTGAGGTGACAGGAAAGCTTTGGGGAGGTTTTCTGGCTGCTAAAATAATTACCTGTCACAGGGCAATAGTTTGTGGAGAGAAGCAGACATTCTTACACCATGAAATAAACTAGTCTCAGGGATAGTCTGATTATCCCCAAACCCTGTTTAGCTCTGCTTTAATTTACTGCACCCTTATTTGCCTATCTTCCTTCATTGCACTTCCTCTTGTGCTGGTCTCTCACATTTCACCACAATTCATTACCAACTGTCAATCATCTGTCCAAGCTAGGAAGGCTTTCACATGACACTCAAGCAACTACAGACAAGGACTGTGATGAACAAGCAAAATACACAGAATGGGAAGATAAATGCTTGTAGCCATAATTTGAAATAACAGTCATACTTCTCTTTAATGTCTTTGAAACAGTAATCATTTATTTTGTAATGCCAGGCTTACAATAACTATATAATAGATTAGTAAATGTAATTAAAATATTTAAAATTCAAAAATATATTAACCAACAATGCAGAAAATAAGGACATGCGCTGTAACTGCCAGACAATGTGTTGTAGTTTGCTGTGAGTTTTTGCCGACTGCCTGACTAAGGAATAAATAAGTTCCAGTGTGGTTTTCTGAGAACATCCATCCATCAGGTAAACCACTTACTGTGATGTGTGCGGGGCTGCAGCCTATGCCAGCTGACAATGGAGAGGCAAGATACACCCTGGACAGGTCTGTTACAAGGCTGACCATTCACACTCACATTCACACCTCCAGGCAATTTAGAGTTGCCAGTTAACCTAACCTGCATGTCTTTGGACCAGGCACAGGGAGAGCATGCAAATTCCACACAGAAATGCCCTGGTTGGCCGAATCTAGAACCCTCTTGCTGTGAGGTGACAGTGCTAACCACTACACCACTGTGATGCCAATGTTGATGAATACTGCAGTGTAAACAGAGTATTGAGTATAGATGTGTTTTACTGGTGACAGTAAATGTCAAAGGATTTCCTGGACTTATAAACTTAGTGAAATTAAGTATTTGTGCATCTGTGAGACAACTGTCCCAGCTCAATAGGTGTCTCCAGCAGCTATAACAATGTTAGGGCGGCTGTGGCTCAGGAGGTAGAGCAGGTCGCCCACCAACTAGACAGTCAGTGGTTCAATCCTTGGCTCCTCCAGTCACATGCCAAAGTATCCTTGGGCAAGATACTTGAACTGCAGATTGTCCCTAATATATAATTTGGTATGCGAATGGGTCTGCATGTTAGAGTGCTTTAACGTGTAGAACAAGCGCTGTATGAATGTGTGTGAATGGGTGAATGTGATCTGTAGTGTAAAGTGCTTTGAGTGGTTGATATGATTAGAAAAGTGCTGTATATTTGGCTATAGGGAACCTATTCTTACGTGAAACCAGGGAGTGTACGCATGAATACATTTACTAGCAGAGTGTAAGTGTAACTTCATTCATGGTAACTAAACCAAAAAAGTCACAACAAAAACAAGACTAAAAGTTTTAAAAAAGTAATCTTTGAAAATAAACATTACAAGGAAATGGATGGCAATTTTAGTCTATGAATGATTAACCTACATGTTAAATAACGTGCATGCATCTATGAAATGTACTGGCAGCAGTATCAAAATATCTCCTCTTCAGAAGTTGATTTACCCGCCTGGCCTCACAAACAGCATCTTGCATTTAAATACCGTAATATATCTGCCTGTAATATTTGCTAACTTAACCACTTTTTGAAAGGAAAAAGATAACAGATTTAAGAATATACTAAAACTTACAGTCAACAAATAACTAAAACAGATAAATTCCTATGTCAAAAGTCTTAGTCTAAAACTAAATCAGTGCCAGAAATGTTTTTGTATCTCTGTGGAGTATTTCTTGTGACACTGACTAAATGCTAAAATTCTTGGAAAGCAGATTTTATTTGGTTTAATAAAAACTCAAATGAATTAAAAATATTGATCGGCCTAAAGTAATATAGGTTTATATTTTAATGTTTTATATGTTTTAACACTGTGCAGTCTAAACCTCTCAGGATCAAAATGCAAAATTCAATTCAAATATCTAACCAAATGTCTTTCTGACAAAACATCACATATCAAAGCAGCATTCCTGAGCTGTCAAGCCTGAGTCCTGCTGACTGACAGATGGGCGATAGAGGATTAGAACAGTGGCAAAAGAGAAAGCTGACATGCACCTCTCACATGCCTCATGACAAAATATACATTGTCTGTGCATTCAAGGAGAAACAGCAAGTAAAAAGAAATAAATCCAACTCTCTCAGCTCTGTGTTATGCTTCTGCTTAGGGCCTGTCACATCTATTAACATCTATCAGTAAAGTGACACATGAAAGTTATTGCTAAACATCAGATAGAGGATAGTCACCTTATCTCAGATAATTACAGTATATTTACCACAGAACTGACCAGGGATTACGGCTTCTATTGGAATGCCTGCAAAGCCATTATGTGTCATGGTTCACAACTTTAAAATACTGAATACTTGTCCATTTTTGGATCAGTTTATGAAGTGTGGTATGATTTCAAGTTATGAATGATTTGATATTTTTTAAGTTTTTTAATGAAGGAAATATGTTAACTTGCAGATATTTTAAGCACTCTATGCACACTTTCTGTAAGTCTGCATTTCTGCAGGCACCACCTGAAGGAATTACCCACAGTTCCCCATGGGGTTACCAGGGGAAGGCCTGAGGCATTAAAAAAAGCTAAACAAACAAGCATGGAAGGAGCAACCACCCTAATGTTACAAGATAAAAGAAGTTCACATGTAAGTATAAACACATAGATCACTGTTCAGTCATAAAAACACAGAAATCAGAGGAATGCAAGAACATGCTTTCATATGTGTGCATTCCTCAACCATCTAGTTTATTCATCACCTAGATTATTCACTCTGCCACTTTGTAAGGCAAGAGCCAACAAATCGGGCAGTAGGTCCCTTAAGTGCCTTGGCCTTGAAGAAAGTGAAAAAACCCCAGTAGTAGGAGACATGCTTTGGCGTTGCTAAGGTCCTGTGATATGTCCCATTCTTATTTCTGCCGTTTTGAGCCTTTTTGAACCTTTGTAGCCTCTGGCACTCACACACTCACACCCAGGTGATGTTAGTTTATTTTGTGAGGGTTCAGGGCTTAGGCCTTAGGGGTGGCACTGGGATTGGGCCAACATAGTAGAGGATTTTCAAATATTACCCTTTGTGGAGAGCTAAAGCAAATTTAAAAGGCAAGTAAATATAAGCCTCATATTTGCCAGAAACACAACACAACACACCCTGTTGGGGTCTAGCTTTGGGCCTCCTCAACCTACACAGCCTTCCACCCACACTTTGGGATTCAGGGTAGTTTAATCATATTTAACAATAATGCCAATTTGTTCTTCTTTCCACCAGGAACCAGATGTGACCAGCCTGTAATTGCTTCCATATTCCCTCTACACTGTACAATGGCAGGTAGCGCAGACTCCTTGTATGGAAAACATAGGCTCATACTATAAGCAGGATTTTTGTTTGAACTCCATGCACCCTCCATACTCCCTCCCCAACATCTAATATATAAAGATGTGTGTGTGGTGTGTGTGTGTGTGTGTCTGAGGAATGCTTTGAGCAGCTTGATGGATTCTACCCACACCATAACCCCCTTTACTAAGAAATATACAAATATGATTGGATTATGATGCAAGGTGCAGATGAATTTTCCGACACACTTTGGTCTTGTGTCTCTTTTTTTATCAGTCTGAAGGCATATTACTATTCTCGCTGAGGCCTTGAAGAACATTAGTTTAGTGGGAAATAGCTGTCTCCTATTTCCCCAAATTACCACTGTGGGTGGATGTTGAAAGCATTTTGAAAAGTGCCACTCATTTCTTTGTCTTGCCTGAAACAGAACACTGACAGTGGCATAGTTAAGTGGAGTAACTGCTTATGAATGTGTATGCCTCAGTCGTGGCTTGACACTTTCACTGTTATTAACATGGTAGTGAATTTTTTTTTACAATTGGACGCTTCTGCTTTCCAATGCAGTGGCATTTACATATGCATACCTTTGTGTTAGCTTGAGCAAATGACTGTGTTGCTAACATCTTAAATGTAACAGATCTGACATAACAAGGACATTCCCAAAATGACCTCTAAATGATTTATCAACAACCCTCACTATCTGATCACATACATCACCCCTAACCCCTAACCCCATGGTAGACTCTTAGTCTTGTTTAACTGTAACCATGACCCTTGTCTACACTTGACCAAGGTTTTTAGTTGTCCAAACCTTACCTAATTTATTGGCCATAACCACAATCTTTGCCTAACCTTAACCATAACATACATAGTTGCCATATCCAGGTAATAAAGAAAGAAAAACATAATCCTGGATTTTGCAGATTCATCTAATATCAATGCTTGTTTCTGTCAATATTATGAACACATCATTAATATTAGAAAATAGTTCCTTAAATTATATGGTTGTTGAATTGTGGCATTGGACCATTGTCAGTTTCTTTTTCAGGATTTTATGGGTGGGTCTGATATGGTAGTTTGATGATGCACTGGAGCTACCACTCAGCCTAACCCTGCTACTACTGTACTGCTGTAACCGTTTAAATATTAGTGCTGCATTGACATCAGTGCTTCAAACAAAGGCAAAGAATGCATCTTTCCTGGATGCCAGAGTATGCAGAAAAGCTCTGTCATCACCTTATTTAAAATTTCAAAGGCTGAGGAGATTAAGAGGAGAACAGTGCAACTTGTTTCTTGAATCCTAAACCTTACCACTTTTTGAAACACAGGCATTCCATTTGATCAGCAAAACTGTAACCAGTAAGAACTTAACCTGGCTCTGGTGGTTCAAACATGTACAGCTGTACAACTCCACAAGTGGGTGTGGTATCAGCGTCTCAGAGCAGAGAGAGCCTCTTATTTTTTCATTATTTAGAAACCTTATTTTATATATTTCCTGATTTTTTAACCATTCAAATTTAGCTGGGTGGTTAATAGTACATTTTTCTGTAGTGTACTAACTCAATTATTACTATTACTGCTTTACATGGACTTTAGATAAGATGTTTTGGGTACCGTGGGGCCTAAATGAAAAACACTGATAATGGTGCAAAATATGAAGGATTTGTTGCCTCAAATCCAAAAGGCTTTGTGGTCTGTCTGACAAATATGCCAATCAAACCTTAAAGACAAGTTAGACATGGCATAATTACCCTCAGCCTTTACTTACCCAACATCCTCGGACACTCAGGAACTCTGGCTAAACAGAGAACAGTGGTTTGCAACCCACACAAAGTCGCTCCAGTCCAGTCTAGCACAGTCCAGCCCTAGGCCAGACTAGCTGGGGAATTTCAGCTCAGTTCAGTTTCACCTCTGGCCTCTGTCATAGCAGCCTGAGCCACAGCTACACAAAGATTCACATTGAATGTGAGAACCCCCTCATATCCTGACCCCTATTACCATGACAATTGCCTAGAGAATGAAACTGAGAGCATAGAGAAGAAGACAGGAGTGTCTGAGCTGAGACAAAATGACTTATTTTAGAGCACAACAATTTCCCACAAGGGATCAATAAAGTATTGTGATTCTGATTCTGATTCACTTGCTGAGAGTAAAAATTTGTCTCTTTATGTTGCTCTGAGACAAAACAATAATAAGACAATACATGTATAGATATCACCTGAAGGGTCACTTGGAGGCACTAGTATAGTTGTTCAGTGTATTAAAGCATCTTGGCCAAAATCTCATGATATCAATTCATATTATATATTAAATATATTATTTTATTAGTTCTATAATTTCCTGGTTCTGAGAATTTTCCGAATGTCTTGCTAATCCTAGCCAATTCTTTGTTTGCCTGTGCTGCAGATACCTTGCTCCCTTACCTCCTGGTTCATTTGCCACACTCTTTTACTCATATGTCTCCTGTACCTGCTGAAGAATTGGACCATTGAACTCAGTCTCCCAAGGTCTTTCACCTCTTCAGACCTAGGTGTAAAAATCCCCAGCTCTGGCTACAATTGCTCATTGTATGGCCCAGGACCCATGATGTCACCAGGCCAAAGGAGATATCCTCCATTATTCCTTCTCTCTCTCTCTGCCCTGCTCATCAAGAGAGCAGGAGCCCTTTATACTCTGCTGCTCCTCAAGAGAGAACATTAGTTGCTCTCCCTCTCATTGTCCTACCACAAGGGTATGAACAAAGCTCATAAGGCCTACACTGGACTGAACTTTGGTAGCGACGCAAGAGCCTACCAAAGGATTTAAGATCAAGCACCAGTAGGTCTGATACATGGTCTGCCAGCTGGGTTTACCAGTAAAAGGAGCTACAAGGCAAGGAGAACAAAGACACAATCACTGATCCCTTCAACAACAATGAAGCCACACAGCCATGACAACTGCAGTTTACTGAACCTTAAACACAACAAAGCAGCACACCAAAAAGGCATCTTCTTTTCCCCTCCAATTGGCTTAGTAATGTAACAGGGTCTAGTTTACCTCACTTTACAAAGTACAGCATAGCTATACATAGGACTGATGATTCAATGTATTACTGAACTTCTATGTCTTCTTATAGTCAGGTTATTGGTTAATATTTGCATGTTCACAAATATCTGCTATCTTGTTTATAGTTCCTTTGTTGTAAGCCATGTGGCTTAAAACAAAGCAGCTATTTTGAATCAGCAATCTTGCCATTGTCTTGCAATTGTTTTAAATTTTGAATATTTTTACTGGTCTGTTTAATGTTGTATGAAAGTGAATATTGCCAACCTCTACCCTTCAGAACTCCAAATACGCCTCCTTACTATTGATAGGATAGTTTTGGTTGTAGTTATTTAATCAATTATTAATCAAGGTTCCAAATTGAGAGTTAGTATATTTTTTGTGATTTAGTGAATAGGCCATCTGCCCGTTTTCTATAATTGTGCCTAAGAGGTGGATTTGATGTAAATTAAATTCTATTACTTTATGTCATAATGAAATATACGAGGTATGGCTATTAAATAACAAGACTAATGCTCTAATACAATTTGATTGGACATAGACATTTTTCAATGTCTTTCTCCTTTAACATCCTCCCCTTCTGCATCAACACACCGCTGCATTCAGGTCTTCCACTGATCAAAGCAGTGCAGTAGGTCTTCTTCGGACAGTTGTCTCAGAACCTCAGTCATTCTTTTCTTAACTTCTGACACAGACTCAAAACGTGTTCCTTTGAGCACAGATTTGATCTTAGGAGAAAGGAAAAAGTCGCACAGTGCAAGATCAGGTGAATAGGGAGGGTGATCAAGCACTGTGATTTGTGTTTGTTTTCCCAGAAACTGCTTTACCAAGAGCACAGTGTGAACTGGCGTGTTGTCTTGATGAAGAATGAAACTGTTTTTCCACAGTTGTGGTCTCTGTCTTTGACTTTTTCTCACTGTTTTTTTTCTCTATCAATGGAGACTATTTCTGCTATCATTCTTATACTGAGTCATCAATCACGATTTGTTCAATTTGTTGAATGTTTTCAGAAGTTTTTGATGTACATGGGCGTGCAGAACATTCATCGTCTTGGACATCCTCAGCACAGTCTTGTTATAATAGCCATACCTTGTATAATGTCTATATTTTCAGCATTAACATTTATCTATTTGAAATGCCCACCATCCTTGAGCACTTTGTCTGTGTTGATGATATTCTAATTTTTTTTCCAAAGACATGTCTAAACACATTTCTCATGTCCATCAGGTTCTTCAAGGTTCCTGGAAAACAAACTGTTCATGCAGGTGGAGGAATGTTCCATGTCAAAACTGTGGCTCCTGGGGTACATCATCACTGGTTCCCTTCTCCAACATACATACCAGGTCAGAAAGTTTGGCTGTCTCTCACCTCACTTTATCAGACTGTTTGTTGTGGAGAGTGTTGTGAACCCTTCAGCTGTCAGGTTAAAACTATCCAGTAATATGACAGTATATCCCACATTCCATGTTTCTCAGCATGAACCATTCTCTGCCAGTCCTCTGCTCTCTATACCTAGTTAGGCTTAGATTTCAGAGGTTAGGGTAGAGGTTTAGGATTTGGATAGTATTTCTTTTTAGTTTGAAAAGTTAATGCCTTACCTCAGAATTTTTGATTAGTTAATTAGATTATTAATTGCCATTATTAATCTACTCAATGAAAAATATATTAACCCATAATGCAGAAGTAGGGGACTTGCTGTCAGAAAATTGCCTTTATTTTGCTGTCATACCTGGATTTGCCACTAGATGGTTCCTCTACTGCTTAATGAGATTGAATTACAGGGCTTTTCTGTGTTTTTAAAGACTGTACAAAACAAACAAACTTTCTTGCCATGTAGTTACAGCATGGCTTTCTGAGCTCTCTGTGACAGTCATGTTAGTGAACACTGTGCCATAAAGTTGCGAGCAGCTGCTCAATCAATGCAGGAGTTGAGTGTTAGACAGCAGTAAGCACCACTGTAGCTGTATTAAACCTGCTTTGAACACAATAAACACAAAAGTAATAAACTGTATAAGTGATGTCTTCCTGCTTTGAGTATACACCACCAAGCACATTATTAGAAACACCTGTAGACCTGCTTATTCATGCAACCAATCAGCCAATGATGTGATAGCAGTACAATACATGAAGTCATGCAAATAGAAAGCAGGAACTTCAGTTAATGTCCATTTCAAATATCTAAATGGGAGTGGGGAAATATGATCTCAGTGACTTTGTGGCTGGTTTGTGCATTTTCTGAAACTGCTGATCTCCTGGGATTTTTACAAACAATAGTACCTAGAGTGCCAAAAACAAAAAAAAAGTTCTGTTCTGTGAGAGGAAATACCTTATTGATGAGCATGGTTAGAGAAAAATAGCTAGACTGAAAGAAAGGCTGTGGTAACTCAGATAACCATGGTCTACAGACAGTCTACAACAGCAGTAAATGGTGTGGGGAATGGTTTCCTGGCACACTTTGGGCACCTTAATATTAGTCAGTCATCAACTGAATGCCAGAGCCCATCTATTTTATTGTTGCTGACCATGTGCATCCATTTATGGCCACAATTTACTTCGTCTTCTAAGGGCTACTACCAGCATGATAATGTACTGTGTCACAAAGCAAAAGTCATTTCAGATTGGTTCATGAGTTCAGTTTACTTAAGTGGTTTGGATTTGAATCCAACAGAACACTGTTGGGATGTGGTTGAACAGTAGTGACAGCATGAATGTACGGCTGATGTACAGTGATGAAATTATGTTAACATAACCCAGAATCTCAACAGAATGTTTCACCATCATGTGGAATCCATGCAATGAAGAATTGAGGCTGTTTTGAGTGCAAGGGGAGGCCTTACCCATTATTAGTGTGGTGTCCCTAATAAATGCTTAGTGAGTGTAGGGCCATCTTTCCCAACTGAGCAGGTGTCTGCAGCAGTTGAACAAACGTTAACCGTACACTGTGTTTCATAAATGGCTAATTAACTGACTATTGATTGTTATTAAAATTTCATCGCTAAAGTGAAAACGAGCTTTGTTATCTTGAGAATATGAGATAATTAACCCAGGGCTTGATTTATCCTGGATCCCATTGAAGTTACACTATTTTGGGTACATTTATCGAAAACAGGGAGAGAGAGACTTCAATCATTCAGGTCACACTCGTGACACCTGCTGCCCTGTGATCCATAGACAACCAGGGTGCAAACTACAGGTAAGGCAGGGGAACTTGGCTCCTCTTAATAAGACATGAGCTCCCCTGAAAAAGGACCTGTGAAAATTTGGGTGGTTTCTAAAATATGCTGTTTTGGCCATACATTCCCCTTTTTTCTGTATCCTCACCATCATGAATCATGTAGAAAATGAGGCTATGTATGATTCATGCCGGAGGGGGGATCACAATAAAATGTGCTTCTGTTATTACTGAAATAAACAGCATCTCTCACTCTCTCTCTCTCTCTCTCTCTCTCTGCTCTCCAAGTCTCTGGGTGCTGACACACAGCAGGCAGCAGCAACTGCTTTTCAGGTTTTCTTATTCTTATTATTCGTATTCCTATTCATAGAAATAATGATAAAGGTAAATCAAGTGCTTTATAAATGTTGTATCTGCCCTTTTTGACCTAAATAAAGTGAAAAAAGTTTCCTTTCTTGGTCAGAAAAAACAAATGCAACATTTATAATTGAGTCATAATCTCAAGATAACAGCATAAAAAAATAGAATGACTATTCTCAGCTTCCATGCAGCTTCCATAAATCAACCCTTGTCTGCACCAGCACTCCACCTGAAAATGAACCAAAATGTAACACAAAATAAAAATACAAATAAAATCTAAAATAAGAATATGAATGAAATGTAATGTTTTGCTGTCTGAAGATCACATCAGATGCTGGGAAAAAGAGAATTTTGGAATAAAAGGTATAAAAAGACATGCTAATATTCAGATTAGAATATATAAATATATTCACAGCGGTCAACACTGATGCTAACTTTTTCTGCTGTTTCCTTTCGTATACATGGGGCAAAGTCATTTAGGCAACACAGAGATGTGATTAGAGGCAGAGTGAGCTGCCAGACAGAGCCCTGCCTCTCCCCTGCCTCCTACTGCACTGCCTGTGGTCATTATTGCCCTCCAGACTGCTGTAATCATCTCTATAAATCTCTGCTGGCTCAGACACAGTGTAATGAGGAGATCTATGAGCCTGTCAACCTGCACCTCTCACCCCTGTCAAGAGAGAACAGAGGGCTATGAAATTGGTGGAGGGAAGCTGGAGAGAGACAGACAGAGATGTGGAGAGTTAAAAGAGAGATAAATACCCCCCACCCACACACACCACCACCACCACCACCATTATTACCACCATTCAACTTCAATTAAATTACTTATGTTTTAAAATGACTAAATTACCTTACTCCCTTACCCTTACTTTTGTAGATGTAATTCAAATTTTGGCTGTTAAATGTAATGGTATTTTATTTTGTTAAAAGTATTTAATAAATACAAGTATTTAATAGCATAAATGAATGTTTTTGTTTGTTTGTTTGTTTGTTTTTTAGGATTATATTTTTGATTATATGATTACTGTTAATGTCAGTTCAAAAAAACATCTCTATCACTTATATATACATATATATATATTGATCAAGACAATAAAGCTGACTTTGACTTTGACTTTTGTGAGCCAACTCAATTATTTTAGGCTTATTTCCATTGTTTCTCTCACAAGATCTGGTATCTCAAGTTAAATAACTAAAATTGAAAAATATGTGTTATGTGCCCATTATTCATAGTGAGAAGTTTACTTAGAAAATAGGTTTTCAGGGCTTTTAAACTTTTTCTAAATAAGGGCCACTGTTGCCACAAGTGGCAGTGAAAGGTAAGTGTAAATGTTAAAATTATGGATGTTTTATTAGATTTGGATACCAGACTGAAAATGGCATCCATTCAGTCTCATCAGAACTACCAGCCTGGCATACATACTGAGAAAGTTTCTGTCTTCTGGGTTACTTAAGGGTACTTGCGGCCCCCTGAATATGCGCAGTAATGTTACTGTTGCTCCCATCATGCCTCTGGACTTGGCTTTCTTGCCTTTTTATATTATAAAATATTATATTTTTTTAAGTTGTGCAGTGCTAGTTATGCATAATTTTCTGTGGTATTACTCACACATATTCTTTCGCTGCTCTTGGAGCTGAGTTATAAAATTACATATTAATTAACAATTCATTTTAAGACACTGTTAAATACTAAATAGTATTAAAAGTATTAAAAGTATAGTATAGTATTAAAAGTATTAAAATAGTATTAAAAGTTTAAAAAGTTAAATACTAAATAGTATTTAATATTGTAAAAGTAAAAAATAGTGCAAAAAAACCTGGAGATGAAACTCCTTTCTTTGTGACTACTTTCTAATGAGCATTCTGTTCTAACACGTATGTGGACTGTAAGGGTCTGTGTCCAGGCCTTGTAATACATCCATGGTTAAATGTAACAGTAGCATAAGTATAAAAAGCCACACAGTAATGTCACAGAATCGTCTTTATCTAACTGAAGTTTGCTAACATTAGAGACCAATAATCATCATGATATGCACAACCCCAGATAACAGGCGAACAGGGAGAGCCAGTGGAGGCAGACACAGACAATCAAAACTATATGTAAATATTTAAACTTTCTATTTACATTGCACACTTTTATTATATTTTTAATTCTATAAGTTTCAAGTTTGGGGTTGTTGTTTTAACTGTATTTTCAGCTGTACAGGCCAATTTCACCAAATTTTAATTGCTGTACAAATATATGTACTGGAGAATGACACAGTGAGAAAACCTGCCTCTCCTGTCAAAATCCCTTTAAGGATATACTAAAACTGTCCTTGTATACTGCAAATAAGTAGTTTATCTAGGAACTGCACATCCACAGTAGCTGGCTGGTACAACTGCTTGAGGGAAAAGTAACAAACAGAGAGACAGACCAGCACTGACCTCAGTGATACAAGGTTTATGTGCATATACACCAATCAGCCATAACATTAAAACCACTGCTGAAGTGAATAACATTCATCATCTTGTTACAATACAATGTTCTGCTGAGTTGTGGTGTGGTGGGAACATTATCCTGCTGGGGGAGGCCCCTGACATTGGGGAGTGTTGTTGCCATGGAGGGGTGTGTGCTTGGTTTGTGACAATATTTAGGTGGGTGGTACGTGATAAAGTAATGTCCAAATGAATGTCAGGACCAAAGGTTCCTCAGCAGAACATTATAACGGGATGATCGATGTTATTCACTTCATCCACCAGTGGTCATAATGTTATGGCTGATCGGTGTATGTGCAGGAGCTAGAGAGAGACACAAAATGTGTAAGCCAGCTAAACTCTTCTACCTCTACACTCCTCTGCCATTTCTGATGTCAGTCAGAAGAACCCTGCATCATTGCAGATGCCCATGAAGCCAGTAAACCAAACACACTCTCTGACAGCTGATACATAGCATGGACTGTGACCTGCACTGAACCTCACAACAACAGCCCCATCATTCAGCGTCAGCCCGGCACTTCCTCTGGTCCAGTCTCATGCCCTCCCACACTGTCAGGAGCTGTCTCCAAATCGCCCACATTCGGTTATGTAAGGGGATAATCCTCTGTAGTCATTAAAATGATGCACGCCACTGGAGGTATACAGACACATAACTATTCGATGCCTATGGTGAAATCAGTGCATAAATGTTTGATAATCATGACACCTTGCTGCAGATTCTACCTCCATACAAAAAATTGCTCTTCTTCTCATAACCTGGACTTTATCTAACATTCAGAAGAATGCTTGAAAAGCTGCAGCTTCTCTGACATGTTAATGACCCCCGCTTCTCCAGACTCCCTGTCTCTTTCTCAGACATCTCAATCATCTACCTCTCTGGCAGGAGAAAAAAAAATCTCATTTCACATGAACACTTGCTGTGTGGCTCCTTCAACAGAAACAAAATGGCAGGCCTCTCCATCACCCAGCAAACCATAAGCTTCCCTTTATTTCCTCCCTCATTAAACTCTGAATAACTCAGCAGAGAAGCAAAAAGAGAAGAATCTGGTGGAGGAATAAAAGGCCCTTAAGGTTGCCACTTTGAATGTGTGCCATGTCGAACAGGCTTGATCCAGAGATGCTGGAGACAATGGAGCAGGGAAGAATAGTCTATAGACATAGGTCCAGACCAGCTGATCCACTGTAGATAATTTACCATGGATATTGTGTCATTGTACTAAGAGACTGGAGTTATGATGATGACCCATTACAAAGAAGTGGGCAGAGGCGAAAGAAGGGGCTATGAAAGGGAGGTCAGAGGGAAATCAAGGCTTGACTTGATATCCCTATTCAAAAGGTGCACTGACAATGCAGTCACCCTGAATGCAGCCCAATTATTTCACCAGAAATCCTGGGAAAGGGGATGCAAGAGAAGAAAAATGGGTTTGACATTCAGGCAGGCAGGCTGAGGGAGGTAACGTTCACAGCCCTTTCAAAAAAACATGGGTGCCTGCTGTGTGATAGATCAAGGAGCCTCAGATGGGCTGTGGGAGGAGCATGTGGAAACCCAGCCTCCAAGGAGGAAGGGAGTCACCCTGACAGTTAAACAAATTAACTCCTAATGGTTGCTCCAGCAGCTTTCTGAGTTGCCCCATATATAGCCATAATACTGCTGCTAAGAAACTGCACAACACACAACACATCTATGCCCACCGTAAGGACCAATTATTTACATTGTCAAGCTAAATAGTATTAACCATGGTGAGCAAACTGACCTTTACTGTACGTGTGAGATCAGTGGAGTGCTCCTTTAAATGTTGCAAATTGAATATAATTTATATATAATTATTTCTTGCAGAAGTCTAGCTGTGATGTATATTAAGTCTGGAACTACAGTACTTGAATGAAAAAATAGATTCTTATTCAAAAATGAAAGAGGTCTGATTTTAATCTCTTAAACCAATCACACACACACACACACACACACAAAGAACTTTGTCTTCTTTTTTGTCTTTGTCTAAAATCTGCAACAAAAAGGATCCTTTCCTGAGTCACAACTTGTTTTTTTTTTGATCAGCCATCCAGAAGAAGTAATCTGAAATTATTCCTGGCAAATCATCACATAATGAATAATAAAAATAATGAACAGCAAATCATGACATGGACTTTTTTATTTTAACCAAAATCGCATAACAATCTAAGTATTTTCACTTCAAGGAAACCTTAACAGTAGTACTAGTGCAACTTACACTGAAAGTAAAAATGAAGTCTAATCCTTAAAATGTTTATTACCGTAGAGAAAGTTTAATGAGGACAAGTGCATGAATCTAGGAAAATGTGGGGAACACCTGTTGTAACCATTACAAGCATGAGGATCAAGCAGAGAGGGTCAGCTACATTATGTCTGATATGCCAAAGATGACAACACTCAAGTCTACTGTAACCATATTGGTACAGCTTATCAGACAGTGAGGGTGAGAAGTACAGAGCAGTGTAATACTGCAGTGTTATCTCCCTAAATGAATGTGAAATTCTTTGCGTATTACTAGTTGGGCAACATTTTACTAGAACATTTTGACATTTTAATACTCAAAAATATTGAGTGGTTATATGGTCAGCACATAATCTAAGTGCATGCATGTGTGAGATATTTATTGTGTTTTGGTAATCAAGTAATGAATTAATAATTAAGCAAAATTTTGAGCAAAAGTATAAAACATTCACTTGCTCCAAGTTCTCAGAATCTATTGCCTACCTTTTATAAGAAATCATTGCAAAATGAATTTCCTCAAGTTTAACATCATTGATTATACAAAAAAACAATTTGAATATGTCATTTTAGACTTTAGGAAATTCTATAATGGGTTCTTTTACCCAATTTTTTTTTGACATTTTACAAAAATGACTAATCAAGAAAATCAGCAGACTAATCAGTATGAAAATATTAGAATTACTGGTGAATAAACTCACTCAGCACCTCGCCCAGATTTTCATAGTAGGGGAAAAAATCTGACAAAGTACATCATAAGACACACACACACACCACACACACACACACAAATCCCCAAAATACGCTGGCATAGTTCTCAAATATAATAAGACAATGCATTATTATTATTAGTAGTAGTAGTAGTATTATTATTATCATCATCATCTAGTCCTGGTCCACTCTCCTCTCCCCTTTGCTGCTATATTATCTGTGGTGTGCTCCACTTCCACAACCCAGGAATAATAAACCTGTCAACAACAAGTCTCCTGGGAGGCCACTGCTGGCACTTAGTTGTCAGTGGCAAGGCACACTGAGATAGCTAATGGGACAGGCCCTCAGGGAGGCCTCAGATGGAAGACAGCTCCAGACAGGTGAGCTGTCTGACAGGTTTAATATAAAATAAATAGCCTCTGTCAACTTAAAAAAAAAAATTATATCTGCTGTAAAAACCCCACTTATATTACTACTGAATACTTATAAATCCACTCCATTATTAGATATGGGTGATTTAAGTCAAGAACAAGGCTTCACGAATTTACAGGAATAAACTTCATAATGAAACATAGTTAACTTCAATATTTTGAAAATATTAGAGTATGGATATTCACAGAAAATGAATGCATGAAACCAAATCTCATCCAACTCATCATGAGAGCAAGCAGGGCAAAACGTTCAATCTGCAGCCAGACGTTTTGTGAGAAATGCATGCAAAGCTCCTTTCACAAAATCAGGTCTTTGTACGTCCGCCACAGCCTCCTCATCACCATACACACACGTGAGTGAGAGTGAACAACCAGCCCATGGTATGTCTCCATGATTTCTCCCTTATAGTAACCACATGTCCACATTCACTGAGGCTGTCTTCCTTCAACACGTGTGCATGTGAACATACTGTATGAACTGATCAACCATACAGTTTCCACATGTAGTGCTTAAGGGAGCAGCTGCAGTTTCAGTACTTTCACTCTGCTGTGGGTGACAACAGTCAGATGGTGCTGAGTGGAGATAGTGTGTCATTCACTGTGTCAGTCTTACACAATTTTCCATCAGTAAATACACATTTTTCTTAATTCCAAAAACAAGCAAATGTAAAAGGACTGTATGCACAACGTACACTAACTAGAGTTTGAAGACAGAAAAACAAAGTAAAAGAAAAAGAGTGAGCAGTTGTATGGTCTTTCCTGGGCACTGACCTGGACAGAATAGCAAACACAGCACCGGACAGCCTCTCATCTTGCTTCTCTTCTCAAGATTCACACTCCAGATCCCTCCTGACTGCCTTTTGATGCTGGTCCCTCCGCTATTTCTGAGGTAAAAATCGTTGGCAGAGGATGGAATGAGGGAAAGGAAGAGGTAGATAGGGGGGTGAGGTCTTTCTCTCATGCCTGTTTCCCCTCATCCTCCTCTTCTTCTTCTTGTTTTCTTTACTTCCCCTTGTATTTTTCTCTAGCTGAAATCTGCACCTCCTTTTGCTCTTCCATAGCAAAAAACACACGCTCACCACTGGGAGAGAAGGAACAAAATTGGGAGATAGAGAAGGGAGAGAGAGAGCAGCAACAAAAGTCTGCTCAGTCACCTTGTCTCCCTCCTGTTCAAATTTAGAGGCTGGATTTCAGGCTGTAAGGCAAACTCTACTGGGCATGCCCACAACTGAGAGGCACACTTTATAATGAACATTCACTTCCTCTCTTGTTCTTGTGTTCTCTCTCCTCCCTCATGGCTCTTTCTCCTCCTCCCTCTCCTCTCCTCCCTCTCCCCTCCCTGCAGATCTCAGTAGAGCAGAGATCAGGAATGCTGGACCTAAGTCCATCTGGCAAAAACAAAAAGTTTTGAAACGAAATGTTTAAAAATTTCTAAAATATTATAAAAATTTGATGAAAATATTTTTGCTGTACAGGTATTGTTGGTTTGAAGCATATTTTCAATCCAAGATCTATGTGGTATTTTATTCAATATCTGCCCAGGCTAGGCTCTGCTTTATCACAGAACCCACCAATACATATGTTGATATTTCTAAAACTCAAGCAGATACATCCAAATATTGTTTTGTCTAGTCTTCGTACAGTGACGTGTGAGATATTTGTTTAGCAAGTCAGCCTCATGTCTGTGCTATCTCAGGCTCCCCACACTGACCCAGATTCTCCCCAGCGCACTATCAGGACACCATGTATCAAAACCAGGCTATGGAATGAGGACAGCAAGTTCAGAGAGCGACAGACAGTGAGAGAAAGAGATACAGGCAGAGAAAGTTCCCTTGCATCTATATTGTGCTATTGAAAACAATTAAACAAAAAAAACCCAATACACAATTGCCATCTATTGTGCCATGGGATGCTTCCAAAAAATAAAAATAAATAAATAAATAAAATACTGTAAAGCCTGCCAATTCAGGGCTTGTTTTTGTTTGTTTTTTAAAATAAAATAACAATAATAATTCTGTAGCCAGAGTGGGTGCTCTGGATCCACTCTGTTCTGACAACTATGTAAAGCTGTAGACATCCTGAGCAGAGACTAATCCATCTGGACCATTTGGGTAGAGACAGGGGACAGGTCAAGGAGAAAGAGATCCAGACGGCTGGGAGCTTGAACTTGAGAGGTCAGGGGTCATGGGACACAGCAGGTCAATATGAAGATGACAGGTCAGTGCCACTGCTGGATAAGCCAGAGCTGTATGTGTCCAGGTCATAGAGGTTGATTGGAGTGGCAGGAAAGTGTAAAGAGGTCAAAATGAAAACAAAAACAAAACAAAGGAGGAGACGGGCCAGTCAAGCTTAATTCAAAAATATTGTCAGTGTTGATTTAACTGTGGGAGAGTAAACATGGAACAAAAAAAAAGATGTAAAGAAGTACTTGAGAGAGATTTTGGGTATTAAGTGAGAGGACCTCTAGTTCCAGTCCTCAGACAGTGTTAACTCTTGGTAACTACAAAGGATAGGTTCTGGAAAACCAACATTTGCTTCTTATAGATGTGCCAAATACTTGCTCATAGGGCAAGGCAGATATGACATGGCAGCTCTGCAGCCCCCTATCAGGAACAAAACAGACAAATTGGCCTTGGCCATGTCAAAATCATCTGGCCCTGCGGCTGCAGATCTCACTGGCCTACTCCTCTTAGCTCAATACTGACTCATTAGTCCTCTCATCTTGCTCTCTGAGGACCTGTGACCCAAGTTATTGTCTGGCATGGGCCTATCCCAATGAGAACCCCACAAGTGAACAAAGCCTTGTCATTAACTCTGGCTCGGCTGTCCCCCCAGCCATGATGGGCAGCCTGGCAGCCTGTCTGAGGGTCAGACAAACACAATGCACCTTTCGTCAGCTTTAACCCCACTGACGACCACTACCCTGCTGACCCACCATCTCAAGGGGACAGGGAATGACACACTATTTACAGGCAACAGATGAGCAGTGTCCATCCACCTGCTCCTGTGCAAACACAGATGTGTGATGAACTGCAGTGAGCCAACACTAAGAGCATAGTGAAGGGTGGTGAATGCAATAATGTGGCAAGGCAGTTGTTTTGTGTAATCATTCTCTGAGTCAATAAACCAATAACAAGAAGCTAAGAACACACAGACATGTTGAACTTAATAAGCAGTGTAGTGGTGCCTATATGTGAGTATGATGCTGCCTTCTACTGATTCTAACTCACTGATGTAAAATTAATCTGAAATTAATCCATGTTAAGAATTAGCTAAAGTCCATTAAAACCTCCATCACCACACTTAGAAAATATACTGTTAAATGTAGTTGTTAATCTATAGAATTAGCAGGCCTTTTATCCAATTTAAGCGATTAGCTTGGGACTATGGTCAGAAAAGGTTTTGAGAGTATATTTCCAGCTTGTAAACAACATCTCCTGAACAGGCTAAACACAAACCAAGCAGAGTAGGGACAAACAGCAATTACATCATCCAGATTTGTCTAATTGTGAGCAGATGTAAAATGTACCAAATTCCTCTTTCACCCATTGATAAAACAATTTATTTTGCAAAAGTACTGATCTAGTCTTGCCTTGCACTGAAGAATGTGGTTATAAGTAATCACGCTGACAATAAACTCAGTGCATCATTAGCAACAAATGTTGGAACACCTTTTCTTTAACTGCCAAACATAACACACATAACACATAACATATTATCATTCTCAAGACATCATATAGGCTTCTGAGCAGAGGCAGTGTATAAGACAGAGTACACTGAATGAGTGCAGTGACATGAATGAAACTACTGGAGATAAAACATGTTGAAGGCTTTTAAAAAAGACTGCAGACACTGAGAACTACTAAGACAGCATGATGATACATGGTGCTCAAGATTTCTTGTTTGTGCTTTGCAGTGGCTGTTTAACAGCCTGTGCATGTTGGGTAAACACACACATGCAGCACTAGCACCACCCTTTGGACAAAACTCATATAGCAGTCAGTCTATGGAGGAAAAAAAACATTCAAAATCCATTGGTTACAGTATTTTTTTCACAGCAGGCACATTAACTGTGTCCTAACTCGATAGCTCAACAGACAATCCCCTCGACCTCATGCCTTGGTTTTTGCTCTGATATGCATTTTCATGATGTTAGACCTTATACCAGTGCTTCTCAAATTTTCTGTTACGCCCCCCCAGGAAGAAGTAAACATTTCGCGCCCCCCCAACTCTCCGCTGCGACTGTAAATAGTATCATTTGTCTATAAAATTGTTATAAGTACACCTCTGCATAACATTGTATCCTTATTAACATTAAAGAAAACAAAAAAAGAAAGAAATATAGATCAACTTACAACAAAGAATAACTTTATCAACATTCACAAAGCGGGACGATTGTTGGCAATATTCGGCATGTTTTCACTGAAAAAACTCAAGCGGCTTATCTGCGTGATTGGGGTGTAATGTCTTTAAGTGACGCCTTAATTTATTTGGCTTCATGCTGTCCGCTGCCAACATTTTTAGACACAGTAAACATACCGGTCTTTCCTTGTCTCCCACCGTAGTCACAGTGAAGCCAAGCGCTACATACGCTTCGTATGTATACCTGGGGTCACACGCGCCCCCCCGGCATCGCTCCGAGCCCCCCCAGGAGGGCGTGCCCCACTATTTGAGAAGCACTGCCTTATACAGACAGGTGTGTGCTTTTCCAAATCATGTCCAATCAATTGAATTTACCACAGGTGAACTCCACAAGATGTAGAAATATCTCAAGGATGATCAAGAGAAAGTGGAGCAATCTGAGCTAAATTTCAAGTGTCATAGCGAAAGGTCTGAATACTTATGTCAATTAGATATTTCAGTCATTTCTTTATTAGTGAATTTACAAAAATCTCAAAAATCTTCTTTTTTCTTTCTGATTATGTGGCAATAAGTGTAGACTGACTAAGGAAAAAAATGTTTTTGAAAAATATTTTTTTACTTTAGCATAAGGCTGCAACAGAACAAAACTTTAAAAACTGAAGGGGTCTGAATACTTTCCAAATACACTATACAGTTCTTTATGCATTCTTACCTTTCTCACTTTTCCAAGTATTATTCAATTTTGAGTATGCTGTTTAAGTATATTATTGTTATAAAAACAAAGGAGACAGTTAAACTGCAAAAACAGTATACTATGATGTAATAGAGATATCACGTTCACATTCAAAAACAGGATGGATGCAAGGTCACAGTGACCTTGACTTCTGACCTTGAATCACCAATATTTTAGCAGTTCATCAGAGTAAGATACCTTGGAGAAAGACTGTTGATATTCAAACTCAGCAGCAAAACAAACTCATCCCTCCCTTCAGTGCTCCTTCAGAAGCTCCACCCCCCCAAACTCTTGAACATGCATCGCCAAGGAAACCCACACAACAACTGGCCGAGGGGGAAAATGCGTCTGCTCTTTCACAGCTGAAGCAAAACAAACATGATATAAAATGTCATCAAAGGAATGACACATACACAAACACAGCATCTGCAACCTAACAGTGTAAAAACTAACAAGAGTTAGTGGCTTAGATTGTTTTAACAGAATTAAAGTGACCGCAGACAGACCTGTAAATTTGCAGTTTAGCTAACTAGGAGGTAACTTCACCTGGCAAAAATAATGCATCAACTGTGCTTGCAAACTTTTGTTTTCAGATTTTGATGTCTGTAAAAGCCTTCACAAATGTTGTAAAGACAAGTAGCACAATACAGCACAAACAACAACAGAGCACTTTGGCTTTGTTTACATTGGCTGCAGTGAAACTAAAACTGACCCACTGGCTCCGTGAAACAGAAAAACTATTGTTATAGACCTGTCAAGCTGAAACAGAGCAACTTCTGCATCTGTTTTCAGGCCTTTCAGCTCCTGGAGGTCTCACCCCTGATGGAAAGTCTAGAGCTGCTCTATATGAAAAATGCCTTGAGATAACTTCTTTTGTGATTTGGCGCTATATAAATAACATTGAATTGAACTGAATGCTTGGCTAAGTTGATTGAGACTGTAATATCCTTGTGTCTATGGGAGCTTGTCAGGTATAGTAATAAACTGTGTAAGGTTCTAAGGCTGCCCCTGAAATGTCGCCAATTCGATACATTAGTCAGGAGTAACCTGATCTGACTCACAGAATGTCACTGGATGAGTCGTTACACTTTTTTTTTTTTTAGCTGCCTCACAGTTCACACACAGAGTACTGCAGGAGCAACAGTGTGACAGGCTGTAAACAAGCCAATGAATGACAATGAATGAATAATTACATGTTCGACTGTTTCCAAGCTATTACAATATTCGCATTTTCCAATGCTTGCAAGTGCCTCGGTCCTGACCGCATCACTGTCGTGCTCAAATGACGTTAAAGCACACCCTCGAGTATAATATTGTGATTATACAACTATTATCAACAAAGTAAAATGTATAATCAAAATCTGTTCATGTTGAGAAGCAATTTGCTCTCAAAATTAAAAGGTTTTGGCAAGTGAATTAGAATTACAAATTACTTACACTGCTATTAGTTGTATTGCTGTGTTAGCAGCTAATACTTTAATTATCACTACTATCATTACTACTGCTGTATTACTGTATTATCTCACCTTACATCTGATATGGAACCTGTGTTATGCTATGTTCTTCTTTCGCTATTCTCTACCCCCTCTCCCCCCCTCTCCCCCTCTCTCTCTCCTTCTTAACCCAACCGGTCGAGGCAGATGGCCGCCCACCCTGAGTCCGGTTCTGCTCGAGGTTTCTGCCTCTTAAAAGGAAGTTTTTCCTTGCCACTGTCGCCTAGTGCTTGCTCATGGTGGGATTTGTTGGGTCTCTCTCTGTAAATACCTATTTTAAAGAGTACGGTCTAGACCTGCTCTATATGAAAAGTGCCTTGAGATGACTGTTGTTGTGATATGGCGCTATATAAATAAAACTGAATTGAATTGAATTGAATTGAAGTGTTTTTCCCATTTCCATGGAAATACATGGGGTCTGACTAATAACTGGAACACAATCAGTCACGTCAGTGGACTCCTATGTGTAATGGAACCGAGTTTACCACTACGGCAAATAATCAGACCCTTAGTAACGATCTAGCAACCTCTTTTTTACTTCTGCTGTTTTCCCTCATTTCACCTACTTTCTTTTGGATACTATAATAATGTCTTCCTGTAGTTTCCCTGTTCCATAACTCCTGCCATTTCCTTATCACCTCTGATTTGATAATGCTTTTAACCTCATCCTTACTGTAATTTATGGCAGTACAGCTTACATATGCGTCTCAGTGACACTTTCTCCTCGTGCAGTGTGGCGGACTGCTGGTGCCATGGGGCTGGGTTGGCCTGCTGGAAGCCCGTTTTGGTGTGTGTGCCTCTGTGTGGTAATTGTTTATATTCTATGCTGCAGTGTTGTTCGGCAGCAGTTTGGTAATTTTCGAACCTGGCGTGACCTGCTCCTGTTTAAGTTATTTAACTATTTCCTGGGGTGAAACACCCCGTTGTCGGGCAACACATCCCCATTTTCCACCCTCCACTTTCCACAGACTTGGTGTTGCCGGCAGGATTACCATACTTAAAGTGGCAGAGACATGTTTTGTTTTTGTTTTTTTGATTGGGATTTATTTATTTATTTTTCTCTTTTTTTTTGGTAGTCATTTTTATTTGTGCAGTGGTAGAGCCAGAACAGCAGTGTCCAGTCCAGGTTTTTTGTAGGGGACATGGAAGAGGAGATCCAGCACCACAGGAAGCTGGTTTTGCAGCTTAAGGCGGACAACGAGCAACTCCAGCAGGAGTGTGCTGTTTCCCTGGTGGGCCCTAGTCACTAGCTCCTTGGGTCCAGTTAGTAATGCCCCGTCCGCAGGTGCCGCTGCTGCTGTTACTTAACGGTTGGTTGTGATCCCAAGAGACCGTAAGTGTCCTATGTTTAATGGTAAAACAGGCATAGGTATTGCTGAATGGGTGGAAGAAGTACAGGCGTGTGTGTGTGTGCCCGCCACCTTTCTGCTGCAGATCAAGCCCTATTTATTTTTGATCACTTGGAGGGAGAGGCAAGGGAGGAGATCAAGTTTCACCCTGGTGAGGAGTGGAGAGACCCAGCCCGGGTTCTCACCATCTTAAAGGAACTGTATGGGTGCAGCCAGTCATATGTCACCCTACAGCAGGCTTTCTTCTCCCGGCACCAACAGGAAGGTGAGACACTACAGGAGTTCTCATTATCGCTTATGGCTTTGATGGCACAGGTTGAGCAGCATGCACCTGACGGAATGCCCAATGCTGACATTCTTCTCAGAGACCAGTTCATTGAGCATGTCCTTGACAGTTCCCTCCGTCGGGAGCTCAACCAGTTGGTTCGTTGCAGGCCCACCATCACCCTGTTGGAGCTGCGTACCGAGGCAATTAGATGGGAGAGGGAAGGCCCTCCAGGTGGTGCTAGGGGTCATAGTTCTTCGCTGCCAACAGCCTATAGCCTCCAATATGGAGTGCAGGGCCACCTTCAACAAGTCCCTCAGATTGCTCCCTAAGGGCCAGGGCTGAATGAAGTAATGAATCTCTTGAAGCGTCAGCAGGAACAGCTGAATCAGCTTGCTCAGACCGTAGCTTCTTTGCAGGCCCCTCGCTCCAAGGGTCCAGTGTGTTGTTCTGGCCCTGTAAATTGTAGGAGGTGTAGACAGCCTGGCCATTTTGCCAGAGAGTGCGACGGTGAGCAGGCTTCCCCCCGTCGGCGCGTTAATTCAGTCACTGGTTTCAACCCAAATGCTGCCATGCCCTCTCATTCTTCCCAGCAGTCGGGAAACTGAAGCCTGCTGAGCTGCCGAGCCACAGCTCAGCTGGGGAGTCTACAGGCTCACAGCCAGGTGCAGCGGCCGAGTTGATTGCTCCTTGTCCAAACATTAATGTGTCCATTGGAGAAGTCAATGTTAAATGTTTGGTCAATACTGGTTCTATGGTATCCACCATCACTAAAAGTTTCTTTTTGGCCCAGTTTGCACCTTGGGGCCATGATCGCCTCTGCTCTTGTCAGTGGTTACCGCTGCGTGTGGCTAATGGCCTAACCATTCCATATATTGGTTACTTGGAGCTGGATGTGGAATTGTGTGGCAAGGTGATGCCCTGCTGTGGGATTCTTGTGGGAAAGACCCCCCTGGTGCTGCATCCTCTGTCCCTGGGATCCTGGGGATGAATGTAATCTGCAGATGTTATCAAGAGTTATTTGTTGTGTTTGGGTCTACCCTGTTTGAGTCACCCCCTGTGTCGGGGGGTACCTGGTCCGGTCGTGGCCGCCCTCCAGTAGTGCCACCAGTCTGCCACCCAGGTTGAATGGAGCCTCACTGGCACAGGTCAGCTGTGGCAACTGTGTCCTCCCAGGCAGCCACCCCTTCAGTAGTTGACAGGAGTCCCTGCTGCACAAGTATGATTCGGTCTTTGCAGACCATGATGGGGATTTGGGATGCACCAATCTCATTTTGCATGAGATACCTCTGCTCGACAATGTCCCCATCCGGCAGAGGTATTGGCTCGGAGGCAGTGAAGGTGCATATCAACCAGCTGCTTGAGGCCCAAGTCATCTGGGAGAGCAGTAGCCCGTATGCATCCCCCATTGTTTTGGTGAGAAAGAAGGATGGGAGCTTGCATTTGTGTGTGGACTACTGCCTCCTAAACAGCAAAACCAGAAAGGATGCTTTCCCACTGCCTCGCATTGAGGGAAGCTTGGATGCCCTTTGTGGTACCCATTGGTTTTCCACCATCGACCTTGCCAGTGGGTATAATCAGGTGCCAGTGAGCAGGACCGTCCCAAAACTGCTGGCATATTTGGGACATATCATCATTTCAGGCCAGGGAGTTTCCACTGATCCCAAGAAGGTTGAGGCCGTGGCTAACTGGCAGCACCCCTGTCACCTCTCAGAGCTGCGCTCCTTTTTGGGATTTGCAAGTTATTATCGGCATTTTGTTGAGGGCTTTGCCAAGTTGGCCAAGCCCTTACATCAGTTGGTGGCTGCCCTAGCAGGCACCAAGTACAAGAAGGAGTCAAGTCAGTCTCTGGGTGCAGTGTGGACGTCTCAGTGTGAGGAGAGCTTCAGGGCTTTGAAGGCCAAGCTGGTCTCAGCCCCAGTCCTGGCTTATGCAGATTTTTTGCGTCCCTTCGTTGTAGAGATCGATGCCAGCCATAGTGGGCTTGGCGCTGTGCTCTCTGAGGAGACAGACAGTGGTGTGAGACCAGTGGCTTATGCCAGCAGGGGTCTCTGGCCCACTGAGCACAATATGTCCAACTACAGCTTTATGAGGCTGGAATTTCTTGCGCTCAAAGTGGGCCATGACTGAGAAGTTCCGGGAGTATCTGTTGGGGCACAAGTGTATTGTGTACACTGATAATAACCCATTGAGCCATCTCCAGTCAGCTAAACTGGGGGCTGCTGAGCACAGGTGGGCGGCCCAGCTTGCTTCGTTTGATTTTGAAATCAAATACCGTTCAGGCCACAGTAATAGAAATGCAGATGTGTTGTCACGACAATATCTGCCTAACTTCCCTTCGGCCACTCCATCTTTGCCGGGCACTTAGGTTCCCAGCAGCATTCAGCAAAGTTTACATCCTACATTTTGATCCTGTTGTGTCTGCCAGTCAATCTCTGGTCTCTGTTCTTCCATCTCACTGCACCTCTGATCTCCGTTCTGCGCAGGAAGAAGATCCCCTGCTGCAGGAGGTGTTGGTTTTTCTGGCAACATCTTCTGTTTGGCGTTCTCAGACCAAGGCAGGAGTTTTGAGAGTTCCCTGATCCACCAGCTCTGCTCTTTGTACAGTGTGGCGAAGTCCCATACTACCCCATACCATCCAGCAGGTAATGGTCAATGCGAGCGGTTCAATCGAACTCTCCATAACCTCCTGCGTACTCTGCCAGCCTCCCAGAAATGGGGCTGGGCTTCCTGTCTGCCTTTAATCCCCTGTCCCTATTCCCTTGACTGTGTTCTCTATTACCCAACCAAAGCTCTTGAACTGCTGTTTAACTTTTTCTTGGCAAGGTTGCAGTACACTCTGAGTAGGATGATTCTCTTCATGGCCCTTTAAGTTTGCTCAGTATATTAATGCTATTTGCTCTCGTCTGATTTCCAGTGGCATTTCGTTCATTTCCACCTGCAAGACTGAAACTATTCTTTTCCTATTCTTACTGATAATAATCTGTCTGTTAAGAAGTTTTTCACCCATCTAAACATCCTCCCTCTTATTCCCATCCTATGTAACTTTATCATTAACCCCTGCCTCCACATCATATAATATGCTTTCTCAACATCGAAAAACACAGCTACCACACTCTTTATTTGTTTGAGCCTTCCTGATCTCATTTTCTAAACAGAGAGCTGGATCAACCATGCTCCTTCCTTTCCTAAATCCACTCTGAAAATTCTTCAGAAGCTCCTTTGTCTCTATGTGATACTTTAACCTCTCATTTATATTTTTTTTCTGTAACTTTACCTACATGTGATGTTAGAGCAATGGGTCTATAACTTTCTGCTAGGCATGGGTCTTTACCTGCCTTACATATAGGGACAATAACAGATTCCTTCCATAGATTCGGTAGACATCCCATTTCCCATACTTTATTATACAATTTTAACAATATACCTATACTTCTATCATTTCTTTTAACATGCAATAACTTATTTGATCCTTACCTGGAGTTGTTTTTCCTGACTTGTCCAATGCCTTATTTAATTGCGTTATAGTAAACATCATATTTATTGCATCTCCATTTTCCCTATCCTCTTGCAGTACTTCTATACTCCTTGCTATTGTCCTCTCTCTCTCTCTCCTTTCTTCATTGCTCAAATTTTCATTGCTATGGATCTTAACAAATGCCTTTGCTAGTAATTCTGCTTTATCCTTCCTTTCTATTATTACCTTCCCTCCATCTTTCATTATTGGATATCCATATTCTTTCCTATTTCCTGACATTCTCTTAATCATACCCCATACACGGTCTTATGGTTATGCTGTGTGCATTGAAATCTCCACACCAGATAATATTACCTCTCCAACATTCCAGTATTGTTTCTAGTTTCCCTTTTTCTAACTTTTTACATGGATTATAAAAATTTACTATCTTTAACCAATCTTCCTTGCTCCATACCTCAATGACTACTGCTTCCAATTCTTGTGCTGTTTTTAATTCTCTATACTTTAATAAAGATAGTACATCTTCCACCATTACCGCTGTCCCTATCTTTGCGTATAGTAGTGTAACCTTTAATAATGAAATCCAGAGTTTGCTTAAGCCATGTTTCCTGAATGCATATGATATCTGGTTTCCTTTTTAACTTCTCTATATAACCCTTAAACTCCTGTTCATTTGCTATCAGACTTCTGGCATTCCATTGGAGTAAAAACATTAAGGTATTATATGAGAATTTGCCTCTGAGGTTCCTTCTCCTTGACTGAGATCTGCGTGTATCTTTTCCTATGATTCCTCTTTCATGTTTTGAACTTAGTCGCTGCCTTAACTATGATTTTGATTTTTTCTGTCTTGGTTTTTGCTTGCTCATGACATAGGCTAGAAAGAGCACTAACTTGTCCATTGATATTCCTGTATTTCAGTTTTCCACTTGTCCTGATCCTGTACCTGTTTCATGCTTTCTCTGACTAACACCTAACAGTGAAGGGAGAGAGGACCCTTCACTGTTAGGTATTCTCACTGCTTCGGCATATGTTACTCTCCAATCTAACCGAACTTGTTGAATCTCCACTGCCTGCTTCCTGACTGAACACCCACCATAGGCTGCTGTGTGGTTTCCACACAGCAGCCTATGGTGGTTAGCTATGGTGGTTACAACATATGGTGGTTACAACATTTAATCTTGTCCTCAGTGCCACATTTTCCATATGCATGTTCTCCTCCACACCTTCCGCACCTCTCTTTTCCTCTGCATACATTAGCAGTATGACCGTACCGCTGACATTTATAGCATCTGATGGGAGGAGGTACATAAGCTCTAACATAAAAGCTCATGTAGCCTATCATCACCTTTGCTGGCAGTACCTCTTCACTGAACTGTAACAGTACTGACTCACTGTCAACTTTCTCTCTGTTTCTGTAGGCCTGCAACAGTCTAATTCCTGTGACTGTTCCTCCTTTCATCACTTTTTTCAACTCATCCAAGTTTTCCCTGATGGGGATTCCTGTTATCACTCCCCTAGCCCCTCTAGCCTCTCCAACCAACCTTCTCTCCACTACTTCTTTTTTACACACAGTTTGCACCTTCATTGCTTTATTTCTCTGCTCAGCACTCTTGCATTTCACCAACAAACTGCCATCATGTAACATTTTCGCCATTTCGATATCCCCAACCGCCTTCTTCAACTAGAATCGTCATTTAGAAATGAGATCGCATTGAGCTCTGAATTGAGATCGCAATTTTAAGATAATCTCCTTGATGTGTTGTTGTTCCATGTGATGTTCCATTGACTGTGTTACTCAATATTACTTTGTACATATTTTTAAATGATGCTTTAAAACTCAAAAACTGACCTTATCCAGTTTGAACCCTTTCATTCATACATAATAGCTGGGAAGAAATAAATTATAAGCAAATACAAACCAAAAAATGTTTTGGAATTATTGTTCCTGTTTCTGTACTGAATTTTTAGCCTCTGAATAACTGCAATGTCTCCTTGAATATGTTTACATAAAATGTTCCTTTTGTCTTGATTTCCTTCGTGATGTATGGTGGATCATTCCATTTTTATGTAGGTGGATAAAAGTGTCTGTTCTGAGTATGAAATTTTTTGCCGTAATAATATGTTCAAAATTTACATGCTAAAAAGTGGGTTGCAATGTTTTATTATTGCAGCTTGAATAAAATGCTGTGCCTTGAAATTGTCTGGGTTTGGTGTTATGAACTTAAATAACCCAGCTGCAGTCTTCTGGGAATTATTTGACAATATACAGTGAATTCAGGTTGCTTCACTTCTTCACATTTTGTTATGTTGCTTTAAAATTGCATGCAAATTTCTTAAAATTTAAATGGAATACTTTCTGATGGCATTGTAATAGCATACAGAGTCACATAATAAAAATCTACCTATTTGTACTCAGATGTCAAATAATGGTCTGAAAAATCTACCAGGAAGTGTGGGAGATTTGTAGGAGCCCCACCTGTGGATCAACCAGGCTAAACTTAGTTGTTCCAGATGAATCAACTGCAACTCTCTCATTATCTTATTCTGTCATGCTCTTAGTTAATTCACACTCTTCCATGCTCTCTCACTCTGTCTGCTAACACCAGCCTAATTTTGGTTTTGATATCAATAAACAATACACGAAAAATCCTCAGGTTACTCCTCATAAGATCCTTGGCAGCATGATTAACTTCCTGAGGTGGAAATGGCCATTATGGAAAACACAAGTGTATACGTTTCTCTTAGACAATTCAAATTTTGTTTTTTACATTTTCATTATAAATGTTATAAATGTTTTCTCTCTCACTTAGATGCTGTGACAGCTTCTGAGGTTGAAGCCTCAGATAAAACCTGACTGTGCAACGCAAGAGATCAGGATGGAGGTGGGAGAAGCAGAAGGCCCAAAAAGGGGGACTGGAAATGTTCTTCTAATGCTGTGTTCTAATGTCATAGTCTAATATCAGGTTCTGTTAAATGGTTTTTATTATTTTCATTATTCCATTCATTCAACATGCAGTTTTGTAATCCTTTTTTTTCTTCAAGATCTCAATAAATGTAAGTACTTGAAATGACTCATTACTGCTACTTTCAAGATGTGCAATTATTCTGCATAAGCATTTACCCAGAAAATATGGCCTTTTAGGACCCATGCAGGGCTACGGCAGGCAGAAAACTGCCCAGAGTGTGCCTACAGTGCTCACGTTAGGATCCCTGTGGGGCCACTGTGGGCAGCCCACTGTGGCCCCATCACCAGCATGAATTGTGGGGCAAATGGGTGACCAGCCCTAAATGGCCTGCCCCACATAATCCCAGACCTGCCCCACATAGCCCTACACCTGCCCCACATGGGCCCCAAATGGGCATGTTTGCTGGGAAGTGAGTGAGTCCAGGTGCAGCAGAAAGCTGTATTCAGAAGGAACAATTCCTGTTGGGGCACTCGTAGCAGCAAATTCTTGGTTGTCAGTTGATTATTAATAATTAAGGGAATAATTATTAATATTCATGAAGTTATTATTAACATTTAATAATTTTGGGGCACCACCCTGTTATCAGGGGCTGACAGCCAACTATTAAGTTAGTCTCACAAAATGTTTGTTAATAAGTGTCAATATTAGGATAGTGACATTTCAAACACCAAAGGGTTGATAATGGCTGAGGGCTAGCAACAGCAACTTTAAGCAAATGAGCACTGAGTGTGCAAATGCTAGCAGCAAATGTTAAACTACTCAGAGTAAACAAAGAAAACAGCAATAAACAACAAAAGAAAAAAAAACAGCGACACACTAGGTGTGGAAATACTGTCAGTGATACTCAAGCACACAAAATTAACAATGAGGTATGGAGATTCGCCGATGCAGCTTCAGTACTGTCTTGAAGGCTGGCAGGCCGTTATCTCGTTCCTGGAGTAATAATGGCGGCTGATTTCTTTGAGGCAGTGGAAGAAACAGCAGAGGTGGCTCAGTTAGTGGGAAAAACGTGGTCCGTTTCCTCCGATGAAATCCTTCATCCGTCTGCAGGTGGTTGGAAAATCAGCTGATGCGCAGCGGCTATCTCCTCCAGATCTAGTAACATTGAGTTACTAGATCTGGAGGAGAGTGTTACCACCACAGTGAGTGTTACCACCACAGTGAGTAGGTTCATGTACAGACTGTGTAAACCCAAAAGTAGCAATAAGTTCTAGAAAGGCTTTATTTAGAGGATCAGAGGCCTTATTTAGGTGAATGTTAAAATCACCCATAATTAGAATTTCATCAGTATATGTGACATGTGACATGATATAAAGTCTCCAAATTCTTCTAGAAATTGGGAATAGGGGCCAGGTGGTCTGAAAAGTACCACAAGGTGGAGTGGTTGGAATCTATTCTCCTGGTGAGGGAAATCTACTGGAGAAGGTTAGAAGAGTTAGAAGTGACATTAAGAGCTGAGGTTAGACCAAACAAAGACTTATTAATTAAAGCAACGCCCCCAACTTTTTTCGTAGCCCAAGCAACATGTACATTGGTATACTCAGGAGGGGAAGCTTCATTTAATGGTAAGAGCATATCCGGTTTAAGCCATGTTTCAAATAGACCAATCATATCCAGACATTTATCAGTAATGCCTTAGTAGATAGTGATCTAATATTTATGAGGCCAAATTTGAGGGTCTTATTGAGCCTAGAGCTACCAGTGGCAGGCTGGCATGGCAAAGTACTGGTAGATGAAGTATTGCGGCCCCAGAAAGAAGTGGGTAATGGGTGGGTATGGGTAAACTAATTGATGCTGACACATCTTTCTGGCAAACTCAAACATCCTGGCTAAACTAGCTTTGATGACCTCAGACTGCTTCAGTCTAATATTGCTGGTGCCGACACAGATGACAATGTTGCTATAGCTGGGTGTGGAATGTACCTGAGCCCCCTGTTTCTCCCTGCGTGATGCCAGCACCCTAAGATTATCCTCTATGTTGGAAGCTCTGGCCCCAGGTAGGCAGTAAACATTGGCTGACAAAGCTAACCTAACATTGCAAGTGATGGAGTACCCTATGACTAAAGTGCATTGTTTAGCCCTGTCAGCGGGAGCGAGACACACAGGCGAACAGGACTACCAACGGGGCTGGCAAGGGTCAAAAACCAGTTTGCAGTCAGGAGAGGCAACTGCAGACCAGGCCACACAACTGGTTGCTTGCTCTTGCATGCCCCTCCCCACCAACTGACAGGGACGAACTCTGCACACACTGCCAATGAGGTAGCCCTAACAGGCTCACTGTCAAGCCTGTGGCTAACGCTATCTGGAGTGCCATAGTAGTAGTTACTTTAAGCTAGGTGGAACAGACGAGAAGATGAGGGTATAAATTAAGATAGGCTAATGAGGCTACAAATGGCTAAGCTAAGCTAAATAACAACGAACAAACTAGAGTCTCACTCTAAGAAAGTGACAATAAACAGGTAGCAATCAAAACTAAAATAGAATAGTACAAAGCAGCAGCAGATGTGTAACCAAAAGACCTCAGGACCAAGAAAGTGAAGAGAGTGAGAGAAGCAGAGAGCAAGTGTCAGTCTCACAGAATCACAGCGTACAGCACAGGTAGCTTCACAGCGTCAGAGGAGGACTAAAGCATATAAGTACTTTCTGACTGGTTTGGTTGTGTTTCTCAGTATGTATGCAGTATCCTTAGAGGTTTAACACACATTGAGGTTACCAAATCACCTGCTTGGCAAGCTCTCTAAAATTAAGTTTACTTCCTCTTCTAAGAATGTATCCCTTTTAATAAACATTAAGATGCATTGGCTGTTTCAGTTTAAACAGTGTGATGATGTGTGGGGGTGAGGTATAAATGTTTCTGACAAGAAGTTCTTGTAATAGGGCCAGGCTTAATTTTAGAGGATACTTATGCCGCTTTTCCATTACACAGTTTTAGCACTACTCGCCTCTACTTGACTCTACTCAGTCGTTTTTGAGTACCACCTCAACGTGGGCAGGTTCGTCATAGCAAGGCGGCCCAAAACTCCCGTGATGTGATTTGTATGTGCTGTCGCTGTCACTGTTGCCAGGTTTTAAAAATGGCGGGTTTGATTTTTGTGAAGGAGTCGCTCTCATGACTCATCCAGTGACGTCACTCCCTGGCTAATCAGTGGCCTGCAGTCTTTTGACGTCACATTTTCAGCTTGACTCAGCTTGCTTGGATCCCCGGCAGAGTAGGTACTAAAAAAGTACCAGGTATCAAGTACTACCACCCAATGGAAAACCCTACAAACCGAGTAGAGTCAAGTAGAGCCACTAGTGGAAAAGGACCTAAAGAGAAGGTAACACATGTGGGAGAACTAATCTACTATTCTACAGATCACCTGACACTGTAGCAAACAGATATAAATTTATTCAGAAAGCTCTCATTGTAGGGCACGACCTCTGTAGAGGACCAGTGATATTGATTTTGATACCAAAATCAATCCAATTAGTCAAATATCTGAAGCTGCAACTTCCAATTCAAGGGATCTGGTTCTCTGACTGGGTCTGCATATAGATTATTTTAGTAACTATTTTTTACTAACATGGAATTAATGATAAAATAAAGATGTAAAGATTATCAAACTAGCAGGAACGTGATATGGTGATAGTGAATAGGTTTAGGCTATGGAATGTATATTACTACAGAATCCTGGGAAGTGTCTGAGGGAAGAAAAAAGAGACTTATTCTGGCATCAATCCAGTCATGAGCAGGTAATGCAATGTTTAGCCTACTTGAGCTGTCTTGACAATAGCAGCAGAAGAACATAGCATAACACTGGTTCCATATAAAAAATGTAAAGTGATACCAGTAATACAGTAGTAGCAATGATAGTAGTGATAATTACAGTATTAATTGCAAACGTAGCAATAAAACTAGTAGCAGTACAAGTAATTTCTAATTATAGCAGAAGGTGTTGAGTGGGCTTGTAGGAGCAGCAGGCAACTTGTCATCGCAGGTCAGACTCTACAGAAGTACCTGCAGAAAGTGACAGAGGAGGAGAGAGAGCCGGAAGAGCACACGACTATGGGAAGGGGAAGATATTGAGTTAGTAACATGTAACATGGGATATGAATCCATACTGAGCGGAGAGAGAGAGAGAGAAAAGCTCAATGTGTCATGGGGAATCTCCCGGCAGTCTAGGCTTATTGCAGCATAACTATGGGGATGGTTTAAGCCTGAGCCAACCCTAACTATAAGCTTTATGAAAGCTACCTAGTTCCTGTCAGTAATCGTGCTGCAACATTTTGGATCAGGAGTCTTTAGAGACTTGTTGGGGCAGCCTGATAATAATGAATTGCAGTAGTCCAGCCTGGAAGTAACAAATGTATGGACTCATTTTTCTGCATCCTTTTAAGAGAGAAAATGTCTAATTTTGGCAATATTACGCAGGTGAAAGAAGGCAGTTCTAGAAGTTTGTTTTATGTGTGAGTTAAAGGACATATCCTGATCAAAGATAACTCCAAGATTCTTTACAGTGGAGCTGGGAGCCAGGGCAATGCCATCTAATGGAACTACATCATTAGAAAATGTATTTCTGATGTGTTCGGGACCAATTGCAATGACTTCAGTTTTATCTGAGTTCAATAGTAAAAAATTGCTTGTTATCCACGTTTTAATGTCCCTAAGACAAGCCTGGAGTTTGGCTAACTGATTGGTTTTGTTAGGCTTCATTGACAGATAAAGCTGTGTATAATCTGAATAACAATGGAAATTTATGGAGTGATTCCTGATAATATTACCCAAGGGAAGCATATACAAGGTGAAGAGAACTGGTCCAAGCACTGACCCTTGTGGAACTCCATATCTAACTTTTGTGCGCCTGGAGGAATTGTTGTTAACATGCACAAACGGAAGCCTATCAGAGAGATACCAGTTTAGTGCGGCACCTTTAATGCCAATAAAATGCTCCAGTCTCTGTAAAAGGATGTGATGGTCAATCATATCAAAAGCAGCACTGAGATCAAACAAGTACAGAAACAAGTCTGTTGTCTGATGCAGTTAGGAGATCGTTTGTAACTTTTACAAGTGCTGTCTCTGTGCTACGATACAACAACCTAAATCCTGACTGAAAATCCTCAAATAAACTATTATCTTGTAGAAAGTCACACAACTGTTTTGCAACTTCTTTCTCCAGGATTTTAGAAAGAAAGGGGAGGTTAGATATAGGTCTGTAGTTGGCTAGTATGTCTGGATCAAGAGTGGGCTTTTTTAGAAGAGGTTTGATTACAGCTTGCAGTGGCACTCATTTTGCTCTTCTTTCTTTACTGTACCACTTCTAGAGTCAGTCGAAAAAACACTCTTTTTCCACGCGAGCGACGAGACATGACAACTTCCTTTGTCTTTTAAAATGTTTACTTAAAAACAACAAAGTAAATTACAAGTCTGACGCACGGTCAAAAGACTGTGTTGCTTCCACCATGTTCTGACTCTCAAAAACGAAACTTAAGGTAAACACAGTCGGTTACCATAGTTACCACTATATGGTGACATCACATCATAGAGTTTATAACATAGAAACGTTTTTAACCTTTTACACATTACTAATTGCGTATTTTAAACTAACATACTCTAAGTCTTACATGAATTACAATGAAATTATTATCATTCATTTGAACTGTTTTTAAACTTAAATTATTATTATTTAACTGGCCCTTATTGGCCCTTACACAGCTACTTTATACTCATAGCCTGTTAACAAGGGCAGATGTAACATATCTAATACAGAACTGCAAATTAAGGGCAGAGCTTCCTTAAGCAGCCTAGTTGGGATGGAGTCTAAGATACAGGTTGAAGGTTTAGATGCTGAAATAGTTGATGTGAGCTGGGGGAGGTCGATGGGAGAAAAGGAGTCTAGGTTAGGTTTTGTAGCTGACTCTATGGATCCTGTGTTTTGACATAAATCAGTGCTGGTTGAAGGCAGGACGTGATTAATTTTGTCTCTAATAGTAGAAATTTTATCATTAAAAAAGTTCATAAAGTCATCACTGCTGAGGGTTATAGGGATTCATGGATCAACAGAGCTGTGACTCTCTGTCAGCCTGGCTACAGTGCTGATAAGAAACCTGGGGTTGTTCTTATCCTCTATCAATGACGAGTAATAGGCACTTCTTGCATTACAAAGGGAGTCTAAAGTAGTACGCGGGAGTCTGCAACACTGTCTGCGAGATGATCAAGCTGGGAGGGTGTAGCTTCTGCTAAATTGAGATAGGGCACTGGACTTAAGTTAGCGGGAATCATTTCCTTGAATTTAGCTACTGTACTATAAGATAGATTTCTAGTTAGGACATTTTTGCCTGTTTGTACGTAATCCAGCAATATGAATTCAAAAGTGATTAAAAAGTGGTCTGATAGAAGGGGGTTCTGTGAGAAGACTGTTACATGTTCAATATCAATACCATAGGCCAAAACAAGATCAAGGGTGTGACAACAGTGAGTGGGTTTATTAATACACTGAGAGAAGCCAATGCAATCTAGTAATGAGGAAAATGCAGTGCTAAGGCTGTCATTGTTGACATTCACATGAATACTGAAGTCACCTACTATAATGACTTTATCTGTTTTAAGTACTAAACTCGACAGGAACTCTGAAAATTCAGAGAAGAAATCAGAGTATGGGCCAGGAGGACGGTACACTACAACAAATAAGATTGGCTTTAGTGATTTCCACCTTGGGTGTGACAGGATAAGAACAAGGTTTTCAAATGAATTATAATCATATGTGAGGCTTTTGCATTTTGAAGTTCTTGCTCTGCATTGTAACTTTTATTCTTATATTGCATTTGTTTTACTGTATTTTAGCTTATTTTTGTTTTCTAATTTCTAAACTCCTCAACAACTATATCTAATTGTACTTGAATATCCGTTTATGTATTTCTTTTACATTTTGTCTTGATGCTTTTCAAGTTTTATGTGAAAGGTACTTTGAATTGCCTTGTTGAAATGTGCTGCACAAATACACTTGCCTTGCAGCTGTTTGACTCTCTCTCCTCCCGTCTGTCGTTTTTTGCTCTCTCACAGCGTGAACGCAATGCATGATGGGATATATTGCTTGGTTAGTGACCATCGGTTGTTCACTACTTTTCACGATGCATTGTGGGATACTTTGAGTCCACTATATAGGGTGTAATAATTCTCACTATACATTCAGACAGCACTACAAAATGGCGAACTCACTATATAGTGCACTATGTAGTGAGTAGTGATTAAATTCGGATACAGCCAGTGATTTCAACACAGGTCCTAGCACTACTGACTGTGGGAACTTGCTTTTCATGCAAGGCCCTCAGCCCACCCTGGCTCCAAACCTTAAAGACCCACTTGCAGGTTGGAGACCACAGTGAATCAATGTGTAAGGTGATGTAGAAACTTGATTTTCAAAAAAATCGACAAACCGGAAGGGACATAACACTTGTCTAGTTAGAGCAAGTTTAACATTAATAAATATGGATCCAAATGTGAGTTTTGAAAATAAAGAGGTTAAAAATATATATTCATATGACGGACCACAGCTGTATAATTCTGAGCCTGCTCAGTGTTCAGGAGAACAGGAACAGACCAGAGTCAGGAGAAATAACAGCCACAGGAGAGACACTGAGCTGTGGTGTGAGGAAAACAAGTGGAGGACTAGGCAGGAGTCTTGGTGAGTGAAGCTAACGACAGCTAACACTGCGTCCACATCACAACCAAGTGGCACCCTCCAGAGTTGAAAAATGAAGCCAATCCACAAGTGCCAAAAACTGCAATTCCTTGGATGTGCACTTGAGGCTGGTTCCAAAAGCGAGTCAGTCCCTATAGAGGGTATGCATTTACATCACTTCCCCCCCGGGACACAACGATACCAAATAAAAATATCATTACTGACAACCAGGGTACAAAATTAACCTATTGGCCTACCAGCCAATATATATTTAACCATTTCTATATGAATCAGAGCCAGATTAACACATTTCAAAATGTATTTATTTGAAATGGTAAATGAACTGTACTTAAATAGCGCTTCACACTACATGTCACATTCACCCATTCACACAGTGCTCTCTAACACATTCATACACCGATGCACACACACACCAGAGGCGATTTTGGGGTTCAGTATCTTTCCCAAGGATACCTCGGCATGCGCACTGGAGGAGCTGGGGATCAAACCACTGACCTTCTGGTTGGTGGGCGACCGCTCTAACCTCTGAGCCACAGCCGCCCAGGGGCCATTAGATTTAAACACAAACCAAAACTAAATATCATAGCAGATAATCAGCTTATAAAAAATCAGTTTACTGTCAGTTTACAGTATACAGTGTATTGACACAATTAAATATATGTATAATTTACTTGTACTTGATATTTAAGTACAGTACTTTTACTCAAGCACTATTTATTTAGGTGACTTTCACTTTTACCAAAGTAATATTTTACCACGATATCTTTACTTTTACTAAAGTACTTTCAAAGAGACTTTTGGGTACATCAGTTACCTTAAATGAGCTAACAAATCATGTAGATATCATAATCATGGATGCTTTTTAACAAATGAAGACAATAACATGTCAGTTATGATGAATATAGCTAAATGAAAGATGCTATCGTTAAGAGCTTTACTGATAAATAACGTTAGCCAGTACAGTATGTAACTTAAGGTATGATTTTTAACCAAAAATACAGCATAACTTAATGTTACCTGACACGATATGGGAACCGCAAATCCAGGTTTCGGTGCCTGGATTCCAGTTGTGTCTGCGCATCGCAGCGATCCATCTGCTTCTCTTTTCTGTGGTTTTCTATAGCCTGTAGAAAGACTGCTCTGACTCCTTCGCAAATCTGTTTGTACAATTGATTGCACAGCAGCTATGGAAAGCCCTTTGGGCATTTATTACATATCCTTGATATCAGGCGTCATTTTCCTTTAAGGCTCTAAGCCTTACTAGTAAGGCCTTATGCCGCACTAGTAGCACCAAAATCCCAACTAGTAAGACTTTCGGCGCACTAGTTGACGACTAGACCGAACTAGTAAGGCCCGAGGTCTTACTAGTTAACTAGTGAGCCTCAAAATCGCCTACATGTAAACTAGTGGCCACTTTTTCGCCTTACTAGTTAACTAGTAACGCACAATTCCCTGCACTAGTTAACTAGTGAGAGCCAAAAACGCTTACTAGTGCTACTAGTAGACCATTTGGACCTTACTAGTTAACTAGTTGAAGCCTCTTTGGCCTTACTAGTTAACTAGTTGAAGCCTCTTTGGCCTTACTAGTTAACTAGTGAGGCTACAAATGTTTACTAGTACAACTAGTAAGGTCCAAGTGGTCCACTAGTGGCACTAGTAGGGGCATTTTTGACCTTACTAGTATTACTAGTAAGGTACAAAAAGCATCACTAGTAACACTAGTAAGAGCAAAACTGTCCACTAGTTACACTAGTAGGGATAATTTGTCTTTACTAGTGTAACTAGTAAGGCTAAAAGTCTCTACTAGTTGAACTAGTAAGCCTCAAAATGCTTACTAGTCACACTAGTTGCACTAAATGCAAATTAGGAGGCAGGGACTTGAACCCTCCTATTGGCTCTCCAACTAGAATCCCACCCCTCCAAAATTTAACCCTTCAAGGCCTGATAAGCTTTCACTCTTGCTAACTGCCGACTCCTAGCTCACTGTCTTTGCAGAGTAAAGCATGCTCATTGTCAGAAGAATTATATTTACTATGAATGAAGCAATGAAACAAAAGTTATTTAACAGTTTTCCTGTTATGCTGAGTCACTGCTTACTTTATTTCTCCTTTTTGCCTTTGTAAAATAGAAACACAAAGCAACTGTATGTAGTCATTTACTATTGTGAGCAAGTTAAACAGAAAAGCAGCTCCTCCTGTTCGCTGCTGCTTCTTTCCTTCCTTTCAGCAGGGTCAGAGGAGGAAGAGAGGAGGATCTCAATCTCTAATTCAAAATAAAATCCTACAACAGTTACAGTGGAGCCTTTTTAAATGCAAACTTTGTAAGTAACCACATATTAATAATATACTATAGTATTGCAGATCAGTAGCATAACTCATTTAACATAACAAACAATAACATTAGAAAGATCGACTGCTCTTTGTTTAAAAACCCCATAATAAACAAAGAGCAAGCCTACATCAGAAATATACAACAAATATGAGAAAATAATAAAGTACAAGTCAATAAAATTCATAATACAACAGGAAATACCAGTCTTTCAAGCACATACAAGGCCAGGAACACCAGCCAATCAAAATCCTCGTCCCGCCCCCTTCATTTGCATGCAGCCTACTAGTGGCACTAGTGACACTAGTAAGGACAAAAATATCCACTAGTTACACTAGTAGGCATTTTTTGACCTTACTGGTATTACTAGTGAGGTTAAATAAAAGTGTTTACTAGTAGTACTAGTAAGCACAAAAATGCCTACTAGTAGCACTAGTAATGTGTCTTTGACTCTACTAGTACCACTAGTAAGGCTAAAAGTGCTTACTAGTACTACTAGTAAGCACAAAAAAGCCTACTAGTAGTACTAGTTGTGCTAAATGCTAATCAGGAGGCGGGTAGAAGAGTGCATTGAGGCTTTCTATTGGCTCTCAAGTTTCAAATAAAAAATGCAGACGAATCAGAGCTCAGGATTTTGGCCACTTCATTTGCATGTGGCGCACTAGTATTACATGTAGGCCTGATGAAATGCAACTAGTGACACTAGTGGCCGTACTGTGCAGCTTACATGTTAACTAGTAAAGGCCAAATTGGCCACTAGTGGCACTAGTAAGGCGTTGGAACCTTACTAGTAGTACTAGTAAGGCCAAAAATGCTTACTAGTAGTACTAGTAAGGCCAAAAATGCTTACTAGTAGTACTAGTAAGGCCAAAAATGCTTACTAGTAATACTAGTAAGGCCCAAAATGCTTACTAGTAATACTAGTGCGGACATTTTTTGCCTTACTAGTATTACTAGTGAGGTACAAAATGTGTCACTAGTAGTACTAGTAGGGGCAAAATGTCCACTAGTTGCACTAGTAGGAGTGTTTTGACCTTACTAGTGCTACTAGTAGTACTAGTGCTACTAGTAAGACAGGAACGGGGGCGTGAAAAGTGCCTATTTTAAAACAATTGGTTGAAGTTTTGACCAATGAGACTGATTTGCTCATTGACTGCGGAAGTTCAAACCCAGGCAAACATGGCGGACGCCGTTCTCAGACGTATTAGGAGACGATGTAGAACAATTGAACGAGCATATCATCAAGGATGTGCAGGTGAAAGAGAAGTGCAAGCTATCAACATATCTATTGCTAACATGAGAAGAGTTGAAAATAGTATAAGCGCCGAGACTGTGCGGGATGTGGTTCAGAGCCTCACAGACCTCCGATCTGTCATCGCTGCACCTCCAACTTCCGGTGCATTACCTGCGGGTTTCCATGCAGCATGTCGTTTGCATACAGGTAAGTTAGGTAGTAACTATTAATTAATGACTTATTTCGCCATCTCTGTTTGTCATATGGACCTCTTGGATTTTAGTGAAAGGGGATAAAGTCGTTCTTGACGAGAAGACTGTGTTTAATTTTAATTTTAACCTGGCAATTTAAAAGCCCCTGTTCAGCTGGATATTTTTTCTTGAAAACGCTAAAATAAATAGCTACTGGACACACAGGTTCGTCTGACATGTTATGAGTTACTTGACCAGATGTTAATAAAGTTTCAGTCTCCTTAATTTGGCATTCTGTAGATTTTAAGATGCTTATTTCAAGACTCTCATTAGTTAAACCATGAGAAGTGAAGTTGAGAGGGAGAAATGTCTTTGGTGGAGCTGTTAATAACTGACTGACATCTGACCTTTGACCCTGATGACACACTGCTGTTAGTTAAACACTGGAACCCACTGGATTGACCTGTAACGCTGTGTTTTATTTGAGAAGGTAGAGGAGGAAGGTGGTATGGCAAACCAAGTTTTCTCTGTACTACTAGGCTTTAATACCATGCTTAATGAGAGTAACCGTTATCGTTATTAATATTCCTATTTGTTTTATTTTTTAGGAAGACGAGGGAGACCTGCTCTTGACATTACAAGGGAGCAAATTGAGCTGCTTCTCACTCAAGGCTTCACAGTGAGAGCCACAGCGAAAATGCTGGGCTGTTCCTCCTCATATCTGCATAAGAAAATGAAGTCTTTTCAGATTTCAGCGAGAAACAGATTCACTCCCATTAGTGACGTTGAACTAGAGGGGCATGTTAGGAGACTCCATAACCAGTTTCCAAGATCAGGCTCAGAAGTAAGTGTACCACAGCATGTTCCCTAGTGGGTTTCATGTATAGTATTTTTAGATAACTGTTCTTTATCTTAGTTGTTGTGAATTATGAACTCCTTTCAGATGATTAGGGCCTACCTGCATGCTGACGGGATCGTAGTACAGAGAAGAGTTCGAGAGACTCTTAATCGCATAGATCCAGCCGCTGCAGCCCAGAGATGGAGCCAGACTGTGGCTAGGAGAACATACTATGTGCCATTTCCTAATAGTTTGTGGCACATAGATGGCAATATGTGTCTCATTCAGTAATCAGGGGTCATCTCTTGTATTTCTATGTACTGGTGGGAGTATTGGGGAGCCTTATTGGATAGGAATCATCGACTCCAGGGTTTTCACATAATATGACCTCTTCCAGATCAAGCTTTGTTTTGTTTTTCATCATCTTCCTCTTACACTTTTTTAATCTCAATCAAAATATTTATATTAGTCGTGAATGTGTCTCAAATGTACAAATACAATATGTCACAAATCTTTACATATTACCTGGGGAGAACTCAGATTGTAAACATGGTTTCTTTGGTTCAAACTGTGCAAACTGACTGTGATTATCTGTTAATGCAATCTTTTCATGGTACTGTAAATCTGCCTGCCATGGCCTACACCTTTCCAAATCCCAAAGACTCTTTTACGGCCCAGTAAAGCATCCGATGCAATTCCTCTTCCTGTGTGACGCCTCTCGGCAGGTACAGGCACATCATGCAGGTCGACGCATAGGGCAAACGACGCTGGCCTCCCTCCTGTTCGTAGAAATCGATGCAGGGCTTCCTAGGAAAGCCCAGGGTGGGAACTTCATCTGTTCCAGTGATGAAAATCAGAAGGTCTTCAAATCTTAGTTCAGTCACTTTGTCTGTCGGGAACAAAGTTAATCAAAGTTAGATCTACAGTTGTCTTCTAAAATCAAAAGGTCCAACTTTTCAAGATGGGGACTGTGTTTATCTCACACTGGCCATTTATCAAAATGTTAGGGTGTGTAAGCAGGTATATACTTGATGACATCATGTGTACGCTTTGTTGTAATGGCTTTGACTATACCGGTGTAAGATAATTTCTAATTTAAATTACTAAATTGGTAAAACATCACGCAATAACATTTTGAGTATTTGCCTTCTGTCATTTAAAGTGGACCGTTTAGTTTGTGTAGAGAGTAACTGGATTATTACGATTTCATAATTAGTAGTTTTCATAAAGATATGAATGAATAAAGTGTACCCTCAATCATGTTGAGAACCATCTCCCAGCTGTAGATGGTGTCCTCCTGTGCCTCACGATGGTTGGTTCCTCTGCTGCTGTAGTTGTAACTGAAGATGGCTTTGAAAGCTGCCTTTGACAGAGGTTCCTGCATGTTGGTGAATAAAGGCAGGAAGGCGATCCAGTTCTCCTTCACTAGGTCCCACAGCTTCTCAAACGCGTTCATTCCCTCTGTGAACTGGTGTATCATATTGGCCGTTCTATAAACCAACAAATTATGTAGTTATTTTGGGAAAGACTAAATAATTGGAACAAAAATTACAGTGTTTCTATTTCTGTGTTAAAATGTGGTCTAGCAATTTGTGTACAACGCCCTATCAATTTCAGCTGCTCTGACGAGGACAAAGACAGTAAAGAAAGCTCAGACACACACAGCTTAAGAGGTGAAAAAGTATCAGCATCTGTCTCAAACAAACAAATGTATAAACATTTCTCTGTGATTCCAAACTCTGAAACGTCCATACAGTGCAATTCCTTTGAAAGCGTAATATAACCATTTCTAAACACAGATTCTGTTGGATGTGTTCCATATGTACATTATAGTTTCAGTTACACTTTATTACTAAATTTATGTTTTAATATGGACAGTGTTTTGTAGTAGTTACAACTGTAAAGCTTGGTTCAGTTGTGTATGTGTTTACCTGAGAAAGATGTAGTGCTTCACCACATATGCGTAGATTTTTGGTACATCTTCAACTGTAGCACTAAAAACGCCTGGGACGCCGCAATCAGCGATCCAGTCCCCCAAGTCTTGCTGGAGCGCAGTGAGGTCCTCTGCAGTCTTGCACTGTAGAATCTTAGAGAGAAATCTGAGTGAGCACAATGTAGCTGGAATCATAGATTGAAGTTATTTGTCCTGCACAGATTTAGTAGGGATGATATGATTTTTAATGCTTTTGTAAACTTTGACCAGGCGTAAGGTCAAAAATGTCCCTACTAGTGCCACTAGTTGAAATTTTTGCCCTTACTAGTATTACTAGTGAGGTACAAAAAGCATCACTAGTAGTACTAGTAGGGGCAAAAAGTCCACTAGTATTACTAGTAGGCTGTATGCAAATGAGGAAGGTAGGACAAAGATTTTGATTGGTCGGCTTTCAAACTGGGTGATGTAGAGCTTAAAGGGCCCGCACTAACCGTTGAGTTTTAGCAGCACTTGATTCAGGACCTGTGTTTGTTTATCTGGTATTTTTATGAAATGGCAATTAATAATACACAACACACATTAAAAAAATTTACATAAATTACAAATCATTATTAATTATATAAGTGGGAAACACAGAAAGGTTTTTTTAATCCAGACATACTAATAAATCAAATTAGTGTCTCAGCACTATATATTATATTTATGAAATACAGAGAGAGAGAGAGTGAGGAAGTGGGGAAGAGACAGTGAGAGAGAGAGAGGAAGAGGGTGAAAGAGAGTTCATTCATTCTGAGTTTGGGATATTTGCTTGCATTTGGAATAATGGTCTCATCATACCAGAGTTTGATATGAGGTGAGCGGTGACAAATTTGACCCTCAGAATTACAGAGGGAAGTACAGTATGTCACCAGCTGTATGAGCAAGATGCTCTGCAGCATCATCAGCTCCTATACAGTTAAATTCCTCTACGACCGCAATGTCCTGCATAAAAGTCAGACTGGGTTCACACTGTCACACACCTGACTGTATCCTGACTGTATCCCTGTAATCCACTAAATCACAAACGCACAAACATTATGATCCAACAGATGCAATTTATTGAAAGTACTCAGCACGACTGAATTCTTTATATGATGTCTGCTTAGACACGTCGGACTCCCGCTAAATATTAATATGAGAGTGGAGTCGAGTTAAGTGACCAAGCATTGTATTATAGGCTACCATAATGTATGTTACACTGTTATTTTTGAACTCGGATCAGGTTTTGGGATGTGAACAATTGATTGAATCGGTGCAGTATTGATCACGAGCCGTGAACCCGGACACCGCAAACAGCTGATTAATATAAACAAGCCAAGTGATTTGTTTTGTCTCTGACAGACTCAGATTGTTATTGTAATTATCTGAAGACATTATGGACATGATTCCTACACAGACAGACCTTTTTATTAACTAGAAACGTCGCTATTTTATTTTATTTTTGTCTCAACCAAACTCCATTGGCAAAAACGCTAATTTAAGCGAGCAGAACACAGGGGCTGCCGAGGTACTGCCGTCTTGGTTTGTTAGTTTGTTAAGTTACTATGGGGCACTTTTACTTATGTAAAGTATCTGAACACTTTTTCCACCACCGAAAGTCACACAATAAGACTAACTAACTAACCGATCGGGGCAGCGGTATTCACGCAGCTCCTGTGTTGCGCTCGGTAAAATTACAGTTTTGTCAATGCAGTCTGGTAGCGATCGTCGGGCACACTGTTCTTGATCAATATTGCACCGATTCGAAAGCTTTTTGTCCCTCTCAGACTTATCCTTTCAGTTGTCAATATATTATATATGTCACGTAACATATGACTACTTATTTGGCATATTTCATATTTCATTCGCCGGACATACTGGCCAAAAGCCGGCATATTCCATATATGTCGGCATAAGTCTCATTGGCCAAAACTTCAACCAATCGTTTTAAAATAGGCACTTTTCACGCCCCCGTTCCTGTCTTACTAGTAGCACTAGTACTACTAGTAGCACTATTAAGGTCAAAACACTCCTACTAGTGCAACTAGTGGACATTTTGCCCCTACTAGTACTACTAGTGACACATTTTGTACCTCACTAGTAATACTAGTAAGGCAAAAATGTCCGCACTAGTATTACTAGTAAGCATTTTGGGCCTTACTAGTATTACTAGTAAGCATTTTTGGCCTTACTAGTACTACTAGTAAGCATTTTGGGCCTTACTTGTACTACTAGTAAGGTTCCAACGCCTTACTAGTGCCACTAGTGGCCACTTTGGCCTTTACTAGTTAACATGTACAGCCACTAGTGTCACTAGTTGCATTTCATCAGGCCTACATGTAATACTAGTGCGCCACATGCAAATGAAGTGGGCGGGAAAATAACAAAATCCTGAGCTCTGATTCGTCTGCATTTTTTATTTGAAACTTGAGAGCCAATAGAAAGCCTCAATGCACTCTTCTACCCGCCTCCTGATTAGCATTTAGCACAACTAGTACTACTAGTAGGCTCTTTTTCTTTTTTAGCCTTACTAGTACTACTAGTAAACACTTTTAGCCTCACTAGTAATACTAGTAAGGTCAAAAAATGCCTACTAGTGTAACTAGTGGATATTTTTGTCCTTACTAGTGTCACTAGTGCCACTAGTAGGCTGCATGCAAATGAAGGGGGCGGGACGAGGATTTTGATTGGCTGGTGTTCCTGGCCTTATATGTGCTTGAAAGACTGGTATTTCCTGTTGTATTATGAATTTCATTGACTTGTACTTTATTATTTTCTCATATTTGTTGTATATTTCTGATGAAGGTGTACTCTTTGTTTATTATGGAGTTTTTAAACAAAGAGCAGTCGACCTTTCAGATGTTATTGTTTCTTATGTTAAATGAGTTATGCTACTGATCTGCAATACTATAGTATATTATTAATATGTGGTTACTTACAAAGTTTGCATTTAAAAAGGCTCCATTGTAACTGTTGTAGGATTTTATTTTGAATTAGAGATTGAGATCCTCCTCTCTTCCTCCTCTGACCCTGCTGAAAGGAAGGAAAGAAGCAGCAGCGAACAGGAGGAGCTGCTTTTCTGTTTAACTTGCTCACAATAGTAAATGACTACATACAGTTGCTTTGTGTTTCTATTTTACAAAGGCAAAAGGAGAAATAAAGCAAGCAGTAAATCAGCATAACAGGAAAACTGTTAAATAACTTTTGTTTCATTGCTTCATTCATAGTAAATATAATTCCTCTGACAATGAGCATGCTTTACTCTGCAAAGACAGTGAGCTAGGAGTCGGCAGTTAGCAAGAGTGAAAGCTTATCAGGCCTTGAAGGGTTAAATTTTGGAGGGGTGGGATTCTAGTTGGAGAGCCAATAGGAAGGTTCAAGTCCCCGCCTCCTAATTTGCATTTAGTGCAACTAGTGTGACTAGTAAGCATTTTGAGGCTTACTAGTTCAACTAGTAGAGACTTTTAGCCTTACTAGTTACACTAGTAAAGACAAATTAGCCCTACAAGTGTAACTAGTGGTACTAGTAAACATTTTTAGCCTCATACAACAATGACCTCAACAAGGACCTATGTACTGAAAGAAATAAACATCCCGTAATAAATATGAAAATGCTTTTCTTTCTCAGCAGTCATATTTAAGGTAATCTCTCATAGTTTAAAGCAGCACACAGAAGTTTACCCGTGGATTTCTATCAGTGTCAAAACTATAAATATGTGCACTGTTTGCAGTAGCCGTGTGGGGGAATTATAACGTAAGCTGCAAAAACGCATCCCGAAAATTGAGCTACATATTTTCTAATGTCTTGTTTGGTTTAATTCCTTAATTGGCTAAAAAGGATCAGGCAATAATAATTATGGCTATAAAAAGCCAGTATTAGTCAAATATGGAAAGAATACTCAGTAGCTATCATCACATGTAACTTTGATTATTAGCATTAAGTGACATCAAAATAAACAACTCTTATCTAAAGTCATGAAAATCTGAACTCAAGTTAATTCACATGCTTCAAATTGTTTGTTAAGTAAAAGTTACATTTTTTAACTTTTGTATTATAATCTCAATAACAGATAAATCATTATATCAAGTTTTGTTGTTTAGTTTCAGTTTGGCGTCTGGGTCTCCTGACGCTGTGACGCTGAGACGCTGTGACGCTACCTGTATCGTACGCCGGGATTTTGTGAGATCGTCACTTACTCGCTGCTCTGCTTGCTCTCTTCACTTTCTGTCACACATTATCTGCTGCTGCTTTGTACTACTCTATCTTATTTTCTGTTATTGCTACCTGTTTATTAATATTTTCTTTGACTCTAGCCTGTTCGTTGTTAGTTTAGTTTAGCTTAGCTTAGCCGTTTTTAGCCTCATTAGCCTATCTTAAATTGGGTGTCTCTGCTAGAGAGACGTGTCCGTCAACTAGAGCAGCTCCTTTCTCCTAGAATTACCTTAGATATGACGGGCACTCCAGATAGCGTTAGCCACAGGCTCGACAGCGACCCTGTTAGGGCTAGCTTAGCCTCGTCGGCAGTGTGTGCGGAGTTCGTCCCTGTCAGTCGGCGGAGAGGGACACGTAAGAGCAAGCAACCGGTTGTGTGGCCTGGTCTGCAGTCACCTCTCCCGACTGCAAACCGGTTTTCGAGTCTTGCTAGCCCCGTTGGTAGTCCTGTTCGCCCGTGTGTCTCCCCTGCTCCCGCTGACAGGGCTAAACAAAGCACTGTAGTCATAGGGGACTCCATCACTCGCAATGTCAGATTAGCTTCGCCAGCCAATGTCACTTCTAACTCTTTTGAAGCTGTAGTATTGAAACCTTCACCAGTAGCTTCAGGTCTCCATCACCAGGGAAATAGATTGCGACCACTCCACCTTGTGGTACTTTACAGACCACCTGGCCCCTACTCACAGTTTTTAGATGAATTTGGAAATGTTTTATAATGTTTTGTCACACATAGTGATGACATTCTAATTATGGGTGACTTTAACATTCACCTAAATAAGGCCTCTGACCCTCTAAATAAAGCCTTTCTGGCCCTTATTGATACATTTGGGTTCACACATTCTGTACATGAACTTACTCACTGTGGTGGTAACACTCTAGACCTGATTCTTTCCCATGGGATAGAGGTGGCTAATCTGACTATCTCTCCTGTCACATCTGTTATCTCCGACCATTTTCTTATCAAATTTGATGCAACTTCAGCCTGTCCCCCTAAAATTGTTTCAGATGTATCTTCCACCAGACACATAAGTCCCACAACTTTAACTGTTCTTGGAGAGCAACTACCAGAGGTCCTGGCCCTTTTTACTGCAGCAATAGGTTCTGTGGAACATTGTACCAGGGATTTAAATACAACCTTGTCTAGTCTCTTCGATTCAGTTGCACCTCTCACCACTAAAGTTAGACAGGCAAAGAGGTCTACGCCCTGGTTCACAGATGACACACGTGCTCTGAAGCAGGCCTGCCGGAAATTAGAGCGCAAATGGCGTAAATCAAAAATCAGAAGCTCTGTATCTCCAGTGGCACCAGGGTGTTCTGGAATATAAGTGTGCACTGTCTACTGCCAGAGCTGCATATTTTTCAAACTTAATCAATAGCAATAAACATAATCCTAGATTTCTTTTTGACACTGTAGCTAAACTCACTGAAAAGCAGCAGGCTCCTAGCTGCTCGCCCTTTACTGCTCGTGATTTTCAGAATTTTTTCTGCAGTAAAATTGATGAGATTAGATTAAAAATCAGTTCATTTTCTTCAGCACCTGCTGCAGAACTGGTACTGGTACTAGCCTCTAACCCACCACTTGCCTTCTTGACCCTTTACCAGGTAAACTCTCTAAAGATCTCTGGCCAGTCTTGGGCCATGCAGTGCTGAATATTGTTAATCTATCATTGACTGGCACTGTTCCTTCTAGCTTCAAAACAGCTGTGGTTAAACCTTTACTTAAGAAACCACACCTTGATCCTGGGTCTTTGAATAACTATCGGCCTGTTTCTAATCTTCCATTCTTCTCCAAAATACTAGAAAAAGTGGTGTCTCAGCAGCTTTCAGCTCACTTAGCTGATAATAATCTTTTCAAACCTTATCAGTCTGCCTTTAGGGCCTTTCACTCTACTGAAACAGCACTTGCTAAAGTAGTAAATTATCTCCTACTCTCTCTGGATTCAGATTCCCCAGGTTCCCCAGGGTTCTGTTCTTGACCCCCTGTTTTTCTCTCTCTACATTTCTCCTCTGGGCCAAATTATTCAGAATCATGGAATTAATTTTCATTGTTATGCTGATGATACCTAGCTGTATGTGCCCATAAAAGCTGACAATGCCTCTCAAATTAGGGAACTAGAGGTCTGCTTGTCTTCTGTGAAAAGTTGGATGTCTCGAAACTTCCTGCTTCTTAACTCAGATAAAACTGAAATGCTGGTTATTGGCCCGGCGCAATATAGACACCAGTTCGATCAAGTATCTATATCCCTTGACAACTGTGTGATCTCTCAAAGTTCGACAGCCAAAAATCTTGGCGTCACATTTGATCCTGCTCTTTCTTTCGATCAGCACATTAAAGACATTACAAAGACTACGCAATATAGCTAGGATTCGGTCTTTTCTTTCCATAGCAGATGCTGAAATTCTACTTCACGCCTTTGTTTCCTCTAGACTGGATTATTGTAATGTTTTGCTTTCGGGACTACCGCATGCTAGCACAAAAAGTCTACAGATGGTTCAGAATGCTGCAGCTAGAATGCTAATCAAGTCGAGAAGGTTTGACCACATTACTCCAGTTTTAGCTTCCCTTCATTGGCTCCCTATTCATGTTAGGTCAGATTTTAAAGTACTCCTAATGACTTATAAAATTTTAAATGGGTTAGCCCCCTCATACTTGTCTGAACTCCTTAACCCTTATATTCCCTCCCGTGCTCTGCGTTCTCAAAGTGCAGGGCTGCTATCTGTCCCCAGAAGAAGTCAGCAGGCTGTAGGGCCTTCTCCTATCGGGCTCCCTTCCTTTGGAACAACCTCCCTATTGATATTAGACAGGCTGACTCAGGTGAGGCCTTTAAATCCAAACTAAAAACTCATCTTTACGCCTTAACTTTCGGCTAGCATATTATTCTAATTCCTATTTCAGGTTACCATTTTTCCTTCGGCGGGTTGGATCAGTCTCAATGCATCAGTTAAGCTTAGTAGTTATTACAGGCTGTCCATGATGTCCTGCCGACGAGATTACTATAAACCATCTTTCATCAACATTTATTAGTGTTAGTGATAGTGTTAGTACTGCTAATGTTTCACTTGTCATTATTATTCCTTTAGCTATAATAAAAATAATAATTATTATTATTATTATTACTACAACTACTACTATTTACTTTTTGACTTAGTCTGTGTATCTGCAATGTTGTCTTTCTCTTACCCTAACCCCACCCCCCCTCTCTCTGTCTTAACCCAACCGGTCGAGGCAGATGGCCGCCCACCTTGAGTCCGGTTCTGCTCGAGGTTTCTGCCTCTTAAAAGGAAGTTTTTCCTTGCCACAGTCGTCTAGTGCTTGCTCATGGTGGGATCTGTTGGGTTTTCTCTGTAAATTTTATAAGATAAAGAGTACGGTCTAGACCTGCTCTATATGTACAGTGCCTCAAGATAACTTCTGTTGTGAATTGGCGCTATATAAATAAAATTTGACTTGACTTGACTTACCTCAAGTAACTGTTGACAAGACAAGACAACTGGTACCATCCCGGAGCAGCAAGACCATAGCTGCCTAGCACCGCAGAGTAGCATGTAGCCTAGCTCCTTAGCTAGGTGGGTGTGTTTCAGCAGCCAGGCTTCATTTTGCCCGCCCACAGCTCCACCTTTTTGTCCATTTTTGGTTAGCTGGAAGTTGGGCGGAGTCAGGCACTGCCAAGATGGTGACGTCTGTCCTGCTCAACTTTGAACTTCAAAACCACTCTTCAGAATCCTGTGGGTGACGTCACGGAGGCAGATTGACGCTTAACACTTGCTTCCCATTGTTGAAATCACGATGCTGACTAATTTGGAAAATAGCAAACATTACAAAACAGGGCTCAGAGATAATTGCTGAATTGTTGAACCAGAGACTGCTAACAGTGGCCTGGTGAGGCATCTGAGTGGATCACAGGAACTGCTCCAGCTCACACGGTTATGGGTTCTACATCCCATCTTTATTTCATAGCCAGAAACATAATCCTCCTGTCTGAAACAAGCTTGTTTTTAGTCACACACCTCACAACACAAAACGCACCTCAGCACGGAAGCTAGTGCAGTTTCTTTTCCTGTCAGGAAAATAGTGGACTTTATGTTCTGACAGGCTGGACTTTGTGCAGCCTGCACACACACACAATAATTCGACATGATCAGACATGGATATTACACTGTAAAACTACAGAAAAAACACCACACGACTGCTTAAACTCACCATCACCCTAGAGTCAACGACACCGACTCCCCCATGTGACATAAATGTATGAATTTCGCAATGAATTTTAGCCTTTATGTCTTGTAAAACATATGAATTAACTTCTCAAGTGGTCATTTTCAGACATTAAATATAAATTTCTTTAAAAATATTAACCTGCAAGTTGCTCTTTAACAACAATCTATTGTAGACAAGATTTTAACCCTTTATCGGGCACTCATTGAAATACTTGGAAATTCAAAATTTCAGCCCTAGAGTGTCATAGCAGGGCACAACAAGACTTTTTCACTTTTGTGACATTTTTGAAAATATTCAATTTTCATGTAGAAAATCAAGGTCAATGAAGTTACCATATATGGTTCCTTGCCTGTGGCCTTTGACAGTGATAATGCAGGTGAATGGCAGTCACCTCCATGGTACTAAAAAATGACATTTAAAAAAAGCTACTTACTCAGACTACTTACACTGCTGGAAAATTACAAACATCATACACTCAAGAGACAATAATGTCAGCTGTCAACTTGTCAGTAATGTTAACAACAGTTTATTCTCTTATGAGATATTCCCTTTGCAAACCAGTAACATCAACACATGGAAGGATAATTTATCCAGATGTAATAATCACTCAAACTCTAAAACACATATGCACGTTTGATTATTAATTTATGAAGTACATTGTTATCCAGACAGTCCCAATGCTGGCTCTGATCCCATGTTGATGTACATTAGTTGCTGAATCTTCACCACTTTGTAAACTTCAGAATGATTTTTTCGTTTGCAGTGGGAATGTAACACCCAATACCTACAAATGAGATCCATATAGTGTATTTTAGTCTGATGTGCAGTATAAATGCAAGGAGAAAGACTTCGCAACAGACATTTTCATATTGGACTTACCAACATCAGGTCTTATGATTTTGCCATCTGGAGTCTTGACCAGGAGCTCCCAGTATGTGTGGTCTTTATCATCTCCAGCCACACCATTCACACTCTCCAGGTATGGACCATAGTTTGGATCTTCTGTGTAGGTAAACCTGTAGGACAAACAGAATAACAATTTACACCCACTTTTCAATTCTTAGAATTGGGCAATAGCTGCCATCAACAGAAACCACACATGCATTTGATGCTGGGCTCTAATCTTCAAATGTGGCTTAACTAATCAGGAAAACATGCTTTAATCAGGTAAAAAAAAAAAAAAAAATATCTCAACAATTTTCATCCAGCTAAGTGGGTTCTTGGAATGCAGACTTAAGATTGATTTATTAATCCTGGATGAAGTTATCCTCAATAACAGTGTGGTCATTTGGAAATAAAACACAAATGTTTGGCTGAGTACTTATCATATGATTACACTCACATGAGGTAGGTTGGGAAGCCTCCCAGCTTGCACTGTGGTCCATGAAATATTTAATTTCCATGTGTGCTGACATGCATATGTGTGGAAATGACAGTAAAACTGTCACTCACCAAAACACAATGTGTGTATCCTTGAGGTCTAAATAACATGTGAAGCACATCTGCTTTCTTTTCTTTTCTTTTTTCCTTTTTTTTTTTTAGATTTTCAATTCCAGCATTGGTGACAACCATGTGTACTGGTTTGAATAAATAGAATGTGTTTTATGTGACAGTTGATATTATAAGCTTACTTAAAGTTTGCATTGGAGTTCATGAGTCTCTTCAGTGCACCCAGAAGAATCCCTCTGTAAGCCACATGAGTGGTGTAGGTCAATGGATGGGTGTCTAGTAAGCTGTTTTCCACCACTACATCAATGAGAACTGGATCACTAACTGGGTGATGGATCACAAAAACATAAGAAGAAACTTTGTTAAAGAGATTTTTTGATATTCAATCATAATAAAAATCATTTGAGATAACTTTATAAAAATTATTTTGAAGCTTACATTCAGTCAGAGCCCCAGGAAGCAGCAGCAGCAGGGCTGCAGAGTACAGAGCAGGCATCATCATCATCGGCTGTTAGACAGCAGACTTAGCTGACTGTATGCTCACAGTCACTGTGTTTTATTCCAGTCATCAGTGTTTACATACTGGAGTGGACTGATCTTTTGTTGATTTTAGTTTGAACAAGCTGATAATGTTGTAGAGCCAGCTCAAATGTCACCTTGAGATTATGTTATGAAAGAATATTTGCACTGTTAATTCTGTAACCTGTACAGTGAACAATGACATGCAAATATATTTCACCATGTGTCAAGATCAGCTTAACCTTCCAACACCCAGACGTGGTGTTTTATTTGGGTATACTGACACATAGATGGTTGAAAGGTGAAAGGGTAGTCACCACACCACTGTCATTATGAAATAATAAGTGACTATGACATTAAAAGTGGCATTATAAAAGTAACATGAAATGAAAAAGGATATGAAAAGAGACATGAAATAAAAAGTGGCATGAAATACTGGTATAATTGGATTAGAATGAAATAACATGTCTACAGTATTATGTTAGCCTTTATTTTATTTTACTTTATGATAGCTTTATTCCTACTCTCTCTTCACACTGTATGACTTTCCACCTCTGTATTGCAACTGGTGCACAGCAATTTCCCTCGGGATAAATAAAGCTTCTTGAATCTTGAATCTTGAATCTTATGAAATAAAAGGCTCTGAACCTTATCTACATGATTTTATGCCCTGCACTGCTGCCAGCTGATTGCATTATTGCATGAATTAGCAGTGTGAATGGTTGTTTGTTGATTGTTGACCCTGTGATGGACTGGCGATCCCTACATGGTGTACCCCACCTCTCGCCCAATGTCAGCTGGGATAGGCTCCAGCCCCCCTGCGACCATTACACCAGGCTGTGGCCACATAGAGAGGTAAAAGTATATATGTGTGTATATGTGTATATATATATATATATGTATATATAGATAGATATAGATATAGATATATAGATATATATATATTTAGAACTCAAGTCAATGATGAAGGATTTTGGTAAGTTCTAGATCATGCCCTAAGCATTAAATAGGTGCTCAGTTGCATGTGCGTGCAACACCCAACTACGATGAAACTACGATGGTGTGTCGCTTTAAACACTGCTGCAACAAGGAATTGTGGGACGGCATGATATCCTTTCCTTTCAGAAATCTAGAAGAAAATCTAGTGTATTAGATAAGATAGGAAGCATTGAAGTTTCTCTCCTTAGCATTTATAGAATTCAACCAACATCATGAGTATTCGATCACAGCCATCATCTGATGAAGAGCTTCTGTGTAGTTGTGCTACATTAAAATGCTGCCCTCTATTATGATGCCAGCTAGTTAGGTTCACTTGTGTGAATTAACTTGCCAGCTTGCTAGCATTAATCCATCTACCCAATGTCAGACTGATAGACCTTAGTTTAAAGCTGAAGTGCTTTTCTTTCAGTTCAGATTGTGTAAAGGGTTGAAATACAAGTTAAAATGTGGTATCCCTATATATTATTGTTATCATTTCAAGATTATTCTAGAGGAGGCAGGAAATATTGCATATAAATACGCTGTTTTTTTTCTTCATTGATACAGGTGAAATTGAAAAGACTGGATCAGTCACAGAGAGAAGGTGATGGAGATGTGAGAGGAAGAGCAGAGGTTTGTACTACAAAGGGAATTTAACCTAGTCTGATTTAACTCAGGGTTATCAAAAAAGTCTGAGCTAACTTAATCAGACTTTGCATCTGTGCATTTGACTTGCTGCAATACCTGCCTCTGTCAGTTCAACCTGGTTTATATTGACTTTTGGTCAGCTGAAAACTCCAAAAAGTCAGCTAAGAACCAGACAGCTAAGCAAATGGCAAGGGTTCTCTGGGACCAGTGTCTTTGGCTTCCCAAAACAGATCCATAGTGATCAAGATTAAGAAAACGCTTGCTGACAGGTGGGAATTGAACATCTACACTGTGGTGGACCTAAACCTGGAGACACACACATACAGGATCCAGGACACAATCACTATCTACCCAATAACAATTTAATATAAGCCACAAAATGGCTTATATTAAATTGTCTCCATATGTAAAAGATAAAATCACAGTTTTTGATAAAATTGTGAGGGATGGAGCTAGCATTAGTTGTTTAAACAAGTATTCTTGTATTTAATGTCAGTAATGCTTGTGTTTATGGTGTGAAATCAAACTTGAGTGTATATGCAGGGCACTGAGACCAAGACTTTGTTAAAAACCACAAACAACAGGAGTATTGTGTTAATATGTATTTAATTTTTTTTAATTAAAATAAATAATGAATACAATTTCAGTTCAATCCATTTTTATTTATATGAGATAGGGAAAAAAGAACATAGCATAATGCAGATTCCATGTAGAGATGTAAATTAGTACTATTAATAATAATAGCAATAAATGAAAATAATGATAATTACAATAGTAGTAATAATTAAAGTTGAATTAAATATAAATTATTAGTTATATAGAGCACCTGGTGGATATTTTCTTAATTAAATGTCAAACAATGAAAACAAAAGACAAGCTAAAACCAACAAGTACATAAAGAGTACATTGTTCTGCGTAATATTTTTGCATACATCCAAGAGAGTCATGAAGTATGAAGACTACTTTACATGTGCCCTTTTTTTAGTGGTAGGCTACATGTCCACACCACAGACTTTTGAGCACTAACCTCTCTGTGTTTCGCATATGCCTCCACGATCTGCTTCACCTCATCTCGCTCATTCACGTGTTTTTCACACATCGCAAATGACTGAGGTGAGGAACTCAGTCATCTCATGTTCTGGTTTGGATACATATGACATCATGTACAGTCTGCAGCTGTAATCATCAAGTACATACTGGATGTCCATGTTAGCATTCCACGCTTGCAAGAAATTCCAGATTGTATCCATTAATCCAACAGTCTTTAGGATCATGCTTCCTGAGTATCATATTTCCACTAATTAGATTAAAAACGCATTTCATGTAGTCTTCATAGGTCAGGTTGCATTTTGACTTTTTGCCTGCACCTCTGGCTTTGTTCTCACTTTGCTGGTTATCATCCTTGTCATTATCATCATCGTCATCTGGGCGTGGGAAGGTAGTTACAGTTTTGTCCATTGGGAGATTAGGAAAGCCAAACCTGCATGAAACATTGCCTTTCTTGCACGATTTTGAATGGTTTCTGCTGTGAACTTGACACAGTTGTTGCATAAATGCACAAAATAATCACTGGAAAATACAATTTACTCTTGTATGCACCACTTGTTGCACCACTGTCTAATTTTGGGACAGAAATCGGGGATATTAACTTTGATATCAATATCCTGCATTAATATCCACACCGTAAATTTTAATCACTCTGATATCTAAGATCGTGATTTCTTGATCCAGGGATCCAGCTCGCCATTGCAAAGAAACACACAAAACTGCTGGGTCTACATGTGTATTTACAATTTATTGATTACTAAGGTGACTATACATATATAGTGAAAACGTGAAATAAAAATGTAATAGAAATGTGAGGATGATCAAACTAGCATGGTAAACTAACAGCAGGTAAAATGAGCAGAGTGATATGGTGGAAGCAAATAGTTTTAGTCTCCAACCATAATCTATTTGTACTGAATTTTGAGGTGTCTATTGATGACAAAAATTACTGTTTACCTATTTTATCATCAACCCTTGTAACAAGCAGAATTTTAAGACCGGCCTACTGTGAGTTCTGGCAGCTGCAGACTTGGTTGTAATCCAGGTAGCTGAGGCTGCGGTGGTAACCATGGAAACGCAGGATCCAGGCAGATTCTCCCAGAGGCTGTGTCTCTGGTTAACATAGTGACGGATTCTGCCGGTGTCTCAGCGGTTCAGCATAAGTTGAGTTTACTTGTAGACTTTCTGTCTCTGCAAACTTAAGTTTCTCTGCAGGCGGTTGTGTAATCTGCGGGCCTAGGAAAAATAAGCTCTCACGTAGTCTACTTAACGTTTTCTGGATAACTTTAGAGGAGCCTGGTGTCAGCCACATGACTCTAAGCTAACCAATGCCCTGACCCAGATCTGGGAGGACATCTCCCGGGACATACATGCAAAAATGTCCAAAATAAAAAAGTTGATTTATAGTTTTTTATTTAGTAAACCTGGTAACTTGAAAACTCTTTGTTCACAGTGGTGCAGTGGTTAGCACTGTCGCCTCACAGCAAGAAGGTTCCGGGTTCAAGCCCCGGTTCGGGCCCGGGGCTTTTCTGTGTGGAGTTTGCATGTTCTCCCTGTGCCTGCGTGGGTTCTCTCCAGGTACTTCGGCTTCCTCCCACAGTCCAAAGACATGCAGCTTAGGTTAGTTGATAACTCTAAATTACCCATAGGTGTGCCTGTGAGTGTGAATGGTTGTTTGTCTATACGTGTTGGCCCTGCAATGGACTGGCGATCCGTACAGGGTGTACCCTGCCTCTTGCTCAATGACAGCTGGAATAGGCTCCAGCCTCCACCCCCCCTCACGACCCTTAATGGATAAGCAGTATAGATAATGGATGTGGCACATGTATTGATTTAATATATTCTGTCTATCTTGCACATAAAATGGGTATCTATGCTGCAGTGGCAACATGTATCGATTCAAAAAATTTACTATTAACCGATTACAGACGTTATTGCTTCCACGTATTTTCATTCAGAATTTCCCTTTGAATAATACTACGACATTTTACTGCAATCAGCTGAATTTAATATGTACTGACAATTGCGGGTGTTTATATGACACAAGAAGCTGACATCTCTACTTGCACTGTAAACCTGAAGATCTTAAGGAAATTTAGGCCAATTAAATGTTTTAACCATGCAAGCAATGTCAGCACTTGTGGAGGACAGGAAGAGTTAATTAAAACTCTTATGTCATGAGACATACATACATATATATACCATTCTGTTGTGTGCTATTACAGTAGATGTTTTCCACGTCCTACATGTACTATACTTTGCTGCTACTTTACCATAATTTGGCTTTTAGATTGTACTACTGGCACTATTGGCACAAGTTTATGTACACTGCTTAACATTTTTGTTTTGTATTCTTACCCACTATTCATTCCATAATTGGCTCTACTTGGTGCAATTTCTGTTCTTGAGCTACTGGAAAACCTCAATTTGCTCAAGCGTTTGGGGGTCAATAAAAGACTTAGAGATGTGGACAAATCTGTTGGTACCCTTCCATGAAAAAGACTACAACTATCTCTGAAAACAAAAATGAATGGCATCAATCATTGCCCATTCAATTTTCATCACAATTCATTCACTGCTTCTGATTTTTGATTCAACTGAATATTTTAGATAATAAACCAAATGAAAATGGCATGGACAAAAAAAGACGATAACCTTAACTTAATATTTTGTTGCACCACTTTTAGCAGCAGTCACTGCCAACAAGTGGTCAAGGTAGCTCACAATGAGTATGGCAGAGTGGCTCCGTCACTGACTGCGGGGAGCGCACACACATACACGCACACATAAACTTCCGATTCATCCCGTTTCCTCCGGTTAACAAACTTTTCAATCATTCAGTCATGTTCCGATTCCCGTTGAAGTAGAGTGACCAGGGGTACACACCTGGTAGATTTATGTCTCTTTAAGCATACATTTAAACACGTTACTCACTGGTGGCATATCAGTCATTCCAGTTATGGAGTATGATGCGGCAAAACGGGGGCATAGCATTTGCCACTATTATATACCATGTTCTCACGGGGTTTCTGGGTCATGTGACCGATCTGAAATATACATTTTTGTTTAATTTATATTTGTGTTGCAGAGCCTTTAGAGGCGTTGTTGGTGAAAAATTGCATTTTTCCTATTCATTCTTGAGCCTGGAAGGAGGGGCTATGGGTTTATAAGGGGCTGCTGTGGCCCAGGGAAGGCAGTCTTGCTTTTGTTACAGAGGAGGTAGCAAGTACTGACATGTTTAATGAATATGAGTTACTGAAAAACTCTATTGGGTTTGAATTTTTTTCTTGTAGTTTTTGCATTGTTTGTTTTGCTCTTTTCAAACATAGTTTTTTTGCACTGTAAAAATTTCTCACTGTTTGCACTTTGGGCAATAAAAAAATCAGCACACCAGATTATCTTCTGACTACGTGTGAGTTTTTCCTGGGATTTTCCCTCTTATCTCCACCATTTTTGGATTTTTTATGAGGGATTAAGAAAAGAACCTTGTGACAGATGGTGTCAGAAGTGGGAAGGCTAGTCGCAAGAAAATAACTTGCCTCCCTAGGCGGAAGGGGCTGCGTTCCCAGCAGCGGGCACAGCTGAAGCGGGCAGGAACGGCAGCAGATGGGGGCGATCCAGCATGGGAAAGTATACTTTCTTCAACAGAGGAGGAAGAGGACCCTAGCCCTGGCCCTTTGTCTTCAGGTGCAGCACGGGGAGAGCTGCTGACCTTGATGAAAGACTTTTTGACAGGGCAGCAGAGGAGGGAGGAGGGCCTGCTGGAGGAACTTCGCAGTCTGAGGGTGTCTCTCCAGCCAGCAGTCCAGCTACCACAGGTAACTCGAGCAGCTCCAGCTACAACTCCCCCTGCAATGACTGCAAGTAGTCCCAGACTGGACCTGCCGACACCAGCACCTCACCGCCAAATCAATGTGCCACAGTCATCATTACTTAATTCAGTAGACTCTGACACAGACACACCTGAGCAGTCAAGACTAGTACAGAGGCACAATCGAGGACCCCTGAGGCCTGTCAGAACCAAATATCCTTCTATATCAAATGGGTGAGGACGTTGAAAACTATTTAATGCGCTGAACATACTGCTAAAACATGGAAGTGGCCGGAGAGTGAGTGGGCATGCAGACTTGTTCCCTTGTTGTCAGGGAAGGCACTGGAGGCCTACACTGCAATGGATGAGGAGAAAGCCCACTGCTTTACAGATCTCAAAGCTGCACTGCTGGCCAAGTTCGACATCTCCCCTGAGACATACTGGCAGCAGTTCCGGGCACCTACTGTCCCGCCTGGTAAGATGCCCACTGAGACCTACCACCGCTTTAAGATGCTCTACCGACGCTGGATTCGACCAGAGCAGCACACCAAGGAGGAGATCGGTGAGGTGTTTATCCTGGAGCAGTTACTGCGGGTGCTTCCCAGCAAGGTGAGGACCTCTGTGAAGGAGTATGAGCCAGCTGAGGCTGCCAAGCTAGCTCTAAAATACCTCAACACTCGTAGAGAAGGACCAGCTACCAGATCCACCAGTGCGAACCATTGATCACCACTCCAGATACCACCGTCTAGGCCAATGAGAAAGGAGAGCAACCAGGACCTTCCAAGTGTTCCCAACACTGCACCAGGCCAGCAACCATCTGGTAAGGACCTTGTTTGTTTCTATTGCTAGCAGCCAGGCCATAAAGCTTCTGTGTGTCCCACACGCAGAGCTAAGGTCGCAGGGGCTTGCTATGCACCCAAGCTGGAGGTGGGAAATGGATTATAGCATTATAAAACTGTGACTGTCAATGTCAATGGTCACTGGCAGTTTCATGTCACTGGTAAAACGCAGTCTGGTGCCAGTGGCCAGTGTGGATTACAGCAGACGAAGACATTTTGTGTGTCCATGGGGATAAGCATCCCTATCCCAAAGCTGACTTAACTGTGACCATTGATGAACAGCCGTACCTGTTTACTGTTGGGGTGGTAGAGAACTTGCCTGTGGATGCCATCCTGGGATGGGATTTACCTGTACTTGTGCATTTATTGTATGAGATACAAAACAGAAAAGCAAGTAGAAACAGACTCAGAGAGGGCGGGGGAAGCTAATACAAATGTTTCTTGCCCTGTGATCACTCGAGCCCTAGGGAAAGCTGGTGTCCAACCACTCCCAGACTTAGACAGTAGTCTGTGTGAGGGGGGGACCAAGGGGCCAAGAAAATCCCGCCACCAACACCGCTTTGAAAAGCAGCTAAGGTCAACAGAACCTAAAAGAGAGGGTTTGTTGTGGGAAGTACGTGAAAATATGTCTGTGCTACAGAGGGAGGATGAAACTCTGAAACCATTGTTTGCTAAGGTGGTAGCAGAGACAGATGGAAAACGTGTGAGAAAAGCCAAGTTCATTAATGATAAAGATGTGTTGTACGTAGTTGAGGAAGGCCACAAACATCTGGTAATCCCTGTAAGCTGTCAACCACTTGTTATGCATTTAGCACATACGCTCCCATGGGCTGGGCACCTGGGCCGTAACAAGACATATCTACGAACAAGTTCACACTTTTATTGGCCCTCCATGGACATTCAGAAATATTGGACTACATGTCCCACTTGTCAGAAAACCTCCATTCCCCGCAAGTCAGATCGAACTTTCCTGCAACCACTCTCTGTAATCTCCACTCCTTTTCACCGGATTGCTATGGACATTGTCAGCCCTCTGGTGAAGAGCAGTGGTGGTCACCAGTACATCTTGGTGGTATGTGATTATGCCACCCAGTTTCCAGAGGCTTTTCCCCTGTGCACCATCACTGCTCCCACTGTTATGCGAGCTTTGGTGCAGCTGTTCTCCAGAGTGGGGATACCAGATGAGATTCTGACAGACCAGGGAACTAACTTTGCCTCTAGATTGTTGCAGCTTCTCTACAAACAACTCAGAATTGCAGCAATCAAGGCCACACCATACCATCCATAGACCGACGGCCTTGTAGAAAGATTCAATCAAACCTTGAAAAGGATGTTGTAGAAGTTTTTGAATGACACAGGCAAGGACTGGAATCGCTGGCTGCCTTATGTGTTGTTTACATACAGAGAGGTTCCCCAAGCCTCATCAGGTTTCTCTCCGTTTGAACTACTTTATGGCTGGGATGTACAAGACCCATTGAATTTACTTTGGAAGGGCTAGGAGACTTTTGTCCTGGAAATGTGAGAATGGCTAGCAGAATATCTAGAGAGGAAGAGATCAATCTGCAAGAAGCACAGAAAAGCCAGAAGACCTGGTATGATCGACAGGCAAGACATCGCAAATTCCAGCCTTGCCAAAAAGTGCTGGGGCCGTACACCATCAACTGCAAAATGGGGCCAGTGAGTTTATGGAGTTCTGCACCCAGAAAAAAAGAAACCAAAACAGATCTACCATGTCAATTTGCTGAAAGAATGGAAGGAGCACCCCATCCATGTAACTTTGGACTCTACCTTGGCTGTTTTTAATCAGGTTGTGGACTGTCCTACTAGAAACAACAGGACAATTGATCTTCTGTATGTTAACGTAAGGGATGCATACAGAGCAACTCCCCTCCCCCTACTAGGGAAGTCTGATCACAGTCTGGTTCACCTACAGCCACTGTACATCCCCCTGGTCCAAAAGCAGCCGGTGACAACTCGAGGTGGTCCCCTGAGATGGAAAGTGCCTTGAGAGACTGCTATAACACCATGGTCTGGGATGTGCTGATCAACCTGCATGATGAGGACATAGAGGGGATGACAGAGTACCTGAACTCCCCTGTCAAGACAGTCCACTGTTACCCTAATAACAAGCCATGGGTAACAAGGGAGGTCAAGGCTGTCCTCAACAAGAAGAAGGCTGCCTTCAGGAGCAGAGACAGGGAGGCCATGAAGGCAGCACAGAAGGTGGTGAAACACTGTGTGAGGGAAGCTAAGGACAGCTACAGGAGAAAGGTGGAGCAGAAGCTGAGGGAGAACAACATGAGGGAGGTCTGGCAAGGTGTGAAGACCATCACAGGTCACAACACAAAGACCAGGGCTGTAGGGGGGACAATGGAGAGGACGAACAAACTGAACAACTTCTTCAACAGGTTCAACCAGCCCTGCCCCCCCCCACCCCCATCCTCACTGCAGCCATCTCTCCTTCTTCCCTCCACACACCTCCCCCAGACACCACAACACCCCTCTCCTCCTCCCCCACCTCAACACAATCTCCGCCTCACATCACCACAGACCAGGTCAGAGGACAGCTGAGGAAGCTCCGGCCCAGGAAAGCAGCAGGTCTGGACAAAGTGTGTCCAAGACTACTGAAGACCTGCGCTTCAGAACTGGGGGAACCACTAGAACGGATCTTCAACCTTAGCCTGCAGCTAGGGAGAGTGCCCACCCTCTGGATGACATCCTGCATCGTTCCAGTTCCGAAGAAGAACCGGCCCAGCGAGCTGAATGACTTCCGACTGGTGGCACTCACTTCACACCTAATGAAGACGTTGGAGCGGCTCTTCCTCAGCCTCCTCAGACCCCAGGTGCAACACGACCAGGACCGCCTGCAGTTTGCATACCAGCAAGGTGTTTGTGTGGAGGATGCCATCCTCTACCTGCTACACTGAGCCCACTCTCATCTGGATAAGGGAAGCGGCACAGTGAGGATTCTCTTCTTGGACTTCTCCAGTGCCTTTAATACCATCCAGCCCCCTATGCTTCGGGACAAACTGAGCAGGATGGGAGTGGACCCCTACCTGGTGGACTGGATCTCCGACTACCTCACTGGCAGGCCACAGTACGTCAGGCTGAAGGATATCACATCTGACACTGTGGTCAGTAGCACTGGAGCCCCACTGGCCCCTTTTCTCTTCATCCTGTACACCTCGGACTTCTGTTACAACTCGGAGCTGTGTCACTTACAGAAGTACGCCGATGACACACCCATCGTTGGGTGCATCAGGGATGACAGAGAGGAGTATCGGAGACTGGTGGGGGACTTTGCTGTATGATGCCACACTAACCACCTACAGCTCAACACCTCTAAGACAAAGGAGCTGGTCATTGACTTTGGGAGGTCCAGACCAAGACCGCGACCAGTCCTGTTAGAGGGAGCTGAGGTGGAGGCTGTGGAGGCTGGATAATAAACTGGACTGGACAACACACACCAGCCACCTGTATGGGAAGACACAAAGCAGGCTGTACTTCCTAAGGAGACTGCGGTCTTTCAACATCTGCAGCAAACTGCTGTGGATGTTTTACCAGTCTGTGGTTGCGAGCATCCTCTTTTACACTGTGGTGTGCTGGGTGGGCAGCATATCCAAGAAGGACACATTCAGACTGGATAAACTGATCAGGCGGGCCAGCTCTGTGGTCGGCATGAAGCTGGACTCTCTGGTGACGGTGGCAGAGATGAGGACACTGGACAAACTGCAGAATATTATGGACAATGCCAGCCACCCTCTGCACACTGTCATTAGCAACCAGAGGAGTCTGTTCAGTGAAAGACTGCTCCTGCCCAAGTGTAGGACCAACAGACTTAAGAACTCCTTTTGTCCATCTTGCCATCATGCTCTACAACTCCTCACTTGGGGGGAGGAGGAGATAGGGTACAGAGGACAGAAGGGAAGGAGTGGTAGCCACTTAATGTGCCATATACAGTTCTCCATATTTATCTTATTTCATTCTTATTTCATTCTTATTTTATTCTATTTATTTTTTGTATACTCTGTCTGTATAAGCTGCTGGAAACTTAATTTCCCTGAGGGAGTCATCCCAAAGGGATCAATAAAGTCTAGTCTAAGTCCTGGCTCCAGAACAGGCATTGATGGTGAGGAAGGTGGACCCTGAGGAATAAGTGGAAACGGAACTGGAGGCTCTGACCAGAACTGCTCCCCCTATGTTGGCCCATCTTACACCAGAGCAAGCTGCACAGCTCCCCCATGTCTTTCAGGAGACCTCTTCCCTTTTTACGGCCAGTTAATTTTCTCTATCACATACAGGCACATATGGGCAGGCAGGTATAGATGAGACTAAAAGACTTTTAATCATTTTTTTAGGAGGAATGAAGCATTGTTTCAAAACGCTGTAAGGGTACCACCAAATTTTGTTCACGTCTGTATCTTAACAAATATATACCTACTTAGCTATGTTTTTCATGAAATAATCAAAGAGAATTATAGAGCACTTCAGAAAACACGGACACTGAAATAATGATGAAACGTTCTATCGACTCTTATTCACAGTAAATCACAACAACAGTAGTACTATGCTACTACTTATTTTCATAAGTTATTCATTTTAGATCAGTCACTGTGTTCATGCTGATTCTTATTAAGCTATAGCGGACACCGTAGTAGGGAACATATTCTGATATACAGGTTACCGGGTCTGGGGCAGCGCTGTTATTATGCTTGATACCACCGTTCTGGAAAGGTAGTGTTGCTTCTTCGCCTCAATAGTTAATAAACCAAGTGAGAGTAAAATCCCAGCCTCGTTAATGAGAACATGAAACATGTTGTCAGAAGCAGTGGATTACGAAATCTTCATGCACATTTCTTTGGCTGAAACTCTTTTTATTTTTTCAAGCCGGGACAACTGAGCCACCTAGCCCATGGAGCTAACCAGCGAACAAGGCGGCCTGATTCTCTCGTCTTTGATGGCAATATTCGTGAAAACTGGTGGCTCTTCAAGCAAGAATATTACATTTTCATCACAGCGGCACACTCTGACAAACCGGCAGGACCAGAGGCCATTGAGCATTAAAGGTCTTTTGTGTATGAGGCAGAAGTGAGGGAGCCCGGGCAAGGGAGGACAAGTCCTCATTCCCACTGAATCCAAAGAGGATCCCAAATGCCTGAAAAAGTTTCATGAAATATGCAACCCACCGTCCAACAATACAATGGAAAGACACAAATTCAACACACATAATCAAAGGGCTGGTGAGACAATTGAATCATATGTTAGTGACTAAAAGAATTAAAGCAAAGAGCTTTAAACATTGCAAAAACGTAGTTGAAAAAGATAACGTTTTTGTCACTGTACACGTGAATGGCAGTCCAGTTGAAATGAAAGTTGACACCGGTGCTAAGTGTAATGTCCTGTCAATCCAGACATTTGAACACACAAGACAAGAACAAACTGGAGTAAACATGAGACCCACAAACCTTGTTGCATATGGTGGCAGCAAAATTAAAACAGTTGGTGTTGTTAAGTTGCAGTGCCACCTAGAGGGACAAACACACACTGCCATTCATCACTGACGATATTTTGCTATGTACTATGTACATGCAGAGAGATGGGGCTTGTCTCATTCTGCAAAGATGTTCATCAGTTAAGTCCTACTGATGATGATTTGTCGCAGCAGTTTCACACTGAGTACAGCAACCTCTTCTCAGATGAGCTTAGAAAATTACCTGTGACCTACTCCATGACACTTGATCCAGAAGTGATACCTGTTGTACATCCTGCACATCACATTCCCATGGCTATGAAAGACAGAGTCAAAGCTGAATTGGACAGAATGCAGGAATTACTCCTGTATCAGAGTCAACTGGGTGTCATCAATGGTTGCAACTAACAAAAAAGGACAAACAAGAAATCAGAATATGCATAAATCCAAGAGACCTTAACACTGCTCTGAAAAGACCACATCACCCCATGTGTACTGTAGAAGTGGCTGCACAGATGTCAAATACAACTTTATTTTCAGTACTAGATGCAAAAAATTCCTTTTGGCAGATTCCACTTGACCACAAATCCTCAATGTTAACCACCTTCAGCACTTGTTTTGGTTGTTACAGATTTCTGCGAATGCCTTTCAGACTCAACTCAGCCAGTGAGATCTTCCAGTGCTCCATGGAACAGATTTTTGCTGGATATCCATGTGCTATTACCGTTGATAACATACTCATTGGAGGTAAAAATGTGGAGGAACACGATGCCAACATGAGAAAAGAGAGAGAGAGGTGAACTTGAGGCTCAATCCTTTTAAGTGCAGGTTCCAGCTGGACCAGGTCAGTTATGTTGGTCATGTTTTCTCTAATGAAGGTCTCAAGGCTGACCCCTCCAAAACAAAAGCGATCAGTGAGATGCCAACAACATTTTGTTTCAGGTATCTTTACATAGAAGTGACCTCATTTTGCTTAAAGTATAAAATATCTGTGTTGTCAAGATAAGGTGTTTTTTCATATTTGATCATCCTTACTCTGTGGTCATTGAACAGTTGTTTAATGTATGTTCTCTAAAGTTGCGTACATGTAGTCTTGCTTCCTCGTCTCAATAGTTAATAGACCAAGTGTGAGCAATATTCCTGCCTGGTTAATGAGAACACAAAACATTCATTATTGTCCATTTGGCACTCACAATACTCCAGATATCCTCAGACATCTATGTTTTCCTCACAGAACGTTCACGTCTTCACTGTTGTCAAACAGAAACTTGAATGGCTGCAGTATCAGTTCTCTGTCAGTGATATCCAGGTCCTCACTAGCCTCCTCATCCCAGCGTTGTGCAAACAGCTGCACAGCCTGTGCCAGTTTGTCTTCCTCCATCATCAGTGTAACAGGCAACTTTACCTCACCTGAGAAGGCATGCTGGTCAGCTTGAACCCATTCTGCTGCCTTTCTGCAGTCATGGACAATTCAAAGGGGGCAGTGGTAAAGTTTACAACACGTTATGCAGCGTTCCCCGTTAAAAATTATCATATGATGTGACCTACGACAGACAAAAACAATGCTTATGATCATAATTCATAAACTCCAGTAATAATAAAATAATTCATATAGCCAGCAGAGTCTTTGCATGATGTTTAAGTGTGAAAACAGTTTGAGTATATATTTTCATCCACACGGAACGGTCTGAATGATAGAAAAACTTAAAATCTTCACGCTCTCTTGAGCAATTAATAACCGACTTGGGCATTGGTCTAAGGCAAATGCAGACCTTTGCCCTTCTTATACTCAATTCAATTCAATTCAATTCAATTTATTTATATAGCGCCATATCACAACAACAGTCATCTCAAGGCACTTTTCATATAGAGGAGGTCCAGACCATACTCTTTAAAATAGGTATTTACAGAGAGAGACCCAACAAATCCCACCATGAGCAAGCACTAGGCGACAGTGGCAAGGAAAAACTTCCTTTTAAGAGGCAGAAACCTCGAGCAGAACCGGACTCAGGGTGGGCGGCCATCTGCCTCGACCGGTTGGGTTAAGAAGGAGAGAGAGAGGGGGAGAGGGGGGGAGAGGGGGGAGAGAATAGCGAAAGAAGAACATAGCATAACACAGGTTCCATATCAGATGTACTCCTTACATAAAAATTCAGCACACTGTTACATGAACAGTTAGCTTACGTTAGCCACAGAAAGAGCAAACAGTATCATAAAACCAGTACAAAACAAGCTAATGCCATTGGTGTAAATTGGAATCTGTGTTGTATCTCTGAGTGATGTATTTCTTCTGTTGTTTTTGAAAATCTACGTCTGTGTTGTACTTCTTGGTAATGTATTTTTTCTGTCTGCTCTGAAAAGCAGGAGCTGTGTACATAATAACGTTTGAATGACAAGAGCCTCTGTTTGTGGTAGTGACAGTCTTGGGCATATTTAGCTCTCACAGCCTGCTTTTTTTTCAGGTGAAATTCCGAGCAGCTGGCATATTCTTTTTTTCATATCGGTTTCTTGTTTTACTTCTAAGTCCATGAGATGTGGTTTTGTCTTGAGGTGGTACATGTTGCTCTTTGCATTTGTTTGCTTTGTGCATAGCTTTTCGTTGTCGTTTATTTAGTTTGGACACATTTTTTGCCGCTTTTGTTGTTTGGTCTCTTACATCCGGCCCCTAATTTAATTCTATAGTTTTTGGGTGTGCATTGCCCTCTGGGTTGTTGACTTCCACACATATTTGTACTTGCACTTGTACTTGTATTTATATAGCGCCATATCACAACAAAAGTCATCTCAAGGCACTTTTCATATAGAGCAGGTCTAGACCATACTCTTTAAAATAGGTATTTACAGAGAGAGACCCAACAAATCCCACCATGAGCAAGCACTAGGCGACTGTGGCAAGGAAAAACTTCCTTTTAAGAGGCAGAAACCTCGAGCAGAACCGGACTCAGGGTGGGCGGCCATCTGCCTTGACCAGTTTAACTGCTAACATAGCAATACAACTAATATCAGTAAAGTAATTTCTAATTATAGCAGCAGGTGTTGTGTGGAGTTGTAGGAGCAGCAGGAGACTTGTCATCACAGATCAGACTCTACAGCTCCAGAGGCAAAAATACCTGCAGAAAGAGACAGAAGAGGAGAGAGAGATGGAAGAGCACAATACTATGGGAAAGGGAAGATATTGAGTTAATAACATGTTTATGGGATATGAATCCATACTGTAGAGAGAGAGAGAGAGAGAGAGAGAGAGAGAGAGCAGCTCAGCGCATCATGGGAGATCTCCCGGCAGTCTAAGGCCTATAGCAGCATAACTAAGGGATGGTTCAAGCCTGAGCCAACCCTAACTATAAGCTTTATCAAAGAGGAAAGTTTTAAGCCTACTCTTAAAGGTACAGAGGGTGTCTGCCTCCCGGACCCAAACTGGGAGAAGGTTCCACAGTAGAGGAGCCTAACTGAAGGCTCTGCCTCCCATTCGACTCTTAGAAACTCTGGGAACCACCAGTAAACCTGCATTCTGGGAGCGCAGAGTCCTAGTGGGATTGTAGGGGACTATGGGATCTTTAAGGTAAGATGGAGCCTGACCATTAAGGGCTTTGTAAGTGAGGAGGAGGATTTTGAATTCTACTCTGGATTTGACTGGGAGCCAGTGTAGAGAGGCTAGCACAGGAGAAATATGGTCTCTTTTCCTAGTTCCTGTCAGTAATCGTGCTGCAGCATTTTGAATCAGCTGCAGAGTCTTTGGAGACTTGGTAGGGCAGCCTGATAATAATGAATTACAATAGTCCAGCCTAGAAGTAACAAATGCATGGACTAGTTTTTCTGCATCATTTTGAGACAGAAAATGTCTAATTTTGGTGATATTACGCAGGTGAAAGAAGGCAGTCCTAGAAGTTTGTTTTATATGTGAGTTAAAGGACATATCCTGATCAAAGATGACTCCCAGACTCTTTGCAGTGGAGCTGGGAGCCAAGGCAATGCCGTTTAGTGGAACTACATCATTAGAAAGTTTATTTCTGATGTGTTCAGGACCAATTATAATGACTTCAGTTTTATCTGAGTTCAGTAGTAAAAAGTTGCTTGTCATCCAAGTTTTAATGTCCCTAAGACAAGCCTGGAGTTTGGCTAGCTGATTGGATTCATTAGGCTCCATTGACAGATAAAGCTGTGTATCATTTGCATAACAATGGAAATTTATGGAGTGTTTCCTGATAATATTGCCCAAGGGAAGCATATACAGAGTGAAGAGGATTGGTCCAAGCACTGACCCTGTCTAACTTGTACTTACCCTGTCTAAAATGTCTAACTTTTGTGTACATGGAGGAGTAGTTGTTAACATGTACAAACTGAAAATTCTTCATGGCATAGATTCAACAAGGAGCTTGAAACATTCCTCAGAGATTTTGGTCCATATTGACATCACAGCATCACACAATTGGTGCAGAGTTGTCGGCTCTGGTGACTGTGGAGGCTATCTGAGTACAGTGAACTCATTGTCATGTTCAAGAAACCATTTTGAGAAGATCTGAACTTTGTGACATGGCGTGTTATCCTGCTGGAAGCAGCCATCAGAAGGTAGGTACACTGTGATCATAAAGGGATGGACATAGTCAGCAACAATACTCAGGTAAGCTGTGGCATTTAAAGGATGTTCAGTTGGTATGAAGGGGCCCAAAGTGTACCAAGAAAATATTCCCAATACCATTACACTACCACCAGCCTGAACCGTTGATACAAGGCAAGATGGATCATCTGTTGTCCAATTTAAGTGAGCCTGTGCAAATTGTAGCGTCAGTTTCCTGTTCTGAGCTGACAGGACTGGCACCCAGTGTGGTCTTCTTCTGCTGTAGCCCATCTGCCTCAAGTGTTAGGCGTTCTGAGATGCTTGTCTGCATTCCTTGGTTGTAACAAGTGGTTATTTGAGTGACTGTTGCCTTCCTATCAGCTCAAAGCAGTATGGCTATTCTCTGACCTCATTTTCACCCAGAGAGCTGCCGTTCACTGGATATTTTCTCTTTTTCAGACCATTCTCTGTAAACTCTAGAGATGGTTGTGTGGGAAAATCCCAGTAGATCAGCAGTTTCTGAAATGCTCAGACCAGCCAGTCTGGCACCAACAACCATGTCACATTCAAAGTCACTTAAATTATATTTCTTCCCCATTCTGATGCTCAAATTGAACTTCAGCAGGTTATCTCGACCATGTCTACATGCCTAAATGCATTGAGTTGCTGCCATGTGATTGGCTGATGAGATATTTGCATTAATAAGTAGCTGAAGAGGTGTACCTAATGAAGTGGCTAGTGAGTGTATGTCAAGCCAATTTTTATTTATATAGTGCCAAATCACAACAGAAGTTATCTCAAGGTAGTTTTTATATAGAGCTAGACCGTACTCTTTAATTATATTTTTATCATTCAAATTCAAAAAGATGAAATAAAGAACGTGTATATAATTTTACTTTGAATACACTGTGATAGGAGAGACAAGTGAGGCATTACAGAGAAAGGGACAGGCAGTGAATACAGAGGGACCTGATTCTCATGCATTACTGCTTTACAGAAAAGATAGACAATTTATGCTACTGACATGGTTTTAAGGTATTGTTATCCTATTTTTGCCCTCCAAACATCTAACCGTGTACTTATACTGATCTGAGAAAATCACAACCCCCTATAGCAAGCTCGGTTGTTTTGCCAATCGTCTACCTACTTCTCTGTTGCTCATTCTCCTCTAAACTTCTTCCATTTAAGAGTTATGGTGGCCACTGTGCTCTTGGGAACCTTCAATGAGGCAGAAATTTTTTGTAGCCTTCCCCAGATCTGTGTCTCATGGCTTGGTTTTTGCTCTGATATGCATTGTGAGCTGTGACACTTTAAGGTGTTTGCTTTTCCAAATCAAAAGCGATCAATTGAATTTACCACAGGTGGACTTCTCAAAAGTGATCAAGAGAAAGAGGGGGTCATAGTATTGAGAAGTGTCATAGTAAAAGGTCTGAATACTTATGTCAAAGTGAAATTTCACTTCTTTCAATTAATTAGAAAAATCGTAACATAAAGCTGCAACATATTAAAATGTGAAAAAAGCAAAGGGAAATACTTTGCAGACACACTGGTGTGGCCTGTTTACACAGCATGTAGAACAACCTTCTCCTTCCCAGGGTGTAGCAATGTAACTTTTCACTAGAAAATGATTAACTGAATAAAAATCTAGAAGTTTTTACTTAGTAAATAAAGGCTTCGTGAACAAGCTTTTTCCATCCTGTTAAAATCCCAATCAATTGCACACATCACTGTGGATGTGAAGCAACCACTCTGAAGTGCCCTGTTATCCCTAGTTACCAGATGTGTTCACTGGAGAATTCCTCCCCTCTGGCAAGTTGTAGGGAGACTCAGAGATTGATGAGAACTAAGAGGGGGATAAGGAGATCATGATGAAAAGAATTGTGTGTCTGTTCACTGTATGGTGTATAGTGTATTCTTCCATGTCAGAACATGTCAGGTTCATGTTTAGCAGTGGATTCAGTCTCTGAGATGTGCAGTTCTTGTTGTGACTTGTTGGTATATTTGTCACATCCCCAAAGACTCAGAGGAATTCAAGAGTGTCTCCAACTTCTACAGGATGTGTCTCAGAGCATCTGCCATTCAAGTTGCAAGATGACAATATGCTGTATAATGTTTGCAGAAATTTTCAACGTATTTCATGGGTTCATGTGTGACAAATAAGAATTATTCTTTAATTGTTGAACCATCTTCAGGATCTATGGGACCAAATAGGAATTTCAATTTAATGGCAAGACCTTATATGCCAACAAACAAACAAACACAAAAACAAATTTAAAAAAAGAAAATGTAGCAGAACTACACACAAATAGATAAACCAAATTAACCAGTCTTAGAAATAGTAAGTTTTGATTCAGGGATCTTCGTGTCTGTTTTGAAGGAATATGCAAGACTGACTAAGTAATAATCAGCAGGCACAAGTTGCTCCAAAAGGCTGCCTCTGCTGGTTTCTTGGTCCTTTGTTGTTGTCAATCAGATAGAGCTCTGCAACTCTTGGCTTTCCTTAACTAGACTTGTTACTTAAAGTGATTTTGTTTGGCTGACAACAAAGGTTCCAAAATTCAAAGTTAGACTTACTTAAGTACAAAATGAAACTTGAGCTCACTTCACATGTGTCGCTGTGTATGCGTCCACACACAGGAGCGGAAGAGCTGCAAGGGAGACAGGCTGACAACTCGCTGTTAAGTGTAAGAAAAGCTCCGACAAGGGTTGTAAGTCTCTGTGAATCATGGATGGACAGACGTCGACCCTAAATGTCTGACTTTCAGCATTTTTTATGCATGCTAATATACCAATGGTGGATTTGCTGGCAGGGAGGCTAGCATCTGTATATAACTATAATATGAATATAAAGTGTATGATTACAATACAATACTTTGTTTTGGCTCCATGAGCCATGAAATATCTTGTCCTCATGAAATTCACAGCCAGGCTAAGAAGTCATAAAAAGAGTTCACTACCTGCTGTTGATTTCATTTCCAGATGAGAACATTATTCTTTCCAGGCTAGAGGATAGTAGTTGAGGCGGCTGTGGCTCAGGAGGTAGAGCAGGTGCCCACCAATTGGAGAGTTGGTGGTTCGATCCCCAGTTCCGCCAGTCCTTGAGCAAGATACTGAACCCCAAACTGCCTCTGATGTGTCATTGGTATGTGAATGTGTGTGTGTTAGAGAGCACTTAAATGTATAGAATAAGTGCTGTATGAATGTGTGTGTTAATGGGTGAATGTGACCTGTAGTGCGAAGTGTGTTAGTGCGATCAATATGACTAGAAAAGCGCTATATAAGTACAGTCCATTTAGTTCCTTCTCTGACATCTATATTGTGGGAGATGAGAGGGTAACCCTAACCCTAACCCTAAGACATATGAAAAACTTTATTAAACCCTCCTTGTCCCTTAGTACACAAAGTGAAGTGAGAGGGCAATTTATCATTTCTTTTGAAGTATTTTTCTATATTTTATTATTAGTTTAAATGTCAATTAATTTGACTGAATTAATCATCTAATAATAAATATAAAATAAATACTGAAATTAAAATTTAATCTAGCTGCTAATAATTTGGCATTATAATATTGGCATTATGAGCAGATATTGCTTATACACTGCTTTTTGGTCCATTTTAAAATGTTGGAAATAAGTCCTTTAGTGTAGAAATGTGGATTACATAAACATAAGCCTACACCTGTCCCCCATGATCAGGATTATAAATGCAGAAATTCACATTTCTATGAGGAGAAATCATGTCTCTCCCCATGTGACTCATTCCCGACAGCAGGGTCTGTACAGTGGTTCAGTGTCCTTTCTCAATCCGTCCTGTTACGTTCCAGCCAACCCACCCTCTACTGATCCGCCCTCTCTGCTCTGCTGTGCTCTGGCATGCAGTGATGCTGTAGATGCAGCAGACTGGAACAGACACTGTTTGATACTGAATGCAATAGCCGGGGAGCATAATAGCATCCTGACAGACACCAAGGAGGACAACGATACTTCACTGGACAGCATCCAATGTAAGGTTTTTATTTGTTTTTCTCCCCTCTTTATCTTTTCCTGATAAGTGCTACTTTCAGTATCTTAAATGACCCATATTATCCTGTAGTGGATATTTCACCATTCAGCCTGTTCCCTGTCCACTCATTCAGTTCTGTCTTATGTTCTCTGGGTTTAGGCAGTCCTTTTGACAAGTTTTCAAAGTGGAACAAGTAGTTATTTGTAATATAAAGAAATTTGTAATTTATTACATTCAAGTGAAGAGCATCAAAATGAGAGAGAATAGATCAGAATACATTACAATAAATACATCAAGTTTATTTTTACATCTTGTGTCATTTGCATTTGTCTTAATATTTGAAATGTAGACTATATTAAGTTATGTATTAATCTTAGGCATCAATCTCCTTAATCTGCTTAAGTCAAGGAGTGACTGTGATGTTGAGTGTCATGGTCTTTTATCTCTGAAATATTAGATTTATGAATTTGTTTGTTCCTTGAGTACTTTAACAATTGACTTGTAAAAACTGATGCAAACTCAATTTATTCACTACTCACTTTAATGGTAGAAAAAAAAAAAACAACATTGTTTTTCTTCTTAGCTACTATTTACTTTCTAATCTAAACAACAGCGTTAGTAGTAAAATCCTCCTCTTCATTTAGCCCTTTGTCACTGATAAAATGTTTATCACCAGATACACAGGTTAGAATAGTAGTGTAAACTAGAAATGGCTATAATTTGAAGAAAACTGGAAATGCTGAAGTGTCAGTTAAGTGGGAGTACCGCATGAAGTTGAAGTTTTACTTCACGTGATAAGATAAAATAAGATAATCCTTTATTAGTCCCACAATGGGGAAATGTACATTGTTGCAGCAGCATAAGTGATTGAAAAGATAGAAAAAGATATAAATACAAGTAAAAGACAAGATAAAAACAAGATAATGCTATAAAAAATATACACATAAGAACAGTATAAACATGACAATGTAATAAAAAATATTAACAAAAGAGCAATATACACAGGACTTTATACTTAGAGACAGAAAATGAACTAAATACAGATATTGCATATTTTGAAATGGAACTGCACACAATGAATGACTGATAGCAGCTGTTTTGGATTAGGATGGATTAATTAAAGTGCAGAACCTAGTGAAAATTAACAAAAACACATTTTGTGAGGTCACAGTGATCTTGACCTTCAGTTCATCTTTGTGAATATTTGTACCAAATTCATAGAAATTCCCTCAAGTCATTACTGAGATATTGTGTTGAGAATGAGAATGGGACATACAGACAAAAGGATGGGCAGATGGATGGAAGGACAGAGGGATGGATGGGCAACCTGAAACGTAATGCCTCCAGCCATACTGTCATTGGTGCAGAGGCATAAATATTGAATTCATCAGTTGAAATGACAGTGCTGAAGAAAGTTGAAGATTAAGTTTGTGTTTGAACACTGAAAGAAGTTAAAATGCCAGTCTAAGTGTAGGTGATACATTCAGTTCAATTCAATGTTATTTATATAGCGCTGAAGTTATCTCAAGGCACTTTTCATATAGAGCAGGTCTAGACTGTACTCTTTAGATTATTATAATTACAGAGAGACCCAGCAGTTCCCATCGTGAGCAGCACTAGGTGACAGTGGCAAGGAAAAACTTCCTTTTAAGAGGCAGAAACAGACTGCCTCAACCGGTTGGGTTAAGAAAGAGAGAGAGAGATGGAGGGGAAGGGGGAGAGAGGAGGGTGGAAAATAGCGACAGGAGAGCATAGCATAGTGCAGATTCATGTAAAAATGTAAAGTGCTATCAATAATACAAAAGAATAGTAATAATAGGTAATAATAGTAATGACAAAGTCGTAAATGTAATAGTAGCAGTAACACAAGAAGCACTACTAATAATTTATAATTATAACAGCAGGTGTTGAGTGGGGTTGTAGGAGCAGCAGGAGGCCTGTCATCGCAGATCAGACTCTACAGCTCCAGAGGCTCCAGAAGTACCTGAGAAAGTGACTGAAGAGGAGAGAGAGAGATGAAAGAGCACCAATCTATGGGAAAGGGAAGATATCAAGTTAGTAACATGTATTTATGGGATATAAATCCATACTGAGAGACAGAGAGAGAGAAGGAGAGAGAGAAGCTCAGTGCATCATGGAAAATCCCCCAGCTGTTTAGGCCTGTAGGAGCATAAAGCAAGCCTGAACCAACCCTAACTATAAGCTTTATCAAAAAGGAAAGTTTTAAGCCTACTTCTTAAAAGTGAAGAGGGTGTCTGCCTCCCGGACCTAAACTGGGAGAAGGTTCCACAGTAGAGGAGCCTAATAGCTGAAGGCTTTGCGTCCCATTCTACTCTTGGAAACTCTAGGAACCACCAGCAAACTAGCATTCTGGGAACGCAGTGTTCTGGTGGGATTGTAGGGAACTATAAGCTCTTTAAGATAGGATCGTGTCTGACCATTAAGGGCTTTGTAGGTGAGGAGGAGGATTTTACTTCTATTCTGGATTTGACTGGGAGCCAGTGTAGAGAGGCTAACACAGGAGAAATATGGTCTCTGTTCCTGTCAGTAAACATGCTGCAGCATTTTGGATCAACTGCAGAGTCTTTGGAGACTTGGTAGGACAGCCTGATAATAATGAATTACAATAATCCAGCCTGGAAATTAAAAAATGCATGGACTAGTTTTTCAGCATCCTTTTGAGATAGAAAATGTCTGATTTTGGCGATATTACACAGGTGAAAGAAGGCAGTCCTAGAAGTTTGTTTTATGTGTGAGCTAAAGGACATATCCTGATCAAAGATAACTCCAAGATTCTTTACAGTGGAGCTGGAGGCCAGGGCAATGTTATCTAGCATAACTACATCATTAGAAAATGTATTTCTGAGGTGTTCGGGGCCTAGTATGATAACTTTGGTTTTGTCTAAGATCAATAGTAGAAAATTGCTGGTCACCAAGTCTTAATGTCCCTAAGGCATGCCTGAAGTTTAGCTAACTGACTGGTTTCATTAGGCTTCATTGACAAATATAATTGTTTATCATCTGCATAACAATGGAAGTTTATGGAGTGATTCCTGATAATGTTGCCCAAGGGAAGCATATACAAGGTGAATAGAACTGGTCCGAGCACTGACCCTCGTGGAACTGAAAGTCTTGAAAGAAATTAGTACAAATCAAGTGCACTGTAATATATGATATTAACACAATTTATTTACCTTTATTATTAGGCTAAATTTACAACCAAACTCATACGATTCACATTAAATGACAATTTAAGAGTGAAATAAATAAATGCCCAAAACAACATTTTCATTTCACATTAACTATTATTTATAATAGACATAATACTAGTAGTTTATCCTTCTCTTTATTAATCACAGATCAAGTGTTTTTAAACGGACATAATACACATGAGAATGCTGTTTTAAACAGTTCTTTTCATTTGAACTTTAACAGAGAGATGTTCCCCAAACCTTCCCCACATCCCCACAGTTGTTTTCAATTTATATGTAAAAATTGCTATGCTGGTAGATTATGGAGCCTGTGTATGCTGTATCTCCGACAAGGATTTTTTTTCTTCTATGAAAGGCTCTTCAGTGAATTAGCTCTCAGAGTCCTGTTAACCTACTGGTCTTATCTTAATATCCTTAAGCTCCGTCTTCTCATGTTGTGTAAGAGCAGTCTTACTCTGATGTTCACTAGCAGAACAATTAGACCATAATTAAGGTTTAAAGCTTTTCAACATGCTGTTTTGTCATCAGAAATGTAAACATCCAAGCTAACACAACACAGTACTAATTTTGCAGTGCATACATACTTACATATTTACAAGGCTCAAAGCAGTCTGTGAGTCATCTCTCAGCATGTTTACAGGTACTCATTACTTCTATGTGCAGCCTCTACAGGACATATATTCTTGTTTATGTACAGTTGGGTGGACAGAATGTCTCATCCATATTGTTTGTAACTGCAGAAATTTACTAAGTTTAAAATAGAAAGTAAAATTGGACCAAAAGGAGATATAATGTTTGCAGCTAAATTTGGCAAAGTCAATAAATAGTAAATGATAATACACCAAATGTTATGAGCCAGTCAACAAAAAGAAAAGACAGTATGTGGCTGCTACTGTACAGGACACACTGCCTGCATTGCGTGTACTAGATGGATACCTCTACTAGGTTACTGCCAGCTCTGTCTTTCAACGTTGAGTTTGCCCTGTGTAATGGCTGTCAATAAATGTTTGATTTAATTTTTTATAAATTTAAGAGAGAGAGACAAACAGAGCGGGAGAATGAGAGAGTAGGAGTGGAGTACAAAATTCTGGGCCCTAGACATATGTGGGCCCCCTTCAGGATTAATGTTAGTGTCTTAACCTGCGTACACCCTAACATACAATAAAACAGGCTTGTTAATTTTAGTATTGCCAAGGTCCTTTTTCAGTTTATTTATCAATCATTGCTACAAATGCTTGGAAAAACATTACTAGGAGATGATGAGGGAGCTGCTGCTGCTCCACTCTCTTTGGATGTATCTGAAATGTGGTTCAAAATCGCCCCCGATGTGTCATTGGTATATGTGTGTGTTAGAGAGCACTTACCATGTATAAAATAAGTGCTAAAAGAATGTGTGTGTGAATGGGTGAATGTGACATGTAGTGTGAAGCGCTTAGAGTGGTTGATCCGATTAGAAAAGCGCTATATAAGAACAGTCCATTTACCATTTACCGTTCATGATGTAAAGTAATGCTGATAGGTATGTTACATGACATTGTTATGATGTTGATTAATTTATGTATGGCAAAAATCCTGATGAATCCTGATTTTTCAAATCTTGTTTTTATAAAGAAAGAAATTAAATATGACCAGAATGCACCAGTAACAGTAATACACTGAAAGAAAAACAAGGTAAGCTGATATACAGTAAATCTTAAATGGAATTGTCTGTGTGAATAGGCCGAAAATAAAACTGCTGCCTACTTGTATGCTTACTTTTAACATAATTTAACTGTCTAAAGGTGGAAAATAGAACAATGGGTTGCATTTTAATCACTCTTCTTTATTGATCACTGTGCTCTTAGAATTATAATTATTCTCCCTTTTCAGTTCTTGGTTTATTTGCTCTATTTTTAATCATGTGAAAATGATGGTAGATCACTTCTGTCTTTTGAAGAACATTGCTGGCTCAGTTTTTAAGCTAAAGCCAGTAAGCGTCAAGTGAATTATAAGATTGCAATGAATCTGTTGTCTTTACTGCACGGTCCATGACACCTCATGTAAAACAATTTCTAATAATAACTTAAAAGTAATAAGCTCATATCCTCTGCAACAAATGAGGGACTTGCTGCTATACTCCACTCTCAGCGGCTGTTTTTGAAATTGAGTGCCACATGCTTCACGACATTAAAGGATGATTCCAGTATATTTCAACCTGGTGTATTTCCTGGAAATGTGGCCGCTTTGTAAGTAATGATAACTTTGCTTTTGAATATAACAAGATGCTAATGTTTATTGCTGGTGGGACACACACAGTGTGATCCCTCATTGTGTCTTACTGTTGTAATTGCCTCTCTTACAGTACAGAGAGCTAAACATTTGTCCAGCCGGTCTCTTGTCTTTTCTTCAGTCAGTTTTGGGGAGCTGAAATAAATGTCTCCAGAACAACAATGTTGATAAACTTCTTGTTCGTTCTTCATTTTTCACTTATTTTAGACACACTGCTGGAATTACTATCATCCACAGACACAAGCAGTGTCTGAAATCAACATTTGCCTTATCTGCAGAAGTTTTCCTTCTCAGTTAGCTGTGTCAAAGTGTTTTTTTAATTCTTTTTTTTTTTTTAAATCTCCTCAAGCGGGAGTAGAAGGTTTGCTGAAATAAAACTCAAACAAGTTACTGAAGCACATGTAACAAAGTAAATGTAACTCATTACTACCAACCTATGCCTACAGCTAAATCGACAAGTATAATGGAAAACAACATTACAGTGCAGGTGACTGTCATGTCTCATGTCTCATCACTGTTATCATTTTAATTTGTGGTTTCCTACATTTTCCAAGATGACCCACATACAGTCCTCATTCAAAACCACAGTGTACCTTAGAGACAAAAAGTCCAGATGAGCAACCAGCACCAGCACCAAAATGTTGCAAATTGTATTGTATCTGTGAATTTAAATTACATTACAAATGTACATGCTAAACTGGCATGCACATAGTATGTCAGGGACCAGACATTTACCCACCCTTGTTTTTTCCCCAGCCAGTGGTTGGGGACAAGCCTTTATTTGTTCAAGGCCCAGTCATTATTATTATAATTTGCATTGATTTTTATTTGAGGAATTAAGGAATTAAGGTAAGTGTATAGGGCTGCCCCATTAAAGTTGAAGATTTAATGCCTCTCTCTGAAAGACCCTGATTTGACAGACAAAATGTAATTCAAAAACTTTTTTTACACAGAGCAGTGCACAGTGTGGCAGACTGGAAATTTTACAACTGAGTCTTGTCTATAAATGACCGAACCACAGAACTAACTGAGATGGAGGTAGAGACATGTTGGAAAAGAGCTGTAAGTCTACCTGTCTTTGTGGGAATGCAGCTCCAGGGGCTTCCAGCTAAGGCAAAAACTACAGTGTTATGGCGAGTTAAAACTGGCTAACAACACTGTCAGCAGCCTGGCAGGAGAGACACTCCACGGTGTAAGATTTCTGAGCTAACTTGGAGGTGACATCACTCCCAGTTCAGAGTTCCAACCACCAATGTAAATGGAACGCAGCAATATGTCGGCAGTGATTACACTATACATTTTATAGCGGCGACTGACAGCTGGAAATGAATACCCGCCGCTGCAAAGTCATGAAGTTGCAATTATAGGATTCTACACAGGGCTTTTAATTTGAAACGACAAATACAGGAAGTGGAAACTGTGGTGAGACCCAGTTGAGGCAATAGGGAAAGAAAAATGTGGCAAGAAGTAGTGTTTCCCCTACCACAGTCTTGGCAAGGTGGCCTGCCCCGCCAACGTCAGCCCCCGCCCTGCAAAAACGCCAAAGAAAAAAATAAATAAAACAAAATATTTTATTATGTTATTATTGGTATTTATGTGCACTCATTACAAGTCGTTACGTCAAGTTACAATTCTGTAAAATCATAGATGGACAGACGTCAATATCAAACGTCTGAAAGTCAGACCAAAATATCAGCTTTTTTCAGACATACATGGTCTGCCAATGGTGCCTCTGCTGCCGATGAGAAGCTAGCCCTCATCCCACATCCAGAGCCAACAAGTCCTCACATCTGTAGGACCACATAGATAGGCTAATATATATATAGGCTATTAAGGTAATTTTGCTGCGTTCCATTTACCTCGGAGGTCAGAACTTGGAAATGGGAGTGACGTCACTTGCGGGGTAACAGCATTCCAGTTGAGAAGTCGGGAAAACATGGATGCTCACAAAGCCTTTATAGTTGCTCTTTTGGAGTATTGACAACTTCAAAACAAATCTGCACTCCATCTGAAAAACATCTCAGTTATTAACATTAGATTTTAATGTAAACACTTAAAAAAGTTCTTAAAACGCAGTTCAAGTTGAACTGTTTGATAAAAAAAAAAGAAATGTTAAGTGATGAATGTGAACCCTTTCAAATGTATTCCGGACTAGCCATTGTTATTGCTAACAATTGTTAGATAGACAGATAAACATTGGACAGTACTGTGTGTATGACGGATGTATTTGTTCCACATTTAGATGTAACTGCTATGAACAGTGAAATTAGCAGAGTGTTCACTACTATTGATGATTGAGTAGCTGCCATCTTGAATTTTTATGTTGGGGTTGGTGGGGTTTCTCTGACTTTCTGAGTTGGAATTCCAACTTCAGGGGGAACGCAGCATTAGTCCCTGTACACCCAGATAGGCCTCAGGAACAGACCAGCTTACTGGATCTTTGTCATCATTGTAACAATAATATAAGCCATAGGAGTCTACCAGCAGCAGGCCACCTAACTCCCTCCTTTGTTCCCATAACTAATATGGTCACTGGAGGTTGCCTACCTGTTGGTTGTAATAAGCATTGGTTGTAATAAGGTTGTAATAAGCATATTCAGAAGACTCATTTTTTACAGGAAGACCATCTCAGAGTATATGTATGCAAGGGTATGTATATTTTACACTTATTTTTGGAGAGATATTCAGATTAGACTTTTGTTCTGAGTTCATTCCAGTTAAATCAGGCAAGTGACATGAATCATCACTTTGATGCCTCCATTTAGCCATGCGGACCTGACCACTTTATTCTTAATTCTAATGAGGCTTTAATCAAGCCGTATTCAGGACGTCAAGTCTTAGAGTCAGATGCATTTGTAACAGTGGTACTGTAGATAATCTGAAGTGGTATGATCCCAGGTCACTGAGTTCTCAGCTTCTCCTCTCTACCCTCTGTGGACCTTCCCTCTCATCCAGAACAGTGCAGTTCACTCATATTGGCATACATAACATGTCTCTCCGTTTCACTGCCTCCTCCTTATGAGCACCCTTTGACATCCAGGAAAAAACTTCTCACCAGCTTCTCTCTCCATGCTGGCAGGTGGAGGTGTGATCTGGAGGGCAAGTGAAGGAGCAGGCATTTCCCATACATTAACTTGGCTTTGTGGTTGGTAGTGTACCTGAGTCTGCAGAGTTTTTTCCCAAGCTGGTAATTCTAGCCCCCTCCTGCCCCGAGTAGATCAAGGGTAGAAAAGAAAGTTGATTTTAATCCCCAAGGAGATTACAAACCGCATGAGTGATTAAATGAGACTTCTGTCTCAAAACAGGACAAATTACTGTACCACCTCAGACTTGGGAACCATTTTTACAGTGGTCTGTGCAGAACAAAGTAGATTAGACGTATCTCCATTTTGATGATCATTAATCACCTTGCGATCACAAGGAGGACTGCATATTTCTGCTGCTTAGAGTCCTGGTAGGACAGTAGGCATAAATTTTGTCTGATGGCAGTCATGCTTAAGCTTAAACTGTTACCTGTAAATGTAACAAGTACAAGTAAAGTAGAAATGCAGAAAATTTTCAAAATATTCACTGTAAAATGCAAAATGTTCATACTATCTACGAAATGTTCACCATCAATGTAATTCATTTTTTTTCTTTCAACATCATCCCCTGGCATCTTTTATTTTATAGGGAACTCCAAGCAGGATTGTTTGCATATGCATTGAAAAGTCAATGCCGACTAGAGGACAGGATCCAAACTCTAGTCTCTGCTACTGAAATGCTTTGTACACCCAATCATCCACTGCTTGTACTGTATCTCTTTCCTATGACTTCTCACTGCAGTCTAAGAGCATCACAGTACTTCCTGCACTGAAACACAACGATGGATTGAAACAAAACCTCACTGTGGACATAAATACCATGATCAGTAAGGTGAATAAATTGAAGCTAACCATCTGCACCTAACGGATTTATGGAGACAGTCAAATTGCAGTGTTGCTAATATAGCGCATCTTCATCCTTAGTGAAATAATTAGAATTCATGCTCACTTCACTAACCCTCAGTTCGTCCCAATTATAGCTGTGGATCCAACAATTTATCTAATAAATCACATAATCATTATAGCTGACTGAACATGTGTAAGCTCTGAAAACCTGTCCTTATCTTTTTGTTTTGGCCATCTTGCTATGTCAACACTGAATTTTACAGAAAAGATTTAGTGTGGACTTGGACACTTGAACACAGTATTTTCGAAAGCTGTTCCACTCACTGTCACATTCACTCATGATCTGTAGTTGCTGGGTGAGCAATAAACAATGCACAGAACAGGTGCTCTGCTGTTTTGCTCTTTCAGTATGAAGGGAGAATTTTTATTAAATGACCTCCAAAAATGCTAGCAAGGCACCAAATCCCTAGCTGGGGTCATAAAATTAGACATGCCCAAAGATAATTAGGCATGACTAACTTCCCATCTTTCTCCGCTTTTGCCCTTTGTACCCTTGCACCTCCTCTACCTCACTCTTTCCTGACTCTCTTCCCTTACCCCTTCTCCCACAGACAGAGAGCTGGTATGGACAATAGGGCGTTGGAACCTGAGTCTGTGAGTATCCCCATGGAGGAGGCCATCACGTGTAACAGAGAAGGCCAACCTCTAGCTCAGCTTCAGCCTCAGCAGCAGCAGGAGTCATCCATGTTGACCCAACTGAAGAAGGTTGACAACGAGATCACTGAAGCCCAGCGTTTCTCCCACCTACCCAAACGCTCAGCTGTGGACCTGGAGTTCATCAACCTCTCCTACACCATCCAAGAGGGACCATGCTGGAGAAGAAGAGGTAATGTACAAATAGAATTTTCAGGGGGTGAATTTTCAAAGTGGGGACTGTGTCCTATCTGTATCTGACTCCAGGATAGGTCAACTCAATGGCTTGCCGGTTAGGACAAAGGAGCATGAAGAACACTGTATTTCTTTTCTTTAGTTTAATAAGGTGAAGTTTGGAGATTGTGTATCTGACAGAAAACAGAAATAACACATAATATCAGTCATATGGCACAATCTGACATTTCAAATGTTAAACTAACAAAGGATATCCTAAATACTAACTCGAATCTTAAGGCAGCAGTGGGTCAGGTGAAGTGTAGGAGGAGGAGTAGGAGGGGGATTTTCCACAGCTGCCCCTCAAATATGTACATATTTGACTTAGAGGAAAATCCTTATGGTGACGTGTAATGAGAGTCTGGGTCTTCATCCTGGATCCTTGTAAGGGAAACTAGCTGACTGACAGGACAGCACATAGGTTTTTCCCCTTTATTAATATTTCCGCCACACTGACACTGCTATCTGAGCTTGGGAGCAATTTCTGAACCTTTCCTATAGGCCACAAGGCATGAGGAAGCTGGGAGTCCACAACCATGACAACTACTGTATAATCAAGGTGAGGTTAGGGTTATCCACTTTGCATTTTTTCAATGTTGAAGAGTGGGTAGGTAATGTTTGAAACTTGCCAAGAATTGATCAGCGAGCACTTGACTGTTACACCTCAAGTCGCCCCATGAGAAGAAGATTGGGAGTAACTGGCTCAGGGTCAGCTATGTCCAAGGACAGGTACATAATTGGCTCTGAGTTAAGGATTTCTTCCGCCTCCTCAGTGACAATCTGATTGCCCAAGATTAGAGTGGACTTAATGGTTCTCACCTCCCTTTCCCAGGTTCCTTCAAAGTGAGGAGCATGTGGGGGGTTCCTTAAGAAGGGGACTTTATACCTTGCCAGCTGCTCTTGAAGGGCAGGACTCAGCTGCTCAAAGGCTTCCTGCAGCTCTCTCTCTCCTCCAATGCAGTTGATACTATGGTCAGATATGACCTCAAAGGGGGTTCCCCGCCGAGCTACAAAGCAACGAAAGGACATAAGGAAACTATCTGTGTCCAGACTGGGGAGAAGATCTATAAGAATGCAGCGGTGGTAAGACATTTGAAAAGGCCAAAAAGAGAGGAGGCTTGTATAAACGCAGGCAAGATGAGGGTAGACCAGGCAATCGAGGAATTAATGGTTTTGCCTTCCATTTCTTACATTACAGACATGAATACTGGTGTTTCCTCACAGCTTGTCTCTCACGTAAGATCCAGTAGTTCCTCCTGAGGCTGGCTAAGACTCTCTCTGGACCAGGGTGATGTAACCTGTTGTCATTATCCTTGATCAGGACTTGAGTGATGTAGTTTCTTGGGTCCAGGATTACAGGATGGATGTTATGGTAATCCAGCTCCTCACACCTGCCTGTGGTGTGATCAAACTCAGGGGACAAATTACTCAGTTGACTTTGATTGGGGAGGGATTTGCCTGCCTGTAGTGAAGCATACTCCTCAGGGAAAGCCTCCTGTTGTGTATGCTGTAGAAGGAGAGTGTCTACATGATCTATCAGGGGTTTGGTGCTTGCATCTAAGGAGGAGATGTGTTCAGCTGTTCCAGCCACCAAATCTTCCCAACACTGGAATTGGAGAATGTTTGAGGGAATATTAGTTTGCATCAGAGAAGCAGTGTCACAAAAATCAGATTCACTCAACTCTGCTGATGCGTTGCAGGTGTGGATGGATTCAAGGACCACTGTTCAGGAAGCAAGAACAAAAAAGGGGGACCTTGATTCCATCAATGAGGAGCAGCTAGTTCTGCAAGAGTTTTTACATGGGTGATATCATCTGCTGGGTTGCTTAATGAGTCAATATATCTCCAGTCTGAGGATTTAGTGTACTCATATCTCTGTGATACGATGAGCCACAAATATTTTGTACTGGCAGGACTATGAACGAAGCCATGTTAATACAGTTGTGGAGTCTGTCCATGCCACAAATCAGTGAAGAGGGAGAGTCAACTCAGTCAGCAGCAGTTGTGCTAGTTGGTCCCCAGTGAGAGCGGCACACAACTCTAGATGAGGAATAGTGAGTTGCTGCATCGGTGTCATTCTCGAACGAGCCATGACAAAGGAGACCTGAACCTGCTTGCTTGAGTCCGCTGTTCTCTGATATGCCACAGAGTGATAAGCTGCTTCAGAAGCATTACAGAACACATGTAGTTCTCTGTTGACAGAATGATCTTGATCCTCAGTGGGTCCATAACACCTTGGAAGTTTGATTTCTGCCAAATCTCTCAAATTCTTTTTCCCATGATATCCAGGTTTTTACAAATGCATCTGGAATGCAGGTGTCATCCAATTTTCTCTCTTTGGACCAGATCTTCTGGAGAAGGACTTTAGGATGGGTCATGGAGGGGATGATAAACCCAAGGGGATCATACTGACTAGCCAGTATCCGATACACATTGTGAAGGGTGAGAGTCTGATGTGCAACAGATTTATGTTTACTCCCCAAGGTGTCTGAAAAGCAGTACCGCATCAAACCCAATGCACCTTCCCATGGGTCAGGAGGGTCTTGGCTGAATCATAGCTCAGTGCTTTCTGATCGGGCCTCTTTGGGTAGATGCTGAACTAATGAGGGAGAGTTACTAATCCACTGTCTGATCTCAAAGCCCCCAGAAGCAAGCAGTGTTCACAGACCGTCTAGGAGACTTCTTGCCTGCTCCTCAGTGGGAAAACTCTGTAAACAGTTGCCTACACAAAAGGATTGTAGGACTGAGGTTAAAACATCCTCCTGCCCAACTTGATGGTCCTTGACATGTCGTTGTACTACATATGTGGCACAATAAGGACTTTGTGTCATATCAGATGGCAAAACCTGCCATTCATAAACTTCAACAGGCTCCTCACATCTCAGTCCCAAGAAGCAAAGTAGTGGCCTGTCATCAGTCAGCAGTCTGACCTGGTGAAACATGACTTTGATATCAACAGAAATGGTAAAAGGATGGAAGCACAGTAGAACACCCATCAAGGAAGGTCCCAAAACTGGTGCAGGCAGGAGGTAATCATTTAGGCTTTGTTAAAAACGAGGCGGTCTTTGCCATTGTGCTCTACAAGATGGTGGGGGATGTACCACCATCTTATATATATTTGTTGGCTTGGGCCACTTCCTGAAGACTGAGCCATTTCACATATCCAGCCTCTAGCAACTTGTTGATTTCACAGTTATAAATGGCAGCTTGCTGTGGATTTTTAGACCGTTTCCACTCAGTTTGTCTGAGGGCTGGCAGGACAGATTCCTTTTGAGCCTGAAGTTTAGACTTAGGAAAAAGTGGGGTCACATACTGACCAATTCCATTCACTTTTCGTCTTTTAGTTTGGCTGTCAAGGCAAGCTAGTGCTTCATTGTCCTGCTTAGAACATGTGGCAACTTTCTCACTTTGATAAGGCAGGACATCAACCTTCCCCAGTGTTTCTACTGCACGATAAAGGTTTGTGTCTGGGGCTATGCAAGAAATGAACAAGGACTGAACTGCGGGACTGATTTTTGGAGAACATGAGTTGGCAGGACGATCCTCGGGCTCCTTGTAAAGCCCAACCAAGACGTGTATGAACAGCTGCAGGGGCCAAGTGAACTCGTTCAATAGGACATACAAGATGAGGGTGATCAGAGCCTATCAAGAGTAAAGGTTAAACTTTCTGGAAAGCCTGCAGCGGTAAGCCAGGAAGATGCTTGAATCTTTGCAGAATCTGAACATGATAAGTCTGCTGATCAAGGCCCAACTTCTCAGCAATGAAAATATCTCTTATCATGAACTTCTTGCCAGTGTGAGATGCTGAAGCATGTTGAATATGACTATAGTGCCATCTAGTGTCAAGTCAAGTCAAATGTTATTTATATAGCGCCAATTCACAACAGAAGTTATCTCAAGGCACTGCACATATATAGCAGGTCTAGACCGTACTCTTTATCTTATAAAATTTAGAAATTCAGAGAGAAACCCAACAGATCCCACCATGAGCAAGCACTAGGCGACTGTGGCAAGGAAAAACTTCCTTTTAAGACGCAGAAACCTCGAGCAGAACCGGACTCAGGGTTGGCAGCCATCTGCCTCGACCGGTTAGATTTAGACAGAGAGAGGGGTAAGAGAAAGACAATATTGCAGATACACAGACTAAGTCAAAATGTAAATGGAGTAGTAGTAGTAGTAATAATAATAATAATAATTATAGCTAAAGGAATAATAATGACAAAACAGTGAAACATTAGTAGCTCTAACACTATCACTAATAAATGTTTAATTATTGTCGCATTATCGGTTGAGCTGGATCATTGGAGCAGCAGGAGACTCTACAGCTGTGGAGGCAGAACCCTGCAGTAAGAGACAGAAAAGAGAGAGAGAAAAGCACAGCCTGGGCACTAATGTGCTTGAGGGAAGAAACACACAGTTAGAGTGATACATGAGGACATCATGGACAACATTTAATAACTACTAAGCTTAACTGATACATTGAGACTGACCCAATCCGCCAAAGGAAAAATGGTAACCTGAAATAGGAATCAGAATAATATGCTAGCCGAAAGTTAAGGCATAAAGATGAGTTTTTAGTTTGGATTTAAAGGCCTCAACTGAGTCAGCCTGTCTAATATCAATAGGGAGGTTGTTCCAGAGGAAGGAGGCCCGACAGGAGAAGGCCCTGCAGCCTACTGACTTCTTTTTAACTCTGGGGACAGATAGCAGCCCTGCACTCTGAGAACGCAGAGCACAGGAGGGAATGTAAGGGTTAAGAAGCTCGGACAGGTATGAGGGAGCTAACCCATTTAGAATTTTATAAGTCATTAGGAGAACTTTAAAGTCTGATCTAACATGAATAGGGAGTCAATGAAGGTGAGTAATGTGGTCAAACCTTCTCAATTTGGTTAGCATTCTAGCTGCAGCATTCAGAACCATTTGCAGACTTTTAGTGCTAGCATGTGGTAGTCCCGAAAGCAAAACATTACAATAATACAGTCTAGAGGAAACAAAGGTGTGAACTAGAATTTCAGCATCTGCTATGGAAAGAAAAGACCGAATCCTAGCTATATTGCGTAGGTGAAAAAAGGCGGTCTTTGTAATGTCTTTAATGTGCTGATCGAAGGAAAGAGCAGGATCAAGTGTGACACCCAGATTTTTGGCTGTTGTACTTTGAGAAATCACATAGTTGTCAAGAGATATAGTTACTTGATCGAACTTGTGTCTATATCGTGCCAGGCCAATAACCAGCATTTCAGTTTTGTCTGAGTTAAGAAGCAGGAAGTTTCGAGACATCCAGCTTTTAACAGAAGACAAGCAGATCTCTAGTTCCCTAATTTGACCGGCATTGTCAGCCTTTATAGGCACATACAGCTGGGTATCATCAGCATAACAGTGAAAATTAATTTTGGCCAAGAGGAGAAATATAAAGAGAGAAAAGTGGGGGCCAAGAACAGAACCCTGGGGTACACCATATTTCACATCAGAAAAGGAGACACACTGAGTTCTGTCAGATAAGTAAGATTTTAACCAGCTGAGGGCCAGGCCAGTGATTCCAAATCTATTTTCCAGTCGGTCCATGAGTATACAGTGGTCTATAGTATTGATGTGGATTTGGGTTTAAAGTCCCAAACCACTGAGCTGCGATCAGAAATCTTCAGCCTGATTCAGGTGTCCAAAAATTATCAGGAGACGGCAGTGTCCAAGGCAGCAGAGTTTATTTGTCGACAAAGAAACCCGAGAACAGTTCACAGTGCATGCATGATACACCAGAAGAGCTCCAAACTGTACTGACTCTTGTCCCTCTTTTTATACAGTTTTGGCTGTGACTTTCCACGCCTCTTAGGTCTTTTTATTGGTTTGTTAAATTTACACCATTAAAACATTGGTTTGTCTAAATGTATATCCTTGGTCCCCTCATTAAAATACACTATTAACTTACTCGTCATATGCCAATATCTCCTGGAAAGCACCTGGGCTTTCCTCCTTGCCAACTTCAGCTTACTGGGTCATGTCATGGCAGGCCCTGTCCTCATCTGACCTGTTTACTCTCTGTTTTACACCATTATGTTCTGGCCTGTCCTGATTGTATTTTTTTAAAACAAAGTTATCTTTGACTTTACACAATTGTTTCTTAACTCTTCCTTGTATCATTTTTTAAAAATTCTGTATCTTTTTCACACTTTAATATGGATTATACAAAAGTATGCATTATATGCAGTGAACACTAACATCTACTCTCACACAGTGACATTTAACATATATCACGTTTTCTTTGAATCACTTTGAATCATACAGTAAATAATGATAATACCGTTGCATCACAATATTCCTTTAAGATCATTAGCTTATTGCAATATTCTCTCTTTTAGAGGCACTTTACTCTTTGCACATCACATAGCTGTTGACTTCTTACACTACAGTATCAAAGGCTGCACTAAGATCAAGTAAGAGGAGCAGAGAGGTGGAATCTGAATCCAAAGAGAGTAGAAGATCATTTACTACTTTAGCAAGTGCTGTTTCAGTAGAGTGAAAGGCCCTAAAGGCAGACTGATAAGGTTCGAAAAGATTATTATCATTATTATTATCTTTTTCTAGTATCTTAGTGTCTCAGTACCTTGCCACATTGTTTTCAACATTAGGAACTCAGCCACCCTGTCAAGACCAAGGGTTCTGGCTGCAGCTGCCAACAGCATAGTTCATTCTGAACCATTATCCAATATGGCATATGTTTCCAGGTTTCTCACCCTGTAACTTAGCAGAACTAGTGCAACTGGAGCGAATAAGACAAGATGTCCTGGAATCCTTTCATGGTTGATTCGCTTCATGGAGGACTCCCAAATGTTTTACTTTGCATTTTGGACAAAGCTTCTTTAGGTCAGAGTTGGAAGCTCTGTAGTCACATGCACACCTGCAGCAGCGTGAATCCACTTCCTAACTGCATTGGTAGAAAGCTGATGGAAGTCTGGCTTAAGTGGTAGTCAGGGATACCACAAAAAGGACATGTCTGACAACGGTTAATAGCAGGCTCATACACAGGTTGTTTAAGGTTGGCTAGTTCCATGAAGAATGGTAGCCACTGGATTACTGGACCTGAGGTAGCTGGACTTTAAAAGTTTTCCATCCTCTACTTGCCCTTTTCAGTTCTCATGTGTAAATGGACTGTACCTATATAGCACTTTTCTAGTCATATCAACCACTCAAAGCGCTTCACACTACACGTCACATTCACTCATTCACAAAGTACTTACTACATACACAGTGCTCTTTTAACACATTCACACACCGATGCACACACATTGGGGGTGATTTGGGGTTCAGTATCTTGCCCATGGATACTTTGGCATGCGGACTGGAGAAGCCGGGGATCGAACTACAGACCTTCTGGTTGGTGGGCAACCGCTCTACCACCTGAGCCACAGCCGCCCACGTGTGTGTGGCTATAGCCTGACATTCTGCTCTCTCTTCTAACCAGTTAGGGAAGTCAACAAGGTTATAATGAATGCCGAGTTTTGTAGCATGGGTAAATTTAGCGTAGTTGTCAACATGCTCGGGGGGGGGGATTTACCTAGCAGCTGCTTCACGTGTGATGCACAAGCCAACTCTGCATCTCCCTCACCATTTTCTAAAGACTGCAACATGCCTACAAGAGCTCTGACTCTAATTTCAAAGTCATTGAAGCTTCTGGAATCACCAGGGCAAACAGAAGGAAAATTCTGGATGGCTGAAATCTCTCTGAGTACCAGCTGCTGTGGCTGACCATACTTCTGCTCCAAAGCTGACATAGGTGCAGTGTAAGGAAGTGGATGATGTGTATAGGCTAAAGCCAGGTGGCAGGCAGTAGCTAGCTTCAAGTGGTCCAATAATACATGATATTTAAACTGGTCACTTTCATCATAGGGCAAAAGATTGGACAAAGCTATCTTAAGCTAAGCAAACTGTCTTGGATCATCACGAGTGAAGACTGCAAATAAGGGCGCAGCAACATGAGAAATTCTGTTTGACCACAGTGTCTGCTGTGGGGGTGTTGAACTGAATGAGATTGGTGAGCTGCACACTGGACATTTAGAGGGGGAACAGGGTAAGGATTCAACTAATGATTGGCTGAGGCACAGTGAGGCTGTAAAGAGGACTGACATGCAACAGGGGGGTTTAAAGGAGCTTGTGGCCGCAGGTAAGGTGGCTCAGGGGGGTTCACAGCAGCTTGATGTTGCACATAAGGAGCCTGTGCATAAGAAGTACTAGTAATTCCAACTGTTGAAGATGTGAGGTTCAAGTGGGAGCTCTGCCACTTGAGAAGGCTGAGAGGCAACAATGCAGTTACAGTCTCTCTCTGCATAGGATACTGCATTGTTGACTGAGGGATACACTGGGGTGGATGAGGCTTGGGATAAAAGTGGAACAGGTCTCAATACATAAGAAGCTGGTGGTGCAGGTTCACACCTCTGAAAAGAGAATGTAATAGCCAGTCTGGGATCCTGATTATTATGATACTGCTTAGGCTGTTTGTTTGACAAATCTAGGTAGCTCCATGGTAGGTGTGCCGACTTGGAGCAGGTGGTGATGAGCTAGTAAAGTTATGATATGTGGGAATACTGTGTTCACGTAACTTATAATGCAGCTCTTTAACTATAGTGGGAGGATTCTGATGCAGACAGGATCCCTGAGAGTCTGGGCTGGATACACTGGATGAATGAGACTGAATGGATGAAGCGGAGTATGACTGCTTATCAAAATTCTCCACCAGAGCTTGCACAGTTTTCCCAAGAGTTAAGGTTAGAGCTTTGAGCTGCTCTATTTGTCCTTTCATAATTTCCATATCCATATTAGTTGTTTCTCCTTTCACTTGTCCTTCATTAATGGGGGTGGGAAGTTTGGGTGGTGGCACATGTCATTAAACCTGGTTTAAGCTTTCATCACCCAAACATGTGTGAGGAGTATGAGTTCCATCATCTCGGAGCTTTAAGGCTTGAGAGGTAGGGATCTGGAGGTTGAGGGATAGCAGGATTTGGTTCATGTGAGAGGCTTAGGAAGGAGGTTTCATAATCCTCTAAATATCTGGGTGGTTGACGAGAGCAGGATGTCCTTCTATAGGATGCTCTATCCATTGAATAGATCTTGTTCCAGCTCACCTTCAGCAGCTACACTAAATATTGCACCATTAATATGTTTCTGTCCCTAGAGTGAGCCCCGTCCCCCAGCACACCACACCAAAGAAGAGTGCACTGGCCAGCACAGACAGTAAAAAGTGCACAGACGAGGTCTGCTGATGTTGAAGGATTTTAACCTTCTCAGAAAGTGCAGCCTACTTTGAACCTTCTTGTACACGATCTCCATATGGCTGGACCAGTCCAGCTTGTCGTCCATCTGCACTCCTAGGTACCTGTAGCTGGAAACAACCTCCACCTCCATGCCTCCAATGGTGACAGGAACTGGCGTGGATCTCTTCTTCCGGAAATCAATCACCATCTCCTTTGTCAACTGGAGGTGGTTGAGGTTGCACCAGTCCACAGAGTCTGTGATCATGCCCTTATAGTCCACCTCACGTCCTCCTCTGATACACCCGACAACCGCTGAGTCATCAGAAAATTTCTGAAGAAAGCAGGTGCCTGAGTTGTACTGGAAGTCTGATGTGTAAACCGGGAAGAGGAAAGGGGACAGGACAGTTCCTTGTGGGGTCCCTGTGCTGCTCAAGAGCTTGCTGGAGACGTGGTTCTTCAGGCAGACATACTTTGGTCTGCAGGTCAAATAGTCCATGGTCCAGGCAACCAGTGCTGACTCCACCTGCATCATCCTCATCTTCTCACCAAGCAGTCTCAGCTGGATCGTGTTGAAGGCGCACGAAAAGTCAAAAAACATAATCCTCACTGTCACGTCGGAGGAGTCCAGATGACCATGGGTCCTCCATGTAGATGAGGGCATCATCCACTCCGATGTTCGGCTGATACGCAAACTGTAAAGGATCCATGTACATCCTCATCCTGGTTATTAAGTAGGAGAGAACTAGTCTCTCAATTCAATTTAATTTCAATTTTATTTATATAGCGCCAAATTACAACAAAAGTCATCTCAAGGCACTTTTCATAAAGAGCAGGTCTAGACCATACTGTTTAAAATATAGTATTTACAGAGAGAGACTCAACAAATGAGCACCACCATGAGCAAGCACTAGGTGACAGTGGCAAGGAAAAACTTCCTTTTAAGAGGCAGAAACCTTGAGCAGAACCGGACTCAGGGTGGGCAGCCATCTGCCTCAACTGGTTGGGTTAAGAAGGAGAGAGAGAGGGGGAAGGGAGGGAGATGGGGTAGAGAATAGCGATAGAAGAACATAGCATAACACGGGTTCCATATAAAATGTAAGGTGATGCCAATAATACAGTAGTAGTAATGATAGTGGTGGTAATTAAAGTATTAACTGCTAACATAGCAATAAAACTAATAGCAGTAAAAGTAATTTCTAATTATAGCATCAGGTGTTGAGTGGAGTTGTAGGAGCAGCAGGAGACTTGTCATTACAGGTCAGACTCTACAGCTCCAGAGGTAGAAATACCTGCAGAAAGAGACAGAAGAGGAGAGAGAGACGGGAAAGGGAAGATATTGAGTTAGTAACATGTATTTATGGGATATGAATCCATACTGATGGAGAGAGAGAGAGAGAAAAGCTCAGTGTGTTATGGGAGATCTCCCGGCAGTCTAGGCCTATAGCAGCATAACTAAGGGATGGTTCAAGCCTGAGCCAAACCTAACTATAAGCTTTATCAAAAAGGAAAGTTTTAAGCCTACTCTTACAGAGGGTGTCTGCCTCCCGGACCAAAACTGGGAGAAGGCTCTGCCTCCCATTCTACTCTTGGAAACTCTGGGAACCACCAGTAGACCGGCATTCTGGAGCACAGCATCCTAGTGGGATTGTATGGGGACTATGAGATCTTTGAGGTATGATGGAGCCTGATCATTAAGGGCTTTGTTTTTCTTTTTTAAGTGAGGAGGAGGATTTTGAATTCTACTCTGGATTTGACTGGGAGCCAGTGTAGAGAGGCTAGCACAGGAGAAATATGGTCTCTTTTCCTAGTTCCTGTCAGTAATCATGCTGCAGCATTTTGGATCAACTGCAGAGTCTTTAGAGACTTGTTGGGGCAGCCTGATAATAATGAATTGCAGTAGTCCAGCCTGGAAGTAACAAATGCATGGACTAGTTTTTCGGCATCCTTTTGAGACAGAAAATGTCTGATTTTGGCGATATTACGCAGATGAAAGAAGGCAGTCCTAGAAGTTTGTTTTATGTGTGAGTTAAAGAACATATCCTGGTCAAAGATAACTCCCGGATTCTTTACAGTGGAGCTGGGAGCCAGGGCAATGCCATCTAATGGAACTACATCATTAGAAAATTTCTGATGTGTTTGGGACCAATTATAATGACTTCAGTTTTATCTGAATTCAGTAGTAAAAAATTGCTTGTCATCCAAGTTTCAATGTCCCTAAGACACGCCCGGAGTTTGGCTAGCTGATTGGTTTCATTAGGCTTCATTGACCCTTGTGGAACTCCATGTCTAGCTTTTGTGTACATGGAGGAATTGTTGTTAACATGTACAAACTGAAGTCTATCAGATAGATAGGACTTAAACCAGTTTAGTGCAGTTTCTTTAATGCCAATATAATGCCCTAGTCTCTGTAAAAGGACGTGATGGTCAATTGTATCAAAAGCAGCACTAAGGTCTAACAAGACAAGTACAGAAACAAGTCCGTTGTCTGATGCAGTTAGGAGATCTTTTGTAACTTTTACAAGTGCTGTCTCTGTGCTATGATACAACCTAAATCCTGAATGAAAATCCTCAAATAAACTATTATCCTGTAGAAAGTCTCACAACTGTTTTGTAACTGCTTTCTCCAGGATTTTAGAAAGAAAGAGGAGGTTAGGTATTGGTCTGTAATTGGCTAATATGTCTGGATCTAGAGTGGGCTTTTTTTAGAAGAGGTTTGATTACAGCTACTTTGTATGACTGCGGCACATAGCCTGTTAACAAGGACAGATTTAACATATCTAATACAGAACTGCAAATTAAGGGCAGAGCTTCCTTAAGCAGCCTAGTTGGGATGGGGTCTAAGAGACATGTTGAAGGTTAAGATGCTGAAATAACTGATGTGAGCTGGGGGAGGTCAATGGGAGAAAAGGAGTTTAGGTTAGGTTTTGCAGCTAACGCTATGGATCCTGTGTTTTGACATAAGTCAGTGCTGGTTGAGGGCAGGATGTGATTAACTCTAATGGTAGAAATTTTATCATTAAAAAAGTTCATAAAATCATCACTGCTGAGGGTTATAGGGATGCGTGGATCTATAGAGCTGTGACTCTCTGTCAGCCTGGCTACAGTGCTGAAATGAAACCTGGGGTTGTTTTTATTATCCTCCATAAATGACGAGTAATAGGCTCCTCTTGCATTACAGAGGGCCTTTTTATATCTTTTGAGACCATCTTGCCAGGCTAAGCGGGATTCTTCCAGTTTACTGAAACGCTCTTTCGAGCCTACATGCTATTTGTTTCAGTGTACGGGTTTGAGAATTGAACCATGGAGCTTGCCTCTTTCTCTTTATTGTTCTCATTTTTAGGGGGGCAATGGAGTCTAGAGTAGTATGCAGGGAGTCTGCAACACTGTCTACAAGATGATCGAGCTGGGAGGGAGTAACCTCTGCTAAATTAAGATGAGGTACTGGACTTAAGTTAGTGGGAATCATTTCCTTGAATTTGGCTACTGTATTATCAGTCAGGATGTTTTTGCGGTATATAATCCAGCAATATGAATTCAAAAGTGATTAAAAAGTGGTTGGATAGAAGGGGATTCTGTGGGAAGACTATTACATGTTCAATATCAATACCATAGGCTAAGACAAGATCAAGAGTGTGGCTGAGAGTTTATTTACACACTGAGGGAAGCCAATACAGTATAGTAATGAGGTAAATGCAGTGCAGTCATTATTAACATCCACATGAACATTGAAGTCACCTACTATAATGACTTTATCTGTTTTAAGTACCAAACTCAACAGGAACTCTGAAAATTTGGATAATAAATCAGAGTATGGACCAGGAAGACGGTACACTACAATAAATAAAATTGGCTTTAGTGCTTTCCACCTTGGGTGGGACAAACTAAGAACGAGGCTTTCAAATGAATTATAATTGAGTTTAGGTTTAGTGTTGATTAGTAAAGTGGAATTGAAAATGGCTACGACTCCACCTCCATGGCCAGTGTCTCGGGGAATGTGAGTATTAATATGACTGGGGGGGTGGATTCATTCAGGTTAACATACTCATCCTGAGACAGCCGGGTTTCAGTCAGACAGAAAATATCAAGATGGTAATCTGATATCAAATCATTAACTAGTACAGCTTTGGATGAGAGAGATCTGATATTGAGTAATCCACATTTAATTATTTTATTTTGCTGTACATTTGAGGTGGCTGTGTTGATTTTTATTAGATTATTGTGACTAATTCCTCTCTTGTTGACCTTCGATTTAGTTAATTTAAATGGTCGGGGGCAGACACAGTCTCTATGGGGTAATGGGGGGGTGACTGCTTTAAAGGAGGCACAGAGAAGCGTGTAAGACTGCAGCTCTGTCTCCTGGCCTGAACTCTGGATTGTCAGGGCTTTGGCTTCCTAATAAACTCTGTCAGATTTCTAGATATGAGAGATGCTCCATCAAAAGTGGGATGAATGCCATCTCTCCTAACCAGACCAGGTCTCCCCCAGAAGCTCTTCCAATGATCTACAAAGCCCACATCGTTTTCTGGACACCACCTCGACAGCCAGCAGTTGAGTGAAGACATGCGGCTATAGATGTCATCACTGGTCAGATTGGGCAGGGGACCAGAGAAAACTATGGTGTCCGACATGGTCTTTGCAAATGTACACACCGAATTAATATTGACTTTTGTGACCTCTGACTGGCGTAGTTGGGAGTCATTAGCGCTGACGTGAATAAAATTTTACCATACCTGCACTTATCCTTAGTCAGCAGTTTTAAATACGATTCAGTGTCGCCCGCTCTGGCCCCAGGAATACATTTAACTATGGTCGCTGGAGTCGCTATTTTCACGTTCCACAAAATGGAGTTGCCAGTCACCAGAGTTGGCTCCTTAGCGGGTGTGTCGCTTAGTGGGGAGTATCTGTTTGAAACGTGAACTGGGTGGTTGTCGGCAGTGGGCTTCTGCTTACAACTACGCCTGTCCTTACAAACAGTCACCCAGCCAGCCTGCTTTCCCAGCTGCTCGGGAACTGCTGGGGGAATGCTAACAGGAGCTACACTAGGCTGCTCCACACCGGCTACAGAGGGTTGTTTAGCACTAGCTGCTGAATTAGATTCCATGGTGCGGAGCCGGGACTCTAATTTGCTAAGCCTCACCTCGAGTACAGCAAACAGACTACATTTATTACACATACCATTATCATTAATGAGGCAGAGGTGTAACTAAACATCTGATGCACAGAGCAAGAGAAGGCAGGAGAGGGAGAAGGAGAGCTGAGAGTTTGGCTAAATCAGTAGCAGAAGATAGCGTGAATCAATGAAGTAGCGCACAGAAAGTGGAGAGTTGAGGGTGATTTAGCAACTACTATTACTGTGAATGTGCAGATTAAATTGGTGATAGAGTCAGAGATGTAGTGTCGGTAAAGAGAGAGTATCTAGTCTGAGACAGGTAGGCAAGAAACGATGATCACCAAACACCGGTAACCGTAAGTGACAGAATACGCTTACCACAGCACGTCAGCACTCGAGTGTCTTCACGATGTGAGAAGTGAGAGCTACAGGCCTATAGTCGTTGAAGTCAGCAGGGAGTCTCTTCTTGGGGACAGGCACTATGCACAATGTCTTCCATAGCTCAGGGATCTTTTATAATTTCAGACTCAGGTTGAGGAGGTGTGTGAGGATGTCACACAGCTGACTAGAGCAGGTCCTAAGGATTTAATTTTTTTTTTTTTTTATTGACTCCCACCACTAAAATAAATAGAAATTGAGTTCAACCTTTAAAAAAACTGTGAATAACAAATATGGTCAACTTTTTATTGATAGGCTGTTTAAATCCAAAATATCGTTCATGTGTTTGAACTTTAAGTCTCTTTTTAATAGTTACACAGTATAGCTACATAAAACCACTTTGTGTGTTTGCACAGCCTCAGTATAAAGTGTATCACGCCAGTAAATGAAGACCTCAGTTAACTTTCTCAGTATTGTTACAGTAGAACCCTGTAGGACTGTCACTTTTTCAAACTGTCTTGTTAGAACAAATATAAAATGCCACACAATACTGCTGGCCAAAAACACTGATTTCTTCTACCAATGTTACCAATGTCTACAATGTTACCATTGTTTACTGGTCAAAAATAGTCAAACCTGCCCATGAGGCACCAGCAAACATGCTATGTTCAAAGTCACTGAGATTACATTTTTTCCCCATTCTGATGTTTGATGTTAACAGTAACTGAGGCACTTGACCAGTATCAGCATGGTTTAATGCATTGCATTGGAGGTAGATGATTGGCTGGTTGGATAATTCTATGAATAAGCAGGTAGTTTGATGTGCAAATTTGTACCAACTAAGACTAAAAAGAGACTAAAAATACTAACTGTAGTCAGTAGTGGTGTAGTGGTAAAAGCACCCATCCATCCAGCAGAAATGTAGTCCCATCAAACTCAATCAGCATTATTGGTGGGTGCATGTGAAGTTACTGAAAGGCTTTTGTCCATGATGCAACACTAGTGGAGCCCACTGGTTAATTTGTCTGTGCTGTGTCCTTCTCTTCTTTCTCTGTCTGCGTCCCTCCCTCTCTGTCTCTGTCTTTTTGTCACCTCCCTAAGTACAGAGGGAATTGATGAATGGACCAAAATATCTTTCAGAGCTGTTGTCTAGGTACTGTTTAAGCTAGTCAAAATCTGTTCAAGGTTCAACCGGGATGATAGTGCCCCTGTCCATATGGCATGAGTGGTTGCTGAATGGTCTAACGAGTATGAAAATTATGTGACTCATATGGTATTGCCTTCACAGTCACCAGATCTTTATCTTGTACCAGTGTGTTAGACAGCACTCTCCACCTTCATATCAAAACACCACATGTAGAAATATCTTTTGGAAGAATGTGTTCCGTATCTCCAGTAGAGTTCCAGAGACTTGTAGAATCAGTGCCAAGGCAAACTAAAGCTGTTCTGGTAACTCATGGTGGCCCAACACCTTACCAAGACATTTCATGTTGGTTTTTCCTTTAATTTGTCACCTTTCTGTATGTAAAAGCGAAATGTTGTCTCTCATAGACCATTGGAATAGGCTGGGGATGCTGGCCAGGGTGTGCATTCTGTTTAGGATCCTTGCAGAGGAGATCTGCTGCTTTGATATTTCCTGCCCAATGATAGTAGGGTGAAGTCACTATTTCCATTTGCAAGTGACAGTTTAAAAATTAGGATTTACTGCATGTCATGTTGACACGCAGGAAATTCTTGTTAAATAATGTGATGTTTTCATTGTTAATAAGAATCAATCAGTGTCATCAATATTGTTGCTGTTGCTAGGTTTCAAAGCCTTACTGAAGTGCCTATCTGGGAGGTTCTGCAGTCGGGAGCTGATTGGAATCATGGGACCCTCAGGGGCTGGGAAGTCCACCTTAATGAACATTTTGGCTGGGTACAGGTGAGAGAGCAAAAATACCCTCTACAGCTATTGTAAAAGAAGAGTGCTTATTTGAGACAAAGTGGTGCAAACAGCCAAACGCATCATAATTAGGAGAAATCAGCTTTCATTCAAGGCAACTATGGAAAAAAGGTCTTTAACATTTGGGGTAAGGGCCCATGTGTTTGTGTATCATGTTATCAGTCTGTTATACAGTATATATCCTTCTTGCTGCCCAGGGAAACAGGGATGAAGGGTCAGATCCTGGTAAATGGTAAACCCAGGGACCTGAGAACATTCAGGAAAATGTCCTGCTACATCATGCAGGAAGACATGCTGCTGCCACATCTCACTGCACGGGAGGCAATGATGGTGAGCTGCTATGCTTATAGCATGGCCAGGAAAATGTGAATTCATGCTTGAGTGTGTTCTATTTTGAAAAGTTTGGATGATTATTTTAGTAAGGACAGTACAATATACTATTTATGTTTACATATGATATATTAAAGTATGGTCATTTTTTTTAGAACTAATGAAAAGAGGTAATATGCCAAGGTGCTGCAGGAGTGTGGTTGTGACTTGAGAATGTTGCATATTGCTTTTTACTGTGAATACCTGTTGCATTTTATATTTGCATCTGTATTTCTCATTGATGCAGGTTTCAGCCAACTTGAAGCTGGATGAAACTATAGATGTGAAGAAAGCACTGGTGAGCTACACAAATAACATCTACTAGCTTAACTTAAACAGAAAGAAAAATGTATTATCAATAATACTTCCCTTAAAATAGCTAATCCTGACCTTGAACACACCAAACTCATATCTTAACCATCCAGTCACAGTAAATATGGATAAATTCCCACTGTTGACACTATTTTTTTTTTCGTGTTTGTTTTTTAGCCTTTATTTAACCAGGAAGTCCCTTGAGAATTCAATCTGTTTTTCAAGGGAGACCTGGCCAAGACGTTGTGAGTCAACAGCTGATAGGTCAGGCCCAGCTTCAGTTATAGTCAGAAACTTGCATACCTGTGGTCCTGTCTCTATTAGAAACACAGGAAAATAAAATGAGGGAAAGGTAGCAAAGTGACTATTGAAATAGGCAGTCTATCTTCGGGGTCTAAGACCATGTTCATAGATATGATCCTGTCTCTCTCCTGTGAACAAAAGAAACATTATCCAGTCAGTGAAGCAATGTAGCTGACTCAAGATATGCATATAGTTACAAAACTTTAGCTAATCATGCAAAAAGGGCAATTGTTTATCACCCCAAGCAGAGTTAATTAGCAATGAATTGACACTTGTCATTATTGTCAGTGATAAATGCAGGTACTCAAGGCTCAGGACTTAATCCTCCTCATATAAAATATCTATTTAAAAAACAGAAAACTTTGGCAGACAAACTAGAAGTAAAAGAGTTTGTGCCAGTTCAGCCTGACATTGTATTCAGACACCAGGTTTGGAAAAAAGGTAAAACACATAAGATAAGATAAGATAAGATAAGATAAGATAAGATAAGATAAGATAAGATAAGATAAGATAAGATAAGATAAGATAAGATAAGATAAGATAAGATGAAACAGAACTTCATTAATTCTTGTGCTGGAAAACTGGAAACAGAGTACTATACTAACTCCTCTGGTAGCTTCTAGCTACAAGAGATCACCAATTGAGTATCACTATTTACTGTCAGCAATTTTTATGATATTGCTTACACAATATGAACTTTCCTCAAAACATTTAATCAGCTTGTAATATTAATTGACATGTTAGATAATTGTATATTTGTCAAACACTTATTTTCAACAGGATCATTTAAAATCACTTATAAATCTTGACAATCCAAATATGATAATAACTCAAATAGAGAACTTGACACCAAGCAGGTGTTATCAGACTGGTGTATATTTTTTCAGCTTGAAGGAGCTGCAGTTCGCATGTGAACTCCTCCAAAATGTCTGAGCTCCTCAGGTGTCCCAGAGGGTGATCACAGACATCCTACAAGACTCATTTGGGCTCTCTCGGTCTTTCGGTCAGTACCCATATCTCATTATTACATGTGAAGGTCTGTGAGTAGATTGATTGGTAAATTGAGAGTTTCACCTAATGTCTGTGCTCCCTCTTCATCACTAAGGTCCAGTACAACTCTTGCATTAATGCAGATTCTGCAACAGTTTGATCAGTTGATCCCCTGGTCTGTCTTACCTTGAGAATAAGACCCCAAAATACTCCTTCACTTGAGGGAGCAATTCATTCCAAACCTGAAGGAAATCTAACTTCCTCTTCACCATGACAGTCCGGTATAGTGCCCACATCATCACTGATGTGGAAACAGTTAACCTCTTGTTGCATCTTACCCTCTCTCATGAACAAAACCACTAACTCCTTCACTTTGAGCAGTCAGTCTTTCATCCTAATGAGAAAAATCAGCAGTTTTCTGGCAGAGTACCATGGCCTCAGACTTGGAGATGCTGATTCTAATCCTGAGTACTTCTCACTCGGCAGAGCTGATCCAAAGATTGTGGTTTCATGAAACCATCCTCCAGCTGCATCTTTGATATTCTGTCCATTAAAATCCCCAGTGGAATCCAGCACTCACACATTTCATTGATTTTTTAAAAATATGATTATTATTATATATTAAATTCACTTTCCAGTCTGTACTTTTGGAACAAAATCTTTGTGCATTCATTTTTCACTTACAGGTCATATGGAGTTTTGCAAGTAGAAATGCAATAAGTAGATGTTTTTGTGACCTGACAGATTGTTAAACCTTCCTCTGTCCCTCTCTTTCTCACTTTCACTGTACAGGTGAATGAGATTCTGACTGCTTTAGGGCTCCTTGACTGTGCTCACACTCGCACCAGCTCACTGTCAGGAGGTCAGTGTAAGCGGCTGGCCATCGCCCTTGAACTGGTCAACAATCCTCCAGTCATGTTCTTTGATGAGCCCACCAGGTGAGACGGGACAGACACTGGTGTGCAGATGAGGGTTAAATTTAGATTAAAGACCTATTTAGAACATATTATGTTGATATTATCAGCTATGTGAGATGTGCTTCAATCAAGTAGACATCCATCATTGATATTACAATGATACAATATTTTGGATATCTAAGGTAGCAAACTACTGCTGGTATATTCAGAACAATCAGTGGATTCAGAACAGATCAGTAAGATTTGAATACTGTACAAACGTTAAGCCCGACAGTGATGCCGCAAGCATCACTGAAGCATCACTGAAGTGCTCAAATGACGTTAAAGCACACCCTCAAGTGTAATATTGTGATTATACAACTATTACCAACAAAGTAAAATGTGTAATCAAAATCTGTTCATGTTGAGGAGCAATTTGCTCTCAAAATTAAAAGGATTTTGCGAGTGTTTTTCCCGTTTCCATGGAAATACATGGGGTCTGACTAATAACAGGAACACAATCAGTCACGTCAGTGGACTCTTGTATGTAATGGAAACTAAGTTTACCACTACAGCAAATAATCAGACCCTTAGTAAGGGCCTAGCAACAGAAATTATTTTCTAGTCCCAGGTGAGTGAACTCTGGGCTGACGTTAATGCTTTATCGAGGTCTCAGAATTTACCGAACTAAATCAATAGCCTACTGCACAAATAAATGCTTACTTTTATCAACAACATTATAACAAAGATGCTGCATTTTTTACTCACACAGATGTAGCTTCTGCAACCACAAACGTTTACATAAATTTTAAGTTATAGCGCTGTGTCACCGACACAGCTGATGGAGAGCGCCGAGGTCTGCAAGCATCACTGAGGTGCTCAAATGACATTAAAGGATACCCTCAAGTGTAAAATTGCGATTTACAACTATTACAAACAAAGCAAAATGTATATGGCGGAGTAATATTTTTAATGATGAGTAAGGCGTGCTGTCATGCTGATTTGAGCACATTCTAAATGTCTTGTTGACCAATCAGATTGCTTGGTCGGAACTACTTGTTGTATAATTTGGAATCAAAGCTTTGAATCTGATTCAAGACAGCAGAGCTGGCTGCATGCTGAGTCATGTGGTAGTTGGATGTATGGTGTGGTAATGACTTGTAATACTCTTAATGATAGTGGTACAGTACTATCTGGTAAATACGGGCTGTCTTGCATTCTGGAACCCTTGATCTATGACAATCTCATGAGAACCCTAATAATAACATGTATTAGAGGCAAGCGTGGGAGAATCAAGGTAGTGTAAAAACAAAGTGCCTTTTGGTGCAAAACGCAGATGTTGAAGCAGTATTAATACAGAATTTGGAAGGGACGTGGCAAAAGGTGCATGACACATATTTGAAAAAGCACACAGAAAAATGTAACAAGATGGTGTAGGAATAATAATACTGTATGTTTGAATATTAAGTTATATTAGTTATTAATTGTCCCATACATTTGACTATTTGTCACATACATTTCATTTTCTTTTGCCTTCTCTCACCTCAAGATGTTGTGCAAACAGATAAGGTGAAGCATAGAAATATATATGTCATTATATAAGTTAAAGAGTAAAAGAGAAACAAAAGGCAAAATAGGGTGTAATGACATCAAGCCTGGCATCTGTGATTAGGCTATTAAAGAGTTCATGGTGGGGGAGAGGTAAATGGACATGAACCAGGGACTGCATTAGGATAACAGTAAGATCACTAAAAATTATGGCTTATACCCCACCCGGTCTCCTGCTTTCCCATCATCCAGTGATAAGAAGCAGGTATCTCTCTTTCTAATTCTAATCAGCCATTAACATGTGGAAGGAGATGTATGAGAAACTCAAAGGTCAATGACCAGTTCAGATCAACTGTAATGGACGCAAGCCATATGGACTGTAGGAATAAACATCTCAAATCTCCAGAATGAAAATGTGTTTTTTCTATCCAACAAGACTTGATGCGAGGCATCAAATCCCCTGTTGCAAATAACACCACATTCTAATCTTATCTAAAGAGTCAGTATCCCCTTATTTCTCGTAATGTCTGAAAACATATGAAATTATTGTCTAACCATTCTGTAACCCAAATCATTTTATTGATCAAATGTTTTCAGGCAACTCAGTGAAAATCAGAGATTCCTATGATATTCTTAAACTGAGATATGTCATAATAATAACATGAGGAATAAGTTAAATATCTGTCATGGAACCATACTGCCTTACTGTCATTATCTGTAATGTCTTAATTGATTTTGGCGGTAGGTGAATATGTGATTTGTGCATGCAAACAAACAAAGCAAATAATTGCATAAGATAATGATAAATAATAATAACGTGAAAGTCATTTTTTTCATTCTATCTGGGACAAAGAAAGGGATAGGGATGAATTAGAGACCACATTACCCCAGCCTCAAATGTGATACCATGCTACAGGAATAAAACCCTCAATTGCTGAGTCTCAGTGCCTTTGGTTGCCATCCACATGAAGTTTGTTGTTGAGGTTGCAGATACGGCTGACCCGGCAAACTCGGCATGGTTCTGGAATCCCATCAGCAATGAGCAGTGTGTCTCCAACTAAAAAGACAGCTCAAGTAGGCTAAACATTTCATTACCTGCTCATGACTTGGTTGAGCCAAAATAAGAAATCTTAATCTATAATAGTAAGAGCCTTAAAAATATTGGTTTCACTCTCCTCATTTTTACCAGCTGTTAGTGACCCATCTTTGATCATCTTTACAGCTTTATTTTTATTTTATCATTTGTTCACTGCTAGTCGACCGTAATTTAATAAACCATATATTTAGGCCCAGTCATTCTGTGTGTTTCTTGGCAATGGAGAATGGGATACCTTAAAGAGGAAGTTTCGACTCTAGATATTAAACTGAATGAATTCACAAGCAAGATTGCTACAAGAGTATGCTTGCTATGTAAATTCACATTCATCTCTTTTGATTATTCAGTTTCACATTGGCTGAGTTCTCAATTCTCCACTACTGGTCTCATATATTGTATAATAAATAACTGTTGATTTAAGTAACTTTACAAATAATTATGTGCATCAATAGCTGTGTGACACCTGAGATGGTCATGGTGATGTGAAGCAACACTGTGGCTCAATATTATATATGTATTAGCTCATATAAATAGAAGCAATAGTTTGTTGGTAATAAGGGATACCTGCAATGATTTAGCTGGCTGAACCAGCTGAGATCAAAAATGTTTCTGCTAGAGTGACCAGGAAATAAAACAAATTTGTCTAGTGTACATAAAATATATTTACATGTACATAAACTACAGGTTTAAAAATATGAAACTCAGCTGACAGTTAATTAGGTACCTTTAGCCAAAACTGATGCAGTCTAATACAAAGGTCCTGCAATAAATTCTCCCCTCACGAAGGTTATAATTTTTTTAACAGTTTTTATTGAAACTGTTTTAGTGGAGTGTTGATTCAACTATTATAATTTTGTGGTTTGTGGTGCTGTTGAGCTGAATTGAATTATGCAGAGGGATGTGCCTGTCATTTACCCTGTCTTTATTAATATAAGTGCAGTGGACAAAATAATAGAAACACCTGGACCTAGCCTGCCACGTCGTATACAATTAACAGCAGAAACGACAGAGATGTATGAACAACATAAACTACACAGCAGCTGCAGCCAACAAATGCAGACAAAACACTGTTGCTAGGCAAATACAGTTGTTCATGCTCTGAGTGAGTTCTAAGAAACCAGAATATGTTTTATATTTTTGATTCTTCAAAGTAGCCACCTTTTGTTTTGATGACAGCTTTGCACTATGTATGCTCTTGGCATACTCTCATTCAGCTTTGTGAGGGAGTCACCTGGAATGGTTTTCCAGCAGTCTTGAAGGAGTTCCCAGAGATGCTGAGCACTTCTTCCACCATCCGCTCACCTCTTCTGCATCTCACAAAGACATGGTGGGTGGAACCAAAAATCTCAACTTTGGACTCATTAGACCAAAGTACAGATTTCCAGTGGTCTAAAGTCCATTCCTTGTGTTTCCTTACCCAAGCAATTCTCCTCTTCTTGTTCTTCTTCCTCAGTAATGGCTCTTTGCAGCTATTCGACCATGAATGCCTGATTCACACAGTCTCCTCTGAACAGTTGATGTTGAGATGTGTCTGCTACTTGAACTCTGTGTAGAGTTTATGTGGGTTCTAATCTGAGGTGCTGTTAATTAGTAGTTTCTGAGGCTGGTAACTCTAATGAACTTATCCTCTGCAGCAGAGGTAACTCTTGGTCTTCCTTTCCTGGGGTGGTCCTCATGAGAGCCAGTTTCATCATAGCGTTTGATGGTTTTCAGAATCAGAATCAGAATCAGACTTTATTGCCAAGTAAGTTTGCACATACAAGGAATTTGTCTTGGTATATTGGTGCTAAAGGACAGTTATAGTAAAAAAAAAAAGAAAGAGCAAGAAGCAAGAACTATATTTACAAGGAACATAAATATCATAATTCCCAACTGCACCTGAAGATACATTCAAAGTTCTTGACATGTCTTAAAGTAATGATGAAGTGTTGTTTCGCTTTACTTAATTAGTTGAGTGGTTCTTGCCATAAAATGGATTAGAACAGTAGTTGAATAGGGCTATTCACTATTCACTGCACAGAACTGTGTACCAACCCTACCTCTGCACAACACAGCTGATGGTCTCAAACACATTAGAGAGGCAAGAAGTTCAACAAATTAACTCTTGGTCCACCTGTTAATTTAAAACCATTCCAGGTGACTACCTCATGAATCTGGTTGAGAGAATGCCAGAAATCTGCAAAGCTGTCATCAAAGCAAAAGGTGTATCGTTATATCACACAGCTGTAAGTGTAAAGTCCTTTGAGTGTTCATTAAGACAAGAAAAGTGACAAGAGAGATGAGATTTGCCAAGAGACAAGACAAGATTTGCCATTTAAATCAGTGAGTAATTAAGGTAGATGCAACCTTTTTTCTGTCTGTGAAGAGGTAATGCTAATCTTAACCATGGTCGCATAATGGCACCATCCTTAATTTTATTGCATATTTTGACCCAGCTCAGGTGCAAATGCACCCCTTACACCCTGGCCCTGGGTCAGTGAATGTATTGTGAACGTAAATGTACGTAGACCGTGAGCTAAGTGGCTCTTGATGCTGAAAAAAATACAACTTTATAGTAATATAAGTAGTAATGTCATAGTAGCATTATAGTGGTATAGTAGTATCATAGTAACAAGACTAAATGTAACCCATCACTGAACTAAACATGGAAACAAAGGGCTTGCTTGGTCCTTACTCTTCTATGTCTTTTCTGATAACTTACCAGCTACTCATTAGTGTTCCTTCTGTATGTCTGTCTCTCTCTGTTTAGTGGCTTAGACAGTGCATCATGCTATCAGGTGGTGTCACTGATGCGTTCTCTGGCGCTGGGAGGACGGACCATCATCTGCACCATCCACCAACCTAGTGCCAAACTATTTGAGATGTTTGACAAGGTATGCATCTGCCAATAAAAGAGGTACTTAATGGATGTTTAGAAGTTCCAGTTTCTGCTTATTTTATGAGAAGCAGTGATGCATGCCAATACTGCTTTCTGTCAATTTAAAACTTTTTGAAAGTTTGTTTACCTGTCAGCCTGAAAAATCTTGTTCTTCCACAGCTTTACATTCTCAGTCAGGGACAATGTATCTACAAAGGCACAGTCCCTTACCTCATTCCTTACTTGAAGAGTATGGGCCTTTACTGTCCTACCTACCACAATCCTGCAGACTTCAGTATGTTCACCTCAAACTTATTCATGAATATGCAACACTTTTGCTGAGGATGATCTGAAACATTTTAATGCCTTCAATATGTTCATATATTTCTGCTTTTGTCTCTGATTTAGTTATTGAAGTGGCATCAGGAGAGTATGGAGACTTGAACCCTGTGTTGTTTGAGGCAGTCCAAGGTGGAATGTGTGCATTAGAAGGGAAGAACCAGTGTGGTAACAATGGCACATCAGTCTGTGCAACAAAGTACCCCATGGTGCGTAGTGGATGTGGATATGCTGCTATACTGCAGTCAAGGCTGGACTGTCAGCTGGGAAAAGCAGGCAGCTGTCCTGGGGCCTCGGATCCTCAGGGGCTTCACTGTTTAATTTTGTGGCAATTACTTTGATACATATTCTTTAAGGGAACAGTTCAATATTTTAGGAAAACCGCTTATTCGTTCTTTTTGACAAGCATGAGAAGACTGATGTCTGTATCATAGATATGAAGCTAGATCCAGCAGCTGGTTAGCTTAGCACAAGGACTAGAAACACAAGAAAACAGCTAACCTAGGTTTCTCTAAAGGTAACAAAATCCACTAACCCACACCTCTAATGCTCATTTGCATTCTTCTCATAACACATGCTGTTTTGATTGTATAACTGGGAGCAGCTGTGGCTCAGGAGGTAGAGCAGTCACCCACCAACCAGAAGGTCGGTGGTTTGATCCACGGCTCCTCCAGTATCCAGTATCCTTGGGTATCCCCAAATTGCCCCCAATGTGTGTGCATCGGTGATGATATATATCGGTGTATGAATGTGTGTGTGTGTGTGAATGGGTGAATGTGACATGTAGTGTGAAGCGCTTTGAGTGGTCAATCCGACTAGAAAAGCGCTATATAAGTACAGTCCATTTACCATTTCCCATTTACCGTATATGTAAGTAAGTAAGTGTGTTTACACTGACAATTATGGCAACATGCAGTGCACAAGGAGTACCAGGATGGTGTGCTCATTCATGGTCATGGTCATTCAGTGGTTCCTATCTTGGCTACATAGCAGAGGAGGAGGAACCTCCAACCTATTTTCAAACTTGTGAAAATGTCAGCTGAGGAATGAGGGTATGTTGTCAGTGCCAGTGACGGCATAAATGTCTCATTAAACTGGTATCACACACAAGAAGAATGTTCATTTTTAAATCAAGTGAGCAAAGTAGTCAGCAGGTATTTTGGTAGACAACAATCACGGTCCAGTGTAAGTGCACAACAGACATGTTCAATTTGCAACAACACTACCCTGTTGAAATTCACTCACTACGCCAGCAAATACATAGTGTACTACATGGAAGTGTTCCAGTGCAAGTCTCTGAATTGAGACACAGTCTAATTGTTGTTGCTAGGCAACCAGCAGAGACTCCAGAAAGTGACTTGGCCTGGCCAAAAACAGGACATTTTTAATTAAAAAAACAATTTAAAAACTCCAGTAGGAAATATCTTCTTTACAAATTACATTAAGATCAATATGATCTGTTGCTAAAATCTATTTACTGTATATTTAAGTAACTATGGAGATGTGTTTTGAATTTTAACCTCAGACCAGCTTCTCCTCATTAGCAAAGGTGGACCAAGCCTTTTCAAGATTTCAAGGTATTTCAAAGTTTCAAGCTTTTATTGTTGCCATCATTTAGACATATGTACAAATGACACATTTCATTTCACAATGCTTAGGGCCTTTTGGGTTCACTGTGCTTGATGGATTTGTTTAAGGGAGGGGAGAAAAGCATTGATAATGCTCTCTGCATGTCACTGCTTGCTGTAAGGTCTTACTATCAGAGACCTTTGAGTTCCAATACCAGACAGTGATGCAGGTGGTAAGGAGGATCTCAATGGGTCCTCCTTACCATGGTAAGGACGGTTTAGGATGGCTCACTCTCTTCAGTCAATGCAGGAAGCTGCATGTCTGTGCATGCTGCTGTGTTTTTTGTTTTTTTGAGAATGCTGTCACGTGAGGTCTAAGAGAGCTTTTTTCTGTGATGCGCATTCCCAGGAACTTAGTACTGCTGACCCTTTCCTCAGCATACATGTACATGTACATATTGAAGTCAGTGATTGAATTGCCATTGTTTTCCCTATTTTTAAGGTGATTTTGTTAGTCTAACACCACATTGCTAGCAGGTCCACCTCTTCTCTGTAAACCGATACATCATTGTTTCACCACTGTTGTTTCATCAGCAGACTGCATTGGAGCTGAAAGATGCGGTGCAGTCGTATGTCATCAGTGTCAATGGGAGTAGGTTGAGGACAAAGCCCTTGAAAGTTCCAGTACTCAATGTCTGACTGCGATCAGTGAAAAAGTCCAGCACACAGTTGCAGAGGGAGGTGTTAATGCCTAGCTGACTCATCTTTATAATCAGGTGTTGTGGGATGACTGTGTTAAAAGCTGAGCTAAAGATAATAACAGCCTGACATAAACATTCTTTTTCAAAAGGGTGACAGAGCTGGGTGCAGGGTAGATGTTACAGCTTCTTCAGTAGAGTGGTTGGGGCGGTAAGCAACTTGTAGCCTCCTGAAGCACTTCACAATGAGGAGCAGGCCCGGAGTGGCTAATCGGGAGAACCAGGAAAATTCCTGTTGGGCCGGGCTGGTTGTGGGGTGACAGTACTATACAGTGACAGTAAATAGATCATACAGGCTGCGCTCGCTAGGAATGGCCACCAGTAGACTACTCAAAATTTAAGTAGCATCTCTGTAGAGAGCAATATTCTCCAACAGCCGACAGTAAGCTTGCCCGGGAGGTCTGTGTCCGACTGGAAACACAAGCTTAACACTGGTTCCGTAATAACGTTTGATCCTTGAGTTGTTCCTCCACCCCGAGACAGAAAATGCAATACATGACAGAAAAGGTCTATAATACGATGGACAATAAAAAGAGCAAAGGCGGCACTGAAAAAGTCTGACTTAGAAGCTAGAAAGTTTTAGAAGCTGACGCAGCCAAATGTGCCAAACTAAATAGGTTGTTTATTAACACAGTGTCCTGTGTCTCTGTTGCCAAGTGCAAAATGGTTGTTGATTCTCTGTGCATAATTCAGTTTTGCTTCTCTGATGCCATGTGTCATGTTATTTCTTGTTGCTTCAAGGTCTGCTTTCTCCCTAAATCTGAATTTGCATCTCGGATCCTCAGCAATATCCGATCCTCTGCTGTCAGCCATGGTTTCTGCCCTTGAGACCTCAAACAAATCAGTGCTTTCAAAGCAGTCCTCAAGGCTGAGACAGCCTTCGGGCCATACCTTAATCTGTAATCTCATTGGTCTGGAAAGTGGTCTTTATGCTGGGATTAGCATGACAGATAGATGGTCTGAATGGCCACAGGTGGGGCATTGGAATGCTTGGTATGCATTTTTTGTGTTTGTGTTAGTGTATTCTCTCTTGCAAACCAGACATCCTGGTGGAATTTGGTTGATTTTTAAACATTTGGGTGACTGAAGTCAGCAGTGTTTGTCAAGGTGTACTGTTTGCTGATGCCACTGAACACCTCTTATAACACCTCTTTTCTATTGGTGTTGGGGTAATAACACTGCTACAATAATAAGAGTACCTCCCTCTTCAGATAGTATGGCCAGCGCTGCATAATCATAGATTTCATTACAAAGAACAGACAAAGTATTCATGCACAATCTGTTGAGTCATGAGTCTTATTAGACGACAATTCCCTGTGAGCTCAGCAGGAGGTTAGCCTATCCAACTCAATGGCTGTGTCCAGAATGTTGCTATGTTGCCATGTTTTAATAAAAACAAAACACACAATAATTCTTTGTTTCATGCTGAGTAGTTTTTGTAAGATGTATAAAGACCAATGTATTGTCCAGTGAGCACATATTAGGATTAGGATAAACAGAAGAATAGCCTTCAGGCTAGCCAAAGCTGCAGTAAGTGGGCTTGCAAAGTTAGACTAAGACTCCACAACTCATATGAAGGTGCTTGAGTTTGGTAGTATCCGTTCATTCTTACAATCTCCAGAAGATCCTGGCAGCTGTAGCTGAATTTTGCTGCATAAAAGGTGGTCTTTTGAAGAGGCCCTTACATGGGGTAACCAATGAAGTTTGTAGGTATTGTAGTCTTCACTAACAGACAAAGAAATAATTATCCACAATTAGTTGAAATAATTAATACTGGTCGTCTTCACTTAAACCTACATCATCTGGAAAAACCCTGTTTTTGTTTTTTCTTAAGTAACATTGAGGGTATCAAAAATAATATTTGGGAATATAGAATGGGAATATAGAATGGGGAAAGCACTTATTATAACTCTTACGTGCAACACTACACAAGTACTGTGTCTGTCTGTTGATTTTGTTACCTTTGGACAGAGCCAAGCTAGCTGTTTCTCCATTTTCAGACTTGGTGCTAAGATATGGTTCAGCTGTTCAGACCTCTGCATTTAAAAAAAAAAATGCAACCCTCTCATGGAATGGCCATGGTGGGTGGGGTTACTCCAGCCCTGACTGTAGCATGCTGTGTTGTGTTGTATTTTCCTGAAATTAGGTATAATTTCATTTTTACACTGTTAAGAGATTACCAGCTTCCATTTTCCACAGGATGCTGGACACACAGAGAGACATACTTTTGCCACAAGCACACTAACACAGTTCTGTATCCTCTTCAAGAGAACCCTCATAACAATTTGCAGAGACCAGGTAGGTGACAGCATCTGTTAAAAAAAATATTGAGCAAATATCAAAAAGTGTGTAAAGGGAAAACTGTCTCTTCCAGATTAAGTGATCTTAAAATTTAGTGACGTTATCTAAAACCATCAGGCAGTTTAATCATCCAAGGCTGTGATTAGGTATTTATTTTGTTCTGCTTTTGTTCTGTTGTCAGGTTTTAACCCACCTCAGACTGATGTCCCACATCTCCATAGGTGTGTTAATAGGGTTGCTCTATCTGAACATTGGCAATGATGCCAGTAAGGTCTTTAACAACACCGGGTTCCTCTTCTTCTCCATGCTTTTTCTCATGTTTGGTGCACTCATGCCAACTGTGTTAACTTGTGAGTATGATCTAGGGGTGGGAATTGACTCATATTTACTTTATTGTTGATACTGTTGTGCCAATCAAGGAGATACAATTTCAAAATCTGAATTGACAGAATGTAAATGTTTTTATATACCATTTGTAAGTTCCTCTGGAGATGTCTGTGTTCCTGAGGGAGCATCTTAACTACTGGTACAGCCTGAAAGCCTACTACCTGGCCAAGACCATGGCTGATATCCCATTCCAGGTGAGCTGGCAGTGTTTGAGTGGGAGGGGTGGGTTGGCTCACTATGGACCAGACTGTCAACAAACCACATAGCAAAATACATAGTACACCACTGCACTCTAGTGTTAGTTGAGGGCACTGTCTGTTGTTGTGCACTCAAATAGTCTTATGCTAGATTATATCTCTGTCAACTGGCAGTTTTCAGTTAAAGCATTAGTTTGCACTTTGATTGTAAGATTATAAGATAAGAATGAAAGCCTACTGTGTATTTAGCACTTTGTCTTCTGTATCTATTGTACTGTAGATGATAGTGCCCTCTTTTTCAAAATGAGAAAGATTGCTCACTTTGCACCAGCAAGCATTTATCTGGATACAAAACATTTGTAGATATTTCCAAACATGGATTAAATAAAACAAAGGCAACTTAGTTCAGTTGTTTGTGATTCAGATGAGATGGAAGATCGGGGTTTAACTCACCATGTGTTTTATGTGGCACCAGCATCTCTACAGTTTTCAGCAACATCGGGGCACATTAGATAAAAGTTTAGGGGTGAACTTTTCCTACACTAAATAATGGTTAATGAAAATGTTATTTTAGGTTATCTGCCCCATCATGTACTGCAGCATAGTCTACTGGATGACAGAACAGCCTCCTGAGGCCAGCCGCTACCTACTCTTCATAGCCCTGTCCACCTGTACTGCCCTGGTAGCCCAGTCCCTAGGCCTGCTGGTTGGGGCTGCTTCCACCTCACTACAGGTATTGCAGGTTTGCATTGTTAAATACAGGATTTCTTGGGCTTGTGTTACACATATAAAACAGATTATGTTCTCCACATTCTTATACAGGTGGCCACATTTGTTGGACCTGTCACAGCTATCCCAGTGCTTCTTTTCTCTGGATTCTTTGTGAACTTTGACACAATCCCCAAGTATCTGCAGTGGAGCTCCTATGTGTCTTATGTCAGGTGAAGAACAACAAGAACAATTACAAACTGTAGACATTTAGGTTTACGTGTACTGTTGCAATGTGGATTAAATGATCACCTAATGACTACACTGACTAAATTGGCTGAATTTATTTAATAATAATTTTACGTTTCTTGGCTTACTTAGCAGTGGGACATGAAGATCTGATGCTGCTTTATTGTTTTTGTCTATCAAGAGCAAAATATATTAAAATAAGTATCATGTTGTGATTAATAGGGATTATAATTTGAGTGATAAATAATGTATTTATTTAGATCTTTTAACAGCAACATCACCAAGTCATTTAGCTCAGATTGTCAGCACTGTGACACATCAGGGCACTTAAAATGTCCCTGTGTTGCCCAGCATCCCAGCAATTAACTTGGGGAGTGCAATGTCATCATCACAGATAGAGAGATTCAAAGTTACTAAAGGAAGAATAGTAATAAATCAAAAATTGTAAAAATCTGAAGTTATCCTTTAACAACCACTCCACACATTGGTATAAAATTTAATTTGGATATTTGTGATCATGATCCCCCAGAGACTGATTTTTAAGTTCAGTAACACTCCTCTTTGCACACATTTTGGTCCATAAAAACTATGTCAGAAGATGATGGATTAATTTTAATCAAATGTGTTTTGAAAATGCATGGTCCTTACAGGATGAATCCAGATATTTTGGGTGACCCCTGAACTTTCCACCTTTCCTTCCCTCTAATAACCAGATTGCTAAAGAATTTGCTGACAAATTCTGCTCCCATGAGGATTACCTCTACTGATTTTACTGACTACATAGACTTCTTTTGAGCATCACTACATTTGTAACCCCATTTTTGATAAGGCTCTAGGAATACTGAAACCATCAACATGTTGTTTAATATTGCTTGCTTTAATTTTGTGCTATTTTGACTCAGAATCAATAGATGATTCATTACTTGCAATTATGAATTATTAATTTGCCTCATTCTTTGTATCTCTCTTACAGGTATGGGTTTGAAGGAGTGATCCTGTCCATCTATGGGATGAACCGTTCAGAGCTGGAGTGTCCAGGGAAGGTGTGTAAGTTCCAACAGCCTGAAGAAGTTCTGCAGTTATTGGATGTGGAAGACGCAAAACTCTACATAGATTTCATTGTCCTAGGCATTTTCTTCATAATCCTACGACTGGCCACCTACCTTGTCCTGCGCTACAAGGTCAAGTCTGAGCGATAGGTTTCATTTGGCTCTAAAGGCTCTCCTTAATATCATTGCAAACCTGACCTTGTTTCAGGGCCAAAAAAAGCCAATCTCTGTCATGTGGGGATTTATTTCATTTCCATTTTGCACATTGCTGCTAAAATGACAGATTATAAATTCTGATCTGTTTACTGCCAGCAACTATAGAGGGCAGTGACTGACAATGCATAGCATAGAAGAGTCATAAATAAACATATATATTTTAATCTTTTTTACCTCAGACATTAGAACTTAACATCTGCACTCAAAGGATACTAAGTCACCTTCAGCAGCATTTCATATTCTTGTAAAACAGAAATCTTTTGATAACAAGGCAGATGTGCAAATAAAAAAGTGTTTACATTCCTCTATTACCCAAAAAAAACCTGAGGACAAACTGTTGCACTGGAGAATAAGTGTGGTATATTGTGCCTGAAAGAGTGAAAATGATTTATAATTTTTCAGTGATAATATATCATTATATCTGTACAATGGATGAAAGCAGTCTGTTTGAGCTAGTTTTTTGTTGTCTTGTGACTGAATTTGAGTCCCAAAACATTTATTTTCAGTGTATCAATCTAATCATTGTTTGAGTTAGATAGTTTTTAACATGTTGATAGTTGTAAATTAAGCTCTGTAATGATTACATACAAATTATAATACATTTGTTAATTTTTTCTACTTCTATAATTTCTAAGATCTTAGTAGAAATACAAATTGTTTGCTTTAATTATGTTAATACTGTGCTGTATTGTCTTAAGTATTACATATATATGCAATTTAAATGTATTTAATCAAAATAGATTAATTAATGTATCATTATTCTTTTGTTTTCACACTATATCCAGTAATGCCACATGGGTGCAACATGCTCTTACAGTCATGTTTGGTGCTATCTGAAGTTTGATGTTTTATTGGAATAACGTATTATTATGAAAAAGTTGAATGCATCTCAACTGCACATTACAAGGATACTTAGAGAACAAGCAAAGAGAATTAAATGTAAGGAAGTATGTTGTCTCCTCCCCCTTAGACATTCCTGGAACACTTCGACATATAGGCACTTCTTGATGAATTGGTTGTCCACCTCAACTGGCTCCTTTTAACATGAAAGAGCTGTTATTCTCCTCCATGCTCCATCATTCTATCTCTAAGGGCGAGCCTCATTAGGGTGAACTCATTATTGCCACTTGAGATCCTAGTCTGTCATTCATAACCCAAACCTCATTACCATTAATGAGTGCTGGATGGTATATCAACTAGTAAATCTGGTGCTATGCATGGTTGGAAGTGATGGCCTTGCCCCAGACTCCAGCAGTGTCTACCACAACCAACCCTGTCATAAACCTTCTTCAAGTCCACAAAACACATGTAGACTTGATGGGCAAGCTTCGATGACCCAGCCAGCAATTTACAAGGTAAAGAGTTGATCCATTGTTCCATGACCAGAATGGAGTCCTCATTGTTCCTCCTGAAACTGAGGCTTGATAAACCTCTACCGTCTTTTTTCCAGTACCCTGGTATAAGCATTCCTGGAGAGGCTGGGTAATGTGAAACACTGAAAATTGGAGCACACCCTCTGATCCCTTTTTTGAAAATGGGAGCCACCACCCCTGTCTGCCATTTCAAAGGCACTATCCCTGACCTCTTTATGAAAATGAAGAGGCATGTCAACCAAGATATCCCAACAGTGTCCAGACCCTTCAGCATCTCAGGACGAATCTCATTTATCCCAGGTGCCTTGCCACTGTAGGGCTTATTGACTACCTCAGTGAAACCTCATGGAGATATGAATGAGGCTTTGTCCGAGCCTGTCACCTCCTTTATGGAAGGCAGTGTCTATTGGTCAGTCAGTTTAGTTCACCCCAGTGCTTTTTCCACTGTGCAATAATAACCTCATTCAAGGTCAGCAGTACCCCCCCCCCCCACCACCACCACCACTACCTCAAAGCAGCCTCAGCCTTGCCTCCCCCTCTGGAGACATCTGACAGTTTGCCATCATCTGCCAGTTAAAAGTCCTTGTCCCACACCAAGCTGCAGTTCTTCTGGCCTCCCAGTACCTGTATGCAGCTGTCCCTTTGGCAACTACAGTCCAAAAGGACTCTTTCTCCAGCTTGACGGACTCCACTTGTGTCCACCAGTGGGCTCTTTGATTATTGCCACAACACTCACAGTTTGCCCTCTAACTACAACTCAGCATAGCTCACCCAGAGTCCATGTCCACAACCTCCTCTGGGATTGCTGAAAAATTCCTCGAGGTGGGAGCTGAAACCATGCAGAGTGCCTCAGCCAAATGTTTGCAGTTCAACCACACTACAGTTTGCATTTACCAGGTCTGTCCGGCAGGTTTCAGCTCCTCGAGGTGGGAGCTGAAACCATGCAGAGTGCCTCAGCCAAATGTTTGCAGTTCACCCACACTATACTGTTTGCATTTACCAGGTCTGTCCGCCAGCATCTACCACCAATTGATTCTACTCACTACCAGGTCCTGATCAAATATCGGCTTTCTCTTTACATGAGTGCCTCATCCTTGGGATACAGACACCACTGTAAAGTGGACAGTCAACAATCTTTGACTGTTGGCTGTCCACAAGCAAACCACCAGACTGCTAATTTTGTAAGGTAACTCTATTTAATGATGTAATAGGTACCACACTAGTTATACATTTGGCCACTATGTTCATCTAGGAGGAGGTTAGCTATCTGAATATTGATATCAGTCATTGCTATTCCTCCACAAAGACATGAGAAATACAAACTGTGTAGCCCAAACTTTGCCATATCATTTTTGCGAGGAGAGTGAGAGCTGTGCCTGATGCATGGATTCATCTCTGCGTCCTATATTATAGCTTGTCAAGTTGACCACAGCAGGCCAAACCAACCCTCAGGCCACTGGGTCCAGGTGGACTTGATGGGCTGTCCGTGTGTGCAGACAGTGGTCAAAGCCTTCCTTTGGGGCACATAGAAGCAACCCTCTCATTCTCCAAGGAAAACTCCAACACAGTGGCACTGGTCTTTTTTTAGTTTTCCCTCTGGGTTACTCATTTCTCACCAGTATACGCAGCACACACAAAAAATAAAAAGTTATTGTTTGCAAATGTAAGGTTATTTCACTATTGCTAATAAATGTGTTTTTGCACCAGCTGGCCTTGTTTGAAATTTGTTCCTTCATATTATAAAGGTTCACTGAGTATTTTCATGTACAGACACAGACATGAACTTTTACATTACATGAGGACTAGCTAAAATGCATTGCCATTTCATGTTGTTCTTATCAGATAGATAAGATTGATAGCTTGATTAAAAAGTTTGCCAGTAGCTTTCTTTTGCTTCAGTTGGTTACTGAATTAATACATTTGGTTTAATAAGCAAATCATTAACTCGTTATGTATTATTTATGTCTTGTGAATGTTTACATTCATCTGAAAAATTATTTCCAATAACGACTAGCTTAGGTCAGTACTGTAATTTTGTTGTTGTTGTTTTAGAAAGTCTGTCTAGAAACGTAAACATTCTCAACAAGGGTATAAGGATTCTTGAGAAATATGTGACTTTTACTGTTGTGGGGGGGCTGGAGCCTATCCCAGCTGACATTGGGCGAGAGACATCACAGGGCCAACGCATAAAGACAAACAACCATTCACACTCAGATTCACACCTATGGCCAATTGAGAGTCACAAATGAACCTAACTTGCATGTCTTTGGACTAAACAAACCATAATATGTTTTATATTTTAGATCGGCATTCTTTCAGTCAGGTTCTTGAGGTAGTCACCTGGAATGGTTTTCCAAAAGTCTTGAAGGGGTTCCCAGAGGTGCTGAGCACTTCTTAGCTGCTTTGCCTTCATTCTGTGCTCCAACTCATCCCAAACCATCTCATTTGGGTTTAGGTTGGGTAATTGTGCACTGTGTGGTTCACCAGCTGCACAGAGGAGAACCGGAAGGACCTGCAATGGGTTGTGAGGGTGGCAGAGTTTGCCATTGGCACAATACTACCCTCCCTCATAGACATCCGCCAAAGGTCAGCTGAATTTTAAAGGACCCCACTCACCCCGGACGTCACCTCTTCCTAATTATGGGATATGAATCCATACTGAGAGAGAGAGACAGAGGGAGAGAGAGAAGCTCAGTGTATCATGGAAAATCCCCCAGCTGTCTAGGCCTATAGCAGCATAACTAAGGGATGGATCAAGCAAGCCTCAGCCAACCCTAACTATAAGCTTTATCAAAAAGGAAAGTTTTAAGCCTACTCTTAAAAGTGCAGAGGGTGTCTGCCTCCCGGACCCAAACTGGGAGAAGGTTCTACAGTAAAGGAGCCTGATAGCTGAAGGCTCTGCCTCCCATTCTACTCTTGGAAACTCTAGGAACCACCAGCAAACTAGTGTTCAGGGAACGCAATATTCTAGTGGGATTGTAGGGAAACTATAAGCTCTTTAAGATAGGATGGTGTCTGACCATTAAGAGCTTTGTAGGCAAGGAGGATGATTTTGAATTCTATTCTGGATTTGACCAGGAGCCAATGTAGAGAGGCTAACACAGGAGAAATGTGATCTCTTTTTCCAGTTCCTGTCACTAATCATGCTGCAGCATTTTGGAGTCTTTAGAAATTTGGTGGGGCAGCCTGATAATAATGAATTACAATAGTCCAGCCTGGAAGTAACAAATGCATGGACTAGTTTTTCAGTATCATTTTTAGACAGAAAGTGTATGTATTTTGGCAATATTACGCAGGTGAAAGAAGGCAGTCCTAGAAGTTTGTTTTATGTGGGAGCTAAAGGACATATCCTGATCAAAGATAACTCCAAGATTCTTTACAGTAGAGCTGAAGGCCAGGGCAATGCCATCTAGTATAACTACATCATTAGAAAATGTATTTCTGAAGTGTTTTTGAGTTCAATAGTAGGATGTTGTTGGTCATCCAAGTCTTAATGTCCCTACGGTATGCCTGATGTTTGGCTAACTGATTGGTTTCATTAGACCTTATTGACAAATATAGTTGTGTATCATCTGGATAACAATGGAAGTTTATGGATTGATTCCTGATAATGTTGCCCAAAAGAAGTAAGGTGAATTGAATATGTGCTCTGAAGCAGGCCTGCAGGAAAAAAAGTAAATCAAATCAGAAGCTCTGTATCTCCAGTGGCACCAGTGTGTTCTGGACTATAAGCATGCACTGTCTACTGCCAGAGCAGCATATTTCTCGAACTTAATCAATAGCAATAAACATAATCCTAGAACTTACTGAAAAGCAGCCATCTCTTAGCTGCTTGCCCTTTACAGCTGAGTTTCTTTATTCTTTTTTCAGTAAGATTGATGAGATTAGATTAAAAATCAGTTAATTCTCTCCAGCATCTGCTGCGAAACCAGCTGAGCATTACATTGAGTCTCAGAGAGTTTCTGCTCTAATGAATTTTGACAGCTGGTATTGGCTTCTAAACCCACTACCTGCCTTCTTGACCCTTTACCAGGTAAACTCTCCAAAGATCTCTGGTCAGTCTTGGGCCATGCAGTGCTGAATATTGCGAATCTATCATTGACAACTGGCACTGTTCCTTCTAGCTTTAAAACAGCTGTGGTTAAACCTTTACTTAAGAAACCACACCTTGATCCTGGGTCTCTGAGTAATTTTCGGCCTGTTGCAAATCTTCCATTCTTCTCTAAAATACTAGAAAAAGTTGTGTCTCAGCAGCTGTAAGCCCATTTAGCTGATAATAATCTTTTCGAACCTTTTCAGTCTGCCTTTAAGGCCTTTCACTCTACCCGAACAGCACTTGCTGAAGTAGTAAATGATCTTCTACTCTCTCTGGATTCAGATTCCACCTCTCTGCTCCTCTTACTTGATCTTAGTGCAGCCTTTGATACTATAGAACACTGTATGCTCATGGACCGATTTGAAAATAGATTTGGAATCTCTGGCCTGGCTCTCAGCTGGTTAAAATCCTACTTGTTTGACAGAACTCAGTGTGTGTGTTATAATAACACCATATCAGCCTTCTCTGATGTGAAATATGGAGTACCCCAGGGTTCTGTTCCTGGCCCCCTACTTTTCTCTCTTTATATTTCTCCTCCTAGCCAAATTACTCTGAGTCATGGCATTATTTTCACTGTTATGTTGATGATACCCAGATGTATGTGCCTATAAAGGCTGACAATGCCTCTCAAATTATGGAATTAGAGGACTTCTGTGAAAAGCTAGATGTCTCGAAACTTCCTGCTTCTTGACTCAAACTGAAATGCTGGTTATTGGCCCGGCGCAATATTGACACCAGTTTGATCAAGTAACAATATCCCTTGACTTAACTTAACTGTGTGATATCTCAAAGTATGACAGCCAAGAATCTGGGTGTCACATTTGACCATGCTCTCTCTTTTGATCAGCACATTAAAGACATTACCAAGACCGCCTTTTTTCACCTGTGCAATATAGCCAGGATTCTGTCTTTTCTTTCCATGGCAGATGCTGAAATTCTAGTTCACGCTTTTGTTTCCTCTAGACTTGACTACTGTAACGCTTTGTTTTCGGGCCTACCACATTCTAGCACTGAAAGTCTACAAATGGTTCTGAATGCTGCAGCTAGAATGCTAACTAAGTCTAGAAAGTTTGACCATATTACTTGGATTTTAGCTTCCATTCATTGGCTCCCTATTCATGTTAGATCAGACTTTAAAGTGCTCCTAATGACCTACAAAATTCTAAATGGGCTGGCCCCCTCATACTTGTCTGATCTTCTTAATCCCTATATTCCTTCCCATGCTCTGCGTTCTCAGAGTGCAGGGCTGCTGTCTGTCCCCAGAGTTAAAAAGACGTCGGCTGTAGGGCTTTCTCCTACCAGGCCCCCTTCCTTTGGAATAACCTCCCTACTGATATTAGACAGGCTGAGTCAGTTGAGGCCTTTAAATCCAAGCTAAAAACTCATCTTTATGCCTTAACATTCAGTTAGCACTTTATTCTGTTTCTTATTTCAGGCTTCACTGGTTACCACTTTACCTTCAATGGGTTGGGTCAGCCTCAATGCATCGGTTAAGCTTAGTAGTTAGTAAATGGTGTCCATGTTTTCCTGCCAACATAAACCGTCACACTGTAACTCTGTGTTTCTTCCCTCAAGCACATTAGTGCCCAAGCTGTGCTTCTCTCTCTGTCGCTTACTGCAGGTTTTCTGCCTCTGAAGCTATAGAGTCTCCTGCTGCTCCCATGATCCAGCTCAACAGATGTTGTTACAACATTTAAAATGTATTAGTGTTAAAGTGTATTAGTGTGAGGAATTGTCGTTAACATGTACAAACTGAGGCCTATCAGATAGATAGGACTTAAATCAGTTTAGTGCGGTTCCTTTAATGCCAATGAAATGCTTCAGTCTCTGTAAAAGGATGTGATGGTCAATTGTATCAAAAGCAGCACTAAGATCTAACAAGACAAGTACAGAGAGAAGCCCATTGTCTGATGCGATTAGGAACTTTCACAGGTGTACTGTGATGCAATCTAAATCCTGACTGAAAATCCCCAAATAAACTACTGTCCTGTAGAAAGTTGCCTAACTGTTTTGCGACTGCTTTCTCCAGGATCTCAGACAGAAAGGGGAGGTTGGATATAGGTCTATAGTTAGCTAATATATCTGGATTGAGAGTAGGCTTTTTCAAAAGAGGTTTGATTACAGCTATTTTATAAGATTGTGGCACATAGCCTGTTAGCAAGGACAGATTAATCATATCCAATACAGAGTTGCTAATTAAAGATAAAGCTTCCTTAAGCAGCCTAGTTGGGATGGGGTCTAAAAGACAGGTTGAAGGTTTAGATGAAGAAATATTTGAAGTGAGCTAGTGGAGATAGATGGGAGAGAAACAGTCTAAATTAGGTTTTACAGCTGTTTCTAGGGATCCTGTGTTTTGACTTAACTCAAAGCTGGTTGAGGGCAGGGTGATGTGTTAATGTCTGTTGTATTTTATTTCTACTTCTATTTTATATCTCATCTCTATTTTTATATTTATTTTAATTTTATCTTATTTTATTTTTATTTTTTAGCCATTTTATATTTATTTGTGCTGTCATTCCAAGAGCTGCTAAATGGTGTTTCATTGTTTTGGAACAGTGACAATAAAGATCTATTCTATCTATTCTATTCTATTCAGGTCATCTGACGCAGCACTCTATCACTCTCCTTCTTGGTCAAATAGCCCTTACATAGCTGCAGAATGCTATGGCTACCACATGCTGGTTAAGTGTGCCTTGAATTTTGAGTAAATCAACAGTGTCAACAGCAAAGCACCCCCACATCATCACTCCTCCTCCATGCTTCACAGTGGGAACCACACATGTAGAAACCTCACCTTTTCTGCATCTCACAAAGACAAATCTCAAATTTGGAGGCATCAGACCAAAGTACAGATTTCCAGTGGTCTAAAGTCCATTCCTTGTGTTTCCTTACCCAAGCAATTCTCCTCTTCTTGTTCTTCTTCCTCAGTAATGGCTCTTTGCAGCTATTCGACCATGAATGCCTGATTCACACAGTCTCCTCTGAACAGTTGATGTTGAGATGTGTCTGCTACTTGAACTCTGTGTAGAGTTTATATGGGTTCTAATCTGAGGTGCTGTTAATTATCAGTTTCTCAGGCTGGTAACTCTAATGAACTTATCCTCTGCAGCAGAGGTAACTCTTGGTCTTCCTTTCCTGGGGTGGTCCTCATGAGAACCAGTTTCATCATAGCGTTTGATGGTTTTCCCGACTACACTTGAAGATACATTCAAAGTTCTTGAAATTTTTCAGATTGACTGACCTTCATGTCTTAAGTAATGATGGATTGTTGTTTCTCTTTACTTAATTAGTTGAGTGGTTCTTGCCATAAAATGGATTAGAATAGTAGTTGAATAGGGCTATTCACTGCATAGTGTATGTACCAACCCTACCTCTGCACAACACAACTGATGGTCTCAAACATATTAGGGAGGCAAGAAGTTCCACAAAGTAACTGTTGACATTGATGAATTCCCAACACCTGTTAATTGAAAACCATTCCATGTGTTTACTACATAATTGCATACGTGTTCCTTCATGTCTTCAGTATTAATCTACAATGTAGAAAGTAATAAAAACAAAGAAACTTTTGACTGGTACTATAAGTTAAGTACCTCCATGAGAGACCATAAGAATATATATATGTGTGTATATATATATATGTGTGTGTGTGTGTGTGTGTGTGTGTGTGGAGGAGGATGAGGCCAATCTGGTTGTGCCAAATAAATGAAACTAATAAAACAAAACCAGGCCTGACTACCCCCTACCACTAAAACAAAATCCAAACAAAAGGGCTAACTAGCTTCTCTAAAAAAAAGGTGATGAACTGAAACCAATACAGGAGGTGGCACCAACCGCTAACCTGGTATATCTAACAAAAGAAACTATGTGTGAAATAATGTATAGGGTACGCCGACTTACCTATGGTCCCCAACCTGCTTTCACATACCTCTTTTTAAACAAACAATGACTGAGAGTGTTCTGCTCAGGCAGGCAGGCAGCAAGGGCAATGAGAGAGACCCAGCAGGCATGGTCCTTTTATCCCTGTTTCCTGGATGCAGGCAGCCAGTCACAGGTGAAGACCAATGAGTGTAGGTAGCACCTAGAGAGCAGACAGGTGAGGAGAGAGGGAAAACAAGGAGGAGAGACGGAAAACCAGGAGAGAAGGAAAAACACAACACTCTGGCCTGGCATGTAACACCCTCACCCTTACAAGTCCAAACAGTAGGTTTGGAACTATAACAAATGACTAATGTACAGTGGTGGAAAAAAGTTTTCAGACACCCCATGTATTTGTGAAATATTGCATTAAGAATCACTCTTAGGTCTTCAAGTGCAATTTCTTTTAGTACAGTCACAGCCAAAATACTAAACAAATCCTTAAAAAGCCATTAAAAACTTAAAATTGATTGGTTCCAAAAAAATACATAAGAAATTTTGAGTATTGGCTCATTTTGGTACCAGTGATCCACTAATGAAGGTTGTGCTTTTTATTAAAAGACGCAATTTCTGTTGTCGTGCTTCGTGTCTATATAAAGCCAGCACATTTGAAAGTTCTTCAGAAACAAAAATGGCTAAAACAAGAACACGCCTGAAGATACAGATTCTCAGCCAGGAAGGGTACAGCTGCAGCCAGATAGCCAGGAACTGCAGATGCAGTCCTTCAGCAGTTGGATACACTCTGCAGAAATACAGACAAACCAACAGCTTGGAAGTCAAACCAAGATCTGGGTGTCCAAGGGTTTCTTCAGCAAGAAATGACCGCATCCTGATCCACATGTGCAGGGAAAACCACCGAATGACATCGCAGGAGCTTCAGCAGCAGTGGTCAAACCAAACTGGTGTCCAGTGTTCCACCCACACTGTATGTGGCCGACTTTTAGATCATGGCTTAAGGTCCTACAAGACTGTCAAGAAGCCCCTGATCAACGAGAGACAGAGGTTAGCACATTGAACTCTGCCAAGTATTGTGCCATTCTCGAAACCCACATGCTCCCTTCTGCACGTGCACTGTTCCGTCGAGGTCAAAACTGGATGTTTCAACAAGATAATGTCCCTTGCCACACATCCAGGGCCAGTAGAACTTGGCTGCAGGAGCACTGTATCCAGGTCTTAGAGTGGTCAACTCAATCCCCAGACATGAGCCCCATTGAAAATCTGTGGTGGATTATCAAAAGGTCTGTTTCAAAGCGTAAACCAAAGAATTTAGAAGAATTAAAAGCAGTAATTCAAGAAGAATGGGACAAGATTACCCCTCAACAGTGCTAATGGCAGGACTACTAAATATGAATTTGATGATGTGATGGTTTATTTATTTTTTGTTCAGTTTTGAACACATTCTCTGTTATTTGTTGACTTTGATACCAGCAATGTTGAGAACTGACATATTGAAACTGTCGAGAATTTAGTTTTGTTAGTTTTTCTTAAACAATAAACAAAAAAATATCATTTGTATTTGTTTGTGTCTGTCTAATGCAGCCACACCTTTTGAAACTCAAAAAAGATTTTTCCCCAAATATTTCATGATAATATTTGAGATTGTGTAAAATTTTAAGGGTGTCCGAAAACTTTTTTCCACCACTGTACATATAAACTGTACAAATGAATCTTCCTTGTGGACTAAACAACACGACTCAAAGCGTCTGCAAGAACATTGAAGTCTTCAATGATCAAGGACCAACGCATAAGACGTTGGTTTTTGTTATACATCCTGAAGAGAAACACAAGAGAGTTGTGATCTGTGAAAACCTTAATGGGCTTAACACTGGATCCAAGATATACCTCAAAATGCTGCAGAGCCAAAAGTAAGGCAAGAGCTTCCTTTTTAATGGTGGAATATTTAAGCTGATGTTTATTGAATTTTCTTGAAAAGTTAGGATGATCGATGCCCTGGTTGTCCTCTTGCAGAAGTACAGCTCCAACCATACTGGCATCAATCTCAAGCTTAAAAGAAACTTAAAGCTTAAAAGAAAGCTTGCTGACATTCATCGTTCCAAGCAAAAGGCTTCAATGGACTGGTTAAAGCAGTCAGTGGAGCTGCCACAGAGGAAACGTTTTTACAGTACCGCCAATAGTACCCGGTCATCCCAAGGAAGCAGCACAGCTCCTTCCTGGTCGTCGGTACAGGTAATGCAGTGATGGCAGTGATTTTTGCATCCACTGGGCACACCTGTCCCCGACCAATCTGTTGACCAAGGTAGAGGACAGTACCTTTTCCAAATTCACACTTGGCAAGGCTGAGGGTTAAGGCTGCATCTGACAGGCGTGTGAAGACCTCCCTCAGCGCAGTCACATGGTGGACCCAGTCATATATATATATATATATATATATATATATATATATATATATATATATGTATGTATGCAAAAATATATATTTTTTTTTGTCTCTATTTATATAGAGAGGGAGAGAGAGAGAGAGAGAGAGAGAGAGAGAGATACACACACACACACATATATATATGTGTGTGTGTGTGTGTATATATATATATATATATATATATATACATACATATATAGCTAGATAGATAAACATAGATATAGATATATGAAGACCATTTATATTACTGACTGGATATCATAGATCAAATGATGTTGCCCACGTATGAACATTGTTCATAACCTATAGACGTCAGATAAGTTATCGCCGTTGATAAACCCGACAAAGACTTTTTGCACCGCCTTAGGAATCAGTACAATTTATGGTCGTTCCCGCGATGGCCATGCAGTTCTCGGCAGGCAGGCAGAACTCGGAACAACACATTAATTCAGATTTGTGCCATGCTGAAATGCTATGTGCCCAGGTCCAACCAAGTAAGACTGCCGTCATAACTTTTACGTTTAACATCTTCAATTGCCATCAGATGAATGCAAAAGGATATCTGAAATAGGTACCTTTACTGCATTCTCAATTAACGCGAGACCACAGGCGGTTTGAACGTCTGAGTATCGCGAGATTTGACCAGCTGTTTAGTCTGTGTTTTTTTTAGACTGATGCTAGTCGGTCAACACGTGGGGAGGAGAGATTGACTTTCCACGGGGACACATTTGAAATATTCACATTATCATTATCGCGCTCAACGTGGCGACACCAAGGAACCTAAAACACTGTAAGTAAACTACAAAGTCTAGTTAGGAAAGAGCGCATTTACAGCATGCTAGTCTATAGCCATTTGTATCATGTCCACACAGTATGATTTAGTTCAAATCCACTCACAGGGGTGTACTACACGCATAATATTAAACACCAGTTTACTGACATTTCCCCGCGTTTCTGCGAGCTACCAGTAGCTTACTGTGTCACCAAATGAGTGCAATAATCCCATGTCATTGAACAACTAGCCTACACATCTTTTTCTTTCAGCACACTCCAGCTAACCTCTGTCCCCGTTGTGTAACTTAAATTACCCTCATTTCTTCTTTTCTGTGGAATCTATGCACTTACTAACAACTCGGCCATGTGTCTTTAATTGTAACAATTGCGTATAGGATGTCAGCGGTGAGATTGCTGTTGGCTACCATTTTCCCCAGGGCGGCTAGCAAGCTAATGTGGAGGTCTGAGGCCCAGGCAGGACAGAACCACTCTTGAGCTTTAAATGTCCTTTAACCCTGCGTCGGTCTGGCACTTGCCCTCAGTGCTGCATTTGGTTGCGTTTAAAGCTGTGTTATGCAATGCCTTTATGTTGTGGCCTAACCCGGTGATCATTTGGTGAAATGAAACTCTGAAGTTGTCCTAAACACGAGGCTTTAGTCATGTAACCAACCAACGGTCATAGTCATTGGGCCAAAGATAATGCAGTGGAGGAATCGTGCGCTGAGCTGCCTTGACATTTTAATTCGTGTCTCTGTTCATAGACGTTTTAGCATAATAATCAATATGCTGGGCTAGCCTGCTACCTTAATATTTGTGTCCTGCACTGCGGCCTCCCCAGCCTGCCATGCTTTATTCCTTGTGGTGTAATATTAGCGTCAGGTCACAGCCACCTACTACACGCGATTTAATTCCTGGCAATATTACGCCAGACTCGCGACATAAATGTCAGTTAACCATTACTGCCCGATTGGCAAAGCGTAGTGCATGTTATTATTTGGCATCAGGTCTTCTGTGAATGTTCAGTGTTTTCTGGTAAATTCGGTATTCAAATTCCGCACCTATCATGACATAGTAAGTTTCAGTTTCTATAAATTGTTCCCATTGCCTGCTAACCTGTCGGCCACCAGTTTATTTTCTTTCAAAGATGGGCTGCACTGTGTTAGCTAAGGCACATCATTTTGCAGCAGAGTGGTGTGTTGAGAATTGAGACATGCAAAGCAAAGCTCGTTTGGCTCTAACTTCGATATGCACAACGTAGCCGTCCGTACCTCACAGCAAGGAAACATTAAACGGTGCAGTTTTAAGTTGTGGGCTTCATAGTTGTTGGCTAACTAATTCCATTGGCCGGTCTATGTTGTGATGGAGTGGTCGTACACGGCGGTTTTCTTAACGATAGTACTGAGCTACACACGGCACGAGACAACGCCAACGAGATTATTCATTGCGAGCGACAAATATTCCCATTGTCTGTATTATCAGTACGTAGCTTCCTAAAATAAACTGGCATTAGCTAAATCGTCCCTGAAAGTTGGTATTGTGGCCTTCGTGTACAACAGACAACCGGGAAAGTCCAGATGCAATCCCTCATCTTATCATGGGGTTGTAAATGTCAAGATCATCTTTGTCGGGCTTTAGTTCTCTGTCAGCTGAGCTGAAGGATTAGCCTGTTGTCGTAGCTAACATTAATGCTTTTTTAAACGAATAGACTGTTGTGAGTGCTGTGAGGCCACTATACCATTTTGTCCCGTCTTTTGGACAAACTGCGTTCTAAAATACAGTACTGATGAGTTATCAACAGACACAGACCTAATGAAATTTTACCAAGGGCCACCCTACAATTGGGCATACTGTCAGTTCTCTTTGGTGTTAATGATTATAGTGTCACCCTTGAGAATTTGGTTCCTGGTTAACACCATACTGATAAATACAGGGAAATTAAATTACAAATTGTATAGGGAAGCACTGGGACTGATGGAAATTGTGCAAGTAACAGTATGTCCTTAATTTTGAGTGATGGGGTATTGCTTGTATGAATGGTACACTAAGGCAGTATTCATTGTACAAGCTGCTCAGATTGCCTGAACTCAGCATGTTATAAGGTTTCTAACATGTAAAAACAGCCTGACCACTCCTATCTGAATCGCCAAGGTCACAGTCTAAGTCTTGACTTTAAGGTCAAGAAAAGCACAACGAAATACCAGTCTGTCCTGTAAGGAGTGATCTGGATTTGTTTGACTGCTAGTAACTTGTGTGTTAACCTTGTCCAAGGTGAATGGAGTGTGGGCCACCATTTCATAGGCATGTAGGCTCATCAGTACCATTTTCTGTTTTGGTTTCAGTACCCATATGGAAACATTTCAGTTGTTGATTTCTTTAAGACTTTGGCTCATCTCACCAGATTATTGAGGATGCTTCTCCTTAAATCATTCCTGTCATATTGTTCTTTGCAAAACTGTACTGCCGACTTATTATTATCTAGGAATTACAGTGAATATAGTGCATATACTTCTCACACTTGATCACATAGATATGATTGTATTCTTGGAGCTCAGGGACAGTCCTTTTTTCTCTTTGATATAGACATTTGTAGGCTACAGCCCTTTAAATGTGTTGGTTGGGCTGTTTTTCAAGCATACATGCATAAAGCCTGTCCATTTTTTAGAATTATGTTGCTTTTAACTTTGAATTTAGTTTGGAAAGCTGTTGAATAATGAAAGGCAGCGGGACAATTTAAATTTGATTCAAATAACTTACTTAATTCTTTGATTTGTGATTAGTGATTTTAACTGAACAGTGTTGGTGTTGTAAAAATAGCCCAGGTCAATTGTTAAATTATGCTTTCTTTGAGGTAAAGCATGTATGCTGCAGGTATTTTTACTGATAATTTAGTACTGATCAAATATGAAGCTCTATAAGGAGATACAGCACTTAAACTGTTGATACAATAGTAAACTGCATGTTGATGTATCATGATTGTTGCTTGCCCATCATATCTACATTGCTAATGATTTTCCCTTGAGATCAGCCTATAGTCTATATATATCTCTACTTGGCCTTCTGTACTACAGCATTAAATGTACCACTTGGAAGAAATTAGATAAATACTGTGCCGGTCAGGCTGGGATGCTCAATGCTTGTATTGAATGTGTCTAGTTTCCACCAGTTGACTTGTTGTGAGACTGACAGCACGTAGTTGCAAAACCTTGTTTTATTAACACCTGTCTTGATGCATTGCATAGTTTCCAAGTGCCAACAATTCCTGAAGGAAATGAGCACAAATTATTGCAATTTCAGTATGAAAAATATGTAATATCAATATTTTGCACAACATTTTGGCATTCCATTAATGTTTCCCTATAAGGGCACAGACTGACACTATCACCTTGTGTTGTCTTTATTAAGTTGAAAAGGGAGTAGTTTAAATAGTCTGGCACACAGTGGGTACACGTCATTTGATTTGAGTTTTCTCACACTGATAATTCTTGTACATGGAATGTACAATGTAATGGAACAGATACAATGACTCCGTTTAAGCGGTTTCAGAAACAGTTTTGTGTTAAACAGCAAACCCAGAATATATGCTCAATTAAATATCATACAAATTTGTTTTACACTCAAGAAGCTCTTTTCTTGAACTGTTCTTATGCACAACCTCTGCACAAACTTTTAAATGTACAAATGCCAAATATCAAAAATCTTTACAAGGTTACATTTTGAAAACGATGGTTGGGGGGGGGGTGTTTCCAAGAAATACACTGAAAGTTGGTTTGTAATTTTATCCACTTGTAGTTGTCTACCAATTTTATGCACTTGTATATAACAATTGAATCATCAGCACATCACCCTGATGTGTATAATGGTGTAGTCTTTCTCACCTCATTGAGTCTTTGTGGTTATTTATTATTCAAGACAAGGGTCACGACCTCAGTACATTCATGTGTTTGCATCCTTTAGCCAAAATGCTGACATTCGAAGAAGAGAGTCTCTACTGATCAGTTTAATTCATGGCATACTGTGGCGTTTTCAGACATGTATTTCAGATGTAAGATAACCATGAAGATAAACCATGAAAGTTATGGAGCTTTCCAAATGGGGTTACTTTATATGAATTTAGCTTGGTGAATATGGTTTGATATTCTAAACTCACAGTAACTCAATCTTTTATTTTCTTGCTCTAGCACAGCAAATTCCTATAAGTCAGCTCTTTCTGTAGTTACTAATGTTGAAAGTATATTCCAGAAGTCTGTTGCTAGCCCTTAAAGGGCCAGCATTTGATTACGTAGAACAGGTGGCACTGCTAGCAGCCATAGAGGTCAAAAGTCCAGAGTAACTGCTGGTGCCATCTCTCTCTCTCTTCCTTCCCATTTCCCTCTCTCTTTCTCTGACTCACTCTCTCTGTCTTCACACACACACACGTGAGTGTGTCCTCAGCAATAAAATTTCAAAGTTGGTGAATGGTTTGCATTGGAGTTATATTTTCAAGAGGATTGCAGCAGAATTGATTGATGTAGAAGTGATGTTTAATCTTTCATGGGGTGACGCTGGATTGAGCAAATTTCCCAGTACATATACTATTAAAGATTAAAATTAAATCCATAAATCAGTGTACAGTCAACAGGCAGATCCAGGCCAGTTTTGAGATTTGCTCAAAATTGTATGCAGTGTGAGATGTCCCTCAACTAATACAAATCTGTGTCTTTTAACTTTCAGGTGTAGCTGCTAGTGTCCAGAGGAAATGCCACTGAGGTTTCGCTCCTTTGTACCGTACACACTGCCTGGAGTTCTTGCACTTATTGGCTGGTGGTGGTACATCTCGCGGAAGAGAGAGCGGCTCATCAGTCATGACAGCCCAGACGGGGCTCAAACTGCCATGGGCCTTAAAATATCTCCAGCAGAGGGTAGCAATGGCTTGGTTGAAAAAGGCACTGTATCCCCCACAAATGACACAGAATGCCCCACCCACAGACCTCCAAAGGTCACTAACCAGAGAACAGAACATGAAAATAATTCCCATATACATGTTCAGGGCAGTGAAGCTGCGCCTTCACTGAAACCAACTTCTGAAGAAGCTGCCCCTCACCTTGGCAGGACAAGAACAGAGGAAGTCCTTAAACCATTGGTCGTGACCCTTCCATCACCTGGCAAAGAAGACAGCCTGCAGGTGTCATTGAAACACCAGAATGACACAGAAAATAGCTCATCACTTGCTTTAGGAAGAGAGCTAGAGAAACACCAGATCAGAGATTCAGCCTCTGCACCAGAGGCCTCAGAGGAGGTTATCTTGCCCTGTCAGTCTAACAAAGACTACCTCTCTGATGCAGAGAGGCCTGAGCCAGAGGGAGAAGTTGCAAAGCACAACAGTACAATTAATAAGCAAGATAAGCTTATTGTTTGCGCAGTCACCCCAGCTAAATTGCAGAGAGTGAACCCATCAGAAGCTGACTCTCTTGAGACACCCCCTACAGTGCAGGATTTCCACCAACACATTCTAACGAGCACACCTACCACTCTGGATCTGACCTCCACAGCCTTGACCATGGTCCAAGGCTCTCTCACCACATCAGTTACCCCAGGGGACATCCAGATACACAATAGCAGTGGAGAGGAGCAGGATCTAGAGCTTCTGGCAGCTGGACTCATATGTGAGGTCATCTCGGCAGCCACACAGGAAGTCTTAGGTGTCACCAGGTCCCAAATCACAGACAACAGTCGGCCCAGCTGCAGCAGCAGCACACCCCCTGCTAGCAGCAGATTGTGCTCCCAACAGGAGACATTCACAGCGGCACAGCAGCACCACCATCTACTGACAAGCTCTTCTCAGATAAGCTCTGAGTCTCCAGAGGCAACAGAGAAAAAATGGGAAGGGATGCCTAATGGATGTTCCTCAGCTCCAGTATGGGAGCCTGCTGAGGTCAGTCATAGAGTTTGTCAGACACACAATGCACAGAGAGGTCATTGGCCAACAACATCACACGAAGCAGCACAATGTATTCCTCTGCTAAACATGAAACTGAAAGTTGATGAAGTGGCTTTGCTTGCTGAGGACTCTGCCTGCAGCACATGCCACTCTGAGGATGGCATCAGCAGCGAGGACCTCCAGAACAGCATGTTTAACAACCAAAGGGATGTGATCCAAATTACAGACTTGTCAGCAAGAGGAGCTGCACAGCCTCAGTCGCTAGTTGAGTCTGCCTCAGAGGCAGTGGTTTTGGCTGCAACTGAAGAAAACTCAGTGGATGCTGTATGTGAGATAAAGAGGCTCAATGGAATAGGCCTGAGGAATGGAGCTCATGGGACATGTGAGATGGAGACAGACCAGTCTGGAGGTGAGACATCAGTCTGTTTATTTTGTCAATCATGGATTGAAGAAATGTACCAGTATTAATAACAAATGGTTAATGAGTTACAGCCCATATTTGTTTCACCCTATCTTTTACAGACATTTTGGTTGGTAGCAGTCATGGTTTTCAAATGATCTTGCTTATTCATAGAAATGTGTATCTCCATTTCCCAAGGCTGTATAACAAATTTGGTGTGGATAAGTCAAAATCCACATTTTCACATTATGCAAATAAGCAAAAAAACCCATCATGGTGGACTATTATGGTCCAAGAGGCTTTTTTGCAGAGCATGTTGAGCTGGATGTGTGCCACATTTTAAGTCAGCTGGCATTACAATACGAGGGTTGTGACCTTTCCTAAAAGCATGTTTTTGTGTCCTAATTACAGCACCACCATCTGGCCAAGTGGCTCATGTTTCATTCCAGCTCACAGCAATTCGAGCCAAAGTGGCAGACAAAAAATGATAATAAAAAGGGCCAAAGACAAATGGGTTCTCCCCCTAAAATAAAAATGCAAACACATGAATGTAGCCAAATAAATGGAGCAAGCAGCAGTTTGTGGGTTCTAACCTTTTTGCAGTCAACAGAAGGTAACTCAATTGCCCAAATTGAAATCAGGTTTGACAAAGCCAAACAAAGCCACTTTTGCTTGTTAAATTCTGTTTGAAGAAGAAATGAGAGCATGAAACAGCCCAAAATAATAGAGCTTGAGCTGAGTGTCATTTATATCAGCACAACCATGTTGCAGTGTCATATAGTGTTTGCCTGGAAGTTGATTAACCTGGGGTTGGACCTTCCAGATACAGGTGCATTTAACCTAATCCTTTGATGAGGGTATTGAAACATCTTCTCAAACCATCACTAGTATTAACAGATCCTTCCTCAATATTTAAAAATGTGTAGTCTGTAAAACAATTATTGGTAGATGGAAAGCTTTACTGTGAAGCGGTGAAACTAACTGTTATGTATGCTTTAACAGACTAAACTGCAACTTAGATTGGTGTGTATGTAAAAACCTAGTTTGCTATCAGTAATATTAAATACTTGGGATGTGAGTAAGCACTGGACTGTCCTTTCCACTATCATGCTGATTTCTCTCAACTAAAGTGCTAATTGTGGCTGTCAAAAAATTGTTCAGGATGAGCACTGGACCCAGAAACCTTTATGTTTCTGTAAATGTGAATGTTGCTGACATGAATATAGGCTATGATTATTCATTTATTTATTTGTGTGTATGTGTATGTCTGTCTGTCTGTCCAGGCTCTGATGTCAATAGTATGGACTCAGTGGATAGTGGCTGCACTATGGGTGCTGGGGAAAGCCAGAGCAACCATGCTGCCTCCTTGAGCTCAGAGCTCATCATCTGGGAGATTGAGGTGCCAAAGGTGAGTCAGGATGCAAGAAGTAAAACCATACCTCATCAGTGTCCATCTTGATGTAAATGTGCGGGGATGTATGCATGATTTGTTGTCTCCCAGAGGATGTCTTGACAGAAGAGGCTGAAACTACAACTTGTGGATTCTATTTATTTATTTGCAAAAAAACTGAAAGGACCAGAATAACTCATACCAACATGTTTTAATAATTGCTTCCTATTACAATCCCCCAAGATACTGGTTAATGATTTCATATCATTCCCACTGATGTGTGTGGCTTAGCTGTGGCTGCAGTGTTTGGAGACCTATTGAATTGTGTTAATTGGGTTTTTATAGCATTGCTTTTGTAATAGTAATAATTTATTCTGCCCAGTGTGACATGTGTGTCTCATTGGGACTGTGGAACCTTTTTCAGTTCAGGTTTTGTTTTCAATGCCAAATTTTAGTTTTATTTTAGTTTTAGTGTCACTGTTCTAGCCCCATACTGTATATCCTCTGTTTTCATGAAAGATAGTCTGTTCTTGTTTATACTAAATGCAAAGTAGATATAGTACTTTTCAAGTGGGTGAAATTCCCTTCAGGTGTCCATCATTCCCAGCTCTGACAATACAGTATTTATATTGCAAGCCACATGTACTTCATAATTCAATGTAATGTTGAAATCTCTAAGTATTAATATCCCCTCTGATTCCAGAGTGATAATCTTAAAAATGTTTTCCACAGTCTGGGGGTGCATATACAGTTAGGCCGAGAAATATTTGGACAGTGACACAATCATGATTCATGATTTGGGCTCTGCATGCCACCACCTTGGGTTTGAAATGAAACAACTGAGATGCAATTGAAGTGCAGACTTTCAGGTTTAATTAAAGGGGTTGAACAAAAATATCCTATGAAACATTTAGGAATTGCAACCATTTTTATATGTCGTCTCGTCTCCTGATTGTGGTGAACCCTCTGTATTTACTCTCATGAAGTCTTCTCTTTATGGTAGACTTAGATACTGATACACCTACTTCCTGGAGAGTGTTCTTCACTTGAGTGGATGTTGTGAAGGGGTTTTTCTTCACCATGGAAAGGATTCTGCGATCATCTACCACTGTTGTCTTCCGTGGACGTCCAGGCCTTTTTGAGTTCCCAAGCTCACCAGTGCACTCTTTTTTTCTCAGAATGTACCAAACTCCACTCCTAACATTTCTGCTATCTCTCTGATGGATTTCTTCTTTTTTTCAGCCTCAGGATGGTCTGTTTCACCTCCATTGAGAGCTCCTTTGACCGCATGTTGTGTGTTCACAGCAACAGCTTCCAAATGCAAACGCCACACCTGGAATCAACTCCAGACCTTTTAACTGCTTAATTGATGACAGGTTAACGAGGGAAGAGCCCATGCAGCCTTGTTATTTTTTTTTGCAGCCTTCTGAGTCAATTGTCCAATTACTTTTGGTCCCTTGAAAAAGAGCCGGCTACGTATTAAAGAGCTGTAATTCCTAAACCCTTGCTCCAATTTGGATGTGAATACTCTCAAATTACAGCTGAGAGTCTGCACTTTAAGCCCATATTGATTATATAATTGTATCCTGAATATGTTTTCGTAAACAGCTAAAATAACAAAACTTGTGTCACTGTAGCTCCATAAACTGCTGTATTTTGAGAAATGTTGTGGTAATGTTGGCAAGGCATTTGTGCAATGCCTCAACCACGTCCTTTCCATCTTTTGAATAAATGAATTGTTAATGACGCTTCTGCCTGTCTTCCTGTACCAGCATCTTGTGGGGCGGTTAATCGGGAAGCAGGGGAGATTTGTGAGTTTCCTCAAGCAGAACTCTGGTGCAAAGATCTACATCTCCACCCTGCCTTATACACAGGAGTTCCAGATCTGTCATATAGAAGGTGAGTTAGACAGACTAGGTCCCTACTTTCCCTAATGTCTTTTGAAGGGAGGTGATGGAAGAGAGAAATCTGAGCATTGAGAAACTTGATATGGACTGCAACTAAAACTTGTTTTATTTCTCTCCAGGTACACAGCAGCAGGTTGACAAAGCCCTGTCACTGATTGGAAAGAAGTTTAAAGATCTGGACTTGACAAACTTGTATGCGCCTCCTCCGCCCCCACTCACGTTGCCATCACTTCCCATGACTTCCTGGGTAAAGATGCTCTCTGTATAGTATATTGCCAGACTAGCATTGCTGATAATACCTTGAAAATGCCTTCATTTTCATGCTTTCCAGCACATGTCAAGCGAACGTTGAGGGACAAGCTTTATCACTATCATGGTTTATTAGTGTTTGAAGGTAAAGGAATTCAGGAGGAGGCAAGTTTTAATAGTTTTTTTTCTACTGCAGATTTAACTTGTCAACCACTTAAATGTAATGAGAACTGACTAATGACTAGTGGGAAGTATTTGCCATAGCTTGAGGGTAAGAATAATGTCTCAACTATCTCACTCATGTTGTGTGGTAGCATGAAAATCCAGGAGATTTAGCAGTTAGGTCAGTCATAGTTAGGGATTGGTTGGTTCCATTTGCTTTATTGTGAAGGTTTTGAGTCTTCATCGAAAACCCTTGCCATGGCAGCATGGTGAATTTCAACATTTCACCATTAAATAGGAAGAAGTTGTAACTCGCATACATTGTCCAGTCTGCCCCAAACTTCAGAGGTTTGATAAGAGTCTTGGCCTGAACACATCCACATGCTAATAGTCAGCTATAGTAACAGCACTACCCACGGGCAACAGGAACATGTGTTGTACTTAAATGTACTCCTCCCAGCACGTTGACAAAGATCCAAAATAGATCGAAAATTACATTTAAAACCAGCCAAGAGGGTACAGAGGAACAGAGGTTTAAGCCCATTTTAGGGTCTGTCTGTGCACGTGGCTGCTTTTTAGTATAACAGTAACAGTTTCTGTCATGTCATTTGTCTTTCCAGCTTCTGCTTCCCAGTGGGGTGACAGTTGAAGTGATAGTGGTGAACATTGTTTCAGCCGGTCACGTCTTTGTTCAACAGCACACCCATCCCACCTACCACGCGCTTCGAAGCCTTGACCAGCAGATGTTCCTCTGCTACTCCCAGCCAGGCACCCCTGCCTTGCCATCACCTGCTGAAGGTAACCTTGGTCACACAGTAGGATTAAAGTTGATGCACACTGACAAAAGTGTCTACAGTTTTAGTGAGGCTTTGCCTAGTAAACCTTTGACTCCATAGGCAGTCAGAACTGCATCTTCAGCAATAATTAAATCTCATAGTTGCATTAATGGGCATATGAAGCTGTAGCTGGGTTGGGGAATTCACAAACACTTTGCTGTACAACTGTGAAAATTGCACCAAAGTAAAACTGGTCCAGTGTTGTATTTAACCCATTAAGCCCAGATGCAACATATATGTATATCCCTTTAAGAGGTGTGACGTAAGCGTGTTTTATATGTTGTCATATTCAAGACACATTACAGATGAAATACATCGTGATTCCCTGAAATACACATGAAATGTGCATGCATTATAGGAAATGTATTTTCCTTATTTTTTCAAGTTTTAAAGTTGTGCTTCAGACAATGGCTGACGACCTTAGCCATGGGAGTGATATTGAAGCCAAACAGCTGTTACTTCGATGAAAACAATAATGACAATGACTTCGAAGATTCAGACCTGGTTGATAAAAGTGGTACTACAGCATACACTAGGGCTGTCACATTAAAAAAAAAATCAAGATCGAATGAATTAGAAATAGCCCGTAATTAGTTCAAGTGTGCTGAATAATATGCAGTCAGACGAGGCTGTCCTACTGTCTCAGTGAGATGGTAAGATAGCAGGTGAGTCCACAGATTTGTTGTTGTTAAGTACGGGAGTTGCCTTTTATAAAGTTGACAAACAGCCTTATCTTTATTCGTGGCATTGCCATCCACGGTGTAGAGCCCAGAATACTTCCGCGCGCTGCTTCTCAGTTGTTTTGATGTTGTGACTATCTGCTCGGGACGGCTCTGCTCGCTATTGTTCTCCATTTTCGCAAAAGAACAACACTGTATGCCATTAGTTTAGTTTATTGACAGGTCAATAGGGCATGCAATAGGTCAAGCTGATAGAGCGCCCTCTGCCAGATCACAAGCAAACTACTTCAAATGGTCTGATGCGCTTATAGAGACTGCAGCCTACATTTCGAACATGTTGTTGCAGTTCGAATATAAACTTTTCAGGAACGTTCAAACAAATGTTCAAATTCTGAATAAAAAGTGACAGCCCTAGCATACACTGTAAAAGTTATACAAGTGAAATTTTCAGTGGAGGTATAGAATTGTGCACATGCCAGAAACAAAAAATGACACATGTCCACCAACAGGTGGCACTATAGTCAGTTTTTTGCAAAATTGAGAAATATGCAATATCGTCTTCAAACTATTCCTAAAACATGCATATGGTCGGCAGGAAACTTGGCACACAGTATGTATGGAGTCTCTCATGATCCAAAGCTATCAAAAGAATTTTGATGATCCAAAAAAATGTGCAAGTTACAAAGGAACAACTTCCTGTAGGTTCCAGTCAAAACAGGTAGTGTTGCATATCTTGACAACAATCACTCCCATTAACACAAAACTTGCTCTAGTAGCTTTGCATGCTCCTCTGGGGCTCTATGCAAAATTGGCACCAGCCAACCACTAGGTGGCACTTTTACTGCCAAAATACTGAAATATACTAAATTCACATTTCCAAGTTAGTTTTAGGCTGTAAGTGTGATTTGTATGAAACCAACTTTGATACTAAGTTATAAAGCAGGATCATACTCACTGAAAAGGAATGATATGCCTAGAGTCACACCATTCCTCAAAAATCTGCCACTTTGCACTGTAAACAGAGCAAGTGGAGGAGGCCCTTGCACTCTGAATGGTGTCAATGACCTGTGGAGGCAGACCTGCAGCATTCAGTTTCCACCTCTCATGGGCCAAGCCCAGAGCGCTATGCGGTCTGGGTGAGGGTGGTAAATCTCCCCATGCAGCTGGGACAAAAGATCCCTGCGTATGGCGAGAGGCCAAGGCTCTCCTGCCAGAAGTTGTATTACTTCTGCCACCCCATGGGTGGGCTAGAACATCCACCCCCAGGGGTACATTTTCGTCTGATAGGGAGAAAAACAGTGGACAGTGGGCGTTTTCCTGCAAGGCAAAGAGATCTACGGCTGCCCAGCCGCACCTCTGCCAAACCTGTTCCACTACCTGAGGGTGGAGAGTCCACTCTCCGTACAGGCGGTTTCCCCGTGACAGGAGATCTGCCCCCTGTTCAATACGCCTGGCACCTGTGTCGCTTGTAGAGAAAGGAGTCTGGTGCTGATAGGGACGCATCTGTCGTCATGGTTACCCTGGGGACTCCTGACGCAAGGGCTGTCGAGTCCCTCCATTGGCGGAGAGAGCCACCACACACGTTGGGGTGATTTTCACCCTGCGGCTGAGGTGACGACATGGGCACAGGTGCAATGCGGCCACCCAATGCTGAAAATCCCTCATTCTCAGAAGCCCCAAATGTACAACAGATAGATAGAAAAGGGAGAGGCAGTGTGTGAGAGACGTTAACCTCCCCTCCGATAGCATGACGCGATAGGAGAGGGAGTGAACCCCAGATCGCTGAGATGATTTATCACCGTAGTGGAATCTCTGATCGCCTGATCCCGTGAGTGGGAGCATATCAGATAATTGTCTATGTGCAAGAATATTCTGAATCCGCTGTTCTGTAACAGAGACAGCGCTGCTTCCACACACTTGCTGAACACCCTTGGAGCTAACGATAGCCCGAACGGCATGGCCAGGTATTCGTAGGCTCTGTTCTGATAAGCAAACCTGAGAAATTTGCTTTGTGCAGGATAAATGGCAATGTGAAAATAAGCATCTAAAATTGAACGACAGCACTTTGTGTGTTAACATTCTGAAAGTGTACTTTCGTAGGTGCTTGTTTGACACAGAGATCCAAAATGGGGCAGTGATGAGCTCTCTTTCTTTGGAACGAGGAAGTAATGGTATGGATGGCTGGAAACAATAAGCACATTTTCACATTTTTGTTTACTGTCTTTTTTTTTTTAAGGAGGAAGAGTGGCTACATATTATTATGTAATCTATTCATTTTTTTCCTCAAAGCTTGTTAAATCCTTGTGACAGCTCCCCCTGTGGGTACAGTCGGGAACGACATGGGTTTGTTTTTATTTTGTTTTGGGGGAAATATTCCGCCCTTGGCCCTGGGCCTGGCTGCGAGAATGCAAGCTTTATTCGTGAACAAAGTGGAAGTGCTTGGAGACACCTGGGAAAGAACTCACCAGGGCCTCTGAACCATGAACTTTGGGATTCTGTTCCATCTCTCTTCTCTTCTTTGTGGGAGGGGGAGAGGGAGAAGCTGTGGGTGCTAGGTTGCACGCTTCTTCTTCCCTTTCCCGTGGTGAGAGGGGTGGTTTCTTGCCACCACAACAGCAAAGGAGAACTTGCCCCATGGGCCTGGGTTTCTTGACCTGCGCTGCTGGTTAGTCTTTTGACTGGCTGCCTGTTTCTGTGGTCTGGGACCCTGGTGTCTCTCTCTCACAGCTGCTGCTGCCGCAGCAAAGCCAGGCCTTGGTCCCTGGCAGGGATGAGGGACATGTTTCCTGGGTAGGCAGAGGTCAAAGGCTTCACCTTCTTGCTTTCTGAGGGTGCTGGTTTCCCTCATTTTCTCCGGAGCCAGACCAAAAAGACCTTTGGTGGGGTCATAAGCAGCGTCCATGATGATGATGTCCTCTGCCTTTTGTGCATCGCTCAGGCCTGAGAGGTTCAGCCATAAAGCTCTCCCCCCTGCGACAGCAAGCCCCATCACTTGACCCTGTACTGCTCCACGTGAGGAGTGTAGGATGAGGTTGTTCACCATGCAGATCTCATTGGGGCGGCTGTGGCTCAGGTAGAGCAGTCGCCCACCAATCAGAAGGTCGGTGGTTCGATTCCCGGCTCCTCCAGTCTGCATGCCGAAGTATCCTTGGGCAAGATATTGAACCCCAAATTGCCTCCGATGTGTGTGCATCGGTGTGTGAATGTGTGTGAATGCACAGAAAAAAGCACTTTGTATATACATGTGCTGTATGAATGTGTGTGAATGGGGTGAATGTGATCTGTAGTGTGAAGCTTTGAGTGGTCGAAAAGACTAGAAAAGCGCTATATAAGTACAGTCCATTTACTATTTACCATCCCAGAGAGCTGGGTTAGGTGACCCAGTGTCCAGCTGCCGGCCCATCTCCTCCAGAATTTCTGCCTGGTATGCAGACAGCAGTGTCATAGCATTCAGGGAGCACACTGATTGTGCTGCATATTTATAGATCCTCTGGCAATGAGGCGCTCCATTTTGCTAGGCAGAGAGATGTTGCTGGAGGCTGAGAGAGAGTGACGGTTAGGGTAGAGGTGATAAGCCACTGAAGGCTCTACCGCTGAGGGTTCGGCCAGCCCCAGTTCCCCCATCCCATGGATCTCCACCTGAGAGTAGCCTTTGGTGGGAAGCTTACTCTTGAATGGGTTAGACCAGTACCTACTCACTTCCTTCATGCAGGCAGGCACTGCCAGCAGAAGTTTTCGCTGGCGGTTGGGCTGGTGGGAGCCTCTTACCATCATACAGGTCTCTCTCTGCCCCTTCAGCATCCTGGGCTGCCAGCCACTGAATCCCCAACTTGGATGCAGACCTTGTATAAGCTGCTGTCCACTGGTGGAACAGCGTCAGACGCACTGGGGGGTCTCGACTGTGAGACTGGGAACGTGGAGTCATCCTCCTCGTCCTCCATCTCGTCTATGTCGAGGAGGTCAGAGTTGGCGTTGCCCTCTGTGTCGTCGCCGCAAATTTCCCCCTCAAGGAGCTCCTCAAAAAGTGGGGGCATGTCCGGAGGCTCAGCATCCATGATGTCCACCCAGCTCAGAGCAGCTCATGGCAGATGGGTGCTAGTTGTGGCTTTTGGGGTGGCTCCAGACAGGCATGGGTCCTGGCTGTTGGCCACCACCACTCTAAGCCGCCTTTCCATTATCTTTTCTGGCATAGACGCACAGTGGGGACATGACTGGGGGTCCGCCAGCGACGCTTGAATGTGTTCAGTGCCCATACATGCTATGCACATTGGGTGAGGGTCCCTGCCCGAGATGGATGACCCACATGAAGTGGGGCACAGGCGAGATGCAGCCTCTTTATTCTTCAGTTCCGACCCTTTGGCGGAGGACATGGTGACTAGAAAGGGTGAAAATGAATTAATATTAGCCATGCTAGGTGCACCGTGACGCGTCAGCCTCTCGATGATCGCATACTGTGAGAGTTTGCTCGCCCTGACATGTTAGCAGAACTCCGGGCACTCGGCTCCGCTAACAAATTAATGCTAGCCAGACCCCCGAAGGCTACCGGTATACCTGTAATCAAATGCAGGGTAGCCTGAGGAACAGCTCACCTTGACGCGGACACTGTTCCAAGTCACTTGTGTAACCGTAAAGTTAACTTCTTGTGAAGAACTTACTCAGCAAACCCAGACAGACCGGAGAACTGTGTTCGGCGACGTGGTCCGTGACGGTTCGTCTGTGAACAGTTAAGCAGCTAGCCAAACTAGCCTGGAAGAGTTGAGGGAGTTTGTATAGTTTACAAGAAGACTTGGGGGTGAGTGATCCTACCAGTTGCTGTTGATCATCCAGAATCTTCATTTCACTTGGACGATCTAAAGAGAATGGTAGACAAAATACTTTTTGTAGGTTCTGAGGGAGCATTTGGAGGTTTATGAATAATAATCAATTGTTTATTTTCATGAAAAATGATTCTACCGAAGAGACATTCTAAATACAAAGGATTCTTTTTCGGTATAACAAGCTTTGAGGAAAAAATTTAATAGATTCCATAATAATATGTAGCCACTCTTCCTCCTTAAAAAAAAAAGGCAGTGAACAAAAAAGTGAAAATGTGCTTATTGTTTCCAGCCATCCATCCATCCATCCATCCATCCATTATCTATACCGCTTATCCGTTAAGGGTTGCGGGGGGGCTGGAGCCTATCCCAGCTGTCATTGGGCAGGCGGGGTACACCCTGTAGTCAGTCCATCACAGGGCCAACACATGTGGACAAACAACCACTCACACTCACATTCACACCTATGGGGAATTTAGAGTCACCAATTAACCTAACATGCACGTCTTTGGACTGTGGGAGGAAGCCGGAGTGCCCAGAAAGAACCCACGCAAGCACAGGGAGAACATGCAAACTCCACACAGAAAAGCCCCGGGCCCGAACCGTAGCTCAAACCCAGAACCTTCCAGCCATCTCTTCCATAAAACAAAGTGGCATTTTGTTTAGTGTATACCGAGTGCTTTGCCAAGCACATCCATCAGTATCTTTAGTGACATGACAATATACAGTACATACACTAACTGTGTACACTGAATAAACTGTAATGATTTAAGGAGTGAGACCAAGCACATACTTGTTTCACAAACCATCTATTACTGCACACTCCAAGTTCCACTGGACTCTTCCACAACAAAACTTGGTGTGTATGTTCAGGAACCAGCTCAGGATGTCAGCAGTACTCCTTGCCATGACTAAAAGGCAAGACTCAGGTAGGTACTTTGAGTTTTAATAGTCTTTCTATCTCTGTCTGTCTTCCAGTTGGTGTGATCTGTGCGGCTCCAGCAGTGGAAGGAGCCTGGTGGAGAGCTCAGGTCATCACCTTCTATAAAGAAACAAATGAAGTGGAGATTAGATACGTTGATTATGGGGGCTATGACAGAGTTAAGATTGACTCACTACGGCAGATAAGGTGAGTGTCAAAGGTCTTACTGTATTAAAACACAGGAATTTCTAAACAAAAATAATATCAGTACCTCTTTATAGTTTCCTGGTAGCACTACATAATACAGCCTGCTGTTTATACTATAATTACCCAAGATTTACTGTGTAATTCCTTTACAGTATAATTTTGTTAAATGAATGAGTACATATAAAATACTTATCTGTTCCTATTGGTACTTAAATGTTGGTACAGCAGAACCACTAAGTAAGAATTGGACATTTTAAAGGGCAGGTACATTCTTGTTATCTGTGGGGTACAGTAGCGATAAGCAGAGTTAAACAGTTGACACATCACTTCCTGTGGAACCTCTTATGTAACATATAACACAACATATTTCTTGGTTATGTAATAAGTGCAATAAAAACAAATGTTTTTACACTTTCATCATGACATTCCTGGGATTTACTATGCATGTCCTCTACTTCAAGTCAAGAATTTTTTTTCCTCTTCATTGAAGATTATTAACATAGAGACATTCAGCTGGTAGACATGGAATGGACATTCTTGTGCAATTCAAGATTCCCATGAGAAAACAAGTGGAGAAATTAAACCTTAGTCTGTCCAGCACTGCTGCAGCTCATAAGGGGCAAGTTGGAATTGAAAACACAATGCAGTAATAATGTCTTATATCTAATAATGTGTATAATGTTTATAAAGAACACCAGAGGGTCAAAGCACCAGCTACTGGTCAACACAGCAATCACCCAAGACTCTTAAGACTAGATAGACCAACCTGAGCACTGCCTGGATCATCACAAACCTGCATCTCAATGCCCCACACATGAATACTAGGCACTATACAGGCTAACAGTGCACTGATAACCTTGATCAAGAACTCAGTGCAGCTGTGGAAAGCAACACTGGAAGCCAACTTCAAGGCCATTGCACAAGTCCCAATCAGGTGCAGCATATACCAAGGTGATGCAGTGTCCCTCCTGCTGTTATGTATAGACCTGAACCCCGCAGCAAAGAGTGGACATAGATACAGATTCACATGTAGAGTGACCATTAGCCACCTCCTATACATGGATGACATCAAGCTGTGAAAATAACACAAGCTGGCTAAAATTACAGCTGGGTAGAATGTCCATTCCATGTCCACGAGCTGAATGTCTGTATGTTCACAATGGTCAATAAAGAGAATAAAAATGTTTTCTTGTCCTTATTACAAATCATACTGTGAAGTAGAAGATATGCATAATAAATTCCTGGAGTGTTACAGCTGCCATGAGAAAAGGGTAAAGGCATTGGTTTTAGCTTCATTTTGTCCGTTACATAATGACTGAGTAATGCAATTTTTGTAAAATGTTCAGCTCTGTTTCTCAGTACTGTATCCCATAGGTAAGTGCAAAAAATACTTAGTACATAAATTGTTTCTCTTTTCATCTAAAAGTCCTAATTGTTACTCCCTTAATCCACTGTACATACATTTAAGTACTAGTAGGAAGTATTTTATATGTACTTATTCATATCTGTCTGGAAATTATACTAAAAATCAACTTTATTGTCAGTACAGCTATATGACATTTAGGGGATCGAAGTAGGCTGATATCTTGTCAGCACAAATAGTGCAGATGAATTAGTGAGCAGCCTTTAAGTTTTGTAGCCTGGAAATGTGTCTACAGTTTAGTTAATAATGTGCACTTTACTCAGTTTGAATTCAGGGAAACAACAGTGTTGCTCACTTGTTGAATGTGGCTGAAGTTTGAGTTTCCAGGATAAAGTGCTTTACACAACATCGACAGGTATGAGATGTAACTGAATCATAAAGTATCGAATCTAATCAAAATGAATCGGAATTCATTGGAAAATCGAAGCTGGTATCCAGTCCTAGCGTCAAGCTGGTAGAGGCCAGTAGGAGCCATGGCAGTAATGATGATTGATGATTCAACAAAATACAGAATAAAGGGCAGTGTAGACATTTTTAATTTTTTAACAACACAAAAATGTCACTTTGCAATTATGGATTACCATATGGAAAAAAAATATTGTCCTAACTACAATGTTTTTTTAAGTGTGTACAGTATGAAATACATTTTCATAAATTTTCTTAAACAGACTGCTCCTTTTTATTTTCCAGGTCTGACTTTGTAACCCTGCCATTTCAAGGTGCAGAAGTATTGCTTGACAACATTGCCCCACTTCCAGGTACAACATTGTTTGTGTTATTTTATAACCCACAGGTTCAGTTGTGTTCAAATTAATAGCAGTCCAACATCACTAACCAGATCAATCACTGGTTTTGGTAGAAATTAGATTTCTAAATGGCAAATAATTTACTAGTAGGTGTAGTAGAGTGATAGAAAACCAACAGACCCAACAGTCATGACATGCATGTTTCTGATTCTGTGTAACTGAATCATTAATTGAAAGGGGCGTTCAAAATAAAAGCAGTGTGGAGTTCAATTAGTGAGGTCATTCATTCTGTGAAAAAACAGGTGTCAAACAGGTGGCCCTTATTTAAGGATGAAGGCAGCAAATGTTGTACATTTCTCTCTGAAAATCTGAGTAAAATGGGTCATTCCAGACATTGTTCAGAAGAACAGTGTACTTTTATTAAAAAGTTGACTGGAGAGGGGAAAACATATATAGAAGTGCAGAAAATGATAGGCTGCTCAGTTAAAATGATCTTAAATGCTTTAAAATGGCAACCAAAACCAGAAAGACAGACGTCTGAGCAGCATCCTCAAGCATTTTTCAGTATATACAGTAAATGTTTGAGTTTGTAAAGAAAAATGCAGACACTACTATTTTTTTGAGCAGCTTAATATTCCTTTTTCTTCACTTTCTGTAAAGTAATAACAAATTTGATACATTTTTCCTCATGTTTTGATTTGGAATAGAATGTGCAGTGTTCCCAATACATTTGCGTGTATGGAAATAAAAGCTATTATAAGGATTTTGAGCTTTGCTCACTTTTTTAAACACACTGCTATTATTTTGAACACAGCTGTAAGCATTCTATGCCAATTTGACCAGTACTGGTTTGTCAGTCTGTTGACCATATTGAGTATGGGGAGTGTATTTAGCCAAGTTAGTGTCAGTTCTTTCAATGGTCACTGGTTTTGTTCCTCTAGTTTTGTTCCTCGGTTTTAAGACAAATTTTGAGGAACAAAGTGTGTACTTAGCTGTCTGAAAGCTGCAGATATTATATGGTTGGAACTGTCATTAATATTTTGTTGTTCTGACATATATTTAAAACGTTTTTCATCAGGAGAGGATCGTTTTTCACCAGAAGCCACATCAGCATTGGAGGAGATGGCCAGAGGAGTGGCATTGCTTGCACAGGTAAGACCACCTTCCTCACTGAACCACTTCAAAGTGTCAACTGTAATCTCTAACCATTTGTCTTTCTATAAAGGTATCAAACTATGATAACAACACAGGCCTCCCACTGGTCCACCTGTGGAACATGGTTGGAGATGAGGTATGATGCCTTTACTATGACACTTGAAATTTAGTTCAGGTTCCTCCCATTTTTCTTGATTATCACTGATGTGTTTTTACACCTTGGTTTGAGTTCACCTGTGGTAAAATCAATCAATTGGACATGTTTTGGAAAGGCGCACACCTGGTCTCACAGCTGCCAATACATGCCAAAAGCCATGAGGTTGAAGAAATCAGAGACAGGATTGTGTTGAGACACAGATCTAGGAAAGGCTACAAAAAATATTTCTGCTGTACAGAAGGTTCCTAAGTGCACAATTGCCTCCATAATCATTACATTTTTGAAACAACCCGGACGCTTCCTAGAGCTGGCCGCCCCAATCTCCAGAGATCCTGTGAGGAGCTGCATCTTTATTTGAAACAATATATAGCATTAGTATTTATTTTTCTTCAGACGTGGTGTGATCTGTTTGCTGTGAATATAAACATTACTTCCTCTCCGTTTACCCGCTGTTTTGATATTGTCATGATATTTGTATAATTTGGTGTTAAGCTTTTGTCAGTTAAACTTAGTACTTCCCACTCTCATGTTCCACATTAAAAACCTTCCAACGACCCAAAGGAAATAACCTCTTCTTTTCCAGGTAGGTCTTTAGAAGTGTGAATGAAATGCTGAGTTTCATTTCACAACAGGCTGAGTATGACATGACTGTTGTGTGGGTGTGTGTGAGTGTCTAATTGTGTAATCTGAATGTTTCTCTTCTTCCAGGTGATTTCAGTGAACCGTACACTGGCAGAGAGAGGCCTGGGTACTTGGGTGGATGGATTTTGAGCTCCTAACATGCTCTAACCTCTACACCTCCACCTACCCCCCCATTCTCTTGTGGTCAGCAATCTGGGACCTGGGCTAGCCTGTGGTCCCAGCCCCACCAGCCCCACCACTGGATCTAAGAAGATTGTTTTTCCTCTCTTTTTTGTTGTTGTTGTTGTTGGGTTTTTTTTTTCTTTGTTTTTGTTTGTTTGTTTTGTTTTTTCCCCTCATTCACTTCCCTATTCCTTTTGAAAAGATTTTTTTTGCAGGAATAATGTACAAGAACATAGCACTGCTTCAAAATAAAGCAACCTTCCCCTCTTATACTTGTACACAAAAGAACTTAAAGAAGGACAGGAAAAGATACTTGTAAAAAAAATTTTTAAGAAAATCTTTATTGTAACTAAATAAAGGTGCAACCAATATTTTTTCCTCCCCCATCCTACCTTAATTTTTGCTCTGGGCCTTTACACTTTAACTGTGGATCATCATGGTGTACGGAAGGACAGACACCTCCATCAGACTATGTAGACAACTGTTTTAGAGTTTCATTGGCACCTCAGCTATAATCATATATAGGTTAATATTTTTCAAAGTTGATTTAGCGGGGGGTTTTCTTGTCTGGATAGAATGTGGGGGTGCCCTGAGGCTATAGAGAAGAGCAGATGAGGTCAGCGGGGAGTCCCTGGTGGAATACAGAGCACCCAGCTGGTTGCCCAGCCCTGTAGCCTCAAGAGACATGGACTTCTCTGGGGTCTCCACTCAGCTGTTGCTGCATCTCCAGCTAGGATGGAGGAGCAAGCTGGTTGCTTTTGCTCTTTGCCCTGTATCCACCAACTTGCTCTGCATTACAGAAGAACCAGGAATTTCAACCTACCAGTCAAATGCAGTTGAATAGCTTTTCCCATTGGATCTCTGGAACTTTGAAACCTGGGCAAGATTTCTCAAATTCCTTATTTCCAAGATGCATTTTCTTGATAGCCTGTCACCAAGGCAACATACAGCTGATCCACATAATTATATAAGGCCTGTTTGTAATCCTCAAATTACATATGTTCCCTTTTTAAAGACTGACACAACTGTTAATATCCATTACAATTTTGTTACACCACCTTCAAATCCCAAAATGTTGTATCCAAAGTCTTGAAAGATGATAATATACATTCACTAAGCACTTTATCATGAACACCTGCACACATGCTCATGCAGACACAGGTTAGTAGCTTCAGTTAATGTTTAAAACACAGAACTACATGTAAACTGCCAACTGACTGCAAAAAAGAAAACCAAACCCAGAAACCCATATTCAAACAGCTACAAATTGGTGAAATGACATTTGAAAGTGTGACTGGGACAAACAGGTCTTGCTCTTAACTGGAACTGTGCTTAATTGGCATTCCAAAACACAGTCCTCAATGTGTAAGAAGTAATAATAACCACATCTGTTTATATTATGCAGCACATTATTGCATTTGTTCTACTAACAGTTTTTACACACTCAGAACAATTAACTCATGAGTCAAAAGTAAATACATTCATCAACTGATTGACTGCCATGAAAATGAAATTTGTTGATTAAGCCAAGCCAAAGTCCATTGTGTTTTGTTACTCATTTAGACATTCAAATAGGAACCCAATTAGTAAGGCCAGATATTCTCTACAGCTGTCAAATGGCAGTTTCAACAAAAAACAGCATTCATAGGTTTCTGGCTGTCATAGTACACTTCAGAATAATAAAAACAGTTGTGTAAAATACAAAAAAGAAAAATGTTACAACACTACAGTAATGACAAATGTCTCTGTACAACTAATTTATATGTAAGTTAGAAACTATAGTAGAAATGCCCTATCTGGCCAACATAATGTAATCTACCATAGCTCTGATATTTGCTTTTGCAACAAACAAAAAATCTCTGCTCTGACGTCCTCATAGGCAACATGTTGTCTCTGTCTTCTTTCTGTATTTTAATCACAGAGGCTAATTTCACTGGATAAGTTGGATATACTGTATTTGTTTCATCATGATTTGGTGATTTAATCCCTGGTTAGTCTTGTCCACCTATCAAAGAGTTCCTGAGCCACAGAGAGAATCCTAAAGCTTTGTCCCATTCCCATAAATGAGCAGGTTTTGAATATTTGTATGTTTCAAAAGTGACTATATTTTCAGTATACCAGAAATAGTGTACTGTAAATATTAAAATCATGCAGCATAACTAAGGGATGGTTCAAGCCTGAGCCAACCCTAACTATAAGCTTAATCAAAAAGGAAAGTTTTATGCCTACTCTTAAAGGTACAGAGGGTGTCTGCCTCCCGGACTCAAACTGGGAGAAGGTTCCACAGTAGAGGAGCCTGATAATGATGAATTGCAGTAGTCCAGCCTGGAAGTAACAAATGCATGGACTAGTTTTTCTGCATCCTTTTGAGACAGTAAATGTCTCATTTTGGTGATATTACGCAGGTGAAAGAAGGCAGTCCTAAAAGTCTTTACAGTGGAGCTGGGAGCCAGGGCAATGCCATCTAATGTAACTACATCATTAGAAAATGTATTTCTGAGGTGTTCAGGACCAAGTACAATAACTTCAGTTTTGTTTGAGTTCAATAGTAAAAAGTTGCTTGTCATCCAAGTTTTAATGTCCCTAAGACAAGCCTGGAGTTTGGCTAGATGATTGGTTTCATTAGGCTTCATTGACAGATAAAGCTGTGTATCATCTGCATAACAATGGAAATTTATGGAGTGTTTCCTGATAATATTGCCCAAGGGAAGCATATACAAAGTGAAGAGAACTGGTACAAGCACTGAACCTTGTGGAACTCCATGTCTAACTTTTGTGTACATGGAGGAACTGTTGTTAACATGTACAAACTGAAGCCTATCAGATAGATAGGACTTAAACCAGTTTAGTGTGGTACCTTTAATGCCAATAAAATACTCCAGTCTCTGTAAAACGATATGATGGTCAATCGTATCAAAAGCAGCACTGAGATCAAACATGTCTTCTTCATGGTGGTGACTAAGGAAGAGTTGAGTTCATAAAAATCCTAAGAGTTCATCCTCTGGGGACCATTCATTTCTGTGCCAAATCACATGACAAACCATGCACTAGTTGTTGAAATTAATTCATTCATTATCAATACCACTTATCCTTAAGGGTCGCGAGAGAGAGCTGGAGCCTATCCCAGCTGACATTGGGCGAGAGATGGGGTACACCCTGGACAGCTCACCAGTCCATCGCAGGGCTGACATGTACAGACAAACAACCATTCACACTCACATTCACACCTACTTAATTAATTAGAGTCACCAATTAACCTGCTTGTCTTTGGACTGTGGGAGGAGGTTTGACAGAACCCATGCAGGCACAGAGAGAACATGCAAACTCCACACAGAAAAGCCCTGGGCGATCCAGGGTTGAAACCCAGAACCTTCTTGCAATGCCAGTGCTAACCACTTCACCACCTGCTGCCCCTAGTTGTTGAAATATTTCAGTTAAAACCAAAATTTTCAAATTGCTGATAGCGCTAGCACTAGAAGAAAAGTCAGGGCTGTCAGCCTATGAAATTAGTAATTTCCTTTTAGTACAAAATAGTTCAGTATTTCTTGTACATTTACTGAAAACAACACAATACACTCTGATAATCATACACATAAATAGGATTCCTCAGGTCCATTGTTAAATCTCTGCTGTGATAGGTGTCAAGGTGTCACATTTAAACGTTGCAATTCACAATACCGAACAAGGGATTCTAGTTTTCCATTGCAGCCTACGTAGCATGGAGTACATTTGTAATGGTGATGACTGATGTCTGAGAAAAGATAGAAACATAAATGCATATTGGTTGGCAACAGCAGCGCTATCATTCATACTGTTCTCTGCAACCCAAGCTATTATGTAACAAGTTAATATTGCACATGTACATACTTTGATGACAATGGCATCAATATTTTTGTACCTTGTCCTCTAAGCTTTCAACCACACTAACCTGAGTGATAGATAGCTGCCATGACCAAAACACCTGCTATAACTGTGCAGATGAAAGTTTCAATCAGACCACAAAATATTCAAAACACATACTCAACAGGGATCAAAAAGACCTTTCTAGCATTCATCTCCTATGTGATCCAGGGATTCCAGAGCTTGATGTGATCTTGCAGCTGCAAATTCTAGAGACAAAATATCAAGACGGTAGAGGCCCATAGGAAAGGAGTGGGGTGTTTTGCCACAGCAAATTAACAAAATGTGGTCTGTGATCCCTGCTAGCAATGCTCTCTTCTCTGTGATGAACTGATTTAGAGATGCAGTCATCATTTAAAGATCATATATACTGTATATGTGTGTGTGTGTGTGTGAGAGAGAGAGAGACAATGCCTTGAGAGATGTTAATAAAATAACAGGTGGGGTCTTAAATGAACTCACAGGGGGATTAAAGCATTATTATTTATTATTATTTAATTATTTTTGAGCTCATAGTGGGGGACATGCAAACTGACATGCACCAGGGACCACGTTAGGATAAAAGTAAGGTCACTAAAAATTATGATGTAAACTCCCATCTGGAATCAGAATCAGGTTAGGGTAAGGGTCAGGTGAGAAATACCATACTCTACAGATCAGGTTGCAGGTGACATTTAAAAACAACAAAAGATCAATTTAGAAAAGATATATAAAGAGAGCAACATTTGATTTTTTTTTTTTTATAAGAGCAGCTTAAGGTAAAAGTGCTGATGCAACAAGTGCCCCAAAAACAGACAGTGTCAGCGGACACTTAAAGTGCTGGTGCATTGTTTGTACATATGTGTCATCATTTGGTGTTTGACAGAGGGATTGGGAGCAGAATTCTGAGGGAGTTCATATTCTGATGGCTTGGGGGAAAAGGCTATTCAGCAGCCTGGTGGATTTCATACAGATTTTCTGGAGCCTCCTTCCAGATGGCAAGAGTGCAAAGAGGGGTGGTGGGAGGGGTCAGACATTAGTTGATGGTCAGTGGGGTGTGCACACTGCAACCTTTTCTGATGTCAACTACTATCTCTTAGTCTTCTCCACATTCAAGGAGAGGTTGTTGTTGCTGCACCATATGGCCAATTGCTTCACCTCCTCTCTGTAGTATACTTCATTGTTGATCATGACCCACCAATGTCGTGTCATCAGCAAATTTATCAATATGGAGTTGGAACTGGATCTGGCAACACAGGTCAGCAAGGTGAACAGAAGTGGACTGAGCTCACAGCCCTGAGGGGAGCTGATGCTCAGTGTGATGATGCTCAAGGTTTTTTCTTCCTATCTATACTGCCTGTGGCCTGCAGGTGAAAAAGTCTAGTATCCAGTTGTAGAGAGGCATCTTGTGCCATCTTGAGAGCTGAAATCAATGAACAACATTCTGACATCTATTCCGTTTATACTTTTTTTTTTTTTACCTTTATTTGATAGGGACAGTGAAGAGAGATAGGAAATGCAGGGAAAGAGCAGGGGAAAGACATGCAGCGAAGGGTCTGGCCAGCCGGGAGTCGAACTGGGGACCAGCTGCTCAGACCATATGGTATGTGTCCTAACCATTCGGCCATCAGGTCACCTCAGCAATCACATTTAAGCATCACTCACACAATGGGCTGTCAAGTGGTGTTTTTCATCTTAATGAGTAGCCGAAGAACTTTTCTGTATCACCAATCATGTCGGATCAATTTGTTTAAGATTTGCAAGTGACACATTGTTTCTTTCTTGCCAGTAATAGTGCCATCAAGTTCTTGTGTGATGTCTCAAATGATTATGGTGGAAGGCAAATATGTGTGCACAAACTCTAAAATTCAATAATAATAGACTGGCAGAGACCAAGTTACCGTGCCTTCAAATGTGACATCATTCCCCCAATAAAACTGTAAAGTGCCAGAGATTCTGGGACTGGTTGCATTTGCAGTGAGCTAACAGCCGTTCACAATGCACTGTATCCCTATTGTTTCAACCTTGTGTCTTATTCTGTCATCAATGTTCATGAAAACCAGGTAGGCTGCTTGCCCAACAAAGAACTGCCTAAACCAAGGGCCCAACTGAGTTCCAGGACTGTCTTTAAGTGACACTTGAGATGCACTGGCAAAACCATTGCCAGGCCACCATACAGCAGCTTCAGGAGCTCCACCTGAAGTTGTTGTGCTGGCTCCAGATCACCGCTCTTCTCATCAGTCTACAGCCGAGAGGACAGCTCAAGTAGGTTAAATATTTCATTACCTGCTCATGACTGGACTGATGCCGAAATAAGTGAACTTAATCTGCAAATTACATCCCAGGATTCATGGCCTAAACCTATTTGCTTCCACCATATCATTCTCACCATTTTACCATCTGTTAGTCTACTATGTTAGTTTAATCATTTTTATTTTTATTTTATCATTTATTCCCTGTTAATAAACTGTAGTTAATAAACCACTTATATATTTAGACCTAGTCGTTGTGTATGTTCCTTTGCAATAAAGAACCGGATCCTTAAATTGGAAGATACGGCTTCAGACTGACTGGATTTACTGTATAACTTAATAATATACTTGTTGATATTTAAAATATTAAAAATCAAGCTCATCAGGTCTCTATAGAGGTGATGGAAATACACTACATGCAAAAGTCATATTTATGCATGTTTGCTACAACAATATACATCGCTACATATCTTAATAGGAATTCTGAATAATTTACGTGGCTTCTTATTGAGGTGTAATGTTATCAACAAGTCTTTTCTCATAATACTGTTGTCTCAGTCTAGAATGGCTCAAGCTTTTTAAGGATAACAAAGCACAATACCAAGAACAGGGATGTATGAATTATTACAAATATAAAAAAGATGACCAACCAAAAATATCTTTGTTCTTATCTCTTGCCCAGTGTAGGCTGGGATCAGCTTCAGCCCCCTGCCCAAGTTTATTAATATATCAGTAGCAGCTCAGTAGCAGTTGGGTGATGCAGCAGGAAAATTACCCTAAACATCAAAATCTACTACAGAATGACTACTACTACTACAGACTTCAAACAAAGAAAATCTGCCTTTTGGCAAGGCCCAGTCAGAGCCCAGACCCTAATCCAATAGAGATACTGTGGAATGATCTCAAGAGAGCTGTTCACAGCAGACATCCAGAGGACAGGCCCAAACTTCCTCCTAAACATTGTGCAGCTCTTGTTTGAGTATATTGTTGCCAGAGGACCTTCGACCAGTAAATAAATCCAATCCAAGGGTTCACTGACTTTTTCTACCAGGGCTTTGAATGTTGAATGAGAATATATATGTTGGATATATATATAAATATATATATATATATATATATACATACACATACATACATACATACATATGTAACCAATAATGCAGAAAAGAGGTAATTCCAAAAGGTTCATGTACTTTTACGTGTAATTTTCTTCCTAGTGTATGACTTAGGAGTGGATAAAGTGAAAAAAGGTTTTGCTTTATAAAAAAAACAAAAAAAAAACCCTTTAATGCTCATGTTAATATATTTACAAACATGATTCATAAACAAATCAGACAAGGTAGCACAACCAGAAACTATTCTTGCAGACAAAAAACTTCTGTGGAAATAAAAATGAAAACACAACAATCACTAACAACCATTATAGAGAAATACACGTCAACAATGTCTAATATTCATCTTCTGCACCATGTTGTTGAGCCAGAGGTGTAGAGCTCCTTTAAAAAATCTAATCTAACAATGGCTAATATTTTCTTTTCTTGTTTGGCATTTAATGACTTATGTGAACACACAGAAATGAGCTCCATATAAAATGGCTGTATAACATCTAGCCAGTGATGTTGTTTCTGCTCTGCTGATATGACATAATTCTTGAACATGGGCAGAGCAGAAGCTCATATGCACAGTAAACAATTCACTGCTGCTAATGGCTTGACCTCAGTATATGTACATTCATGACACAAACCACTAAACCAGTATAACATTTTAGAATTTCTCCCATCAGTCATCCAGATGATTCAGTTGCTCAGTACTTGACAGAAATTCAGGCATGTTTGCTGATCAGCTGATTGGACGATTGAACTGAGCCAGTAAGAATTTGGGTATGCATACTAGGAAGAGAAAATCCACCCTTAAATCATTTTTCACTATTCAGTACTTTAAAGGAATTACTTTTTATACACTTTTCCTTAAACTGTCTCAAGAGTGTGCCGATGGAAAAATTATGCATTTTAAACTATTTAATTCCACTCACTGAATTTCTCAATTTTGAATGAACAGAATTTGCATTTCAACTTTGCATTGTACAATTTAAAATAAGTTGATTAAGATTAGATTAACTTGAAACTGAAACTAAACATTGATTTGAATTGAAAAATACATTTTAGAAAATTATTGCGTTGCTTTAAATGATAAAGGTTGTCTTTAATTTACAGCTGTGTAAGCAGTGTGTCGGATACAGTTTTATTCACATCAATCCCACGGAGCTTGATAGAGTTTGATTGGCCAGACTCAAGTGACTGCAAATAAATTGAATAACAAAAGTATATTAAAAACTCTTTAAAAATCATTTTAAGATTACACAATTAATTCATTACTAAACAAATATTTTTCTTTGATATTCATAATAAATAAATGTAAAATTTGGTCAGTTTTGACAAGTTAAATCGAATAATTTATGAACTGATTCCAATTAAAAACTGTAAAATTGTCATTATACTCAAGGCTCCATACATTTAGCTCTACTTGCAAAGAACTTCATGTTTCCTACATTTCCCAGTGTCTGTGACAAGAGGTACAAGTGTAAAGACTACCTCAAACTATGACATATTGTGTGGCTGTGTACATGACATCATGTGATCTATGTGTGATGGATTACCTACAGTATATCTGATCCATTCTAATATGAATTTAACATCCAATAACAAAATAAATGCTTTCTTAACCCAACCGGTCGAGGCAGATGGCCCACCCTGAGTCCGGTTCTGTTCGAGGTTTCTGCCTCTTAAAAGGAAGTTTTTCCTTGCCACTGTCGCCTAGTGCTGCTCATGGTGGGATCTGTTGGGTCTCTCTCTGTAAATACCTATTTTAAAGAGTATGCTCTAGACCTGCTCTATATGAAAAGTGCCTTGAGATAACTTTTGTTGTGATTTGGCACTATATAAATAAAACTGAATTGAACTGAACCTGAAGTACAGCACCAGTATCTGAGCATGAACTACTGCCTTACTTATAGTTTTGAGTGGATTTTCCCTTTTGTGCTGTGCCTTATGTGGACATCTATGAAATGACGTACAGAGCCTATATTTCTGACTACACATGCTCTGGGATTTTGGAAGACTAATAATTGTATGTGTACTGAAAAAAAGAAAAACAAAGAGAAATCCAAAATGTTGAGTGATATGATGAATAGTCGTCACATCACATTTTATGAGAACAGCAAGCAATTATGGCTTATTTTAAAATTGTTTCAAATTATTTTATGCCAAAAAAAAAAAAAAAGTAATTCTTGTTTCTTTTCTAGATAGTCCTAATGATGCTTTATCTTTAGGGAAATAACCTGCACTGGTTATTGTATGAGAGATCTGTGCTTGTGTCAAAAAATAGAAATCAGAATGGAGGAAAATAATTAGATGGGTGTCCCTGAGAGATCACATCAACAAGTTCCCTAAAAGAACAATCAAAAATCAACCTCCTTTCTAATCTCTCTCTCTCTCTCACACATACACACACAAACAAACAAACAAACAAAAACAGTCAGATCAATATTGCCTTAAACAACTCTGGAAGCCAGATCATTGAGATACATTTCAATAGATAACACTCTGATTATCAAAGACCTTCAAACGTTGAGTATTATGGACTAAATATATATGAGTATGTGGCGTTACTGTGCATATGGAATCAAAATTGAATAATTAGGAAGTGGGTGAAAGGTCACGGGCTAAAAACAGTGTGTGTTGTGACTCGTGTTGACTGGTTCTGACTTTTTAAAATATTATTATTAAGACACACACTTGTGCTGTGTCTGATGTGTACTTTTTAATATCCGTGAAATTCCAAAGTCAACCTTTTGTTGATTCAATTCACTTTGACGTGAAGATCAACTTGCAGAATTTTCCTTTAAAGATAAATATTCAAACAAAACTGGTGCAAAATGGACTAAAGTCAACATCTAAATGAGACGAAGCATACAGTTACAATGAGCTAACATTTCCCCTATCTCTGATGATGAAATCATCTTATGGATTTGTCTGCTTAAGAAACACTGCACCAGTACTAGAACCTGCAGTATGAGCAATGTCACTAGAAACTGAATTTGAATTATTTATATATTATTTTCATATATTTATTTCTATACATATAATTTGATTTGCTCGACTTGAAAAAATTGTATTAACAAACTGAATCTGAATGGCATAATTTGAAATTGAATTATTTTTTTGGAACTGAATTCCAGTAAACTTGAAAATTCAGTTCTTGCAATTCAATTTAAGCTTACTGAGGCACACATCTGGTTGTTGAGGAAGAGCAACCATGCACAGATTCATATGGCACAGCTACATGCTTAAATGAAAGATTTTGGGCACAACCATGTCAATATGCATAGCTAGCCAAGGATATGAATTTTAGTTTTTTTGTTTTATTTTATTTTTTTTTGCTCTAGCGGACGATTCTCTTGCACACCTCCTGGATTTCCAGCAGTGCTTATGCTAAATTTTTCCTCAGCTGTTGCACATGCTAACGCTATCTAGCCATGTTTGACTCAGACAAACAAATGTTACCCAGACTGGACAGTTACAAGTGTGTCGTCCCATTTATACTATACTGCTTTCCAAATCTGTAAAAAATAAATAAATAAATGATAATACCAACATGCTGGGAACTGAGGTTCAATGTCATAACATTACATTCATTTTCATGTTTACTGGAATTCAGTTTCACACTTAATAAATTCAATTTCAAATTATGCTTTTCAGATTCAGTTTTTCAATGCAATTATTAAAGTTGAACAATGCAATTGAAATTATGTGATTCAAATTCTGTTTTTAATGCAATTATTTTAGTTGAGCAATTCAAATTCAAGCATAAATTATTCAAATTCAGTCTCTAATGACACATATTTCTGTCCATACTGATGACCTTCCAACCTATATGCTCGTTTTATGGTGCAGATGCAGAATTTATTTGTGTTTTCATTTTGTCCAATGCCAGTCTTCACTTTCACCAGCATCCTATCAGAATGAGTCTTCACAGGGTGATCATCCAGTCATATTTCAGTTGTGTTATCTCCCCATATCCATCATTCATGTGGAAATCACAATATTTAATTCTCTGACATGATTTGCTCCAAAACTACAGGCTACAGGGATATTAACAACTCGCAAAAATGTCTTTTAGGTTTGATGTAAGAGCTCTGGAAACCTGCCAGAAAATTGGCAAAGTTTCTCTGGATATAGCTGGACTGAGAGCAAACCAACAGGACATGACCTAAAAAATGCAAAGGGCTTATGGGAAGGAGGAGGTAGATATTGACAATACAGATGGTTGCCATCTGTTAGCATTTGTGCCCAAGTGTAGTGTATTTTATTCACTTTATTTTGAAAGAGCATCTCTTTCATGTTTCCTTCTTTAAGCAAGTATACCAGCATACTGAATTATTCTCAAAATAATCCTCTGTATTGTGGATAGGTGTTTCTTTTAAGCTCCCAGAGGTACGCTTCACCATGAGGGTGTATGTGGTTCAAAGCTTGCCCCCCATTTTTACTCCCCATGATGCTAGCACCCTAACCAACCAGCAGGAGTCACTACTGCAGTGACAAAGCTGAAAATACAGCAAATTGTTTGAGAAAATATTTAAATGTGTTCTTGCTACCTTTCAGGGAGAGGCTGGTTTTCTGCCATTATGGATTGCAGCCACCAAATTGGAGGCAGGTAATCCAACAAAGTGGGCATGCTTAGTTTAATTGTAGTTTGTGTTAATGTTACTGTTGTGTGGGATTGCAATTGATATAATGGCTTGATTAGATAAGTCTGCAGGTATGACGATCTATGTATGCTATGTAGAACTGAAGACTGACTTTACTAAAGGCTTTTTATTATGCTTCACACAAAGTGCTTGTTGAATAGTCAACCAAGCGTGTGACACACACTCAGTGGCACTGGGTGGGCTGCGAATGGCAATTTTTGTGACTTTTTGAGACAGACAATCCCATTCACTCTCCTCGCAGTAATTAGCTGGGTATATGGACATGTTTTAACCTCCTTCTCAAGCTCAATCTCTTTTCATTCTTCACACAACTACTTCTGTTACTTGACATGTGAACAATTGAGTCCCACTGAATGCCTTCAGGGAGACATAGTCTGAAAATGTGCTGTTGTGCCATATTTTAACAATAATCACATCATACACCTGTCTCTGACAGCAGTGTTTTCACCCTGCCTTTGAGTGTTTTAGACTTGAATGGACACTTTGTACAAACTACACCAATTTGTTTCAGCTGTACTCTGGTTTCATTCAGACTCATTCTATTAGCCTTTTGAAACTCATGTGAAATCTATATTTGTTGATGGTCTGTCATCCTTGTTAAATGTTCTGACAACATAGATCACATTTTGTACCTTTGCAACTGTGCTGTTAGCGGTGCTACAATAGACTGGATGACACTTTTCTCATTACCAAACAAGCTGAACTAGTAAAATGCTCTAAACAAGGCAGCATTCAAGTCAACTGCCCAAACATACTTTCCGAGAACACAGTCCTTCAAATGTGTTCAAATGTTTAAGTGTTGACAATTGGGCAGCCACAGCATTCATGGCCACAATATTCTGACACTACAGATTTTCAGTTACATAACCCCTGATGTTCGGAAACAGCGAAATATTTCTTATTTCTTAACAACATGGCTAAGAGAACATGAAAAAAGCTCTATGTGGTTTATATAAAGGGGAATGTGCACACTTTGGATTTGAAATGCCCAGCCTGAGGGACATCAATCAGAAACATACAGTCTGCTACTGTATAGGACTGGAAAAGTAACAAAGGTTTATATGGCAAGATCATAATGCATAATGCTAGTGTTCCATTCAGAGAATTAACAGAAACATTTAACAAATACTGGTAAGGACTAATGCATTTTCCTTTACATTTAAAATTATATATCAACAAAGTGTTATAATACAGAGATAATGCATTTAGATATTTGTAGCCCAGTGCTGGGAACAGCCCATTTCTTCTCCCTTGGAAGAGGAGGGTGGTCTCAACTCATGGCTGAGCCTTATATTGGCTGGTCTGGATCGGGGAGGGGTGAGCAGGTGGGGACAGGAAGAGCTGCAAGGCCACCACCCATGGGTCATGTTGCCATCGCCATGGTAACCCTGATATGGTGCAGCATGGAAGGATCTGAAATGTAGAAGACAGTCTTGAGAGTCTAGGGTTTTCATCCCAAAATACAACAATAAATGATGATATTGTCTGTGACTTATTCTGAGGCTTTTGAAAGTGAAAGTGCTGGCTGACAGAACTACAGACATTTGTATTATTACAAAAGCCTTACACCTTTTATGAGATTAAAAGTGGTTCAAGGCTCTTCAAACACATGTCTAACACATGAAAAAGCTGAAAACTTTCTCAATTAAGGGTCAACCATGGTGAAGTGGATCCATAATCTGTGAATGCAGCCTCATCACTGACTATGCAGATGACATTTTTTCCTGCATCTTGTAACAGGGGGTTATTAGGGAGAATTAAGAGTTTTCTTGTTTTGTTTTGTTTTTTGTGCCTAATCTCATAAAATTTCGGAAGCTTTAGTTATACAGCGTGTGGCAGTGGTAAGGGAACTGTGACTGGTATCTGATTATATATATGGCATTATTAGATCAGTAACAGTGATGCCTCAATGTGTAAGTTGGATTTTATTGATGTAGCTGGTAAATGAGAAGCTAGTGCACTATACAGTGGTAGTTTAGTCCAGCGGCTCCCAATCTAAGGGTCAGGCCCACTCAAGTGGGTCACAAAATAAATTTGAGGGGTCATGAGATGATTAATAAGGTAGGAAAAAGTGAAATAAAAGATGCATACATTTACATTCATATTTTGTGTCACTTCCTTGACTCTTTGTTACCTCTTCCTCTATTTGTAACAGTATGATCTGGCCATACAATGGACCCAGTAGACATTTTGTTTGAGAAAGAAATGTACAGATTGTTGTATGTCTTTATATGCTTGTATGGTGAGTGGAAGAGATCCTCTACTAGGGAGTAGAGAGAGGTTATTCCCAGGGTGGGTAAAGGTGGCTAAAGAAGGTCACTGCCTGAGTGGCCAAAGGACTTTGTCTCTGCTGCTCAGTGCCACAGTGCCCCAAATGTTTGTTTCTGCACTGGGGGTCCTGGTCAATGTCCTGTCAATTCCTGAGTTGGCTGATGCCAAGCCTGTTCCTGAGGCTGCTCCTGGGTTGGCCAACATCATCCTGGTCTCCAGATCTCCAGTTGACTGCCTCTTGCTCAGCTCCCCAGAGGTTTGCTTGTCCTGCTCCAAGCACTAGTCTCAGATAAATGTAGTGTAAGTGAACACTGCATAATGTAGTAAAAGTAGTCATGTAGTGTAGTAGCAGAAAATGGAAATAAATCCCACAAAGTGCAAATGTCTCAAAACTGTACTTTATTACAGTACTTGAGTCACTGTACTTATTTACGTTCCACCATTGGTGGCTACTAGTTATCAGCTCGACTCCAAGACTGATAACCTCATTTTATGTAGTTGAAGAAAACTATGGTTTATTAAAATTTTAGTTTCATTTTTGTAGCTCAGGCCATCAGTTCAATCTGTTAACCAGGAACACTAGTTCAACCTAAAATAAGTTTAAGCATAGAGCTCTTGGAACTGCATTTTATGTATGTAATGGGAGAAGGCCCAGATAAATGTAAAGTTGGTGCATTTTATTAAAAAATTATAAAGCTATTGACAAAAAAAATCATAGCTCATGGGCCCTAATTTTTAAAATATCGAACTGCAGTTGCATGCAGCTAAATATTTATCTTAAAAGTCTAAGAAAAAAAGAGAATGCTATTGACAAAAATATGAAAAGCTCCCTTGGCTTAAGTTGAGACAGTCCTTACCTTCTTCTCCTAAGTTTCCTGTTTGTAAAGCTGTGTACAGTGCAAGGCTCCACTATCGGATGATTAGGTAAAAATAACACATGGATCGTCAATCAAACTTTATTCTGCACTGCACAACTAACCTGGTGAAACTACCAGTACTGATGAAGCAGTAGTACTGATGAAAAGTTATTGATGATGATACTGATGAAATCAAAAAGCTCAGAGACTGTACCTGTAACAAGCAAAACTATGCACTTCTCCCTGCCCTCCTGCCTCACCACTTGGGACGCTCCCTGAAAATCCTTTTCGGTAAGTGCATCAAGCACCATGTGCAACGTGCACTGGATCTCCTCCACTGTGTCAATGAATCGTTTTAGGAAAAAGGAAGAGGCCACAGGGAGCCAAATCCAGTGAGCAGGGTGGGTGGGGAGCGACGTGCTGGTGTGGCCAAAAAACTTGTCATGATGGAGTCCTCATGCCACAGTTCAGGTTGTTTAGTGAATGCCATGGGGAAATCGCAAATGCGCACATGCAATTGGTCACAAAAATGCATGTGCAATGTAATGCAGAATATTGACTCAGGAAAGTTATTGCTCACACCTGCTGCGTGCACATTACCGTGCCATGCTCCATTCATTTGCAACTTCAGTGTCAATCTTTGATAGATAACAGAGGTAACCACCACTGTAAGGAGTGATTCCTTTGAGTGTAGCAAGATGTGTACAGTGTCTGTGCACTTTGATTTGACTGAGCTACATTAAATAAATAATGAATTGTGTCACACTGGAGACGAATTGGGAGAGTGAGGTAGCTCCATGGTTTGTATCATTATCTGTGCATCTCTGAATAATATTAATATTTCATATAAATATTTGAATTGGATCCATATTTATATATTTTATTAAACATGGAGTTGCAAGCTTAGATGAGGCATCTTTGTATACTCATTTATATACACTAATTGCAACATGGTCTTTATAACAGGACTCATCTGAAGTCCACCTGAGCCCACTTAGAGATGACGGAGTATCTTACCATGATATTGGCTCATTGCGTTGTTCATTCTCTTCCTGAGTGTTTGCCCTCCTAGGCTGACCATCTTCCTCTGGACACACACATACATCATAACAGAAATCATGTTTAGATTTGTCAAGGACAGTCACAACGTTAGGTGAATATAAACATTAGAGAAAAAAAAGTGGATGACAAACCACAATCATTAGAGGGACTGAATATATAAAACAATACGACAGAGTGATAGAAGATGGAAATTTGTGTCATCATTACAGTAAATCCTACAGTCTGACTTTGTGGGAACCCAGGTATCAGCCCAAATCTCACCACAACTGACCATACCCACAGGTGTGATGATGGGTGCAGTCAAAGTTTCAACAGACTTATCCCTTAAAAGCATACTTCTGGTGTACCCACCAGGCACTATATTGTACTCTGTCTAATTCATTCACTTCTCTTGGGAAGTATGCACTTGCATGCACCTTGGCTTTTAACTCTTGTGGCCATAGTTGAAGAAAAGAGTGCCACGACTTCCAAAAGTTGATGGATGCTCTTTATCCAGAACTAGAACTGTTTCACCTGTTATCCTATAAAATGCTAAAGTTGTCAAATTTGTCCATCCATATTCAACGACACAAAAGCAGAGCAGTCCACGCAATATGCACATTCATGTTGCAATAACCACGAGCAAGTGAATGGAATTAGTGATTACTGTGCTGACTAATTTGGATTTGGTAGGTGCCAGTCTATGAGAAATTATAGTGGCCTATGTGTATGATACAGTGTAAACACGGAATAACAATAGCCTAGAAAAGGTTACGTTGATAAACATTAATTAAAAAAAAGGCAATCACTCCATTTTGCAATGCCAAGCCATACTCTGTAGACGCTACTTCACTGGAGCCAGTTTCCTCCAACAACAGGACAATGACCCAAAGCACAGCTCCAAACTATGTACAAACTACTTCGAAAAGAAGCAGTTAGCTGGTTTTCTGTCTATAAACTGCTCCTTTAAATCTTTCAACCTATACACGTCTGTGTAGCTATGCCTTCCCTCTATACAGGCTTCAGAAAATATTCAGACCTTCACTTTTTGCACACTTCATTGTGTTGTAAATTTAACAGGGTTATAACTGGCATTCTTGCCCATCAATCTAAACCGTGTAACCCATACAAGGGGAAAATATGTTTTTAGAAATCTGCAAACTCATTAAAAAATAATTAAAAACTGAAATCTCTCATTTACTCGGACTCTTTGGAAACTGTGGTCAGGTGTACCCTGGTTACTTTAATTGTCCTTGAGATGTGTCTAAAACCTTGTTGGTCCACTTAAAGCAAAGTGGACATTGTTTAGAAAGACAACAAATGTGTAACCTCCCACAATTCACACTGCATATCAGGACAAAAACCAAGACATGAAGTCCAGGTAACTCTTATGGCGAGGCTCTGTGATGAGATCACTGTGCTCCTGGGTGCATGTGACCTGAGACTTGGCTGTCAGATCACCTTTCAATGTGGCAATGACCCAGAGCACAGAGCCAAGAAAACACTGGAGTGGCTGTCAGACACGTCTCAGGGACGACTGTCCTTGAGTGGCCCTGCAAAGTAAATGTAAATGTATTAAAAATGGAAAACTGAAATCCCTCATTTACGAGAGAAGCCCCTTTCTCTCCACAGATGTTCTATGGGTCTTAGTCTGGGCACTAGCTGGGCCACTCAAGGACAGTCAGGGACTCGGGTAATAAGCAGTCGCTGGTGTTCGCCAGACAGTGTCTGAAGGTCTGCCCAAAGAGTTCAATGGGAGGTCCACAGAGAATTCCTTTGATTTTATGTCTTAGTTTTTGTCCTGACATAAAGTGTCAATTGTGGGACCATATCTATACAGGTATATAGCAATTTTATTAATTTACCACTAAATTAACACAGCCACTGTATATTGTGTAGGGTACATTCCTTGGAACGGTTAAGTCCCCCCCCTGACCACGTGACTCAGGCCTTATGATGGATGGTCTCAGTCATCATCTTATTTAATTAATATTCATCTTAATTATTTGAAACTTGAAAGGGAAGATGAAATGTCTTGAGTTAGAAGACAGAATCTGCAGGGGAGAACTGCACAGGAGGATGACCAAAGGATCAGGACTGGCAAGGATCACCACCAGACATGTCAGGGAAGAAACATACTTGGTTTTAAACATCTAAGATCATACATCAATTAGCATTAAAAACATTTTATGAGACATTTATAGCTTCAACTCCTCAAACCTGACATCACCTATCATGTACATTGACCTCTTCGGTACACTGACCTGGGCCAGGTGGGGGGCTTTTAAGATATGAGTTTATTTTAAGGTGAGTAAGTAAGTTGCCTAGTTAAGCTGCCAAGACTGTCAGAAGACCGGATGCAATGCTTGAAAGCAGGTGTTACAATGGGCACTACGAGATGTCCTGCCAGCCAATCAGAGGCCAGAACCAGAACCAGAATCAAGGTCCCACCTAAGATGACTTTCTGGTTTTGACCAAACCACTCCTATATGCCATCTTGCACTGTATTCTATAAGACCTGAGGTAAAAAAAAAAAAAAAGAGAGAGAGACTAGAGAATAAGCATTTATCTGTACTTGTCCTGTTTTATTAAATGAATTTCCCTCAATGTGTAACATCCTCTATGTAAGATTTAGTAACTTGATATGCTATATTCAGTTACTTACTGCATATTATAATGTTTATTCATTACCTTTTCAAATTTGAAGGAGGAGGCACCAGTGAGATAAACAGCAGCTGAAAGTTTGAGGTTTCCAGCAGGAGTGCTTGTAAGAATAGGCTGACTGATCAATTTGCATGAGAACTGACAATGTAGGCACTGCTGTTCTACAGAAAGAAAAGTGCTTAACCCTCTTGTCTGCACATAAGAAATCCACTGACACACAGGTCACCCTCAAACAGCTCCCAGTAAGCAGTTTTCATACGTAATACTTGATGGTGTATTATTTACAGAGTGCTAGATTCCATTCTGTTGTAAAGTTAAGACAGAAAAATATCAACTTCCATATTGCTTGAGTTAAAATGAGTAGAGGAAACTATTCTGACAAATTTATTTAAATATTTAGATTCAATATAGAGTCACTCATGTCTCTGACAAGACTGTGATAGTGTTTGCAGGATTCTATCATCCTCTTCCTCCTCCAATCCCAAGTGAGGTTTCTTTACTGATGTTAGGAATTGTGAAGCTGTGAAGGCAACAATTTTGTGGTGCCAACAAACACAGTCTTCTGTGTTCCATATATAAAAACAGACCTTACTGTCCACCATATCCTAACGGTCAAGCCAAATTCAAAAATGTGAAGCAAACAAACTACAGAAACATGATTAATAGGGCTGTAAATCACAAGTTTCATCACAATATGATATTGTATATGACATATAGTTCAACGGACAACCATTCGATGTTTGCCGATATCACAAAGTCTGCTACCATACGATTTCAATTCGATTCAATTCAGGAGCCAGCGATTGATATGAGACAATATCATATGCTGATGTAACACAATCACCTCCATTCATATTAAATCACAAAAAAGCAACTAAAATATCATTTGACTTTTTTATTCCTGACCGCAACCAGACATTTAAATGAAAAACAATCTTCTCTTTTAATAATACTATACCTCCTGCTCACTATAAAGTGCAACATTCTGATATTTTCACATTCTATAAAAGAAAACAGAAAGAACATTAAATTCCTATCTGTACACATTAAAGCAGGATATTGTATAAACTTTACTCCTATTTAGAGTCTCAAGCAAAATACTTTTAGAATTTAGTAATAATAACCAAGGTAGTACAGTCTCCCTATATCATAGCCACACACTACACCTACAGCTATAGCTACATTTTCCCTCATCACTTCACCACTCACACTGTTTGGAGGTGTGCACGCTTTTAAAATAAAGGCGCGTCTTAATAATTATATTGTGATGGACTATGATATTATACATTACGTTAGTGTTGGGTTAGTGAACAAACGCTGTTCAGACTGTTATGCTGAAGTACTTTTATTCCAGGGTTAATTAATACGTTGCCAGCTTAGACACAGTGAAGCCTGTCTGTCATGTCAGCTGCCTGTAATTGGCAGGGAGCTGGGTATGAAGATGGTCTTTTTCACAGAAAAGGGGCTGAAAGTGAGTCGATGTAGGTAGTGGCTATCACAGAGAAAAAGTTTGGGGTTTGTTATTTCTGTCAGTTGGCTACATACAAATCTCATACATTTGAAGAAACTTAGTGCTGTAGAATTTTACATTTTTTTCTGCTGTGCAAGTGGGCCAGTGTAGTAAGATGTTGCTCATTTCTAAAGTCCATTTCCAGTTTGCTCAGTAAAAATCTCAGGTAATCACACATCTGTAATCATGTCCCAGAACTTTACAATAAAAACAGTATTAATGGTTCTACTAACCAAAGCAGGTGAGATGTGCCACTGAGTCCAAATCAAATCAGCAACTGCTTTCTAATTGACTACTACACTCAGGTTTGCTTAGAGGACATGTCTCTTAGTCTAGAAATGACACAGACACTAAAGACCTATATGCATAGACAGTTCTAGATCGCATTTTCAACTAGTGCAATATGTTTACATCACTAACCTCTGGTGACTTGAGTGGAACACAACTGTATTGCAGAATTGCTGTAGCTACATTTTCACTAAAAAAAAAATCAGAAATTTCTTGTGAATCTTTATAAAATCACCTGAAAGGAAAATACTGAGGAAATAAAAACCCATCCTTCTACTCTCAAGTTATTTAAGAGAGTTGATAAGATAGAGTTCAACTTACATTCAGCTGACAAATAATGATGTACCGTTACATTGCTATGGATCAATGTTAGTAACAATGTAGAAAATAATATCTGATATATTTGCTCAAATGGCACCATTTCTAAACATACTTATATTTCCCTCATTGGCAGTCTTGCCACAAACAGTTGGTGTCGACCCCTCTTTCAGCCCCCCCCCCCCCCCTTTTTTTTTGTGTTGTAATGACACACACATATAGGTATTTGCTAACTGTAGCAGGAGTGATGCCATCAAAGAATAACTGTTATCCACTTAGTTTATGCACTTTGAGGTACAGAGCCAATGTAGAGATTTGTCTGTGCAGTCCAGAATGGAGCAGTTCCCATGCTTAGCTCTTAACTGTGACATAATGTTAGCCAGTTTGGTGGTTTCAAGAGAAAATATGACAAACCTTTGCAAGGTAGCTCTAAAGTCTCTAGAGTGGAGATACTTACTGTACATAGAGGGCAACATGATTAACATGAGCCTGCACATTCTTTTGCCAAATCACATTTTCAGGTCCAAATATACATGCATAAACAGAGAAAAAGTGGATTTTTCCAAATATGTCACCTTTAACATTTTGTAGATGTTGGTTTTATGTTCTAATCACTCTCTCTCTTGCTGCAATGTTTCTCATTTTATTCAACCAAAGATTGAAACGCAGCTCGGTGGTTAGTTGTTTCCCCTGAATAGATGGATAGATGGACTGGAGCAGTGTTAGCCTGCTGTGTGTGTGGACTGTGATGTCTGAGGGAACATACAGACAGTGAAACTAGAATCACTGCTCTTTAACATAGTGAGGAAAACCAAAAGGTTTTACATTGTGTGGGTGTCCTGCATCTCTTACCACAGGGGTTTCCCTCCACATCGTCAAGAAGATTGGCTGTAGAGTTGGCTGTGCCCAATCTGGAAAGGAGCTTAGTTAAGAACATCATGGACACGTGGAAGAAGACAAACAAATCACAGTTATGGAGGCTGACCTGTGAGTGGAGATTTACATTATGTGAGCAAGACAAACCTCAACAATGATGGTGTTGATGAAGTATGGAAGTGCTCTGAGTAGATAACAGACTTTGAGGGCATAAATGTATCTTCAGAGGTGATGGTTATGCTTTTCCTATATGGATTTCATTTGTTTCACCATGCTCATTGAGGACATGAACATGTAAAATTGGTTGTTACTGTTGAATTGCTGGTGTTAATGTAGCAAAATGCTTTATTTATGCTAAATTAAAGCATTTCTATATTTGGAATGGCATCTGATCATGGTAAGTAAGTAAGATTCAATTCAATTCAATTCAATTTTATTTATATAGCGCCTAATCACAACAAAAGTCATCTCAAGGCACTTTTCATATAGAGCAGGTCTAGACCATACTCTTTAAAATAGGTATTTACAAAGAGAGACCCAACAGATCCCACCATGAGCAAGCACTAGGCGACAGTGGAGAGGAAAAACTTCCTTTTAAGAGGCAGAAACCTTGAGCAGAACCGGACTCAGGGTGGGCGGCCATCTGCCTCGACCGGTTGGGTTAAGAAGGAGAGAGAGGGGGAAAGGGGGGGAGGGGGTAGAGAATAGAAGATTTGACTACTTTATTACCTTACAACAAAAAATTAAAGTTGGCCAGATATTATGACCAGGTTAACCAAAGGATACGAATGGTGCTTCAGGAGTGTCCTCCTTCTTGATTTTCTCCTCTTTGTCTTTTCTGAGAACGTTCTGGCAATTTCAAACAGCTTCTTCCTCGTTGCTAGAGGTGAAAAATGATTCTGGGTGATTAACTACACTAGGTAATGATCTTGAAGTAGGGGTGTAACGATACACATATTGATCCCAAACCTTTTGGTACAGGACATTCAGTTCATTGTTAGATTTACTTGGTTTGGTACAGCCAAACAATTGCTGTCAGATAATCTATGTATCTCTACAGTCCCATGATGGAAATTCTAGAACACAAGTTCCACCCAGAATGATTTGGCAGTGCACCAGTTGTTGACTGTCAGCCATAGCATGCTAATAGGGTTTGCCCTTGATACTATGAGTTTCCCCGTTAGCCAGGTTAGCTAAGCTCGGGTAGTGTGGGTGCTGTCGAAATGACAAACAAAAGTAAGAAACCAGAGTTGAGGTGAAATTGTTATACTCTCATAGGAGGATTCCTATGGGAGCATTACAATTTCACAGTTTGTTTCACAGCAACAATGGACTAAGATTAGTGGATTGGACAAAAACTGCATGCAGACATTGTTCAACTGATGTCAGGTACTTTTGTGGAAACACTTTGAATATGCTAAGTCATTTATGACGGCATCACTCTAGAGACAAAAACCTAAAAAAAAAAAAAAAACAACTAACCCAAAAACCCACAAAGGGGTAGAACCCTTCTAAAATTCACCCAGTTCATTATTATTATTATTACCCGTCTTCTGCTGTGGCTCAAATTGCCATGAGTCCTCCTCAATGTGATCTACAGACCCTCCTGGACCTTAAAGTCTGAGGATTTATTGCAAATAACATGCAATTAAATTAAATGTGATGTCTTCAAACTGTATTCAGGAATAAGTCTAGCTCCTGAACATAAACAAGAAGTTCCATTCAAATTCAATGAGGAGGGAAATGGTGGAACAATACATCCAACTGACTTGAATTTTGAGATACAAGAGTCTTGCTCAATGTGCTCTACAAAAAAAACTCTTAGACCATAAAAGTCCACTGTGATAGATTTTTTGCTAATTAGCACAATGTGGAAAACTGTATAAAATGAATAGAGCTTTTTTAATTCTTTATCAACACCAAATTTGGTATACAGTCTCGGAGGATGAAAACACACATTTCTGTTGTAAATGAGCAAGATCAATCAAAAAAATGAGGCTGTGATATACCAAAATATCTTTGCAAGAGGCATGGCATAGAGAATATTGTCCATAACTCATTAACCAGTTGTCCAATCATCACAAATCTTAATACATGTCTTCAGATCATGACTGGAAAAGGTCTGCCAAAGCATTTTGAGCCTGACCCATAGGGGGCACCACAAATACCACAAAGGTGTACCTGAAAACCAGGTGAATAGAATTTCACCTAAATTGGTGTGCATGCTCTGGGGGAAAATATTAATCAAAGTCTGAGGGCCATGTTAATTGGCGCAAGTGGACGTGGCTTATCACATATCTGTTCACATATCTGCTCATTAACCCCATGGAGGTAGAACCCTAATTATGGTCAGTGGCCGTTTTTTACATAAAGGACAAAAATTTAATTTTCTGCATTACTTTGTTTCCACTGCTGGACCAAATAATGTTCCAAATTGTGACTCCAAAACTGAAGTACAGACAGAAAATTTTGTGAACCTTTACACATCTACCTTAATTGCTAATACAACTATTGTGAAGTAACAGTAGTACTGTAAATCAAGGGACTTACATTTGCCCATGTGTTTGAGTTTGTCTCTGAACAGGGCATCATCTGAGACGGCCTCCACTGAAGATGCAGAGTCTCCTGCACACATACACAGCAACACTACCACACTGAACTTTTATGTACACATGCACACACCAAACACATCAGCTGTAGAAGCACAAGTATTTATAGTATGATGCCTGTAGCTTGTCCTATACACGACCAACAAATATCACAGTGAGTGCTTGGACACACAAAGACCAGTATTCAGCAGAATTCAGTGTGCAAAGAAACTGCAAACAGCTTGGCAGAATAAGCTTGATGAGTGATATCTACCTGTGGAATTTTCCATGCTAGATGAATGACTGGACTTTGATTTCTTTGATTCATACTTCAAGCGATCTAAAAACAGAGAGCAGATGTTATGAGCACTGATGTGAGGAAGAGGTGATGAACAAGATGTAATGAGCTCAGGTATAATACCATTAATTCTTTAAAACTTCTAAGCCTCCTGATGAGAAAGAAAAACAGTTTAAAGCTTTGTACTGGTGCACCAGAAAAATATTAAACATTAATGCTACTATTTCCACTGCTGATAAAAAACATTTTACTGTATTAAACTTTTTTCCTTAAAAATTATGTGCGCTGGTAGGGCCCAGAGATTTTAAGCAGCTCCAATGATTCCTTTGAACCTGTAGCTGTTACTCTGTGCTTCTTTTTTCTTTCTTTTTTTTTTTTTTTACCTTACTGAGCATTCTGTGTCATGCTTTTGGAGTCATCTTAGCTGAACACCCACTTCTAGGGAGAGTAGCCACAATATTAAATCATCTCAATTCATAGTTAATTCTGTGAAATGACTATATAACCCTTCCCAGCTTGAATCAAATTCTTGATCCTAAGTCTTCTGAGATTTCTTTTTTGTAAAGCATGGTTCACACCAGCAGATGCCTCTTTTGAATAACAAACTCAAAATGTATGAGCATTTCTTATATTTCAAAATAGCTCTAATCTATACCTCCAATATTGTTTTGCTGATTTGACTCCAGTATTGCCATTTCCTGATTCAGGTTAGCTTTTGTTGATGTCATTAGCCTAGGGATTCACATACCATCCAATACACATGTATACATCTGACCTACAATGTGAATGTTATGATGGTGTATTCAACATGGACAATAATAATACAATGATTTGTGTGTTATTAGTTAAAATACATTGTGTTTGTTCATTATTGTTTGTTCATTATTGAACAAACAATAATGAACACACAATAATAAAGACACATTTTAAGACAATTTATACATGAATGCAGGTAATTTCAAAGGGTTCATTTCCTTTTTCTTGCCACTGTATTTTGTCCATCAACCTGTCCCTGTCGTTCACCATATGGAGAACAGGGCACATCTTTAGAACACACAAATAAATGTCTTAAGCTAAAACTCAAATTTCTTCATTGAAATGTATCAGTATTTCTAAGATTAAGTACACAGTGTGATTGAAGGACTCAGAGAAGTTCATCTTTTATAAAACACCTGAAAAACCTTTGTACGTGGGGCTCTAAGTATGCCTACTAAAACAATGGAAGCAAATGCCTTGATCATAAGCTGAGGGATGTGAGGCCGAGACAAATGGAGACATATGGAATTAATTTTGTCCAAGTAAATAAAAGCAAAGAAATACACCAAAAAAACAAACAACAGCAAAAAGAATCCAAAATTATTAATACATCATGACAGAATTAAAAAGTGAAAGTCAAAGAATCTTTTTCCTCTACCTTTAACTAGAATCAAAGTATAAACTAATAGGAAGACATTTTGGGAAACACACTTGTGTGAAATGAGAAAACCAATGCCAATCTCATGTCTGTAGATAAGATACTGGACAGCTAGGCTGGCTGGAGCTTCTCATTTTAAAGCTATTGCTGTTATTCCATAGCTTAAAACCATTGTCTGAGCCATTGTGATTGTTGTTTTCCATACTAATGCAAAATAGAGGAAGTCAGCTGTAGAGCTCTGGATAGAAAATCAAAATATCAAGTTAACAACATATAATCACTGCTGATATGAATGGTTTCTGCCAATGTATTCCCTCAAAAGAGCATGAATCTACTGATCGCCATTAAAATAAACTGAGATATAAATCTTAGATATGCTGGTGATTAGGTCTTATGACTGGCAGTCTATCTGACCAATAGAGGAGCAGCAGAGTCCTACGATTTGGAATCTTGCTTCCTATATCAGTCCAATAAAAACAAAGACCAAACTCATAAAAGTCAGACACCTAAACCAAGCAATCTAGTCACACCTGGACAGTGGTCTTGGAAGATCAGTCTCTTTGTTTCTCACACTAACATTGTCTAGTGTTTGGTTTGCTGATGTTACTGTGTGGTTTGAGATCATGCATTTAAGTTTCATTACTTACACAAAAGTAATTCCAAGGAGACATGAACAGGACTTGGCAAATTATGACAATAACAGCAAAAAAACAAGGACTTTTAAAGGTGCCCTGTGGAGATTTCTTGGAAACCAAAAAAAGTTATGTTTATATTTAGTGTTTCTCAGAAAAACAACAAACACAACAAAAACAAAACACTTTTTTAAAAGTATTGTTTACAGTCACATGTAGCTGGTAGTTCAGTATATAGTGCGAAACCATTGAGTGTGTAGCACATCACCCAGGTGTGTGCAAGCATGCCTGTGTGTCCTTGTGCACATGCATGAGACAAAAAAACAGGGACTCCATAGTGCTACTTAAGGTCAAGAACTCCACAGGGAAACTTTAATGTAATGTTTTTTACACTCTCTGCATCATTTCCAGGGACTAAAGACCCTCTATACCACTATACCACCAAAAGTACAGTACAGTTATTGACACTGACCTCATGCTGACAATACAAGCAGAATTTCTTTGTGTATACCAAGTCAAAATGTACACTGTCATACCTCTCTCTAAGGCGATGAGGAACTCACGGTTGCGCTGCAACTCTCTCATGAACTCCTCATTTTGCAGAAACAGCGCGATACGCTCATCTTCCAGATACTGCTTCAATTTCTTGTCTTGCTCTGCACCACTCGTCAAACCTGGTTCTCCAGCAGTCCCTGCAGCTCCAGAGCGAGAACCAGACTGGGCTGTCAATTGGCTTATTGAAGAGACCGAGGAGGAGGAGGATGATGAAGGCTGGAACAGACTGCTCTGAGAGCTCTGCTGAAGTAAAGACAGGATAGGTTATTGTTTGTAAAATCAATTCATGTGGTTTGATAAGAGATCACTTGAAGAGATCATTCAGTATATTCTCTGGCAGCAATAGAGAAGGTTCTCACCCTTAACAGAGAAAAAGCTGATTGTACACAATATCTTCAATAAATCTAAATCTAAATCCATATAAATCTTTACAACTCTGCACCTCTGCCTGACAGAGAACTCTCAGAACTTTCAGCTTTATAGTTTCTGGTTAAAGCAAACTCCACTGTTTGTACAACCTTGTATATTATGTATATTGAGCCATTTCATTTTATTTTATTATTCCCTGTGACTACTTTCCAATTGGCTGCGGACAGGTGACAAATTACAGGACAAACAAATAAAAAAAGTGGAGAAACAAGATGACGATGTCCGTCCGTAAGGCAAAGAACCACTTATTGGTTTGAGGAGTATGAAAATGATGTGAATCATATATGCCCTTTGCAGTCACAAGATTTCAACCCCAATTAGCACCTATGGGGGATTTTAGAGTCTGTAAACTATTGCCTATTACCTTTCTTTCCTATTCCCCCATAGCATGTTAAGTCTTGAATTATGGCGCAAAAACATGTTTTCGCCATAATGGCCACCAAAATCTATTCAGTTGAATCCAAGTGAACATTTGTGCCAAATTTGAGGAAAGGCATTTCTACTGAAATATTCACAAGGCCAAAAATGTGTGAGGTCATTGTGACCTAAACCATTGATTGTTTAAGATTTTTAAGTTTTTTTTTTTTTTTTGCCTTTACTTGACAGCCAGCAATGCAGAGGTAGACAGAAAACATGGGGGGCAGACAGAGGGCGTGACACACAACAGAGGTCCCTGGCCTTAATCAAACCATGGACGTTGCGGCTATGTGGTATGAGCTGTAATCATTTATCAGAGCACTCCGTATCAATATTTTTTACATTTTCTCCAGTGAACCTCTACGGCAACACCGGACGTAGCTGATAGATATTTGTGCCACACCTACAAAGCATTTACATCCTGTGCATAGGAACAGGCAGGCCTGTGCTCATCAATTTTGCACAAGCACTACTTATTTTAAAGGGATGAATTAATAAGATGTATGAATGAAGTAATAGTGCCTAGAGGACTCAAGCAGTCCTGAAGCATTGGCAGCCAGTGGGCAACAACTTATTAAGTCAACTTTGTAGAATATAATCAACTGTGTTGAGCTAACCTGTGTGTGAAAAGAGCATTATCAAAAGCAGGCTTCTTCTACTCACTCTTCTCCTTGACATGTAGATTTAAGTTATCTTTATGTGCCACCCAAGGCCCACCCATCACACACCACAGCTGTTCACAGAGTCAATAGTCATTTTTGATGAAAAACTAAGAAATAAAATGCACTCATTTAACATCTGTGTGGTAACATTTTTTTACCTTTGTACTGTCCAACTGCTGGGGCAGAATCCGTAGAAAGTCATCAGGGAGATTTCCAAGCAAAGGAGGGTTCCAGTTCCTGTAGCTTCTGACATGCTGGTGACCTGGAGGTGGCTGGGCTTCAAATCTAGGGGAGCACATACAGTAACAGGACATTAATTCTAGTAATTCAACCAACTGTACAAGGTACATCATCAACTAACTCCTTGCTATCTCAAACTACTACTAATAATTTACATCCTATAAATTGTGCTCTCAGGAAATCACATCAGAGTGACATCAGATAGGCAGAAAGAAAATAATCTTATGAGTAAGGCAATGTCTGATGAGTTCATGCAGTTAAGTGAAGCACAGGAACAATTTGTAACATTGTCATACAACAGTCTGAAAATCTTTTATGGATACAATGCCTGGGGTTTTTTGCAAACTTGCGAACAGCTTAAAACAGTGCTCCAGCACCTGCTCCTCAACAGATTCAACTTCTCCAGCAGTTCCTTTCAAGTGCTTTGTGTCACCCAAAGGGTCTGTTCCATCTTGTCAAACCTGTCATTTATGTGTTTGAGGATCTTGTCTGAGACTTTCTCCCAGATCAACAGCAAATCCTCATCTATCACCTGCTATCAGCTATCACCTGTAGCTCAGCTGGGAGAATCACAACTACCATTAGTCAAAGCTGAAGATAGATGGATCAGTTCTGCGTCTTTGTTTTTCTTCGGTATGTCGCAGCAAAAAGTTATCAAGTTAACCCCCAATGTGTCAGGGAAGTATGGTATGGCCAGAGGTTGACCAGGTGAGATATAAGTCCAACAAAATATTAATTTTACAGCTTAGCATGGAGGAGCATCTGAAAGAATGTCTTCTCTCTGTGCTGTTTGCCTGCCTTGACCACCAACTTCTAATTGGTTTATCGCTGAGTCCAAGTGAGTGAGTGAGTCCATTTGTACAAATTCGTAGGGATTCCCTGAGATGATGTGTTCACAAGGCAAAAAATGTGCTTTGTGAGGTCACAGTGATCTTTACCGTTGACCATGAAATTTGAATCAGTTCATCCTTGAGTACAGGTGAATGTCTGTGCCAGATGTAATGCAATTCCCTTCAGGCATTAATTATTTATTATATGCACAAGAATGTGAGGTCATCCTGCCCTTGGTCTTTGATTGGGACCACCAAAATCTAATCAATTCACCAAAAGAATAACTGGTTTTTAAAGTAGCTGTTAATCTGATAATTGTATAATCAAGGCCTCAGTTTCTTCTATAGTCCCTTTTACACAGGGATTGCACAATATTGACATTAAGAATTCCCTCAAATAAGCCACCTTTGGTTGTTTACACAGAGCCACATGAAGGCAGCTTAATGCCATCCCACTGTGCTGGCTCCCCTTTTTATACAGATGTTAATTCGTCTCTGTGACGACCTCCCATGTCAACTTAAAGGTGGGGTGATATGGCCCCCCCATTCCACGTCCACAACATTTATACAGAACGGCAAGGTGGAAAAAAGCAAAATATTCCCACCTTGAAAAGGCTGTGTAAAAGAGGTCTTTGTAAGAGTCCAGTCCCTCTTGCTTACCTTGGTGGGGGTGTTGGTGGGGTGTCTGGGTATTTCCTGTCATAAATATGCATATCATACGTTGGTGGAGAGTAGACTGGAGGCGGTTCCTCATCTGAACTATCGGGTTCCAGTGTTCGCTCCAGAATCTATAAAGAATCAGACAATACAAGCTTTGTTTCATTAAAATGTTGCAAAAGATTAAAGGTCTCATGCACTTTCAATTTTGTGAGACTTACATTTTGATTCCAATTAGAGTCAGTTATTTCTGAGGTTTAAACCATAGTCAAACACAATATGCTAAACGTATACCTCCTTGCAATACTGTATTTACACTGAGCAGCCTTCTAAGTCTAAATAAGTGGGTCTCCACTGACAAACAACATTTGACTATTTGTAAAATTCAGACATTCATTTTGTGAATTTATTTTGTTAAGAAAAAATGTGTCCATACCACAGAGCATTTGCTCATCACTGTCAATACATACAAACACACTACTAGAAAGTTACATCCCTCTGTCCAGACTCACACCAAGTCATAAGAGGAGAAACAACTTAATAAAAAAAGTGTTACGTATATTTTTTAGTCTCAGGGATACTTTGTTGGGAGCAGCTTAACAAACAAATAAATGACACAAGTGAGCTAAACGTAGGATATAATCTATAATACTGATAAATAACTTTGATAAAGACAATAGAAAGATTAGATAAAACATTCACCAGGTTTCTTCCATTTTGCCCATTAATAGGAGTTGTTCCTCATTCGAGTCAAGGGTATGAAGATATGGGATAGCATTTGCTGTACAGATTGTGAAGCCCCATGAGGTAAATGTTGGATTTATGGTATAAGCATACACTGATAAGCTACAACATTAAAACAACTGATGGATGAAGTGAACATTGATCATCTAGTTAAAATGCAATGTTCTGATGGGAAACCTTAGGACACAAAGGGCTGTTGTTTGCTTCTTCTTAGGCATGATGTAGAGTATATTTTCCAATATAAAACAGTAGCACAGTAGACCTACAATCATCTTGGAGTCAGTGGAGTTGTATTGAAACTCAAGCACATACACACAGGGAGAAAAGAAAGAATGACCCAACTGGAACCAGAAACAACCAAACCAGACAAACCTGTTGCTTGAGAGGCATCATTAAGAAATAGATTCCATCAAAATGTCATGCCCCTAGCTGCCTCCTAGATGGAGCAGTTACTCGGACACACACACTGACACACTCCTGTCTGTCACTGACCCTACTGGTAATCAATGAAATAAAAGTGAAGGGTTTAGTCTATGTTGACAATACTGACAGCCCATCAGACTGCACCTGCATCAGTTTCCTAACTGGTGTTGGTGCCCTGGGTCCTTTCTACTGACCTCTGGTGGGATGCTGTCATCTGAATCGGAGCTGTCATCTGACCCCTGTCCATCAATGCTCATCTGGAGCAGTTGGTCGATGGTGGCGTCCACAGCTCCGTTGTTGGAGCGCAGCACACACTCAATCACCTCATAGTCCATAGAGGGGAACATGGTCTTGAAGTCCTCCATGGCCTGGTTGAACTCCAGACGTCTGACCTGCCGGTTGGGTCTGCTGTTGTTGAGCTGCCCCTGTCCACTGCCACCCCCTCCACCATTTCCACTGCTTCTGGAACCTCCATTGCTGCTGCTGCGTTTGAACAGGCTAGTCATCCTTAGACCCCTATGTACCTCAGGTGCTGCCAACCTACAGACAGGATGGCTCTACTTTTCTGTCAAAACCACAAGGACTTTGGCCCCTTCCTTCTCACTTGCTTTCCACGTTTTACCCACTCAGTTTCTCATGCTTACACAAACATAGCAGTCTTTTGATGGGAGTTTAGAAAAACTTGAGTATCCCCCCCCACCCCACCCCCACCCCAACGCTACTTGTTATTCAGCAGCATCTGGCATGATTGACTGTACTGCAGGGTTCACAGGGACTGAAATATTTAGGTGGTGACAGAAATTACACATCCAAGGTCCTGTCACCAGGTGGAGATTAGAGTCAAAATCCACCAGGGAACACACATAGCTGTATCACAGTCTTCACCTACAGAGAGAGAAAGCAGACAGTGCAAGAGTTAGACACAAACATTAAATAATTTTTCAATTAAATGACATCACTACTTCTCAACTGGGACCCAGTGCTCTGCTGATTTTCTGTCCAAAATAGTTCAATCAATATAGAGAGACCTCAGATGGACAAATGAAGATGTCCAAACCACCATTAGTATTTAGGGAGAATGAGTCATTTAGAGGGAGGTAGGATTAAGACTTCAGTATGCTTCAAACAAAGCTATTGTTGGGTTGTCAAACAGCATCTGAAATCCTTTTCTGCACAACTCTCCAATGTTGGAATTGAGGTGGTCACATCGAACAAAATTTGATAATTTCTGCTATTTCCAAAACCATACACACAGTGTGTGCCCTGGTACATAGAAACATGGAAATAGGCAGGGTTTTGACTTCAAGCATATGCTTCGGTAATTTGTGTGTGCACAACTGAGTGCAACACCATGAAGGTCTTTGAGGAGAAACTGCCTGAAATGGCAGTACAGGTTAGGTTAGGCAAAACACAATGAATGAGGAAACAGACTTCAACACACCACTAGCCCCAGCAGTGCCACAGATTTAGAGTAAATGCAAAAGAAAATCAATATTGTCACCACTTCCTCCAATGCTGTCTGTCCAACTATTGCTTACTTAATGTTCTCGCCAAAACAGCACATTAATATGACATAATTGTTCCCTTCATATACTGCATACCTCAAAAACCCTGGCTAGTAAGATACGGTCACTGACTTTAGTATATGTCTAGTATATACTCACTGAGCACTTTATTAGGAACACCAAACTAACTTATGACTTCTAACAACCACATTTCAAACTTACATTTGGCCAAAAGGATGTGAAATATTTAAGTAAGCGCTGAAATACATTAAAATTAGCTATAAAACAATAAGTAGTGACAAGCACCATAGTGCTCATTGACATGTTTTGCTGATATGTTCATTTTTTAACTATTATTTTAACCTTTTTTTTATTCTTTGAAAGAAAACACTCTACTACTCTACTGAGCACACTATCAGAGGCTTTTAGCCAAGTTCTGCCACAGAATGAGAGTGTGCGAGTATTAGCGTGTATGTGATACCATGCCTTGGCCATGCACTCACAAAGACACCTTCCCAATCTGCACCTAAGAACCATGCTATATTTAGCACACAATCCAGGACTCTCAGTCCTCAGAGAGAGTGTGTGTTTCTGTACTAGTGTATGGGAGATGGTTGTTTGCTGCTCGCTCTAAAAAGCGAGAGTGGTCTCTCCTTTGACCAGCTACAATGGTACCTGATGAGTGAACACATGTATTAATGCCAGTTCTGAACTGTACTTATCTGAATTAGTTACAAGTTGGTAATATAGTCACTCTTTCATCATATCTGATTCGCAGCTCTTCCCATCAATAGAGATCCTGTCAGGTGACATTGCCAAACCCTTAACACATTTGTTCAATGGACTGGTTTGTGTGATGACAACTGACCATTCACTAAACCCCTCCCCAAACAGCAACTCTCAAAATATAACTCAGCAATCATGCCCAGGCGTGCATCACTTTGAGATTTTAATCCATGCGTTTATCACAACTTGCTTAGACTACTGCAATGCACTTTATGTTGGGGTTAGCCAGTTGTCACTTGCTCGCCTACAGCTGGTTCAGAACGCTGCTGCTCGACTTTTAACAGGTGCCAAAAAACTGGAGCACATTTCCCCAATTTTAGCATCAATTCATTGGGTCCCAGTTCATTCAGATTGATTTTAAAATTCTTCTTTGTTTTTAAATGTCTTCGCGGCCTGGCCCCACAGTATCTATCTGACCTGCTCCAGCTGTACGCTCCCTCACGCGCTCTCAGATCGACTGATCAGTCACTGTTAGTCATCCCAAAGATAAAGAGGAAAGCGAGAGGTGACCGTGCTTTTTCAGTCGCTGCCCCAAAGCTGTGGAATGAGTTGCCTTTGCACGTCAGGTAGGCCGACTCATTTCCTGTTTTTAAATCCTCTCTTAAAACAAAACACATATGTTGGCTTTTATCGTTTTGTCTTATTGTTTTATCTTATTGGCTTTTATTGTTTTTATTTGCTTTGTTTTATGTTTGTGTACAGCACTTTGGTCAACTCTGTTGTTTTTTAAGTGCTTTATAAATAAAGCTGAGCTGAGTTGAGTTGAGTTCCGACTACTTTCACACAGAACACAAATACTATGTGACGAAAAGGCAATGAAATTTTTTTTCCAAAAAGAGGTCACTTTTTCTGAGCTTTTGCACCATGAATAAAAGCATCACAGTCACACAGGCTGTCAGAGGCTGCTCTGGGTCAAAGCATCCCAGTAGTTGGTTCCCTGCCTCCTCAAATTTGGCAATCACATCCTCGACAGGACTTTAACTGTCCCACAAACATCCTAAAAAATATGTCTGCAACCGGCTGTGGTGGAGCTTCAGCTTCTGTATATTTGCGTGACAGTATCTCACAATTTCATGTTCTATATTCGCATTGTGCTGTATTTGAAAAGGCCTTAAAGCTGATGTTTATCTTAATGTTTGGTATGTAACGATGCAGCTTTGGTCACCAGTGAATTAAGCTAACGCCAGGTAATGTTAGCTATGTAGCTAAACAGTAAATGCTCTGCTGGCTCAAAACAGAGGCCTGTACTACAAAGGGAGTTTAACCTACTCTGGTTTAAGTTAAGGGTTACACCCCCACCGCCATTAAAAGGATTATTCATATTGATAATATGCAACACTAATTATGCTAAATTCCATATTCTTTCCTTGTATGTTTTGCTGTGTAAACACACGCTTAGGCTTGACTGTGAGAAATGTTACAAATTGACTAAAAAAACTGACTATACTTATATAGGATAACACAGAGTTCACCACGAACATAACCTACTCTGAGCAGATTAGAGATGCAGTGTAAATTACCGTGGCAGCAAACCATATCCTAAAACCTGTCCACCTTTAGTACAGGTTAACCGGGAAGTTACACCCGACGTCACCAAGTTACTCCTGAAGTTACCCTGATAAGCCAGTAACCTCACTTCGCAGTACAGGCCTCAGCCGGGCAGAGCTGCGGTCTTAACATTTACCATATCATTAATTTGGCCACAGTCCATAAGGAAAAGTTTAAAGCAAATTCTCAAGATTATCACGATAATATTGCAAATTGCAATTGTTTTGACTAGGATAATCGTGACATGAAAACTTTATATCGTCCCATGCCTACTGTGCACTGTATTATGATTTTTTTTAAATTAGCATCAGCACCATTTTGAACGGCCTCACTATGGCCACTTCTGATATAGTAAGAACCTCTGTAAACAGGCCTCGGATGATGCGATCTTCAGGTCGAGGATCATCACAAGTGACAAGCGCCTGGTTTACGACTACAACCCAGAGACCGTGTTTTCAGACTTTCACAGTGGGGAGGCCCGTAGTGTCCAAAACTGAGGAAGGCCTGTCACACCTACAGTCAGACTGTCAACACAGAGCTCTACAGCAACATTGTGTGACAACTGAGAGGACTTTGGCACAAATTATGTGTGGCGCCGTGTCAATCAGGTACTCATGACAATGTGTATTAAGCAGCGTTTTTTGTGCTGCACCAACAGAATTGTTGCTCCACACCTGCCCTACTTGCCAGATTTGGCACATTGCAACTTCTTCCTCTTCCCAAAAATGAAATTCAAGCTGAAGGCTTGTCATTTTGACACTGTGGAGGAAATCCAGGGAGCATTCCAACCACAGCAGGAGCACTAGGAGCAGGGGATGGTGTTTACATTTTTTTTTTTTTTTTGCTTATTATGTGTGCAGTCTCTGAAATTTTTGATTACACCTCATACATTTCAGGACTTTCTATAAGTACTGGCTGCTGGCCAAAAAGTCACTAGTCCAGCCAGCTATATTATATTAATGTTTAATTCTAACAAAATAGTTTTGATTAACAAGTTGTGATTTGCATATTTTACAAGCACTAGCCTCTGCTTCAAAACAATGCAAAAATGATGACAGAGATCTGTCTGATCTAATCTGTCTGTATCAATCCTGCCCCCACATGCTCTAAATTATTGTGTGTGTGTGTGTGTGTGAGTGAGTGCCCGTGCACTCAGTAGAGAGCAGAGAGTCATCTTCAGTGTTTGACAAATATTAGCAAAATAACAATTACATTAACAGCACTAATTGCACAGACAGGGGACATGCTCATTAGGCAAGCTACTTTGCAAAGTAAGCATTAAAAAGTCTACTGAAAGCACTGCATTTTATACACATGACACTGATATTTATGGGCTTAATGAATGCACAAATTAATTCATTCTATTCATTTATTGTGCTTTAACAGCAGAGCCATCTCTAAGATGCACTGCAAACACACTTAAAGCAGGCAGTGTTGTCAGTAACAGACCTATGTCATCTAAGGAAAATGTAGGCTATGCCTGAACTACCACACTGTTATTTCACAGTTTAAAATGTCCTAGAACACTTTTATTTTTTTGCCACTGACCCCAAAAGGAAGCTAGAGGGAAGTGTAGTGTAGTGTACAACAACAGACTCTGATAGGCTTCCTAAAGACGAAAACTGTTGATTTAAGCAATATTAACCGCCTCGGTCCTGACCGCATCACTGTCGTGCTCAAATGACTTTAAAGCACACCCTCGAGTGTAAAGTTGCCAACAAAGTAAAATGTATATGGCAGAGTAATATTTTTAGTGATGAGTAAGGCGTGCTGTCATGCTGATTTGAGCACATTCTAAATGTCTTGTTGACCAATCAGATTGCTTGGTCGGATCTACTTGTTGTATAATAGTTGATTAAGAACATTAGGATGATTCCATTCCTCATCTGAATTTTGAATTGATTTTTATTTTAATTGCTGTCAATTAAGATTACTGTATATGATGAATCGTGGCATTAGAATGTGCCAGAGACCACCACATATGGGTTTTTATTAGAGATAGACCGATATGGTTTTTTCAGGGCCGATACCAATAGTCAAGGAGGCCGATAACCGATATTTGGAGCTGATATTCATTTGCAGTAAAAGTAAAATATTGGCATCAAAATTTTAAATAATACAAACACCAACACTTAACTTCGTTTAAATGCCTTTAAGCATATGTTTATTAAACAGCTTTTCAGATTTGCAACATGTTAAAGGTTTTTTTTTATCTTAGACAATAGACATCTGTGTTTTAAAATTCTAACAAAAAGTGCAGGGAGCTCTCAGGCTCAGCAGCATGTCTGTATAAAGTTAACAGAAATTTTAAATAAATAAATAAATAGCTTCCTGAAGTAAATAAAACAAAGTTAAATAAAATTTGCAATGTGAGTCTCAAATCAATTAGTAGTCCCAATTGAGCAGCACCAGATTGTGGTGCAAAAAGCAGAGTTGTTCAGCTTGTGTGAGCACTGTGCATGCACAGCTTTCACTGCTGATTGGTAAATGGTAAATGGACTGTACTTTTCTAGTCTTTTCGACCACTCAAAGCACTTCACACTACAGATCACATTCACCCCATTCACACACATTCAGCACTTGTCTATACAATAGTGCTTTCTAAGCACAGACACACACATTCGCACACCGATGACACACATCGGAGGGGGGTATCTTGCCCAAGGATACTTCAACATGCAGACTGGAGGAGCCCGGAATCGAACCACCGACCTTCTGATTGGTGGGCGACTGCTCTACCTCCTGAGCCACAGCTGCCCCACTGATTGGCTGTTACCTGTGCCGTGGCTAACCAATCAGATGGTACTGTGGGCGGGACAATGCTGGAGACAGAGTAGTGACTGCAGACAGAGAGGCGCGGCTACATCAGAGCCAAAATAACCCAGTTTTAAATTGATCTCTTATCCGCCGTCGGATTTTTAAAAAAGGCCGATGCCGATATGCGTCAAAATGCCAAATATCGGCGCCGATAATTGGCCTGGCCGATAATCGGTCTATCCCTAGTTTTTATGGCCCAAAATATTTGTGTTTCTGCCTAAAATGCAATCCCAAAGTTTTCAAAGTAAAACAAGGCCAGCAGCATTTCAAAAAGTCTCTGTTTTAGGGGCTTGAAAATTCTGGAGTGGTGTGGACACATCAGTGATGCATTTTAAAACTAAAATGTATTACTAACAGCTGTGTAAGTAGCTATGTCAGACTACAGTATCTCATTCTCTTCCAGCGCTGTCTGTCCGTCACGCTGTACATTCTAGTGCAGAATGTTGCTAAAATGTAGGTAAAGGTGATTCCTAGCAGCTGATCTGTGAAAAATATGAGAAGAAGCATATAAACAACCTAGAAAATATATAGAGTGTCTCTAATTTCTCTTTTGCTGCCACTGCCACAGGCAGTCTAGCATCCCCCTTACCCATGAAGCTGTGGACCATGTCACTTGATCAAGTGCATGGCACCAATAGCCCTCAGCGGAGCACCAAAATATTCCACTCACAGCAGCAGGATCATTTGCACCTTGTAAATTATCCACCTACAGTAGCAAGCATAGTAGCAAAGAATGAGGCCAAGAGCCCAAAACACAGTCCAGTGACCCCTGCACCCCAAGAAAAACAAAATAAAATATTTTATCTATGTTTTTTACCTTATTTATGTGCACAGCTCAGTGTGACATTCCCTACTGCATTTCGCATTTCAGAACATAATAAGAGATGGTTTGGTTTGACAGTATTTATTATTACATAGAAGTATATAGGGTGTATATTAGTAGTATATAGTATATTAGTAGTATATATTCTCAGATATGGTGGGCTTAACACCTTGTAATCATCTGCATGTCACCAGTACATTCAAATTCATACGGATCTTTCTTGTCCCCAAGTGGGCCTCCAAAGCAGCACTTCCTCTCAGGCTGCGTGCCATTACCAGTGAGGTTCACCAATCAAATGATTCCATTTAAGAGAAATCTGCACACAGTGTGAGAGGAAGTGCTGCCTGAGGGGCGAAAATCAGGGCAATAGATTCCCCTAAGTTTAACCAAAATTTGATAAAATCTCACCTGGTTTGTAACAGTGAAATAAGCATAATCAGAATCATACACATACATTTGAACATGTAGGCTAATTATGTTAGATATACACTTTCACTTGCAAAATGTATAATGCCATTTTCACTGAAAAAATATTAAAATGATGATCATGGTATTTTTGCTGCGGTCTGTACCAGAAAAGCATGTAACATGCGCAATACTTCATTTACAGTAACACATTTACAGTATAAAGGTAATAGGGATAGGCATTTGAAGAAATTTCCCTGACCGATCATCAGGAAAATTAATGATCAATTGTGGATTAACCATTATTTTTTAAACTGAAAATGCCTATGGCAGAAAATAGGCTGCTAAAGAAAGTGTTTTTTCTCAGTGAAGAAATGATAGTTCAATAAAGATCCTCTGAAGTCTTCAATCACAGTCTTTCAAGTTGAACTGACAGAAAGTAAAATAGCAAAGCAGCCTCATAAAGGCAGCGAGTCAAAGCCAACACATTAACAAACCAAAGCTGCGACGCTCCACACAAACACAAGTGAGCGGATTTTACACACAATACAAAAAAAGTTATCAGTCATATCAAACGGTAATAATTTTTTAAAAAAATATATCAGACTATTTAGTGCAGACTTCCCCTGATCTCTTCATTTTTGCCTTTGATTTCTACGACAGCTCGAAGGCAGCTCAGTTTTCTCTGTTAAATTTTAATGGCACCTCCTGCTGGTCACTGCAACATAGTGAAAATCATTATATTCCTTCAAGACACACCACACAATATCGCTGATATGAACGTATTGATTAAATTCCACTTTACTGACAAAATTCATAGCGATCAATGACCCGGTCATTGATTATGTCCAAGGTGTGTTGTGACACATTTTGACTTTATCAAAAAATTGCATTTCCTGCGATATGGATATTGCACTTAGCCATATTGCAATTTCAACAACATTTAGATTAATTGTTGAGCAATATCTAGAAATAAAAATGCATACTGCATTTTAAAATGCTTTTTGTATTTTTATCTCTGGAAGTTGACTTATAACAATCTACACAGCTGTGTCAATCACATCTGCACTGGTTACCGGTTTTCTGTTAACACAGGAAGATGATATAGATATTCTTCATTTTTTTACAACTCCTATCTGAAGTGCATAATTCTTCAGAGCAAATTAAAGGCATTATTATCAGGTAGGTTATTTCATGTTATGTAATTCTGAACTAAACTAAAAATATTAGCCATTGTGTATTTTTATTTTTATTTCTATCTCTAAAATACCAACAGCAGCACCTGCCTCAGAAATCCAGCATTAGCACCACTTACTTACCACCCTGTCCCTCAAAGTGCCCATCATGAACTTAATGGCCGTTTTTGCCATATTACAACTGTTTTTTATCATAGCCATCTGCCATATGTTGATGGCTGTTACCAGAAACACTCAGTCAAGATAGAGAAGCAAATGCTGACAGATAACGGTTACACAGTGAAACAGAGCAATTACAAAAAGAAAGAAAAACTCAAAAGCTTAATGTAGTCCGCATGAAAAGCAGTTGTGCCGAGGGATGGTTTGTATAAAACCCAAATCAAAATGAGTGTAAATTCAAAGTTAAATTGAATTCAGATCGCTATTACACCAGCTGACACGGTGTACTGTACTGTACTACTGTACAGGTGAGAGTATTTTTGGGAGGAACAGCTAAATCTCCCTACTTTTGTTTGTGTGCATGTAAAATAAACAAGGCCACATTAAGATAGCATTTTGAGAAAGTGTGGCATACCCACAGAAGCGTTCCTCTATGCATGTGCTCTTCCCTGGAATCGCTGCTAACATGCTAACGGTAGTCCTCAGATATTAGCCAACTCAGAACTGTCATATTTTGGTCTAAATGTCGTGATCCGTCACCCGATCAATTAAAAAAAAAACACACAAAGTCTACAATAGCTAATGTTAGAGTACCTTTACCGAAACTAGGTTTAACAGCGATATGTTAGCAGTTTTAGCTATCGGCAACTAATCACAACCAGGCACATAGGTACTCCAGACAGGGAATCATCCACAAGGCCTCGATCAGTCATTCAACCCACATTAGCTCAAATATGTCACCGAATTCAACGCATGAATGTTACGCATTGCACTCATTTTCAGTGAAGGAAATGCTTACTACTTCTAACAACACTTTTCCCTCGCCGTGTTGGTGTTCACAAAGTGAAGCGTTAAATATTTAGATCAAATCCAGTAGTTACAGCTATGTATTGACAAACACGTCTTTCGGGCTGGAAAAATAGAAATGCTAACGTTACTCACTGACAACAGCACAGGTGGTTCAGTTGAATAGATAATATCCACAGATTGGTAAAAGTGTCCAGGAAGCACAGCTGAACAGTAGAACACTGGATTGCAGCATTGTAATGGGAAACACAAGTCACTGGACGTAACTCCAGTTCTGTGAGTACGTGTGTACCTTCTAACAGCAATCGCTATTGGTTAACCCCTTCGACGCTCCACCTCGAAAATCCCGAAACAGATTTTTGCACTCACTGCCAAGGCGCACACAATGTAACGTGTACGCTCCTTTTCTTCCTGTGGAACTCAGCAACAAAGACGGTCATGTCATGTTTTGTAATTCCAATTTTCCCAGCGGCCATTCACGGTATTGCAGCGAAAAATCCCCAGCGGTCCAAAAAGCATTCGCACCTTAGATCACAAGCACTTCACGCATGCTCTTTTTCTGTATCGGGAATGAATGGAAGAAAAGGCCCTACTTGTCTAAAACCAACAACAACCAGATTTAATGCAAATTCAGCTGAATTTCTTCCATCACATGCACAAATCATTTCTAGAATCCTGCTCACTACAGAAGGACTATTGAAGCCACACTCCTGCATTTGAGCTCACAGACTACATCCAGTCAAGTAAGGTTTGATGATATTACTGGGGTAAATATGTTTGATCTAATGTTTAAATCATACCCATGACCTTGTTTTGGCCTATGATGTTGATATTGAACATCTAATAGAACTTCTAATAGCCCTCCCACAGAAGTGATTCCTTCTGCCCTAATTTCATTGCCATATCACAATTTAACAGAAGACCCCTATACTAGCTTTATTCCCTCCCAACTTGATCATCTTGTAGACAGCGTTGCAGACTCACTGCGCACAACTTTAGACTCTACTGCCCCCCTAAAAAAGAAAGCAATAAGCAAAAGAGGCTAGCTCCATGGTTTGACTCTCGAACTCATGTTCTAAAACAAACTTGATTTTGGAAATTTGAAAGAATACGGCATACCACCAAACTGGAGGAATCCCACTTAGCCTGGCAGGATAGTCTTAAAATGCATAAGAAGGCCCTCTGTAATGCCAGAGCTGCCTATTACTCATCATTAATAGAGGAAAATAAGAACAACCCCAGGTTTCTTCTCAGCACAGTAGACAGGCTGACAGAGAGTCACAGCTCGATAGATCCATGTATTCCTATAACTCTCAGTAGTGATGATTTCATGAGCTTCTCTAATAATAAAATTTTAACTATTAGAGACAAAATTCACCACCTTCTGCCCTCAACCAGCTCTGATTTAAGTCAAAACACAGGACCCCTAGAAACAGCTGTAAAACCTATCATTTCTCTCCCATCAACCTCCACCAGCTCACTTCAACTATTTCTCCATCCAAACCTTCAACCTGTCTTTTAGACCCCATCCCAACTAGGCTGCTTAAGGAAGCTTTACCCTTAATTAGCAACTGTGTACTGGATATGATTAATCTGTCCTTACTAACAGGCTACGTGCCACAGTCTTACAAAGTAGCTGTAATCAAAGCTCTTTTGAAAAAGCCAACTCTCAGTCCAGATATATTAGCTAACTATAGACCTATATCCAACCTCCCCTTGCTTTCTAAGATCCTCGAGAAAGCAGTCACAAAACAGGACAATAGTTCCTTTTCAGTCAGGATTTAGATTGCATCATAGCTCAGAGACAGCTCTTGTGAAAGTTACTAATGACCTCCTAATCCCATCAGACAACAGGCTTGTATCTGTACTTGTCTTGTTAGATCTCGGTGCTGCCTTTGATACGATTGACCATCACATCCTTTTACAGAGACTGGAGCATTTTATTGGCATTAAAGGTACCACACTAAACTGGTTTGAGTCCTATCTATCTGATAGACTTCAGTTTGTACATGTTAACAACAATTCATCAATGTACACAAACGTCAGACATGGAGTTCCACAAGGGTCAGTGCTTGGACCATTTTTATTCACCTTGTATATGCTTCCCTTGAGCAACATTATCAGGAGTCACTCTATAAACTTCCATTATTATGCAGATGATACACAACTATATTTGTCAATGACGCCTAATGAAACCAATCAGTTAGCTAAACTTCAGGCATGCCTTAGGGACATTAAGACTTTAAGACACCAATTAAGACACCCTCTGTACCTTTAAGAGTCGGCTTAAAACTTTCCTTTTTGATAAAGCTTATAGTTAGGGTTGACTCAGGCTTGCTTGACCCATTAGTTATGTTCCTATAGGCCTAGACTGCCGGGGGATTTCCCATGATGCACTGAGCTTCTCTCTCTCCTTCTCTCTCTCTGTCTCTCAGTATGGATTCATATCCCATAAATACATGTTACTAACTCGATAGCTTCCTTTTCCCATAGGTTTGTGCTCTTTTGTCTCTCTCTCTCCTCTTCAGTCACTTTCTGCAGGTACTTCTGGAGCCTCTGGAGCTGTAGAGTCTGATCTGTGATGACAGGCCTCCTGCTCCTCCTACAGCCCCACTTAACACCTGCTATTTTGTTTAGAAATGATTAGTACTGCTTCTTGTATTACTGATACTATTGCATTTATGACTGTAATTGTCATTACTATTATTACCTCTTTTGTATTATTGATACCACTTTACATTTTTACATGGAATCTGCATTATGCTATGTTCTCCTGTCGCTATTTTCTACCCCCCTCTCTCTTTCTCTCTTTCTCAACCCAACCGGTCGAGGCAGATGGCCGCCCACCCTGAGTCCGGTTCTGCTCGAGGTTTCTGCCTCTTAAAAGGAAGTTTTTCCTTGCCACTGTTGCCTAGTGCTGCTCATGGTGGGAACTGTTGGGTCTCTCTGTAATTATAATAATCTAAAGAGTACAGTCTAGACCTGCTCTATATGAAAAGTGCCTTGAGATAACTTCTGCTGTGATTCTGCACTATATAAATAAAATTGAACTGAATTGAATTAATGTATTAAAGTTCGATGAGGAAAAAATACATCAAAATCTGTTTATATGGTAGCTAGCTAGCTGGTAAATGATGCTAAATGTAAGCTAGCCAACACCATTTTATTGACAATTTACGAGGATAGGGTTACCCTAACTATCATGGTGCTAGCTAGCTTAACTGTGATGCTGTTTCATCTGCCTTCTGCTGGTTTTCTGTTATCATACAAGGATATTATTTACCAGCTGATTGAGGAGTGTTCATCTATTCATCTAGCCTGTTTCTATTCATTTATTCAACATCAATTGTAAAATATTTTACAAGTTAACAGCTTGGAATATTCCCAAAATTCCCCAACTTAACTTCCCATGGAAAGCTTCTGGAAATTTACTTGAAATTTTCCACACCTTTGCAACCCTAATGGCAGGCTTCTCTATATGCCTGGTGCATCCCCTAACTTATAAGATATCCAAGGCTTACCTGACCCATGTGTAAGTAGTCCTCATTTAAAACACAGTCCATTTTATTTCATTCTTTCTTCTGCTGATGCATTTTTCTATTTGCAGAGGGATGGTGCCAGCATGTCTAGAGCCCTTGATGCAGTCACCCAAAGGCCAGACCATTAAAGTAAACCATTTGTAAAATGGGCATTAACTGAAATAGGTATGTTTGTAAATGTCCCCCACAGTTCTTCCATCAATGAGTTCCTGAAGGACTAAGTCAGTGTCTTCCCATTGCTCCCCCACCAACATACTGGGCAGCCTCATGGCACTGGATGGCAATGTTGTGCAAGACAGCACAAACTGTGGTGATGTCACAGGCCCTCTCTGGAGTAACCCTGAGACTTTTTAGACACTGAAACCTAGATTACAGTTGGCCTAAAATCATCTAAATTCATGCCCTGGTTTTGTGTGGGCAGTCTTGAGGAAAGAATCAAAGTCATGAGTCAAGTGCAACCTCCTGTAAAATGCAAAACTTTACAGGAAAACTCAGGCTCAGTATAACTAAGACCAAGGAGTTGTGTTGTGGGGGCAAACTGCTTCACCAAAACCTCTCTTTGACCCCCTCAGAATGGAAGGACAGCTGATAGAGCAGGCTGAGTCATTTAAATATCCTGGAATGGAGATATACATCTGTTTGTCCTTTTCTAAACATTCTGACTCAATACACAAGAAAGATCAACAACAACTGCACCCTCTGAGGAAGCTAATGTCAGAAAAGAAGTTTTGACCTTGGTTTACAGGTCACTCATTGAATCTGTTCTTACCTTCAATATTTCATCCTGGTATAACAGCCTCACTGTTAAACACAAGTCAAAGCTTTCTCAGATTATCAGACAGCTTCAGTCCAAACCTGCGGCTGTGGCTCAGGAGGTAGAGCGGGTCGCCCACTAATTGGAAGGTCAGCGGTTCGGTTCCCAGCTCCTCCAGTCTGTGCCGAAGCATCCTTGGGCAAGATACTGAACCCCACGTTGCCCCCGATGTTTGTAACATCAGTGTGTGAATGTGCTAGAGCGCTTTGTGGTAGTGCAAGCGCTGTGTGAATGGGTGAATGTGACGCGTAGTGTAAAGCGCTTTGAGTGGTCGAAAAGACTAGAAACGTGCTATATAAGTACAAGTCCATTTACCAAACACTGAGCTGTACACCAGGTCAGTTAGTAGGAAGGCCACTGTGATCATACAGGACCTTTTCACCCCCCCATAAGTCCTTTCAGCTGCTACCATCAGGCCGGTGTTATAGAGCCCCCTTGGCCAGCAAAAAGGCATATAACACATCTTTTATTCCTTCAGCTGTGAATATTTTAAATAAGATGTAATATGTAACCTCTTCTTGAATTACTGTTGATATTGTTATTATGAACTATGAATTTTTATTCTGATGCCTGTCATGTCAAAGAGGAATTTCTGTTGCCTTGTGACACACAATAAAGTTGGTCTATTCTATTCAATTGCATTCTATTCTAACAAGAAATGCAGAGCTATGCAGACAGACTGAACAGTGGTCAAGGCTCGGCTACAGTGCCTCCTTATGTGTGGTTCCAGCAGACTACATACATAAACTATGCTGGGCCTACCATTTCTGAAGATCCTTGGGGCTGGTGGTGAAAATTCCCTGTGTAGAATTTGAGCATCTTCACCCATAGGGTTGTTGAGTAATGGTCATGCCATTATTGGTTGTAACTGATCTTTAGATGCACTGCTTATATAGCATTGGCCTATGTCAAGATATTACTTTCTTAATCCTCCACAGCCCACAGGAGCTTATACAGTCCCAAATATCACCAAGTCTTTAGAGTGTCATTACCCTACAAGCTAGAGTCGTACCTTTTTTTCCCTCTCAAACTACTCTCGGCCCTTTCCATCAAACCTGTTTGTCCCTGTCAGTCATTTACTTCTTTTAGCAAACTTACAGTATATGTAAAGTTGGACAACATGTGTATCATCTCACCTACCACCTGGCGCATTGCTGCACTCCATCTGTGCATAGATCAATCAATTCTCATCCGCCATCTTAGTTGATAACGTTGACAGTTACTTTTCTAAATGGGACATTCCTATTGGATCCAGTGGGTACCTCTATCAGCCAATGTAATTTGTGTCTGATTTTGAGTCTGATTCAGAGTCTTGGTGTTACATACAGTCTATGCCCCCACCTAAATACTCCATTCTGTTACCAGGTATGTCAGGTGCCCCTGTCCCTAATCTGGACAGGAATTGTCATGATGCATATCATGTTTAGAGATATACAGGCAGGAAAAAATGAAAATCCCTGGCAAAAAAACAAAACGCCCATAGACACCGCCCAAAAGAATGGGTATAACTCATAGACAGAAGAAGCTTAAAGCTCCAAATCACTTCTAGCACAATCCAAAGAAGTGCATGCAACTTTCTGTGTTGAGATTTAGTTTCAATATTATGGTTTAAAGTGCTGTTTTGAAGGAACTCACACAGTTAAATTAAGCTTGGCCATTAGCCTGCTACAGAGCAGGAGTTCAGCAATATAAGTTACAGAGCAGGGAATCCAAGAAGCCACAATAATGAAATGGAACTCTCACTTAAATCAGCAAGATTTATCAAAATAAGCCAGGATTTTCCTTTATCTTGATGGAATAGAGCCCTGGGCTGATGGGCTGGGAGGCCTTTAAAGATGGCATGCTCAGTCCCTTTGTTTGTTTGATTTGCTTTGTTAGTTTTTGGCACACAATTATACTCCACTTATTCATGCACCTACCTACATTTCTGATTTCACTGATTTTTCACATAACCTAATTTATTTATGCAAATAGTTTAAATATTATCTTCACCCCTAATTCATCTACGTGCAGTATGTGTTCCTCCCTCCATTTTGTCTGAACCTTCAACTATGATAAAATGGATGCTCGTCCATTAGGTTGGTAAGAGGACCTGCATTTGTTTGAGCCTGATTCTTAATTGCTCTAGTCCTACAGGTTCTGGTAACTTTAATGTGGCAGTAAGTAGAGCTGTATACTCACAGTCATATCTGTGGATTTCTGTGGCTGCATAGCAGATGCCTTCTAGTAACACCAATACCTCTTTCCAGTAGCTGTCTGAAGACTATTTGAGTTAGGTAGGTATTTTGTTCTAGTCTTAATGGGTTTTTTTGACTCCATTGTGTGTGGCTATTGTTGTATTAATAATTGGCCCATTGCAAAACTGCCTTTTGGTAACTAGGTTACACTCATATGGATAAGTAATTTAGACTATTTTCTATGGTGCATTGCAAATGAAATACCCGCTCTTCAGTAGAAGATTTTATTCAGTCTCCCTCTGGTGAACTGTCTGAATAGTGTAAGATCAGCTTTTAATAAGGAAAATTATCTGACCAAATAAATTCTTTATTTTTGAGAGGGTGGGGGAGTCCAGAGGTTGGCCTGATGATGACCATACACATCTTCTCCTATATGTCTTGATTGGTAATGCACAAGAGTCCTATGCTTCCCTTTCCATGTCAGATAGCAAAAAATATTAGATCAAGGCTACAGTTTTGAGGGCATATGAGTTGGTTCCTGAAACCTGTAGACATTTTAGCATATAGCATTTGGGAGTTTCAAGAAACAGAAATCACAGATTCGTGTTGAATTTGCATGTGATTTAGAGTTTAATTTTAAATGCTCATCAGTCAACACTCAGTTATCCATAACAGCAAAGTGAACACGTTTTTAGAAAGTTTTGCAAATTTATTAAAAATCAAAAACTTAAGTCTCTCAAGTATTCAGACTCTTTGCTGACACACTAAACTCAGTCAACAGATGCATCCTGTTTGCTTTTGTGGCTAAGCATAGATCAAGGCAAAGGTATAAAACTATTACTACTAACTACAAATACTGAATGTGATTAATATTTATTGGAGTAGCCATGATCGTATTCATATAAGATCAGGGAGGGTAATCACTCTGAACACATCTCATACCATAAAATCAAGATAAGTCAAGATAATCTTTAGAGCCATCAGATAATTGGGCCTTTGTTGACTTTGATCAGGAGGGTTGACTTGGCCCGGAAATTGGCCCAATTATTTTGTAATATGTACCCCTGTTAAGACTCTTCCTAAATTTGGCCATCTGGCCAAACTGAGTAACTGGGCAAGAAGAGCCTTGGTTAGTGAAGTGACCAAGAACCCAAAGATCACTCAGCAACACAACTTCAGAAGTCCTCTGTGTAGCTGGGAAAACCTGCTGGGAGGACGACCATCTTGGCATTCCATCAGTCAGGCTAGACAAAAAGCCACACTTGAGTAAAAGGCTCGTGACAGCCTGCTTAATTGGAGTATGTCTGGTGAGTAGGTTTATGATGGGGTGCAATATTGTGCACAGGTAATGCTTCAATAATACCAGGCGGTGGCGGTAATGCACCGTTTTGTTGCTAAAGGAAGCGGCGTTGCGACCATACAGTCTATGGTTGCGACTTAGAGCGCGCGCACACACACACACATACACACTGACAGCAGTGGGAGGTGTTAATAACATTACCATGGCAACTTTGCTGACGTTAATGAAATCCCTCCCACGGTTTTATGGTCAGCCCTCCTTTAGATGGAACTAGCTTGGTTTTATCCAGTTAGAAGCCATTATAATACCAGGGACTGTACGCAAGTCTGTGAAATCGAGTAGTATTATTAGGCGTTAAAACTTTTTAATCCGTGAGTGTTACCATCCGATCAGCATAAGTATAGATTTGAAAAGTAAAATTAAGTCTGTTGTCAAGAAAATACAGGGGGAAAAACACAAAGCTCCAACAACGACTGTATTTTCCAGCCGGGGCGTTAAGCTTGGCGGAGGAATTCGTCGACTTTTCAGACATCGGAAGAGGAGAAAAATCACCGTCTAATTCCGCATTCTGATTATTTCCTGCAGATATATATATATATATATATATATATTTTTTTTTTTTTTTTTTTTTTTTTTTTTACCGTCCGTGGATTTTTCTCTTAGGTCTGTGTCCTTATTTAGATGGCAAGCTTTCCAGACTCTGTAAACGAAAATGATATAGGTACGTAGAAATGCTATGTCTATAATGTTTGTCATAGCAGGTCCCGGGAACAGCGTGGTATTAGCACGCTAACATTACACCGTTTCTGGGAAGTACAGTGGCAGCCTTTGATGTTCTGCTCCTCTAACGGTCTGTTATAACCTGAAAAAAATATGTTACCCCAAACTAAGAACTGTTAGTATAATGTGCCAGCAAGCTTAAATGGTCTTTTACTACAATATACCGTGGTGGACGGAAGTAAGCATTGTAACAGCTCAGTGGTTATGCTGCTACTAAATCAATTTAAGGTACCCTTCACTGAGTTATTGTTTTGTACGATGGTGTTGTATATGTCCTGCATGATACGCTTATTGCCTGCATGGGAGACAATCCCTGTCACCAGAACCTTTAGGTAAACTGCCGGGGAGGGGCTCTTTAACGGGTGTGGGGCGATTAACAAGACGTACGTTAAGCATAACCAACCAGTCTTTTATCTCGTACACCCTAAAATATTGTTTGAAAATACTTCGGAAAACATTTATCACTCTGCTACTAAATCGTGTTGCATGCAGATGTTTGTTTTCGCGTATGGAATGGGCTTATTGTTGCCGCTTATGGCCTACTGGGGTATAAAACACCCATTACACATGCGGTTCGCCTCGATTTTCACCAGAACGAGGCCAGTAAATTGCCACACTCGAAAACATAGGCCTACAAGCTACACAAAAGTAAGAGAGTTTTCAAACAATATTTTCCTCTACAAGACATTCGAGATGAGAGAACCAGCTGGCTAATGTTCGTCTGGTAATCGCCCCACTGCCGTTTACGGCACTTTCCCGTGTGAGGCTCGGGGTTAGTATACACTGAATCTCAAGATCTTAATTTTACAGCTATTGTCAAAGTTTAGCTGTCCCTATGTCTGGATTGGAAGGTCTGTTAAATTGTGTGCCATCCTGGTTTGATAAATCTATAAACTCGATATTTGTGTGGTTTGACAGTTGGTTAATACTTCATTTTCGATGCCTTTTCAAACGGTATTGGTAGAAAACGCATCTCCCTCTCGTTGGATTGTTGATGCAATCTGCGCCTCAGACCCGTCCCTCCCCCACACACCAGTAGATTCTGATTCATGACTTCGCTAGGCACGTCACAAGACGTACGTGCGTGCCCACACGCTCACGGTTTCATGGGTATATCCGGCATTGAACTTGTATGTTGTTGCTGTGCCTCACATAGTGCCTCTGCAGTGTTAGTTAGGTGCTGTAATTGTTAAATTCTTTTTTCCAAATACCATGCATTAAGTGGGCACTACCCTAATCATGAATATATGAGGTGGTCAGTATTTGAGCAAATTCTCTTCTCCCCATTGTCACAATCTTAGTCAACCTCATGCCCACCTTTACACTTTACCTAATATATTTACCCTCATATACTCATACTTAAAAAGATAACCTAACTCCCTCCACACTGTAAAGGGGAATCCAAAAGGTCCTCAGTTATTTACCCGTACAAAGCCCTGTACAAACTGTATTGTTTAGATGTATTACTCTACCATAAGATGTTATTGGTCCAAAAACTGAACTCACCAATGAAATTGAATGAATTTATGGGAATTAGTAGTCCACAATAAATTCTGTATAAGAATATGTAGTACTACCACTAAATTTGGCATGCATTTACTTATATTTTGCTGCATTTTGAAAAACTGATCCAATTTATTTACATTTTGTTTTGAAAAGGAGTCATAGTAACTCTGACATTTGCAGACATCACATTCTCCTTCTGTTTGTAATTTCATCTTGCTCACAGTTGTTGTGAAATTGTCTCTGTAAATCTGTTATTGGTGTTTCCGGAATCTGTAAGATTTACAAGGAAAATGTAAGCCTAAGGTTACTTTTCGAAGTAGATCTGACTGTCCTGTACAGATGGACTTTGGCGAGTTTAATGTCAGTTCATACCAAGAATGGATATAAAATCTGAATATAGAGATGGGTGACTAGGTGTTAGGGAGCACTCTCCACTACCATCATCAAAACAGAAATATCTTGTGGAATAATGATGTTCTATCCCTCCAATAGAGTTCCAGAGACTTGTAGAATCAATGCCAAGGTGCAGTTACGCTGCTCTGGTGGCTTGTGGTGGCCCAACACCTCACAAATGCACTTTATTTTCCAGGTAAGGCTAAGTTCATCGGTGAACTCCTGGTGCCTGTTGCTCCCTTCGACCAGAAGTCTGGGCGTGAAGCTTGGACAGTAGCCTTTGCACCCAATGGTTCCTACTTTGCTTGGTCTCAGGGGCATCGCATTGTCAGGCTCATTCCCTGGACAAAATGCCTGAAAAACTTGTAAGTATCATTTGAAACGTCCTCCTATCATTTCTCTACTGTTGACATGCTAGTAAAGGCATAAAATGCAACTGAAATAGTTCACCTCTCTTTCATTACCATGAACACACACATTGCAGTTTTATTTTGATACAGTCTCACATACACCATTCTGCTGCTGGAAAAACGTACTATAGCGCTAAATGTGGATTCATCTGCTGCTGAAAATAGTCCCCAACAAATGAACTAGTTTCTCTTGTGTCTTTAATATTGCTAAAAACTACACTGTCTAACTGTTAACGGAAATGACTATGCCTTTTATTTTTTAAAAATTAAGCAATATATTTGATCTTTTGTGCTTTTCTAGTCACGTTGACCACTCAAAGCACCTTACACAACAGGTCACATTCACCCATTCACACATTCATAAAGCACTTGTTCTCTGTATATAGAGCACTCCCAACACATGCACACACATTCACACACCGATGGTTTACCATTGGGGCAAATTTGGGGTTCAGTATCTTGCCCAAGGATACTTCGGTACGCATACTGGAGGAGCCAGGGATCGAACCACTGACCTCCAATGGGCAGAATGCACAGATTAGGGAATGTTGACATTAAGAAAAATATAGAATAACACACATTTTTCAATTGCTCTTGTTGACTATCTCTCACCACTGAGCATGCCAGTTCTGTTTAATGAAGGCAGACTTTTTGGCTTCTGTTTAACTTGCACCGCCAAAGGCATTTGCAGGCTAACAGATATTCACTGGTCCTTGGTGTGCTTTAGCTGCTCTATACAGACCAACTGCACTTCACTTTGCCAACCTCAAGTGTATTTATCTGCAGTTTAGCGGTAAATCACTGGAATTACGTAAACCAGCAAATTCCCCTGAGATTAACAGGAACGTGAGTCTGATATCATTATTATCATGCCACCTCTTAATCTATTGTTCTATGCAGGAAAGCAGTGAACACATGAATTACCCACACTTTTAGGTGTGTATACCTTACCAAATAGGACAATGTGTGGAAACATAGTGAATAAGTTACACATAGATCTATGTGCTAGTGGAACTTTGTAGCAGTTTATTTGCCCCCAGAATCCCATGTAATGCAGGAAACAGAATGAGCACAAAGAGGTGCTCCACAGTGCCAAGGACACGTGGCTTGTATTATCAGCTCCCTTTCTGCTTAACAGGCTCTTTTGCCAGTCAATCAGGCCTTGTGACTCTCAGAGTCACACATTGAAATTGTCTGTAGAACAAGTGCTCGTTGTTCCCAAACAGCAGGCTGGTTAGCTTGGCAAAAATACTAAACTTTGCAGCTGTTAAAACATATTGAGGAGTTTTCCATTGGCCCACACCATGACAAGTCAACCTGTGATGACATGCATTTCCTCTACAGCCTCACAATGAGCTGCACAGTGCTGTGTGTCCTGCTTGGTAGCATGTCCAACCACGGTCACCCTGTGACAGTATCCTCCCCTAGCATAACTCCAACATGTTAAGGCACAGTGACAACATGCTTTACATTAAAAGCTCCCAAATGGTGAACTGCTGCTTCTGTTGTGAAATGTGGAAATGCAGAGTTCAGTGCAAGTTTATCACTGAGTTAGTGGAGCCTCAGTAGCTGTCATATTCTTCAGTAAAAGCAGATCTAAAAAATAAGATGTGGATATATTCTGCAGTATTTGGTCAGCAGATCAGTTTGAGTATTTCATGGAGGATTACAGCACAAACAGAGAACAACCACAGTGAGCTGAAAAGGGCTGCAGGCACTTACTGTGTATTTGTGGCTAACGTACCTCCAACAAGGAATACAACTTAATTTCATACTACATACTCTGTAGTTTTCAGAACCACTGTCTCTTGTTGACCCCCTCTTGTATATCTTTGTCCATTCTCTGTTGCTGCAGTTCAATGGGCCATTGTGGAGAGGACACCAATGCCTCAAGCCCCCGACGTTTGTCCCGTCAGAACAGCGACGGAGGCCAGGTAATCCCAGTGTCTGGCGAACCTTGCGAACACACCATTGACTGCGGTGACATTGTCTGGGGCTTGGCCTTCGGTTCCTCAGTACCAGAGAAGCAGAGTCGCTGTGTTAACATCGAGTGGCACCGCTTCAAGTTTGGTCAGGACCAGCTGCTATTGGCAACAGGCCTTAACAACGGTCGCATCAAGATCTGGGATGTTTACACTGGTGAGGACACATTGTTCCTAGTTCCTAGTTTCCCTCTTTAACTTTATCAGTTGATAATCAGATTAGGATTAAATTGGAAAATTAGATTCAGAAAACATAAATTCTTTAAGTTCATTATCACTGTCGCCCAGCTGCAGCCCAAACACACTACCTGTTAAAAGCTGCAGATGCAACTTGTAAATGCAGTTCTAGCTCATTCTTTGCAATCATGTATGTACATATACTGTATTCTGCTCAAATACGTTTTGTGTTGTTAAAGCTGGGGCTAAAAGCTCTTATAGAAGTTGTTTGTTTCTAAAGTTAAGACATTATGGCCTGCTATACCTGTTTTGTGTAGTGATATTATCAACTGATTTATGCTCCACATTCCTCACATTCCTACTTACTCCAAGAATGATAACTTTTTATTTTGAAAATGTAACTTTCATTCAAACAGGAGAAGGGTGTTTTTAAAATTCACTTCACAATGTCTCCCATTGCATTCTATTGATCTATCATTAAATGGAGGATGATGCAAAAATTGTTTTGGGAGCAGGTTTTGGATATGACAAAATGCCATGCTACAAAATTCTAAGTCGCACTACAGTCTCAAGACACATAGTGATATATGTAGTTGTATGACACCACACAGACAAATATATTGACTGCTTTCAACCCACTGCACACTGACAGATGAACATTGCTGGAAACCGAACAAATTGCATGTTAGTTTAAATTCCTTCAAACTTGTCTTTTAGAAAAAGGGCAGCTCTAGTTTATACAGGAAGCATTGAGTTACGTTTTTAGCCGTTCTTCTCGTGCATGGCGGAGTGAACAAATCTGCTTGTATTTCAAGCAATCCAACTGTCTACACATACTTTGTAACTGTTTGCATTTTATAAGTTGCGTAAATGGGACCCAAAGTGTATATTTACACTTGAAGTCCCTTTCCTTTTTATGCACTACAACAGACAGTTACAGTGATTGAGTTTTTGTAGTCTGACGGCTACCAAACACTGTTGATCTGCTCTCCTTGTTGTGCTTGAACAGGCATCCTGTGTAGACACAAATGGCACCCTGAAGTTGCTGCTGCTGTGCTACTAATGTGCTTCACATGCTATTTCCCTGCTCTTGGAGAATTTTCCTATGTGATCAAAAAGAATCAGTTGTCATTCATTCCAGACTACTCAAAGATCTGTTTCTATTTCATTGTTCTTCATCTCCATTGGAGGTTTTCCTAATGGGAATGGAGTTCTTGTTGTGTCCGTAAACCATTTATCCCTGACATTTCCATTGTTAAGCATGCAAATTCTCAAACTTGACCAAGTACAGTAGTAGCAGAGTTCTTAATTAATCCTCTGTTTGATTTGATGGCTTGTTGCAGGAAAACTGTTGCTGAATCTGATGGACCATACTGATGTAGTGCGAGACTTGACATTTGCTCCTGATGGCAGCCTCATGCTGGTCTCTGCATCCAGAGATAAGACCCTCCGTGTATGGGACCTCAAAGATGATGGTATGTAGATAATTTGTCCTTGATTAAAAGCTATCATTTGAACTTTCTTTTCTTTCTTATTTTCTGTCTTTAACTTTAAAATGAATCTGGTATGACTCAGTATGTGAGGTTTGCAACAGCAATATAGCCTTGAGCAACAACATGGTGTACTGCTTTACCATGTTATCTGTGTCTTGTAGGTAACATGGTGAAGGTTTTGCGGGGGCATCAGAACTGGGTGTACTGCAGCGCCTTCTCCCCCGACTCCTCCATCTTGTGCTCAGTTGGTGCCGGCAAAGCAGTACGTATACAAGTTCCCTTTTACTTATTTTGATGGGTTTGCTAGCTAATCTGTTTGCAGTTGCTTGTGACCAGCTACGCTTGATCAACCCACAAATTAAAACACTCCCCATCTGCCCCACCTTTCCATTCCCACCTTAGAACAAACTGGGCTTGGTGTCATCATAAGTTGAGCTACCTGCATCTAGATTCTGTTTTTTGTTGTCGTTTGCATTAGGAAAAAAGGAATTAGGTGTTCTGAAGTTTGCATGCAGAGCAGACATCTGTTTTCACTATTGCTATATAGCTGAACTCAACTTGTTTCTGCAGCCCTTAAGGCATATATGTTTTTGGATATTGATTCTACTGGCTGGCCACCATTAGTTCACCTTATCTACAGTGCTGCAGCTCTAGATTAATTTGAACATGGTGGTAATGGTTGACATGGTGGTAGCTTTGTTAGGCTGTGTGTGTCCCTACAGTGTGTGTCTTGCTCTCCCTGTCACAGGTGGTGGCAGAGCTCAGTGTGTGATTGGTTTTGAAAGGACCGCCGCGCTGACATTTTGAGCAGCCGGTGTAAACCGGGGACGCACAGTGCACAATGCCCAAAGGCCTGGCCAGGGGCAGCCTGGCACCTGACCCGCAAGGTCAATCTGTACGTAGGTGCTGCTCCATGTCTGTCTACCTCTGCTGTTGCAGTTTATTTTTTTGTTTATTTTATTAATTTCAGTTTAAAACTATCATTAAACTGGTGGTTAAATACCCTCTTCTATTCCCCCTCAACCCCCACCACTCTCCCAAACCCACTTCCACACTCATCTTTAAATAGCTCCATTGATCATCTGCACACACCAGCTTCTCTTTTATCATAAGGATTACTGTTACTGTCATTTGAAATATTTGTAACATGCATTGTACTATGCATAGTTTAACAACTACTCCCTTCTTTGTCAGTGGTTGCCAGCAGCTGCCAATACTCTACAAATGATGCAAAGGTTTCTGATTATTGTTGATATTACAGAAATAATTATGAAAAAGTTCTTTGTGCCTTTGCAGAGCACTTGTGTCCTATAGATGTCAGCTGTTGCCTTAAAAGGTATACAAAAACAAACCTGAGAAACAACAACAAATTGGCTGGTAATGTGGTAACTTGTCCATCTGCCATTCTTCTGTGGCTACTCAAGAGTTCATAAAGAACTCTTGATTTTATTTATGCTGTTGGCAGTAACAGAGGAGCCTGCAATTCTTCAACGTACTTGTGATGAAAAAGGCAACTTAGGAATTCAACAGATGATAATATGCTAATATTTTTACATGAAACAGGGAAACTAGAAAATGATGCAACTACTTAGTCTAGAGAGAAGAACCCTGCTCAAGAAACTGAACTGTTAACCTGCATGTGACTGTTTTTTATGTAGGTCACTAATTTGTTCACAAGCAGTTTTTGCAGCTCTTCACTTTTTATTGTTAAAAATTGAAAATGCTTTGAAGAGATACAGGAGTTATACAGTATAATTGCATAGTTCTCGATGCATTGCCCTGGAGCAAAGATATTGATACTAAAAATTCAGACCCATGGCTGACTGTTAAAAGCAAACGTCTTCCACAGATGATCACATTTTTCCCTGTGTGTGTGTGTGTGTTTGTGTTTTTGTGTGTGTGTGCCTGTGTTCATATGTGTACTTTGCCAGAGGTATCAACCCTTTGGCCATAAAATATTCTTTTCTCTTGCAGTATCTGTCTCTCTTCGTAGGCTTCTGCCGGAGGTGCGAGCCTATTGTAAACACAGTGAACTAAAACTCTGAAAGGGGAAACCAGTGGAGTAAAATTATGTTACCTTAAGTTACTGTTTGTTTTATTTTCTCTTTTGTTGTGTTTTTTGTTAAAATAATAGAAATGTTTCCTTTGTATACAACATATTATATTAAGAAATAACTTTAATTATGATGTAGTTTAAAACTATTCTATAAAGTGTTGGAATATTAATTATAACTGTCAATGTAGGTGAAGTGTTGCATTTTGACATAGCCTTGCTGCTTGTGTAGCATGTGCTCTTTTGTTTGTTTGCCCTGGTTTAAGGTTACAAAGCTTTACAATGACACTGATGAGCATATCTGTTTAATTCTGTTTTAATTCCTGTTGTTTAATTTAATTTCTAAATGTGCATATAGTAATTATAAGTGTAAGATAGCACATCTATGCTCTTTCCAAATCACTCCATTGGCTATAACAATCCTTTCTTCACATTGCAGGTGTTTTTATGGAACATGGATAAGTACTCCTTGATCCAGAAGCTGGAAGGGCACCACAATGACGTGGTGTCTTGTGAGTTTTCACCAGATGGGGCACTGTTGGCAACTGCCTCTTATGACACCAGGGTCATTATATGGGACCACCACAAGGCCACCATCTTGTTGGAACTGGGGTAAGAAAATAACACACAGGCCAGAAGAAGAGGGTTTTACTTCTCTGGAATTATTAATTATAACCATTCATAACCAGATTTCCATTTGTCAGTGAGTAAGATTAGATATTATCATAATAATAATCTTACAAATCTTAAAAACATGTCGGACGGGGTTCCAAGATGGCGGTGTAGCAGACGGTCCACATCACTGAGCTCTGCACCACAGCATTGTCAAGTTTCGGTTATTCTCACACGCTAAATAGTGTCTGTGTAGTGGCTCTTTGTCTGGAATAATAATATGAGCATCGATGAGTACTTTTTGAGACACTCTGACAATATGCTGCCGAAAAACACCAAGAAAACCAACAAGAGCGAATGCACCGCAGCCTCCACCAGCCCCTCATCGGATGTGGAGAAGCTAGCAAAGCCATGGGACTCGATTCTGCTCTTTGTCAAGCAATTCAGGAAATTACAAATTGAGCCCCCAAGCTCAAACACTTCAGGCGCATGCATTAGAGTTGCGTAACCTTGGAAAGAGAACCAAGGATGCTGAAGAAATAATTGCAGGTGTGGAAGCGACTAACGATCAAGCTAACCCATTCTCATCTGATTCCACAACTTTGGAGACAAACAGTGGGTACTTGAGGTGGCCAGACGTAAAGGCACTGGCGATAGCCCACTGATATATGAAGGATCTAAAATCATGTTTTCTCAGCTGCAATCCTGCGTAAACGCAAATGATTTGATGAGGTTAAGAAGCAGTTGAGGGATGTGGGCGGCCAGTACTCCCTGCTTTATCCGGCCAAGCTAAGGATCACCTATAATAGGAGTGTGAAGGTGTTTGACTCCCCCGATCAAGCCACGGCTTTTATGGACAGTCTGTGAGGACACTGCTTGCCGTGCTGATCTCCCTGACCGGCAAGATTCATCCCACTTTGTTGGAACTCAACTCACCAAAAGGGCTGTTGCCACTATTGTAATTTGTTATTTGTATTATAGTTCGTTTGTTCTCTACTGCCAAGTTATAATTTTCAGTGACACACTATCAATGTCTACGGATTTTAGGGGTTTTCATTGTTACAATTGGAGGTTATGGTTGCTAATACATAAAGATTATGTACATGGAATATTAAGGGATTTTTTTCTTGCAGATGTGATGACTAGATTAGCTAATTTTTCAACCAATAATAATATTATTGGAGGTGATTTAAATTGTCCTATGAATCCTCTAATGGATAAATTTCCCAGGTCACTATCTACTTCCCCTAGTGTTATTCGAGAATTGATTACTTCTTTACTCCGAAGTCCTTGTCACAATCTGTTGTCTCATCAAAAATGGAAGCATTGTTATATCTGATCATAAAACAGTGTATTTAGATATTAAGTCTAAAACTGTAAGAAATCGACCACAACACTGGAGAATGAATTCTTTTATTTTAAACTGTAGAGCAACAGGATAAGCAACAAGATACTAGAAAAAAGACTTACTATAGCACAGCGGAAATACATTATAAATCCATCAGAATCTAAACTAAAGGAAACTGCTGCCCTTTACTGTTCATTAAGTTCATTATTAACTCAAACTGCTACGAACAAAGTAAGATTTGCTAAACAAAACTTATTTGAACACAACCGAGCAAATACTTTTTTGGCATACTTAGCCAAAAAACAAGTAGCCTCCAGCACTATTGCCTCAGTCCTGGATAGAACAGGGAACGATACGTATCAATGTAACATCCAGATGAAGGACCCATGGTTCCTCAGCAGAACATTGTATTGTAACAAGATGATGCATGTTATTCACTTCAGTTGTCAGTGGTTTTAATGTTATGGCTGATCGGTGTATCTCCAGCTACAAGGGCTATATGTATAATCTTGGTCTCAAAAGAAAGATAAGACATGTGAGATTCAGAATCAGAGTCAGAATCAAGATATGTGTTACTGTGTCAGAGTAAATTCACCTTGGTCCAGAAGGAAGTAAACCCAAAGATAGGTATATTGTGGGAAGAGTGCATACTTCACTCTACAAACCCCTTTGTCTTTATGTAAACAACCAGGATCTTCGTGATTAATTTCAAACTAATGCAGAGTCATAGGAGTAGACATTAGCAGCGTTCTTTTGAGCTGGAATATAACTTTTGACCACAAAACAGAAAGTTATTTCCGCTGATATTATAATACCCGGTTGAGCCGAGAAGGAAAGAGAGAAAGAAGAGAAACAGAGAGAAAATGGTAGAATACACTAGCTAACATTAAGTTTGGTTTGTATTTGTATTTTGTATTTTCTACCGGGACAAATCCTGCAGAGTTTTAATCAGCTGTGTCTGCCTCCAATGGCTCTCACTGTGTGCCTGCAGTATCCTGTCATTCCCCCTCAGTGTATCAGCTTTTGAAAAATCACCACAAGCAGCAATGTGACCGATGTAAAGTTACTGCAAAGAAGGCAAGCAAACATAGTGCTACTGTACAGAATTCTTCTGTGTATACCATTTTTTGTTGGAATAAATACATTTTGGATTGGATTCGCATCCTTGGATTAGTACACAGAGCAGTTAATATTTCAATGATCTCTTAAATGGTAATGCTCCATCACGTTTAACATGTATATAGTGAATCCTGGACTGAAGCTTGGCTTTCAAAATTATATTACAAGTCAAATCGCAATCGCAATATTTGTCAGAAAAATCGCAATTCGATTTTTTACCAAAATCGTTCAGCCCTAGTAGCAGTTATAACTAATGGGGTGAGGTCAGAAAACCTTGGGATTCAGAGAGGTAGTAGGCAAGGGTGCCCAAAATTTCATTATGTGCAGACGACATACTGCTGTTTATATCCAACCCTGCCATTTCAGTTCACAACTTAATACAAAAAAATCACAGTGTTTGGTACCTTTTCTGGATATAAAATAAACTTTTCCAAGTCTGTTGCTATGCCTCTAACTGGTCAACTTCAGATACCTGGCTCTCCTTGCCCCTTTCCTTTGAGATGGTCCCCCACAGGATTCATGTACTTGGGAATATTTATCACACCAGATTTCAGTCAGATGTTAAAACTAATGTCATCCCACTGCTCGACAAAATCAGACAAGACCTTGAGCGTTGGAATTCGAATTTCGCTCCTATAAATGAATGTTCTCCCTCGCTTGCTTTATCCAGTTAGAATGACTCCAATCTTATTTAGTTCCAAAACAGCTCGTAAGATAAATGGTTGGTTTAGCTCTCTCATTTGGCACAAATGAAGACCTCTTTTAAAAATGCCCACTCTGCAGCTCTGAAGCGATGCAGGAGGTCTGGATTTCCCAAACCTCAAAAAATATCAATTAAGTGCATTTTTGCAATATCTATTAGATTGAGTTGGTAATAACACCACTTCAACTTGGTTGGATATTGAAGCCTCTTTGTCCAAATGCCTTCTCAAATCTACTCTTCCTAGAAAGTTTGAAATTAGTTAAAGATAATTGCACTAACCCAGTAACAAGTAACACAGTTGAGGCCTGGAGGACAGTACAGCGCATTGAAGGAAGATCAGGGTTAACATCTATCCATACCCCTATTGTTAATAATCCTGATTTCTTTTGGACCTAGATTTCAAACATTGGAACTCGAAGAGTATTTATTCTCTTGGGGACCTCTTTGAAAATGGAGTCCTAATGACCTTTGATAAGATAATGCAGAAATATGATGTACCGAGAAATGATTTTTTTCAGTATTTTCAGATAAGAGACTATATTAAGAAGAAAAGATAATTGTTAACTGCTTTTGGTGTCTCCAATATAGAAAAAAAGATATTCTCTACTGCAGGACACATGTCGATTAAAGTCTTGTATAATATCCTGAAAGAACATCCTGCTGTTGGCTCTCAGGAGCTCAGACAGACCTGGGAGAGGTCCTGGGAGAGGGAATTGGGTGTAGAGATCATTGAAGATGGCTATCTGGGGTGGTGCAAAAACATATCAATTTGTAACAGAACCAGAGCCACACAACTCTAATTACTACATAGAGTACATTTATCGCCAGATTGCTTCTCTAGATTTAATCCTAGATTCTCTCCTCTATGCCCTAAATGCAAAATAAACACTGGTAACCTCACACATTGCCTTTGGTATTGCCCCAAACTACAGACATACTGGGAATCCATCCTGTATGAGATGCAGAACATGTTTGGAACTGAGCTTAAACTGGACCCAGTTTCACTTCTCCTAGGTCTTCCTAATACACAAGTTGCTAATGTACATCATAAAAAACTATTCAGCGGATTGTTAAGTTGTCTGTGCAAGAAAGGATATATTAGTCCACTGGATTTCCTGTAGGGGACCCACACACTCTAGCTGGTATAAATGATAATGGAACATATCCCACTGGGCTTGTTGACCTGTCTGAAGCACTCCAGGGTGCCTGAATTTGTAACAATGTGGAGGCCATTTCTTGGTCATGTGAATGTTAGTGTGTCTGCTATTCTATCTAGGGCTTTTTTTTTTTCATAGAGGCCCTTTTCATTGAGCAAGTGAGTGTTTTTCATTGCTTTTAAGTTCAACATTTTATTTTTAAGAGAGTAAAAGTAGTATTTCTTTTGTCAAACATTGGACACATATTAACTTAAGTGAATGTTAATTTTTAACCTTCAAAAGCTCTAATACTGACGCTGTCATTAAGTCTTGCTCTCATCTTTCTTCAGCCATCTCTTCCCTCCTCCATCACCCATTTTTGCTGGAGGAGCAAATGACCGCTGGGTTCGCGGTGTGACCTTCTGCCCTGATGGCCGCCACATCGCCAGCATTACTGATGACAGGTAAAACACTGAATGATATCAGAGTTGAAGTAATATTCCTTAAATGGTTATATGTCATTTTAAACTTTTTATTAACCTCTATCTCAGTGTCCAGTTTTTTAAATCAATTTAATAGTGAGTTAACAAGTCAGTCTTCAGTATGAAACCCCAAAATCCAATATCATTTGATGATGCTTGAATTTGATGACTATGTGCTTCATGGTGGTTCTAAAACATTACACATATCAGCATGAAATGTATTTCAGTAATAGATAAACAAATGCACTGTTTGCAAAACTTACATTTCATTACAATGTGATTTCATTATGAGCCTCAACAAACCTATGTGCTCAGCTGTGTACCTCTTCAGCCTTTTTTCTGATGCCTGTTAGTGGACATGGGCTGATATGTAAACATCAGAGTGTTGTAGTTTGTTTCTAAATCTGTCATGAGCCTTAATGGGACTTGAGAGCACACAGCTACTGTATGTCAGTCTGTGTGGGTGGGTCACATAACTGTCACAGGGTAGCTATTAATCATTTTGACCACTGGCTGGCTGAGTGCTGAAGTATTGGTTTGAGTATGTTGAGAAAAGAAGCAGGAGGAAGTGCCACAAAATGGTGGCTGTGGGGAACCCTCCCACTGAAGGCTTTAAGTATTTCAGGGAAAATACTGCCAGTTATTAAGTTTTGTATTGTAGTTAAAGTTAGACAATGAAATTTGTTTAAGATACGGCTTGAGGATGTTTCTAATGGCGACTGCTCTACCTTCTGAGCCACATCTGCATGTCAGTGTTACGATTGTCTTCTAAGCTATTTGAGGCTATCACATTTTTTTTGTACAGTTACCATGGTTATAGGTGTCTGTTGCAAGGTGTCAGTGTCACTCTGCTCTGCAGTAATACACAGACTGACTCTCAGTTAATCGTTAGCATTTCCAAACTCTGTTTGAACAGACCCACTCTCTCTAATCTAGTCTAGTTTTTGCTCCTAACCTAGCATTTCTGCAGCTAGCAGTGAGTCACTGACAAAGCTTTTTCAGAGCCACAGAGGACATTGTACACCTATTTTCACAGGCTGAGTAGTACCAACCATGAAGAGTAAGCTGACCTTTAAAACCACACACACATACATAATGTTATTTAGTAATGAGACACATGAGGATTCTCTGCAGTTCAGCTCAGGTGACAATATTTGACCGGTCACATTGTATGTTCATTTCTCTGTAATTACACAAAATAACAATTTTGAGAAAACTTCTTTGTATTTTTACAAAATGTGAAAAGTCGATGCAAACACCTCAGTCATTTTCAACAGGTGAGGTTTTGTTAGGAAAACCTTACTCCAAAAGTAGAGGTGAGCACTGACGTGAAGTTAGGTTGATAATCGCTTACTGAATACCCGTCTTACCCAATACAGGTCATCCAGTTGCATCCATGCAGTTTGAATTCTGAATTCAGTGTCCTTGTGGTTTTTCCTGTCTCTGTTCAGACTGGTTCGTTTCTGGAGCATCGAAGAAAAAGCCCCTCAGGCCATTGCTCCTCTCCCTAATGGCCTCTGCTGTGCCTTCTCTACTGATGGAAGTGTCCTTTCTGCTGGGTAAGACACTGACACATGCTCCGACACACACCATCCTGAACACACAGCTCACATTACACACCTTACTCACTCCTGCCTTATGATAGAGGAGTCAAGGAAACCAGTTGTCCATTATCACAGCTTGCTGTTACCAATGAAGAAAAAGCATTATCTGTGGAAACTGGTGTTTCAGTGACTGATCAGACACTGTGTGGACACTGCATTAAGACAACCTCTACAGTGAGCATCTGACATGAAAACCATTGCTCACAACACTGCAATATTAAACTTTGCCAAAGAGCATGAAAAGAGGCCTGAAACATTCTTTGGTCAGATGAAACAAAGGAAAAAAAGAGGTTGGATCAGGGGTCCACCATGTTTGGTGTGGTTCTGGCCAGGACTACAACTACATATTGCCAACTGTGACAGGTGGGGGTGGGACTGTGCTGATATGGGGCTGCATGAGTGCAAAAGGTGTAGGGGAGATGGTATTTATAGATGGCACTATGAATGCAAGTTTGTATACACAAATACTGAATTAGAAGATGAGCCTCATGCTCAAAAAACTGGGCAGGAAAGTAATTTTCCAGTACGATAATGGTCCACTCACAAGAGTTTTCAAAGAAGAAAAAAGTGAAAACGGTGACCTAGCCTAGTATGTCACCCAACTTGAGTTGTATTTCAGAACACATTTGGAGTCAAAACACATTTGGAGTAAAACCATGGATTCTCACCATCTTATTGCATTGTAGTTTTTCACATACATTGGCTTCATTCTTCTTGAGCTTTGACAAAAAACAAATTTAGGATTTTTATAGGATTTGTAGTTATAGGATTTGTAAATGAAATTGCCTCCTCTTTCATTTGTCATGATGCCTTTTTTTGGTTTGTTTTTTTGCTTTAGGACTCGTGATGGAAGTGTGCACTTTTGGGAGTGTCCTCGTAGCATTGCCAGTCTGCAGCACATGTGCAGGATGGCTCTCCGCCGGGTCATAACCACCCAGCAGGTAGAGGCCCTGGCAATTCCAACGCCGCTTCGCGACTACCTGACATACAAAGTCATCTAATCCCTTCTCCCACCACCCCTGCAACAGCTGACCCAACTGCACATACCACAGCAGCAACATGCTGGAAAACCAATGAATCCTATACTATCTGAAAAATTCTTTGGAAAGCAATTTTTCATAGAACATTGTTGGAAAAATGGATGCTACCAGGGCATGAGGAAAGGAATAAAATTTTACTGAAAGCCCGGAGACACATGCTCATCTCAAGTTCCCATTATGTTGTGTCATACAAATTTATTTTGTGTGTAATTTGAAAAATGAGTGTGCTGGGGCCAATGCACCATCCATACCTAAAATGTTATGTTCTTTCTGGAGCCTCCTGTACCCTCCATCATATCAGTGTGGTACTTTTAAATGTTTAGCTGATCTTCCGGTTGGCTCCAACTCTACCAGGTTCAGTAAATGCTTCATCCTTTCCTCTGACCTGAAATTGTCACTTAATGTGACAAGCTTTGCTGATGCTTGCTTTTAATGTCATGTTTGCAAGTTGGTGTGCTAAAGGGAAGCTCAATGATGCAGGGTTTTGAAAGCCAATTTTCAGATTTGGGAACTGCTGATACTGTGGACTGAAGAGTATTTTTACAATATTGTCATGGGAGAAAAAAGAAGCAGTCAGTTCTGTTAGATGTTGAATGTTTGTCTCAAACTGTGTTTACACCACTAAAGCACTTGCCACACTAAAACTCAGACTTCTCTTAATGTGGGTAAGCAGTAGTTTTCATTTCCACTACAAAGATAACATTCACCAGATGGATCAGTTGTTATATGATTTATCTGCAGATATATCGGTAAATATCCCAGCTGGTAAATGACATACAGAAATGCCAAAGATATATTTTTAAGTGTCACCACTCTATAGTTTGTCAGCCAGAGAGCAGTGAAGTTTATTTTGAAAAATGCCCTGTCCAGTAAGTTCCGCTGTCAGAATTCTTAAAAAGAAAAGAGAAGAAAAAATGAAGGTATTGATTGGAATTTAGTGGGACTCTCAAATATCCAAGGCCTCAAAAATCCTGCAAGGGTCAAGCTCTGTGTTAGATTATGTGTTTGATTAGCTTACCAGAGAAGCACCAACTGACCAAGGATATCTTGATTTATTTGGACTACTGTATGACTGTGGTGGTAATGCACCAAGAAACAGTAATGTGCCAACAAAGGCAGGGAAGAAGATCAGAGGTGAATGTCATCAATGCAGGCTCCAAAATGTCTAAAGCTGCCTTTGCAAAAGGATTTTTGAGAAAGGAATGTATTTTCCATGTTTGTCGGGTCTCAAGGATACAAACAGTGTGTTGTGGTGAGAAACACTGAATGTAAACATAAAAACTCCACAGTGTACCTTAGAATCCTCCAAAGATGGCTCCTAATATTTGCTAGCAAACTACACTAACTGGCTGACATCAGAGTTTCAGTAAATGGCAGATAACAGCCTCACGTTTTGTCAAACCAACAATAGGTTTAACTCTGACATGATGCAGGTGTAGCCCACCCTCAGTCCACCAAAAATGTATCAGACTGGCAACATAAATGGCAGCAGTGTGTTTGAATTTACTAAAGTGTGCATGTGTGCACTAGCATGTGCGTGCCCTGCCCTGCAGGATAGTATAAAGCCTTGAGATCAGTGTTGTTTGATGATTTCACACTAAAGCAAAGCACCTCTGTCACTTAACTGCTCTATATAGTTGAACTTGTAAAAAAAACCTGTATACAAAATTCAGTGTGATATGTGTATATAAAAAATGGTATCATGTTCATAAACCTATCAAAGGTTTAAGCTTTTTTCCACTTTGTCATTTCTATCCAATTCTTCTGTTGAATATTTGTATTTTTATATTTTGTTCTCTTTGTTCTTTAAATGTGAAAATGTCTACATAAACACACATCTTACTGCTAAAAGTCCAGAGAGGTGTATTTCTGTACAGGTCAGATTTAGACATAGACAGTACACAGTGCTACTGTCGCAAATTTTGCTGTAGAAATTCCAGCAGCGCTGACAGTATTCCAACCAATCTCTCAGCTGCCAGCCATGGCCATCTGCTGTTAAAGACATTCATGTTCACTGAACCCTTATATTCCTTATTAAATATATGCACATGATAATTGACAGTGACTTTTTAAGATGCAGCATTTTTAGAATCCTCTATTTCTTGATTCCAGTCATTTTCGGTTTTAATATCAGTGAAAGGGGGTGTGAAGAAGGGAAAGTGATGTGTTGTCTACTTTGTGTTTATGTAGGAAGGTGGGTACAGAGCAGCTGTCAATCATTCTTGGCAATAAGTTCTTTGACAGTGCTAATGCCAAAGGTTTCCATTTCAGACAGTGTATGTAAATGGTGTGGTTTTTTCATAATTTTCTGCTGACATATAGAGGGTGTCTCAGGAGGGGACTGCAGCGATTAGTGACCTATACAGAACCTTACAAGGGGTTTGTATTATGTGAGTTTGTATACCTGCAACCATTGTGATTGGAAAGACACAGTCCTGCCTCAGTGAGATGCTGTATGAAGTGTTAAATATATCAGATATATATGAATGTATTTAGTTCATGCTATTTGTTGTGCGTGTGTGTGTGTGTGTGTGTGTGTGTGTGTGTGTGGGTGGGTGGGGTAGTTTCAATAAAGGCTTTTTGACAAAATAATGATTGTTGTTAATTTCAGAGAAAGTCTGCAATGAACCCTCAAACAACAAACTGGCTCTGACAATCGTGATTTCAAATGTTTTGTATTTCCCCTCAACATTAAATATTTGATCTTAATATGCAACAATTGAAGTTAAAGTCTGACAAAAAAAGTTCAACCAAATTTGCTTGACAGTGGCCTGGCAACATGAGTAAACATCCACAAAACTATTGAATGTAATTGAGTTATTGCTCTGCCCTGTTTGGTGCTTAAAAGTGACCCACTTAAACTCAGGAGAATCAACCTCCTATGAATCCGAACCCCAATATGTGTTTTCATGTAGAACCCCTTCCCTTATAAGTGAGAATGTGACTCAGAAAATAGGATTTCGGGGCCTTCATGTGTTTTCTTTATGCTCTCTGTGCTTGCAATGTTTAAAAGTCAGGAAGCCAGCAAACAGCCAACAATAACTCATACCACATCACTCAGGTTCTATATAATATAACTTTATAAAACTGTTAGGATGGAATGAAACATTGAATGCCTCCTATAGTCTGTTTGACTTGGAATTAAAACATTGTGGGACAGTTGTATGCATTTTGTAGTGTCAAAAAAAGCGTATATTGTGTATTATATCATCTCAATCAAATATATTGGTTGTAGTGTTTTTAGTGTGATCTTGAATGATATACACTGGTGTGTACTAGAGATAGACTGATATGGTTTTTTCAGGGCTGATACCAAAACCGATTATTAGTAGTCGAGGAGAGTTCCCAGGGTCAGCAGCATCTCTTATAAAGTTTTCTTATAAACTTTCACTGCTGATTGGCTGTTACCCGTGCTGGCTCTGTGTGTAACCAATCAGATGGTGCTGTGGGTGGGACAATGCTGGAGACAGTGTAGTGACTGCAGACAGAGAGGCGTGGCTGCATCAGAGCCAAAATAAAAATGGTTTAAATTGATCTCTTATCGGCCGTCGGATTAAAAAAAAATATGCCGATATGCATCAAAATACCGAATATCGGCGCTGATAGTCGGCCCGGCCGATAATCTGTCCCACGTGTGTACTGCTGTGAACTTTAGCCTATTTTTGTTGTTAACCTGGGTTGAACTCTACTGTTTCGTTTGTAGAGTAGGGCACCTAGTATCCTTGCTGTGCAGCTGCACTTAAGTTCATTGTATCTTTTTTTAGTGCAGCAGTGTTAGATGGACAGTTGTCTCCAGATGATTAAGCATCACATATGTACTAGTTCATAGCTCAAAAAGTATTGTTTTCACATCAGATCAGATCAGATATACTTAAAGATGTCCAATGACAGATTCTTCTGTCTATAAAAACCTGGCACCCTGGTAAACTTGTTTTAGTCTGCACCTGACTTACCCTGGGGTTGCTCAGTTTATTGAATGTTCCAACTTGTGATATTTCAATAAATTATTTTTGCAACAGACTTTGCTTCTCTCCAGCAGCCTTTTTTGAGTATTTTTCTTTAATTTTACAAAACTAATGAAGATGAACAGAGTTTAATAAATTCATTAAGATTGAGTGAGATATGGACAGTGGAAATTACTTGAAAACTTTAATCAATTACTCATTATACATTTTGCACTTTCTAGCCTACGTAAAACATGTATTTATTCTATCGTTTAACAGCATTAGATTATTTTCTGTGTGGGATGGCAATGTCTGTCTGTCAGCCCACCACTTTGGTCAAGACCAGGGGCAAGACAGACCAGGCCAAAGGGGAGGCAGAGAGCTCCTCCACAGTCAGTGAATAATATGATAAGTAATATTGTTTGTTAACATACTAAAGGACATTGCCAAAACTATGTCTACTAGTTCACAGTTTATCATTTTAACAATAAGTATAATATGAATATTACCATATTACTATTTCATATATATCATATTCCTGTAATATCTCTTTCAGGGCTCAGGGCTTATTCTTGTACCTAGTTTCTGATACTGCATTACTCTGAAATATTTATAATGTATCTTTTCATTATGTCCATTTTTCTCTGCTTAATTTGAACCTTGCCGTGTACCCAACAACGTCTTTGTATCTAGACAAACATTGTAAAACACAGACTATCTGTGGCAGACAGCAGGAATTGGAAAAGTTATAGCCTTCAGGAATCCTCCTATCAGTTGAATGGAAATTTACCAGCAGATAAAACACACACACACATAGCTCTCTGTGCTCTATGGGCACGTGGGTTATGATCCAGTTTATTATTGACTTGGACTGTTAATACCTGCAGTTACACATTAGAGAGGAGGACACATACCGAAGCAGAGTGACTGACTTCCCACAGCAGATTACAGGGTTGAGGGAACCTTTCATCTACTGAGTACTAAACATTTAAAACCAAGCGGCTAAAACTCATGTTGAAAGGGTCAGTTTACTGAAAACTTTTTTTCTCTGTTTTCTGAGCTCAAAAAAAGGTTTTCATGACTGTGTTTCTCATGATAACTGACCTTATGATGAACAGTAACTGAAAAATAAGATATTTATCAAAGAACTTTTCTTGTACTCCTGAATGACACATGCACACTCACAGCAACATCAATCAATCAATATTGATTTGATATTTTATGCTTTCTTTGTATAGCACCTTTTGTACAACTAAGAGCAATTCAAAGTGCTTTATAGTGACTGACAAGCTGATAATAAGACAGTACAAATATAAACAGTAAAACAATTTGAGACTAATGCACATGAGAAATAAATGATGAAAATATATTAACAAAACCAACAGAATAGTTAAATGTAAATAAAAAACAATCAAATAGATAAGGAAGCAGTAAAACATTTTAAAACATATCAACACTTTCAGATGCTCTCAGATTCTTGGGAAAACTGCTGGCTTGGAGCATAAAAGCCAAAAAAAAATCCTCTTTATGGACCTGAGGGAACATAAGACCATGAAGAGCTTTAAAGACTAGTAAAAGAATCAACATGGAAATAAGAAATCTACATGGAAACAAGGCAGGCAAGTAATACTAAAACTTTAAAATTGGTGCACTGTGTTTTCTCCTGGTCCCTATCAGCGCTCAGGAGTTCTGAATCAGCCTGCTTTGACAAGTTCCTGGGCCACCTTTAGCCCAGTAAGCATTAACAGTGTCATTGGTGAAATCTCTCCATTGACCATGGTTGTTGTTGTATGGATCCTCTGGCCTCTTTGATCTCTCCAGTTTGCTTGAGCACTGACAGAAAGTTGCCCTTAAGTAATAAGATGATCTGCTCCCCATTCCCTTGGCTGACACCACTCTGTTGAGGTACAATGTTAAAATTAGTACTAGCAACTGCAGAATTGGGAGGTATTTTAGTTGTATGACTTGCAAATGCCACTTTGTCATCAGAATAACTTTGATATTTCTTTAAGTAACCCGTATCCTTACTTTTCTTTTCTTTTGGCCACTGTACCCAGCTCACTTTAATTCAATCATGGCTGTCAACAACTTCCTGTTTTGTTTTGGTTTTTTGTTTGACCGAAGGGGTCACCAGAGCAGCTCATAATGTTGCTGTGACACCCAACTGACCAATACCATGGATTAAATCCCCCATATGTCACAGATCGTTGATGCATTCTTTCATACTCTGCCTGCTTTTTCCATATTACTAACTCTCGTGTTTCAGACCCTGCCATCTATTATTTACAGCAAACAAAACAAAGAGGAAAAAAACAAAACAAAACAAACAAACTAAAGCAAAAGCACAAACTCGACCAAAAAACTTGATCCAAAAGCTATTGTCAGCCTCCGCTCCAGGTCCCACCCCCAGACCAGTGTTCAGACATAGTGGCTCAACCAGAAGCTGAAGACAGGGCAGGTGTAGTGTGTGAATTCCAACAAGGTAGTGCTGGGAATCAAACACTGCTGTTGTGCACTTACCGGAAATGATGATTGCATCTTGCAACTGTAATTTTCATCTGCCAAAATACCTGCTGACTACTTTGCTCACTTGACTTGAAAATGAAAGTTTTATTTTCTAAAGCTAGTCTGGGTTGTTGTTGAAAGTCTGAGGCTCTTGTGTACCACACTGCTGTCTGGCTGTTAGTATGACACTGACATTTCTGATTACTTTATGTAAATATGGTTTCAAATGAAAGCATTTGATTGGCTGTATGGAAACAAGTTCTCCATCTATGTAGACAGAAAGCGAATAGCTAAAATCACCATCAAATAAATAAATTAATAAATACATAAAAGCATAAAACAAAATAGAAATTTCTTTCTTTGATACCTGTTTTTTTTTTCTCTCAAAGGAAGACACAGGACATGTGGTTTACATTTGTATTTATTTATCTATTTATTTTTAGATATACAATGGCACACTGCATGTGTATTCCTTATTATGTTGTCCAGTTGTCCCAACAGCAGAACTTAAGTCTTCCTTAACAAGTGGAAAACAACCATCAGGGGCCTTTCAGGTGTCTGTGTCCATGGGTCCCTGGTCTCATTATCTGTCGATGCTCTCACAATGTGTGTCTGTATGTATTTCAGTTGATTTTATTCTCAAAATGCAATAATTCTCATGGCTGTACTTTATAAAGTCATTATAAAATGGGTTTGGGCAATTCTGCCTCAGATAGTATGTGCCAAAACTGAAATAATCCAGTTTAATTTCTAATATGTTGCAGTTTTTATCATGTGATCGTGAGGATCTGAGACTCAGTGAAAGAGAGATTTCAGCAAACAGAGGAAATGAGTCATTGCTGTGTTATGGGTTCTCAAGGACAGGAGGGTGGAGCAGTCAGCAGGCAGGAAAAAAAATGCAGGCGTCAGTGCTTCATGTATTGTTCGCTTTATTTACTGTCAGTTAATCAGTTGTAGTTATTTTATTTAGTGTTGTCTCTTTCTGAAGCTCACTGCTGTAGTGGAGGAATGTATTACGTGTCAGGCTGCACACAGAATCATTTTCAGTCTCAGAGAGGATTCAAAAAGCCCTGGTTGCCCCCTGGCAAAAACAACAACTTTGTCACATACAAAGTCATAAAACACATGACTGCCTGTTGGACTTGAAAACCAAAGGAAAAATGTTGTGCATTAACATCACTGGGGTTTAACGTTGTGACCACACAGATCATTTAAGTTTGCTCTCTCTCTCTCTCTCTCTCTCTCTCTGTGTGTGTGTGTGTGTGTGAGGGTGGAGCCATGCAGATTGTGCTGAGCTGTAGGGAGCAGCTCTTCTCACACTAACAACACTATCAAACAGAATTATCTAGAACAACTGCAGTGCAAATATGTTACCAGGTGTTTATCAGGCTTATACTGATAACCATAACTAATATAAATATGTTTCATCTAGGAGAAAAAACACTTATTATCTTGGAATATATGAACTGGTCTGAATTGTTTCTCTCTGGTAACACACCGTGGCTGCTCTAATTTCCCAGAGTTTAGAGACTGAGTTATTCTTCAGTGTTTTTGTGCTTGTTTCTCATTCATGTTCTCCTGTGCCTTAGTATTCACCTGGTCTGCTGCTGCTGCCTGCCTCTGCTGTTTGCTTTCGTGCTTCACTGTGATTCGCTCTCCCGGACCACTCACCTGTTTTTGCCATTTCCCGGTCTCTACACTCACCCGGCTGCCACGTGTCTCCTGGTCCTCCAGTCCCCTGTCATTCCTCACTCTTGCTCCAACACAGAACTCTCAGTATATTCATGAAAGAACCACTCACCTTAGCTACAACTGGTGTTTGCGTTTGTGTCTGCTCTGGGGTCCAGAAACAAATTTGAATGCAAACATAACACATCCAGTGTAGTTGCACAGGGTGCAATGGGATGTGGTGCCCCTGATCAAACTGATATTACATACAATTCTTAATCTTTCAGACTGGCACAATGTGGCTTTTTCTGATACCATATCCCATTGAGTTCAGCACTATTTATTTTTTGGCCCCATCTTTCAGTGGGGACCTATGTTAAAAGAGAGTTTTAAGATTGCAATTGTTGTAGTTAATATTGTGCTCCCGTTCTGCATGTTACTAAATAAAGTTGCATTCAATTAGATTGTCTCAGACTAATTGTTGTACAGTTGTGACCATAGCCCTGATGGACACAAGTCCAAATTTCCACAGTGGAACCCACTAAACACTTGTTTGGCTGGCCACCAACCAAACTTTGATATTCATTGATTCATCTGTGTTGTCTGTAAACTGTATCTCCCTTTACAATGGCCAAAGTGTTGTTTCTAAGCTTTTTCTACACTGCCAGGTGTTTGCAGTAATGCTGCTGGAATAGCTTAAAGAGAAGTTCCTTATTCTTTTCATTGTAAACAAGTTACAAGTTCCACTGTGATGAAATCAAAGCAGCTATCTCAGTTTCCAGTGTCCTGAGTTGCTGAATGATCCACTGCACAGTTCTATCACCAAGTTTGTCTTGTTCTGCTGAAGTTAAAAAAATACTTCATGATTACCTGAGGTTGGATGATTCATTAATATGAATTAGACCAACATGGTTTTAGAATTAGGTGAAAACCAAGAGAGAGGTACAGCGATACCGGTCGACCTCTCATCCACCCAGCAGCAAAATTACTAATCTAACCTCATAACTCAGAGGGCCAGTGTCTGTGCTGTCTGCACCACCTCACACCTTAGAGTGCATAATTAAGTGTAAGAGTCTAAAGATAACAGTGTGATACTTCACTGAGGCACTCTGTCTTCCTCTTCTCTCTCCACCCTAATCTGGTTCTTCATTGGCAGAGCTCTGGCAGCAGATGGCAGTGTATTCCAATCTATCACATAGTTGAGGCAAACTCTAAAACATGGAAGTGTTTGTCGGACAAATGTATGTCTTTTTCAGTTTTGTTCGTTGTTGTTGTTGTTGTTGTTGTTTTGTTTTACGTTAACAAAAGCTTATTTTCCAGTCAGTTAAAACCTGTGATGAAAAAGGCTGGGCTTCCAATACATCTGAAAGTAACTCAGTAACTAAGTACAATTATTTTGTCAGGTCAGCATAACTGTATGAATTTCTTTCGTCTCTTTTCATGTCTACGTGAAGCACTTTGGTCAACGTGTTGCTTTTAATAAATGTCATCAACGTTTACTCATGAAATGTTCAGGTCTTGGTTTAAAGTGAAGGTTTCGTCAGGAAGTGGTTCTAAACCTCTGCTGGCGTGTTCTTCTTTCAGTTAGCTTAGTAAAGGAGACGTGGTAGCTTCATGGAAAGACAAACGCGGAAACGTGTTTCAAACGATGCATTGTTTAGAGGAAGCGCTGGTGTGCGACACGTTTTTAAGTCGCTGTGACACAAGTCGCGCCAATGTATAGTAATGGACAGAGAAGTGGGCAGAGGAGACAAGGTGGTCTACAGCAGAACAGAACCAGGACAAGCCGAGGAGGCTCTGCATCAGTGTCAGCTCATCCAGAAGCTGGTGGACATCTCCATCTCCAGCCTGCAGGCTCTGAGGACTAAATGCGCCGCAACCAACGACCTCACCCAGCAGGAGATCCGCACTTTAGAGGTACAGAGGTGATCGCTATTCGTGCTCCCAGTCTGGTGGTCGAGCTTGCAATAGCTTTTCTAATGTTACTGGCGTGTGTGTAAAACAAAGCAGCGTCTAAGTTTTCAGAGAATCTCTCTCTAAATCATTTGAAGCCAGTGCTACGCTGTGTTGTGTTACCCTTCACATTCAGGAACGTTCATTGTGTTGCCACTAAAAGTGTTTTTCAAACGTCACATTTCAATCGTTTTTTGATGTTTTGACTGCTGTTAACAGAAATGACGAAGCTGGCAGTGACAACTTACTTTCACTGATACATGTGGTGGTAACCATACAATCTTTAACACTGAATGAGGCTAAGTTTTGAAATGAGTTCTGTTTAGTTGATAAATAGAGTTATAGTGTAGTAATATAGTTTGAGATGCCTTCTTTTAATATCAGCAAACCAGTGAATGTGTACAAATGTATAGGTCGTTTTTTACAGAGGGCATCTTGACACATCACAGCAGGAAAAGCAGATACAAATAATACATTAATGATGATGGCTGGCGGCACAGTGGTGCAGTGGTTAGCACTGACACCTCACAGCAAGAAGGTTCAAGCCCAGGGCTTTTCTGTGTGTAGTTTGCATGTTCTCTCTGGTACTCCGACTTCCTCCCACAGTCCAAACACATGCAGGTTAACTGGTGACTCTAAATTGCCCGTAGCTGTGAATGTGAGTGTGAATGGTTGTTTGTCTGTATGTGCTGGACTGGTGATCTGTACAGGGTGTACCCCGCCTCTTGCCCAGTTTCAGCTGGGATTGGCTCCACGCCCGTTACAGATGGTAAGTGGTATAGATGATGGATGAATAATGATGGCTGACTGACTGCTTGTTGAGACACTTGAATAGAATTGAGCCAATTGTTAAAGTTGTAATTGACATATGTGCGTTTGCGTAACATATGTGCAGCACACAAATCACCTAAAATAGTGGCAGCTACAATGATAGCTAAGTCCAAAATGTATGCACACTGAATTTACAGTACAACCTCAAACTACAAACAAGGACTCTGTATTATGAACTTTTTCCATTTAGTCCCTACAGTGCTTTCAGAAAGTATTCAAACCCCAAACACTTTTGTACATTTTGTTATGTTGCAGCATTAGACTAAAATCATTTAAATTATTTTTTTCCTATAATAAACTTACACTTAAAAAACTTCCTGCAGAGCTCAGAGACAGGATTGTGTCGAGGTCCAGATGTGGGGTAGGCTACAAAAGAGTGGCATCCCATAATTCTTAAATGAAACAACCAGAACTCTGCCTAGAGCTGGCTACCTGGCCAAACTGAGTAATTAGGTTAGAAGGGCCTTGGTAAGAGAGGTATCCAAGAATCTGCTGATCAGTCTAGTGGAGATGGGAGAAGCTTCCAGAAGCACAACCATCTCTGCAACAGTCCACTGCAGAAAAGCACCTGAAGGACTAAATTCTAAATGTCATGTGGAGATAACTAAGCAGCATCATGCTGTGGGGGTGTTTTTCAGTGGCAGGGACAGGGAGAGTGGTCAGGATTGTGGGAAAGCTGAATGGATTGAAGTACAGAGTTATCCGTAAGGAAAACCTGGTCCAGAGCCCTCGGGACCTGAGACTGGGCTCAAGGTTCACCTTCCAATGGGACAGTGACCCTAAGTACACAGCTAAGACAACACAGACATGGGTGTGCAAAGCTTGTCGTGTCATACCCAAGCCGTAATCACTGTCATGGTGCCTCAACTAAGAGTTGGAATACTTACATCAATGTGATATTTGAGTTCTACCTTTTTAGTAACTTTGTAAAAACATCTAAAACTCTATTTTCACTTTGTCATTATGGGATATTGAGTCTAGATTGAAGATTTTATTTTTTTATCAATTAAAAAAATAATTGAAACAACTTAAGCATAAGGCTACAACAGAAAAAGTGAAAAAAGTGAAGAGTACTTTCTGAATGCACTGTAGAGAGCTATGAAGACACAGATGGAGCTCCTGCTGCTCTGCTAATGTGGTGCTTTAGCTCTGCCTCCTATATAGACATGGTGTGACTGAGTTATCCTTGTTTAAAATCTGAAAAATATCTGAAATTGTTTAAAAATGTATATTTTTACAAGAGTTTGTTGCAAAAATACTGATACTGAATGTACTAGACAAATGTTATGTTATGTATGATGTTGGCTTGTAATGAGTACAGCATTATTTAACATTTTATGGTTATTGTTTAATTCAGGGGACAGGTTTGGACAGGCTCATATTACATTAAGACCCACCCTTTTGAGAATGACAGCCAATCAAAAATAACTGACAACCTGTGAATGTGACACTCATCACTGTGTAAAGACAGTGACCAAATACACTTGTCATAAATTATTATATTTATCATTGGTAAGTTGCAAAGCAGTAAGCTGGATCTATCTGCTCTTTTCTAAGGTTCACACATTGCTTAAACCCTCTTATAGCATACAGTCTGGTTTGTTTGGTTCAGTTATAAGTCTTTCCTACAATCAGTGCAAGAGTAGTGAATTTGTTAAAAATGTCAGTTTTTCATGATATCTAGAGGGTCTCGTAGCAGTGCTTTCATTGACATCACAGATGTGTCAAATGGGCAGGATTCCTTTTTGAAAAATGTTCTATCTGATTCTGTGTGGTGAAGTGGAGGAGTGGCTGTTGCTGCTGGGAAGAGCATAAAGCTGTAGCGTATATGTCTGTGGCAAAAGGCAAAATTTGTCTGTGGTTCCTTCCCACGCATTCTGAGCATGTCTTTGGCAAGATCATCAAATGGCTTGAAAGACAGTGGGAGGGAAAAACAACAATGTTGGTGTGTGGGGCAAATGTATAGATGGAAGAATGAGGGAGGTTTGTGCAATCTATGAACTTTGGTTCAGAGCTTTGACAGTAACTCTTTTTACTTTTCCTGTCCTTTTATTGACCTTTATTGACAACGTTCATGTTGTCATTGTTTATTGTCATTGTTTGTTTTGGACAAAATGTAGCCAATGTTGCACAACACATTTTGGCCACTTGTGGTCAGAGCAACAAGTTAAGAACACAACACCTGACGTACCATATCATCATATAGAGCTGATATGGCTTTCCTTTCCTTTCCAAAAACAATCTCATCACAGCTAAAGCCACTCTTTCCATTCCCTTGTTTGAAACAGCTCTATTCTGTTCACTTAATGTCCCATAAGTCTTTTATCTAAGATTTTATTATGACCAACAACAATGATTTCTTTATCATCACGGTCTTGGGTTAATGTCCTAATCACTGTCAGAGTTCTTATTCTTCAATCAGCTCATTTAACAGGTCAGGGGCTTTGCACACATAGAAAGTTTTTGTTGTTCTCCAGTCTCACTCAGTTTTTCCATCTTTGAGAGTCTTAGTTTTATTTTAAAAAACACTTTTAATTTTATGGGTTTGATCTACGTACCTCCTAAATTTAGCTCTGGTTTTTGTTGCTCATTATGTTGCATTATGACAGAGTTCTTATTGTTGGTGATTTTCATATACATATTTGTTTCCACTCTTCCTCCTCTTTTACTTCTGATTATTTAGCAAACTTTTAGACTCCTTTAACCTAACACAGTATGGCATGCATCACAGCCATTACAAAGGGCGTACACTCAACGTTGTGCTCTTATGCTTCTTTGCTTGCTGGCTTCATAGCTTTGTGTGCTGATACTGCTCTGTGCACTCATTTACTCTAAGATTTAACTGTTTGTTTCTATGCTTAAATTAATCCAAAACATTGTTTTACTGGTGGTTCAGTCAAACTGTCTGTGTAGTGAAGGTGTAGAGGAATTGTGAGACTAAGCAATGTCTGAAAAGTTTCAAATTCTGCAAGGATTTGCTGAACTGTTTAAATGGAACTTTGAACATACAGTTGATATCAGCATTAAGGTGAAATGTTTTGAGCCTTTCTAGCCCAGTGATATAAAGCTGAGGGAGGCAGTCTATGCAAAGTGTTCATGATAGTCGGGAAAGCCCCATGTGGTTTCCCAACTGCCTGCTCTTGTTTTCTCTCATTTTTCTCCTCTCTCTCCTGTCTCATTCTTTCTGACCTTTTTTATGTGTCCTTTGTTTTTACTTGTCTGCACAAATTATTGTGCACATGCCTCCTGTGTTATTTTCACTGTCACAGCGCACAGACGCAGCACCACCAGCAGGTCAAAGTTTTCACTTATCTAATGAAATATGCTGACATCTATTAGATTAAAAATAAGAACTTTGAAATTTTGATCTGATGATGGGGCTAAATGAAAAGTCAAGAGATTGCAAAAGTTAGGATGACACTTATTTGCTAACCATGTCAGTGTATTATAATCACTTTTATGATCCCTTGGCATTATCTTTAGTGTCAAGTCAAGGTCAAAATTTCAATCTGGGCCCTGATACCTGCAAAACTAATGACATTCCTATCACTCAGCTGTACTTAGCATTTAGTGATAATTACCCAATGTTAGCATGCAACACATTAAACTTGGATGGTGAACATAATAAACATTACTTGCTAAACATCAGCTTGCTAATGTTGTCGCTATAAGAATGCTACTATGCTAAAGTTGGCATTTAGCTCACTGTGCCAAAGTATTGCATCACAAAGCTACTAAAATGGCTGTAAACACCCATGGTGTTGTCTGATACAAGTCAAAATACCAATATCAACTGATTTGAGTGGAAGCATTTATACTGATGGCATCTTGACAAGTTTAGGTGTGTCAACCTCTAAAAACTGTCTACTGTAATGGTTCAACTCAACAATTGTATCATTCTCTCCCTGGACACCCTGGCTACTTGCATTCTTAAATACTGTGCTTCTTCTGTGTGTATGATGCATTCAATGCATGCTGCGCGTTACATGACATGGCGCTCCACAATGCAGCTAGCAATGCAAATGCAAATAAATGCAATAGTAAGCCTCAAGTCAAAACCACTGAAAATATTACTAGCTACAATTGAAATGCTAGGTAGATGCAACTGAAAATGAGCCTATTATTCAACAAAACAATTGTGTTGTATTACTTAATGTTTTTAAGTTAATTTAATTTATACTGGACTATCAATTTTCCAAATAAACCTGTTACATTTACTTAATCTTTACCTGTTTTTAGACTGTACATATACATATCCAGCTTAACTCTCAACCAGATTTATTATTGCCTATAAGCATGTGAAAATGTTCCTGCTTTGAGAACAATGGGCTGAGCTGAACTTTGCATATAGATGAAATGCACCAAGAACAATGACACTTCATAAAATCAAACAAAATCTGTCTAAAATCCAAGATCTTAGACAATACAACTAGCTCATAGCCTAACTTTCAGACAGGTATACCTTGCCAAAGAAAAGTTCCCACATGATGAGAACATTGCTGTACTAAGTACAGAGGTAATTTGTCTCTGAACCCTGGTTGAAAGGTTTTCCAGGATCCAATTCCAGCAGGACTTTTTGAAATACCTCAAAACTGTATCTGAGATTCAGATTCAGAGATCTCAGATCTAAGGCGTAGATTAGTCCCAACAGGTAGCAGCAGGCTCTGCTAACATCACCAAGACTGCTGAGAAGTGATACCTTCAATCTCGATGCAAGTCGTCAGTCGGACGGATCTTGGTTGCGCAGGTGGTAAATCTTCATCACCTCCTCTGCCATCTCACCTTGTGCACTGACAGGTCCATCAGCAGCATTCTGCAGACATTGTTAATCAAGTGAAATCAAGTGTAACTATGATTAAGACAGTTAATCCTGGTTCACACTGCCTTTGTGGCATGTGCGTGGCATGATGATGACTTTATTATCCTCCTTGCTTGAGTTTAATGACCATGAGGGGTGGCTGTGGCTCAGGAGGTAGAGCGGGTCGCCCACTAATTGGAAGGTCAGCGGTTCGATTCCCGGCTGTGGCGCAGGAGGTAGAGCAGGTCGCCCACTAATTGGAAGGTAAGCGGTTCAATTCCCGGCTCCTCCAGTCCGTGCCGAGGTATCCTTGGGCAAGATACTGAACCCCACGTTGCCCCCGATGTTTGTAACATTGGTGTGTTAATGTGCTAGAGCGCTTTGTAGTAGTGCAAGCACTGTGTGAATGGGTGAATGTGACGCGTAGTGTAAAAGCGCTTTGAGTGGTGGATACGACTAGAAAAGCGCTATATAAGTACAGTCCATTTACCATTTACCATGACTGCTGTGGCTTGCTCGCATATATGTCCACTTTGGTGTTACTGCCTGTCTCACTACATTGAGTTGCCAGTAGATGAAGAGCCATCCGACAAGTGAGGTGTTGACAACTGAAAAGCAGTCACGTGAGTTTTGTTTATCCTTGTTCAGACCCAGAAAAAGACACTGACAAACAGAGAAACAGCGCACAGGAGAAAATCTACCCTTCACCTGTTAAATGTTTGACAGTTATAACCCACACAGGGTTTCTCCTATATTTCACATGTAGCCTCAATTTTCTCCACAAGCGGCAGCTTGTTTTTTTTTTTTTTTTAAAAGAATATATAAAAAGAATATATATGTATATATATATATATATATATAACACAAATTTCCTTACTTTTGTGCTAAGTTTAAATATATATATATATTTAAACTTAGCACAAAAGCTGTGACTTTGTGTTTTTTTTGTGAAGTTACAAGAGGATTGCAGATTTCAATGAATCATCTCCGTAAAATATTTACCATCATGGAAGGATCCCAACTGCGAAACATTTGAATATTTAGTCAATACACTGTTTACAATGTCTTCATTATCCAACAATTGCTGTGAGGATTGAAGAACAGGCACATACTGAAAGCTGCAATTCTCCTCTGAATCCAAAACATACTCTACTGATTCGATTACTGAAGTTTTCCTTAAAATATTTTCTCCATCAGGAGCAAATGCAGCACTTAATGGATTAGAGTAACACAGTTTGTCTGCCCAGTTCACTGAGAATAGCTTCATCAACAGCACAGTTATTGTTTGTAAAAATTTCATGAACTGACTCTGGCATATACTGAGTTGATGATGTGCAGATAAACTGAAGCTGTTCCACTAGGTCATCAATAGATTTGCCAGACATTATAGATACTTTCTAATTTTAACAAGAGAGAACCAATATTGTTCACTATTTTCACTTGAAGTTTTTCCTTTACAACCTAACTCTACAGCGGTATTTGTATCCACATATGATTCAAGTTCTGGAGAGTGGATTACATTCTCAATACAAACAGAATTTTTCACAAAAACATCTGACTTGAAGTCTTTCCATGAGTAGGACTTGTGTTTTAGACTTAGACTTAGACGGACTTTATTGATCCCTTTGGGATGGCGTCCCTCTGGAAGTGCGTTTCCAGCAAAAGAATAGAGACATCACACAGGGCGGTGCAGCGACGGTTTCAAAACGAAGGACAGGGCAGCATACGGGACGGTTTGCAAACAGCTTACCAGAGATATCAAAATAGAATAGAAAAGAATATAAATAGAATAGGATTAAGGATGATTTGAGATAAATATACTGAGTATACTGAACTGTGTATGGCATTAACATAAATAAATATAAATGTACTGATTATGTAACTTGAAATTGTCCAGGTGGGTTATTGCACTTGCACTAAGGGGAGCTCACTCCCTTCTGTCCTCCGCACCTACCCTATCTCCACCTCCCAAGTGTGAGGGAGTTGTGAAGCGTGATAGCGTGGACAAAGGAGTTCTTAAGCCTGTTGGTTCTACACTTCCAGGCAGGGCAGTCTTTCACTGAACAGGCTCCTCTGGTTGCTGATGGCGGTGTACAGAGGGTGGCTGGCAGTATATAATATCCAGCAGTTTGTCCAGTGTCCTCATCTGCCACCGTCACAGAGAGTCCAGCTTCATGCCGACACAGGCAATCCCGCCTAGGTCAGATTTCTCCAGTCTGTCTGTGTCCTTCCTGGATATACACCCCCCCCAGCACACCACAGTGTAAAGAGGACACTGTGACCACAGACTGGTAGAACATCCAGCAATTTACTGCAGACATTGAAAGACCGCAGTCTCCTTAGGAGCTAGCCTGCTGTGTCTTCTGCCACAGGTGGCAGTGTGTCAGTCAGTTTGTTGTCCAGCCTGGCCGGAGTATTTGTAGGGTCTGGCCTCCACCTCAGCTCCCTCTAACAGGACTGGTGGGTTGTCTTAGTCTGGACCTCCCAAAGTCAATGACCAGCTTTCCTTACGTCTTAGGGTGTTGAGCTGTGAGTGGTTAGTGTGGCACCATACGTAAAGTCCCGCAGTCCAATACTCCTCCTCTCTGTCATCCACATTTTTAGCGATGGCTGTGTCATCGGTATTGCTTCTCTGTGTAGCTCGAGTTGCCAACAGAGTCTGGGAATTGTGCAGGGTGAAGAGAAAGAGGAGCCAACACTGTGCCACAGGGGGCTCCAGTGCTGCTGACCTGATGTCCAGACGTGGTGTCCTTCAGCCTGACATACTGGCATGCCACCAGTAAGTGTCGGAGATCAGTTCTGGTGGGGTCCACTCCCAGCCCTGCTCAGTTGTCCTAGGCATATGGGCTGGATAGTATTAAAGGCACTGGAAGTCAAGAGAATCCTCACTGTGCAGCTTCCCTTATCAGATAGGAGTGGGCTCTGTGCAGCAGGTGAGATGTCCTCACACCAACACCCTGCTAGAGTACATAAACTGCAGAAGCGGTCCTAGGCGTGTTGCACCTATAGGTCTGAGGAGGCTGAGGAAGGCAGCTCCAACGTCTTCATCCAGGTGTAGTGAGTGCCACGGTCTGAAGTCATTCAAGAGTCGCTGGGCGGTTCTTCTTGAACTGGAATGATGCAGGATGTCTCTTCAGAGGGTGGGCACTCTCCTAGCTGCAGAGCTGAGTTGAAGATCCGTTGTAGTGGTTCACAGCTCCTGTAGCGCGAGTCTTCAGCGATCTTGGACACTTTGTCAGACCTGCTTTCCTGGGCCGAGCTACTCAGCTGTCCTCTGACCTGGTCTGTGGTGATATAGGGGGGCGGAGACTGCATGGTAGGGTGGGGGAGGAGAGGGTGTTGTAGTGTCTGGGGGAGGTGTGGAGGGAAAGAGGGAGAGATGGCTGCGGTGTGGTGGGGTGGGGGACAAGGGTTGGTTAAGACCTATTGAAGAAGTCATTCAATTCGTTTACCTCATTATCCCCCCTACGGCTCTGGTCTTTGTGTTGTACTTGACCTGTGATGGTCTTCACACCTTCCAGACCCTCCCTCATGTTGTTCCCTCAGCTTCTGCTCCACCTTTCTCCTGTAGCTGTCCTTAGCTTCCCTCACACAAGTGTTTCACCACACCTTCTGTGCTGCCTTCATGGCCTCCCTGTCTCTGCTCCTGAGGCAGCCTGCTTGTTAGGGACAGCCTTGACCACCACGCGTTACCCATGGCTTGTGGGGTAACAGCGGACTGTCTTGACAGGAGACCCGCGTCCTGTAGCACAAGTTCCGGGTACTCCGTCAGACAGTGTGTCATCCCCTCTATGTCCTCATCATCTTGGGTTGATCAGCACATCCCAGACATGGTGTATAGCAGTCTCTCAAGGCACTCATCTCAGGACCATCTCCTGATGGACGAGTTGTCACCGGCTGCTTTTGGACCAGGGGTGTACAGTGGCTGTGGGTGAACTGCGTTGTGATCAGACTTCCCTGAGCAGTGGGGAGGGAGTCACTCTGTATGCATCCTTATTAACATACAAGAATCAATTGTCCTGTTGTTTCTAGTAGGACAGTCTACAACCTGATTAAACAGCCAAGGTAGAGTCAAGTTGCATAGTTGAAGTCCCAGAGATGATCACATAAGTGCCTCAGGGTGCTGTGTCTGCAGCCTTGCTGTGACAGTGGATCTTCTCACAGGCGGTGGCTGCGTCCGCACTAGGAGGATGTAAACACCGATGGTGATCACGTGACTGAACTCTCTCGGCAGGTAATATGGCGCGGGCTATTGGCTAACAGCTTTCGAGTCACGGCAACACAGTACTGTCTTTAAATGTGTCTGGGACACACCAGCGATTGTTCACATACATGATGAGTCCCCCACCTTTGCTTTTACCGCTTGCTGAGTAATATGGCTCTCCTGACGGTGGTCAACGAGGTCACATTAGCATCGGTGGCAAAATTGGTTTGTATGTCTCCGTGAATGAACAAGCTGCTCTCACGGTAGATCCGCTGGTTGTTCCAGTGCGGATAACTCGTCAATCTTGTTAGGCAGCGGTTCACATTCCCCAGCGATTACGGAGGGAATCGATGGTTTGTGGCGCCTCGATTCTCTGCTACCTCAGCCTTTTCGGCAGCTGACCTTGCAGCCCTGGGTCTCCTCCTCAATCCCGTCGGGATGGAGTGTACATTATCGGCTCGGCCTTTTGTGTAGAGGCAGCAGTTTCCTCTAAATGAATAAGTGAAACTGGCTCTTGGTTTACCCCAAGTTAAAATATCCATAGGATATATAAAGCCTCTCTTCACCAGAAGTAAGAAGTTGAGGAAAAAGGTTAAAAGAGCTAAAGGCTTAAAGAGCTAAAAACTACAGAGCTACTGGAGGCAGCCGTCTCCACAGGCGCCAGACTACTTCTGTGTGTTGCAGAAGTCCCATATATGTTGTCTTGAAATCACATCCGTAAAACACACTCTATGGTGTGTTTTTCAAGTGGAAATTAATATGTTGAAAATAGTCCTTCGTATTAGGATAAAAAGAAAATTTTTTACAAATTTCGCCTGAAAGACTACTATTTAGACTCTTCAGTTTAGGTAGTGAGATGCGGGACCTATACAAGTGTGTGTGCAGGCCACCCAAGTCTTAAAGAGCAAGGACAGTTTAAATGGAGACGAGGGACTGAATATCCCGCGACTAAAGTGCTGTACTTCACTCGATAGTCTTGAAAGTGCCTTTGATGAATCACAAATGAGCAGGTTACACTGCCATCCCATAAGCTACCACCCTGAACAGGGAATATAAAAGTGTTACAACAGGAGCTAGCATGGTTGTTAATGCTACTTTATAATAAACTAATCTTTTTGGAATAATACTCGCTATAAAAAAATTGCACCAATTTTACTTACTAATTATCAAATTTGGTGATCCTAATAGCTAGTGCAAGCAGAGGTGATTTGAGTGCAAAGGCAAGGGTTTTAAGGGAAAGCACTACAAAATCTAAACATGAAATCAACAAACTGTGCTCTCTTAAACTAAAAGACAGCACTCTTAATTAAAGATTGACAATAAAGCCCATAAAAGAAATTTAAATGATGCAAACTTCCATCATACACATTGCCAAATTAAAAGAGTTGAATCATTCATGAACATTTGGCCTGATGGTGGCAATATAAGAAACCTCATGAAACCACCACTATCAATAGGGTTCTTTCTGTTATAACTATGCATGTGCAGTCAAAATTTATTGGTTGGAATTTGTTCATAACCAGGATCTGGTGTCGCTTGGCAATGCAGAGAGAAATACATAATATATTTATGGTTTCGGATATAATTAATAAAAATTTGTATTATATGCTACATAATTCTTACTAGTCATTATTTTGTTTCCAATATATGAAACCTGCCAATATATATATATATATATGTGTGTGTGTGTGTGTGTGTGTATACATATATACATATGTACATACACACACACATGTACGTATGTACATATATACATACACACACACATTATTATTATATATTATTCTCTGAACAACAGAAAAGGGATTACATTTACCTCCTCTGCTGTCTTCTTCACTACACATATATAAATCACTATGATTCGACCATCAGGACTTGTCTACTACATAAGGCGGGCAAAAACTAGGAGAACAAAAATGACCTACTGTATGTTGTAGAAAACTTGACGCAGTTTTTTTCTTATCCTTCAGTGCTGTGAAAGAACACAAAGACCGCAAAATATTTTCACCACGAGAGTTTTCCACGGCGCCTCAGCCGAAAGAATAGGGGAGATGCTAAGTCCACCATATTGAGACAATGTTAAGTTCTCTGTCAACGCAAATCTTAATTGATGGCGCTATGAGAAAAAACAGACCATGAAACACTTTGCTGCAACTTTTTCACAGTGCCTCAGCCAAATGGAAAGGAAAAAAAAGCTGCGATGTCGAGCTAACGTTAGTTTCTCTGTCAACGCCAAGCTTTAAGCTTAGCGCTAAGAAAAAACACATAGATCAGGAAACACTTCACTGCGACAATTTGTCACAGCACCTCAGACAAAGGCTATTGTTGAGTCTATAATTTTAGCTAGCCTTAGCTTCTCTGTTGACGCCAAGCTTAAGGGATACAATATTGTAGATCTTGAACACTACAGTCTCCGTATAAAGCTGTGTAAGCATGAAGATGGGGTTAATACCTTATTAATTTATGCTTACTGTCTACTTAACAGAAGTCGATAGTCCTCACTGACAAGCTTAAAGCTCCTGCTGCGTGCTCGTGCTTGCTGCCCATGGACATGTTGTTGCAGAAAGGCAAATTTCCCATGAGGCAGCTCTCTTACCGTGCAGTTGTTACCGGGGTCAACGTCATGACGTTTATCACAATTTACTCAATTTTTTAAGTTGTTGTCTGAAATCAGGAGCATTGCTTTGGAATGAGTAGTAATTTTTGTTATTTAAATTGGAAATTATAATTACACTTTTCTCAAATCTTTTGATAGAAATTTACCAAAAATGTTAAAGATATCTTATATATAGAATTTGTTAATCAAACACTAATTTCTTTTGATGAAATACACGTAAACAACAGATGTAAATTTAAGACATTGTTGGATTCTTAGGCATGTATATTGGTATGTCTGACTCAATCAATCACTTCAATTATATTGGGGGATTTTATTAAGTTAGTACAGCTTTTTATTGTTGTTATCTTTACTAAGCCCCTGAATTACTTTTTAGAGTGTAGAGACCAGTCAGACTTCAGGGAAGGATGAATGTGAGTTGAATTTTATAGCACTTTTCTAGACTTATCGATCACTCAAGTACTTTATCCTACAGGTCACATTCACCCAATCAAACACACATTCATACAGCTCTTACTCTTTCCATACAGTCCTCTAACACATGCACACACACACACACTGACGGCATGCAATTGGAGGCAATTTGGAGTGACAGGTGACAAAAGAAAAACCTGAATATATGAGCAGAGAAACATAATGAATGCAGATGCTTCCATACATGTGCAGTGCATGGTACAATGAAATTGGCATCCATTCATGCTCTGTGGTAAAAATGTTGAGCAGGCCCAGTTGATTCTGAATTTGTATCAAGATGGCAAGGTGTAAAGATCTAAGTGACTGAGAGGGTTCACTTTCTGGGGACAGATGGAAGGAGCTTCAGCCACAAAGACTGCCCAACTGGCTAGTGTTTCAATAGGAACGGTGACTAAAGTGACAGCAAATAGGGTTGGAAATTGTGGTCAACAGTACTCATTTGATGACTGTGATGCTTGTGCATTATGTAAAGGGAAACAGAAGAGCAATTCTTCCTCAGGTGACTGAGAATGTCAATGCAGGATGAGATCAGACTGTGTCAGCAAGAACAGTCCATCGACAGTTACAGAGAGAGGGATAATATAGTAGGGTCACAAAGATGGACACACATTTGGCATACCTTTCTCTTGATATTCACTTGTGCAGTGGACACCAAGAAAAGGTTACAGGTCTGAATACTTGGCCCCTATAGTGAGGGGATCTGGTGGCTGTTTTGTTGTGGTGGGCATTTTGCTTACATGGTTTGGGTCCACTTGTCCCCTTAGAGGGAGGGGTCACATGTCTTTGTCTTAATGCCAGTGGTATCTTTCACGATGACAATGGCCCCATCCATATGGCATGAGGGTTCACTGAATGGTTTGATGAATTTAATTCAATTCAATTTTATTTATATAGCACCGAATCACAACAAAAGTCATCTCCCTACAGAATAGGGACAGGAGAACATAGCATAGTGCAGATTCCATATAAAAATATAAATTTATATCAGTAGTACAATAGTAGTAATAATAGTAATGACAACATAACAGTAATACTTCAAGTAATACTAGAAGCAACACTAATAATTTCTAGGAGCAGGTGTTGAGTGGGGTTGTAGGAGGAGTATAAGAATTATGCTATGGCCTTCACAGTCACCAGATCTCAACCCAATTGAACAGGTTTTGAAGAGGTTTTGGGCCAACGTGTTAGACAGCGCTCTCCACCACCATCATCAAACACCAAATAAGGGAATATCTTTTGAAAGAATGGTGTTGCATCTGTCCAGTAATACCAAGGTGCATCACAGCTGTTCTGGCAGCATTAGGTGGCCCAAGACACCAAGACACCTCTCTTTAGCTGGTGATACCTTTAAACTGGCCATTATAACTACCTACTATAAACCTTTCTCAAAGCCTTCTCAGTTATTTCATGGTGCAAGCTATTTCTCAAAATATTTTAACAAATTATTATGCCCTTAGGGGGCACAAAAATTGACCATTACAAAAAAACCCATGTGATGTACTCATGTCAACATCAGCAGATGCATTGCACTACAGCTCCATGAATGAGTAAACAGGTGTACAAATGTTCCAGAAAAGTGTATGTATAAGTATTGTATGTATGTGAATATATTTATTTATTTACACTTGGGAATCATTGAGGGCAGATGTTGAGCAAATGAAAAAGTAAAACATAATAATAACAAAACAAACAAAAAAAAAAACAGGATAAAAGAAAAACAATCAAGTTAAAATTTACATATAAATACAATTAATAAATAATATAACAACAGAATCAATTAAAACAAGTACAAGCAGAGGATAAAAGGTTTAGGAGTATGGATTTAAAATGACCAAGAGTTAAAAATGAATTAATTTTTAAAGTGCTTTGTAGTGTGTTCCAGGTGGATGGGGCAAAGAAACAAAAGGCAGACCTACCAAGCTCAGTATGAACTCGAGAAACATGGAGTGTAAGCCAGTCAATATTCCTAGTGTAGTGTTGTCGAGTGGCCCGGACTAGCATGGATGAAATGTAAGACGGTAGTTTACAGATAAGGGCCTTATAAATAAATAAATGTGTGTAAGTCACGTCCTTCTGAGAGAGACCAACCTTACTATACAGGATGCAGTGATGAGTGTTATAAGCATCACCAGTAATGAACCTGAGAGCAGAGTGGTACACAGCATCGAGGGGCTTTAGAGTTGTTGAGTGCAATTTCTACATCTGAGAAGCAGTGCTGGAGAGATTCAACAGCAGACTGTGCAGTATCTGCAATGCAATATTACATCCAGATACAGCAGACACAAGATCATTTATGTGAAGAGTAAAAAGAACAGGTTCTAGAACTGACCCTTGTGGCACACCTTTTGCAATAGGAGCAAATTCTGATTTAACAGCTCCTGTTGTCACACACTGCTGTCTGTCCATAAGATAACTCTGGAACCATTTACATGTAACTTCATGAAAACCAATAAAGTGAAGTTTTCTTAAGAGCACTGCATGGTCCACTGTGTCAAATGCTTTTGAAAGATCAATAAAAAGAGCTGCACAGTGTTTCTTGGTGTCCAGAGATGAAATTATATCATTTAAAACAAGAGTGGCAGCAGTAACACTTGCACTTTTCTCTAAAACCAGACTGGTGGGTACTTAAAATGGAATGTGCTGAGAGAAATAATTTAAGTTGGTTATTTATTAGAGATTAGACATGGGAATTTAGAAATAGGCTTGTAATTGTTAAGCATAGTAGTCTCACTGCCTTTATGCAGTGGAGTCACATGAGCAGTCTTCCAAACCGTGGGAACTATACCAGATAAAACTGAAAGATTAAAAATACAAGTTACGTAGCTTGCTACAATTGGGGTGGCAAGTTAAGTTAAAAAATAAAGAGTCGAGTTTATCCTTGCCGACTGAGCATTTCAAGTCTATTGCTAGAAGGGCATTGGAAACATCACCAGAGGAGAAGAGCTGTAGGGTAAAAAGAGGTCTTGGCACAACCTGAGAGGCAGGATCAATAGTGGGCACAGGGGGTCCTGTGTAAGATTTTTCAAATAGGTTCCCAGCAGCTAAAAAATGTTTATTAAAAGTAACACAAATATCTTTATGATCAGATATTGAGGCTCCATCAGTTGAAGTGAGAGGAGGAATTGAGAGCGTAGATTTATGGTTAAGAGAATTCACTGCCTTCCAGAATTTTGCTGGATTTGAATGTGAATTGGAGATTAAAAGCAAATAATAATTAGTTTTAGCATTCCATATTGCAGCTGTACATTTGTTTCTAAGATGCCTGAAAGTAAGCCAGTGACTAGGATCACCAGTATGCCTTGTAAGAGCCCACGCTTTATTCCTCTTCTTTAGAAAAGATGAGATTTCAGCTGAGAACCAGGGGCTTGATTTATTCTGCTCTCTATGTTTTTTGAAGGGTGGATGCCTATCAACGACAGAGTTTAAAGTCTTAGAAAAGTGATCAAGAGCTAAGTCAACATCAGGTATTTTAGCAGTATCCTGAATGCCACTGTCATAGAGGTCAGGCAGAAAGGCTTGTTCAGTAAAATGTTTAAAATTTCTTCTAATGACCATGCGAGGACAGTGTTTTTTCATCTTTGTATTTCTAATGCAAGCTATGGGACAATGATCACTAAAACCAAGCTCAAAAACTCCTGATTCCGTAATTTTGTCATTCCTGTTTGTTAAAATTACAATGGAGTTGCGAGGTCCCTATTGTTTTCGCTCGGTTTATTATTAGGGCCCGAGCACTAGCGTGCGAAGGCCCTATTGTAATCGTAGGAAATATTATTCCCTTGACATGCTGAAAAACTCACAAAACTTTGCAAACGCACCAGACCTGGCAAAAATTGACATCTGATTGGGGTCTCGTTCGTTGGCACCATAAAATGGCTCCATAGTGCCCCTTTGGACATACTTAAAACCCCCTTGCCATTGGGCTTAGTTTGTCTGAGGTGAACGAAATTCGGGGGCATGATGTAAAATGCCGAGACACACCAAAAAGTCTCTTGACAACATGGCCTCAAACCTACAGGAAGTTGGCCATTTTTATTTTAATTTGAAAATTTTGCTCATTTTTGGCCATTTTTTGGCATTTGGGGACGTATTTGATCGAACTCCTCCTACAGTTTTTATCATATCAACCTCAAACTTGGTCAGAATACTCTCAAGGCCTTTGTGATTAAAAGTTATTAAAAGATTTTGTTTGCATCGAAGGGTGTGGCCGTGGCGGCACCTCAAATTTCGATGCCTCGCCATGAAACAGGAAGTTGTGTTAAAGTTGCTGTAACTCAGCCATACTTTGTTCAATCAGCCTCAGATTTCACAGTGTTGATAAGGGTCCCAACATGAACACACCGATATGTCAATATTCATTCAAAGTTATAGCGCCACCTATTGGCAACAGAAAATGACATGTTTTAGACTTTGACGTCCTGTTACTAGCAGGTTGACGTGATCCACTTCAGATTTGGTCAGGAAAGCCTTAAGGCGTTCATGATGCATCATTGTGAAAATTTTGATGTTCCAGTAAAGGGCGTGTCTGTGGCGCCGTGGCAAAGTTTGATGTTTCGCCATTAACCAGGAAGTTGACGTAACTCATGCATACATGTCTGATCACATGTTTACTAACTGTCATGGCCTGAACACATCTACATGCCAATATTCAGGTATAGTCATAGCGCACCTATTGACAACAGGAAATTATGTATTTTATCTAAGTAGGTTGGTCTCATTCACCTCAAATGTGGTCAGACAAGCATTAAGAGGTGGCTGTGAGTCTTCATGGGACGCCCTTGCTGTGTGGCCATGGCGAATTTCGATGCTTCGCCATTAAACAGGAAGTTGTTGTAACTCCCGCATGCACTGTCCAATCTGCCCCAAATTTGACATATTTGCTGTGTCATGGCCTGAACACATCTACGTGCTAGTATTCAGGTATAGTCATAGCGCCACCTGATGGGGGCAATAAGGTACTTCTGAGTCATTCATTCTGTGTCACGCAGTCGCAGAACCACATCGTACGACCTGCGGGGACCCCACGGCCACTGGTCCCCCGACGGGCATGGGGTGCGAGGGCCCGTTCAACGCTGCTTACAGCTTTAATTATTATTATTATTTAAAAAAAATAGTTTTTCTTCTCTTTCCGCTGCTTTAATCTGCGTTTTGAGGGCCTAAACATGCCCCACAACTCATGACAATTTCCAGACGCCTCAGGCACAGCGAAAAATTACATAATTTAGGGGTCTTGAACATGGTCGTGGCAAAATGGCTTGGTAGTGCCACCTTCAGACCAGCCCCTGAAGCCCGTTGTGCCTAAAAATGTGAAAATTGAGCATATGTAACATCCCAAGACGCACAAAAAAGTCTCCTGGAGCCATACCCTAAACCCAACAGGAAGTCTGTTATTTTGACCGGAAGATGAAAAATTGGCCATTTCCAGGGGTCAGGAATGTTTACAAGGTTCCTAGACGCTTTATCCGATTGACTTTAAAAGTTAATGATAAGTTAAGACATAGACAAAGTTAAATTGCAGAGCTTTTGACTTTCGGTGTGCCCATTCTGGCCCCTCAAAGTTTGATGACTTGCCATGAAACAGGAAGTTGCATTAAACTTGCTGTAATTCAGCCATACCTTGTCCAAACTGCATCAAACTTTACAGTATTGTTAATGGTCCCTAACTGCACACATCCATATGTCAATATTCATAAAATTGTTGTAGCGCCACCTACTGAGAACAGGAAATGACATATTTTATAGTATGATGTGCTGTTACTAGCAGGGTGATGGATTCACTTCAAATGTTATCAGGACAGCCTTAAGGCCTTCATGATAACTGAATCTTAAAACTGTGAGTTTTCGTTGAAGCATGTGCCTGTCCTGGCCCGTCAAAGTTCGATGACTGGTAGTCTTATGAATTGCATCACCATTTGAAGTAGTGTGCTGCTTGATCCAGCAGATGGAGCTGTTGCAGGTCTCATCTGTGGCTCCCTCTTGTGGTGTGTGTGTGAAATTGAACAGTTTATTCTCTCCACCTTTCTATCGCTGATTGTGCCTTTCTGTGATACTTCTAATGTGGTGAAAAAACAATAATAGTGATTTTGGGAAAATATTGAACAATTTTATCATCTGGCCATTTTAAGCAGTGTTTTTGTGATGGAACAGAGGGGTCTGTGTCATCATTTCATATAAGTTGCTCTGATGATGTAATGCAAAACATCTTAGGATGTATAAACAGTTATGGACAAAATTATTAGTTTAAAAGTTTTTTCAAAATTTTCCCAACTGCTTTTTTAACAGAGCAAGGAATTTTCAACATAGCATTTCTAAACATACTAGTTGTCTTTAGAAAGCAGAAATTATTTATATTTGCATGCAATAACAGAACTATTAAAAAATAAAATAAAATTACCAGGGTCAGTATTATTAACCCCCTTCAGAACTAACCCTTTTATTGAGCCATAGCACAAACCACTGTTGTGCAATGATGTTCTTTAACTTTGTAATGCTCAAAGCTTGTAAAATCAAGTTAAAACTAAGGGTTATCTCCCAATTTACACACAGTATAAAAAGTTCAGTAAGGATTTGAGCTGTCAGTTGAGAAAGCATCATGCCAAAAACAAAAGAAATCACTGTAGACTTGAAAAAAAGAATTGTTGATGCTCACGAAGTAGGAGAGGGATATACAAAGTTATCACAGCATTTCCAAGTGTCAAGAACTCAAATGAGAAGTATCATCAAGAAATTCAAGGAGAGCCACACAGTACAGAACAAGCCTGGCAGAGGTAGGAAGTGAAAGATTTCAAAGACCCTGGAAAGAAAACTAGTGAGAGACCTGTCTAAAGACCCCAGAACACTAGTGAATGACTTAGCTAAGTCAGGAATTGTAGTCTCAAAGAAGACGATTACTAGAGCTCTGCACAGGAATGGACTGTGAGGCTGCAGACCAAGAAGAACTCCACTTCTGTAGAAGAGACACCTTCAAGCCAGACTGAAGTATATTAAGGACAACCTGGAGAAAGATTATGCATACTGGAAGCATGTCCTTTGGTCAGATGAGATGAAACTAGAGCTCTTTGGCCATAGAGACACTGCTTGTGTTTGGAGAAAGAGGGGAGAGGCGTACCACCCAAAGATCACTGTCTCTACAGTGAAACACAGTGGTGGGAGTATTATGCTGTGGGGATGCTTCAGTACATCTGGAACTGGGAATCATGAAGAAAGAAAGGTATGTGAAGATTTTGAGAGAAAACTTCAAGCAGTCAGCAGCAAAACTGGATCTGGGTCATGACTTTCTCCTCCAACAGACAACGATTCAAAACATAATTCATTCCTGGTGAAGAGCTACCTCCAGAAGACCAAAATGAATGTTATTGATTGGCCTGCACAAAGCCCTGATTTGAATCCCATTGAAAATCTGTGGGGTGAACTGAAGATGAAGGTCCATGCCAGAAGGCCAGATCTATTCACTTTAAATCTTGTAACAGAAGTGTCAAGGATCACTTCAGGACACAGCACGCACATCACAATACATTTTTTGGCTTCACGATGCATTGAATGGCGATGCATCGTGCCACGGTGCATTGTTACACAACTGTATGTTGTACGACCTGCATTAACCCCGCGGTTGCCAGTCCCCCTGACGGGTGCAGGATGTGAGGGCCCGTTCAACGCTGCTTGCAGCTTTTCAGGGCCTAAAGATGCCGGGAAACTCCTGAAAATTTGCAGACGCATCAGGCCCGGCAACAAAATTTCTATTTTAGGGGCCTTGAACACGGGCGTGGCAAAATGGCTCGGTAGCGCCACCTAGACCCACTTTTTTGAGCAGCCCCTGAAGCCCGTTAAGCTGAAAAATTAATAAGTAATAAGTGCACAGACCATTGTGTAACTATGTTATTTCAGAGTGTTCCATTGTGGGCTGTTTGTAGCCATATTATGTTACTAGCAAATGTTAATGGTCAGCATAGAGTTTATCAGCCTTAAAACTGTTGGTTAACCTGCAGGGACCCTCCCCTGTTCCAAGCTCAGGTTGAAGATATGCTGGAGAGGGTTTCCCAGCTCCATCACGCAGGCCTTCAGCAGTGGAGGGGATACTCCATCTGGACCTGCTGCTTTGCTGGGGGGAAACCTCCTCAGCTCTCCACACATCTGAGCTGCTGTGATTGTGGGTGGGGGCACTCTCCTCTGCGCTGGTGTCGACTTGTGGGAGAAGGGAGAGAGGAGGGTGGGTGGCAGTGTTTTGAGGTGAAAATGAGTTGGAGTGGTCAAACCTGTTGAAGAAATTGTTCAGCTGGTTCGCTCTCCCAACATCTCCCTCGATGGTGGCACCTCTCTTTGAGCTGCAGCTGGTGATGATCTTCAGCCCATCCCACACCCCCTTCATGTTGTTATTCTGCAACTTCTGCTCCCGCTTCCCTCTGTATTGCTCCTTTGCCTCCTTAAGCTGGACTCTGAGTTCCCTTTGCACACGCCTGAGATCCTGCCGATAACCGTCTTTAAAGGCCGCCTTCTTCTGATTCAGAAGGCCCTTGATGTCACTTGTGATCCAGGGCTTGTTGTTTGCATAGCAGTGTACAGTTCTTACCGGAACAACAACATCCATACAGAAGTTAATGTAGTCAGTAGTGCAGTCAGCAACCTCCTCGATGTATGAGCATGTGGTTGTGGGTAGCTTCCACACTCTCGCTTTGTAATGGGGCTGGAGCAGAATAAGGTTGTGATCTGCTTTCCCCAGTGCAGGCAGCAGGGTGGCGCTGTATGCGTCTGTTACATTTGCATACAGTAGGTCACATTCGTAGAAAGCAGGTAGTGTTTTGCCCAAGGTCATATGATTGAAGTCCTCAGAGATTAACACAAGCGCCTCCGGGTGCTGTGTTTGTAGTTTAGCAACAGCGCAGTGGATGATGTTACCCACTACCTCCATGTCGGCACATGGAGGAATGTAAACAATGACAACAATGGCGTGTCCAAACACTCTCCTCTAGTAAGAGGTGTAGATAGTCTCAGTTACTGGTAAGCAAAAATCAGATGTTGAAAATTGAGATGTCTTGTCCTGTCATATTCAGAACAGTGGGCAGTAACTGCTCTTCCTCTGTTACTCCAACACCCTTTCCGTTTCTTTCTCTCTCACTCTCCTTGTCTTCTCCCGTATGTCTTCCCTTGACCAAAGCTGAGCGTGGATTGATGCAGTCTTCACTGTTGTTGTTGTCTGGATCAGTTAAGAAATTGCACACGGGGTCGATTGATATTTAGGTGTGACATAGTGGCCGGTGACGGCTTAAGTGCGCCCTTGCCGGCTGGCGTTCCGCCAGAGCCCGTGGCTGCAGGTCCCCCAACGGGCGCAGGTTGCGAGGGCCCGTTCAACGCTGCTCGCAGCTTTAATTAACTGAGAGAGATTAAAATTTCCACAGATTTCTTTGAAATAATCAGAGGCAGAGCTCAGCCAGTTCAGATCAAAATCACACAGTTACTTAGTGTCTTTGATCACACTAATGTTTAGTTTATATGGGATGTCTAGTTAATCATTTCAGCATCATGTGAGAGGATTTTACTAAACCTGAAACCTGCTAAAAAGCTTCCTCACTGTGCATTAAAGAGCTGCTGACCCATATAAAATATTTTATTTTTGTAACTTACATGTAAGTGAGCTATTTTGCTGTCAGTCCTATGGCAGTCTAAATGTTGTTTACAATAAAATTATGCTTATGTCCATCAGCATTCAGAATCTTACAAGCAGGTTGGGTTTATGAAGTTTAAAAGAAGCTCATGAAGTTGCTTGACACATATTTTGACACTTTGCTAAGTGGTTTAACAGCAGACAAACATTTGGTATGGACCACCAGTCAGGGGATTTCCTCAAACTGAATGAAGTCTCATTTCTCACTACTGCTTTACATACATATACTCTTTTAGTTGATATAACAAGAAAGATCAGTATTTGTTGTAAAATAACTCACCCTTAATTTGTGTCTCATACTGATCTTTAAATTAAGACCTAAGCAATTACGACTACTTACAGGGGCAAAGAAAAATTTATGAAAGATATGTGCTATATTAAACAACATTAATTTCTGAAAAACACTGAAATGTGTGCAATATAAATAGTTAGAGGATATATTAAATATGTAAGAACACACAAACAAAAATAAGTCTGTCTGCTGGTTGGTGAACCTTTCATTACACCTTACTAAGAGAGAGTGAAGCAGTCTGTGGTGTGTCCCCTACAGGTGAAGCTGACCAGGTACATATGGAGACAGCTGCAGTGGAAGCAGAGGATACCAGAGAGGGAGAGACCTGAAGCTCTGGCTGGATACCCAAGACTGGAGAACTGGCTCCTAACAGCTGACCTCTCACCACAGTTCATACAGGTAATGTGTGTATGTGTGATTGTGATTGATTTTTGGGTCAGGTTAGAGTTAGGGTAAGCCCAAAAGTGAGAATGATCAACACGTGTGTGTGTGTATGTGTACACTTTATCTGTCTGTATTTTTAGTTTGTCTTCTATAAAGAAAACATATTAGTTATCACTGACCTCCACTTGCTGATATTTTGTTGGACACATATTGAATGAAATAATAATATGAATCTAATGAATTGATTTTGTTAAATAGCACATAGGTTGCTTATCAATCACTGGAATAATGAGATTACTTCCTTGGAAGTTATAGGTTGTAGTTTTTGTTGAATTTGAATAATTGTGTATAATTGTGTGTATATATATTTTCCATTTATTTAGGCCCATCATCTGTATAAAATTTTTTACTCTCAGTTCATAGAGGAAAGGCAGCAGTCCTAAGACAGTGCTTTGGGGTCTGAGGTGAGCAGCAGGTAATTTAAAACATTAGTGACAGCAGGTTCAGTAGAAACCAGACTGGAGAGGCTCTAAAAGACAATAAAAGCTAAGGTATTTAGTGAGTTGGGTTGAAACTGTGTTTTTGAGAGAAAAGAGACATTGGAGTTGACAAAAAACCTTAAACCTTAAAACCTTGACATAGGGATGAGTTCTGAGACCCAATTCCATTTTGAATACAGTATGGTGACTGTAGAGTAATGATCAGCTGATCACCTCATGCCAATTCAAGAATGTCTCAGTTCAACTTTGAGTCATGTTATATCAGCATTTAAATCTGATCAGTGTCATAGCTATGTATCAGGACTTTAAGTGATTGGATTTAGTACCTGTTGATGTACAGGAGGCTATTTCTGTACATTAAAATCATTAGGTACATTTAAAGAACATTTCATATATTAAATTTCCCACCTCATTTTCAGGTTAGACTGCCCCTAAAACTGCGATGTTTCTGCCTTCTCAGGCAGGAAAAGCTGTTCAGATATCTTTGACTTGTGTGTTATTTTAGCCTTTAGTTACTTTCAAATGTTGAAAGGTAGACCTAATAAGATAAAAAAGGGATATGAAAGGATTATGACACAGGAGGTGATCAAACCTGATAGCAGGTCAGCTCAGATCCACTTTGAGTACTTAATTTATTAACACACAGACCTGCGTCTTGCAGCAGTACAACAGGACATATCAAGGCTACCAAGACATTCAGCTGTTTATCAAATCTGAATCCAATATCAGATCCACTTCGCAAATCCGAAACCTTTTGAATCCCTTATTGATTCTCATTAAGTTACGCTTTCATCACTTTAAAGTAACTGTAAGTTTATACCTGCTTTTTCACAAACCACTTGAGCTAAATAATGGAGATCATGATCCAGAATTATGAGGTTCATTAGCTCAAAATATTGATTTGCTATGCATATAAGTTTAACTGGGACTCTCCTGTATTTAACATGCCACAATCAGCTAAACCATTTCACCAGATAAGAATTACTACTCTGATGAACTACAAAAACACATTTCACTCTTTTCACTCACAAGCTCTCTTTGGCAGAGTACCATCACCAACTTGGAGAGACCACATCAACCGACAAACTTTTCAGTGTATTTGTTACGGAGTTAAATTTAATAGCTAAAGCTGATATACAGTGATCTACTGCTGATGATGTCTGTCATTTTTACCAATGACAGCAATGGTCAGTGCTGGCTATAATTGGATGCCTGTTAATGTTACCTGCATATTTTCAACATTGAACTGTTTTAATCAAGTCCCACCACTAATAATTTCTAAATATAACAGCAGGTTTTGAGTGGGGTCGTAGGAGCAGCAGGAGGCCTGTCATAGGCCTAGTCACAGATCAGACTCTACAGCTCCAGAGGCAGAAATACCTGCAGAAAGTGACAGAAGAGGAGAGAGAGAGTGATAAAAGAACACAGAACTATGGGAAAGGGAAGATATTGAGTTATTAACATGTAATCATGGGATATGAATCCATACTGAGAGACAGAGAGAGAGAGGAAGAGAGAGCAGCTCAATGCGCCATGGAAAATCCCCCCGGCAGTCTAGGCCTATAGCAGCATAACTAAGGGATGGGTCAAGCAAGCCTGAGCCAACCCTAACTATAAGCTTTATCAAAAAGGAAAGTTTTAAGCCTACTCTTAAAAGTGCAGAGGGTGTCTGTTTCCCAGACCCAAACTGGGAGATTGTTCCTCAGTAGAGGATCCTGATAGCTGAAGGCTCTGCCTCCCATTCTACTCCTGGAAACTCTAGGAACCACTAGCAAACCAGCATTCTGGGAACGCAATGTTCTAGTGGGATTGTAGAGAACTGTAAGCTCTTTAAGGTAGGATGGTGCCTGACCATTAAGAGCTTTGTAGGTGAGGAGAATGACTGAGAATGAATGAGAATGAAATTCTATTCTGGATTTAACCACGAGACAATGTAGAGAGGCTAACACGGGAGAAATATGGTCTCTTTTTCTAGTTCCTGTCAGTAATCGTGCTGCAGTCTTTACAGTGGAGTTCAAAAGTAAAATGTTGCTTGTCATCCAAGTTTTAATGTCCCTCAGGTTTGGCTAACTGATTGGTTTCATTAGGCTTCATTGACAGATATAGTTGTGTATCATCTGCATAACAATGAAAGTTTATGGAGTGATTCCTGATAATGTTGCCCAAGGGAAGCATATACAAGGTGACTAGAATTGGAACAAGCACTGACCCTTGTGGAACTCCATGTCTAACTTTTGTGTACATGGAGGAATTGTCGTTAACATGCACAAACTGAAGCCTGTCAGATAGATAGGACCTGTTTAGTGTGGTACCTTTAATGCCAGTAAAATGCTCCAGTCTCTGTAAAAGGATGTGATGGTCAATCGTACAGACAAGTACAGAAACAAGTCTGTTGTCTGATGCAATTAGGAGGTCGTTTGTAAGTTTTACAAGTGCCGTCTCTGTGCTATGATACAATCTAAATCCTGACCTTGTGGAACTCCATGTCTAACTTTTGTGTACATGGAGGAATTGTCGTTGTGTGTACGTCCAGCTTATTCTTCTTCTTTTTTGTTGTTTATTGGCGGTTGGCATGTACAAACTAAAGCCTATCAAATGGATAGGACTTAAACTAGTTTAGTGCAGTTCTGTTAATGCCAATAATAAAGACGAGTTGAAGGTTTGGATTAAGAAATAGTTGAGGTTTGTTGGTGGAGGTCGATGGGAGAGAAACAGTCTAGATTAGGTTTTGCAGCTGTTTCTAGGGGTCCTGTGTTTTGAAATAAATCAGTGCTGGTTGAGGGCAGGAGGTGGTGAATTTTGTCTCTAATGGTTAAAAAAGCTCATGCTGATTTCACCGCTGAGTATTATAGGAATACATGGATCTATAGAGCTGTGACTCTCTGATCAAACTACCCTGCCTACGACGGCGAAAATAGACATCACTCACCACGAGCTAGTGTATGATCGCCAGTACCTACTGGAATTACGACCATACAGCGACTTTGGGTTCGTAGACACAACTGTTCAGGAGTGTTTACGTAGCCTCGGAGTGCTACACCGGCAAGACCCAACGGCCGACGGAGCAGCGCACTCCCCTACCAGTAGTAGCCAACAGAGGAGCAAGCGAAGGCGGTGTGACCGACGGCGAAAGCGCAGCTGTCGAGGCGGGCTAACAGCTAAGCTAAAAGCTAACCCTCACAGAACGCCGCTTCCATCCATCTTCCTCTCCAATGTCCGCTCCCTGGATGGAAAAATGGACCATCTGCAGCTGGAATTAACATCAAAACAAGAGCTTAGGAACTGCTGCTCCTTAATTCTGACAGAGACATGGCTCAACTCATCGATTCCGGACAACGCTGTTAGCATTGAAGGACTTGCTACATTCCGCGCCGACAGGAGCCGTGAACTCAGCGGCAAATCCCGGGGGGGTGGTTTGTGTATTTACACTAACAACAACTGGTGTAAAAATGCTAGGACAGTCTCAAGACATTGCTCACCGGACATTGAGCTTTTGACTGTAATCTGCAGACCATTCTACCTACCCAGGGAGTTTAGCTGTGTTATCATCACTGCTGTGTACGTGCCCCCCAGTGCTAACACTAAGGTGGCTATGTCTGTCCTCTACCAGACCATCAGCGAGTTGCAATCCACTTACACTGAGGGCATTTTCATTGTTGCTGGGGACTTTAACCAGGCCAACATGAAAACAGTTCTCCCATACTTCCACCAGCATGTGGATTTCGCAACCAGAGGTCAGAACACATTGGACATGGCCTACACAAACATCAAAGGTGCATTCAGAGCAGCCCCCCGCCCCCACCTTGGCTCATCAGACCACCTATCTGTTATGCTAATTCCCGCATACAAGCCCCTGCTCATCAGTGGAAAACCTACAGTGAGGCAGGTGAGAGTATGGTCGGAGGGGGCTATGGAGGCACTCCAGGACTGTTTTGAGTGCACTGACTGGGACATGTTTAAGACAGCTGCCATCTACGACGATCAGACAAACATTGATGAGTACGCCATGTCAGTGTCAGCCTACATCAGTAAATGTACAGAGGACGTCAGCATCAGGAAGACCATCATCACCCGAGCCAACCAGAAACCCTGGATGACTGCTGAAGTACGCAAGATGCTAAGAGCACGGAACTCTGCCTTCAAGTCTGGCGACGAGGAGGCACTGAAAACAGCAAGGAGCAAATTTGAACCGTGCCATCAGGTTAGCAAAGCGTACCCACGGCAAAAAAATCCAGGACCTGTTCCACGACTCCACCAACACCAGCAACATGTGGAAAGGCATACGGGCTATTACTAACCACAGGATAGCTCCCCCACCTGTGGGTGAAGCTGACGCTGACTTCCTCAATGAACTAAATAATTTTTTTGGGATGTTTGAGGCACAAAACAGCACTCGTGCAGAGAAAGCAGTTCCCCATCAGCAAGAGAAGGCACTTTGCCTGGACATAGCTGAAGTGCGAAAGTCTCTGAGGAGGGTAAACACCTGGAAGGCCCCAGGCCCTGATAACATACAGGGGCGAGTGCTCAAGGACTGTGCAGACCAGCTGGCTTGTGTTCTGACGGACATTTTTAACACCTCGCTGGACCAAGCCACAGTGCCATCATGTCTAAAGACTGCCACCATCATTCCAGTGCCCAAAAAACCCCAGATCACCTCTCCCAACGACTATCGGCCCATCGCACTGACACCCATCATGATGAAGTGCTTTGAAAGGCTGGTAAAGGACCACATCATCTCCAGACTCCCTCCCACGTTTGACCCCTTCCAGTTTGCCTACCGGCCAAACCGCTGCACTGAGGACGCCATCTCCTCCGCTCTACACCTGAGCCTCACACCCCTGGAGGAGAAGAACACTTATGTGAGGCTGTTGTTCCTTCAGTTCAGCCTTCAACACCATCATCCCTCAACACCTGGTAGACAAACTGGGACCCCTGGGCTTTAGCACCCCCCTGCGGAACTGGCTGCTTGACTTCCTCACTGACAGACCACAGTCAGTGTGGGTCGGACAGAACACCTCCAGCGTCATCACCCTCAGCACAGGCTCCCCTCAGGGCTGTGTCCTGAGCCCTCTGTTGTTCACCCTGATGACACATGACTGCGTCCCTAGGCACGCCACTAACCACATTGTGAAATTTGCGGATGACACAACAGTGGTGGGCCTCATCAGGGATGACAACGACCTGGCCTACAGAGAGGAGGTGGAGCAGCTGGTGGGCTGGAGCAGTGACAACTGCCTGATCCTGAACGTGGACAAGACAAAAGAACTCATCGTCGACTTCAGAAAGAACCAGCCCAGCCATGCTCCACTACTCATCAACAACAAAACCGTGGAGGTGGTCAGTAGCACAAAGTTCCTGGGGGTGCACATAACAGACGACCTCACCTGGTCTGTGAACACTGCATCACTGGTGAAGAGGGCACAGCAGCGGATGTACTTCCTGAGGAGGATGAGAAGAGCCCACCTGCCCCCACCCATCCTCACCACATTCTACAGAAGCACCATAGAGAGCATCTTGACCAACTGTATCTCTGTGTGGTGTGGAGGCTGTAGTGCCTCTGACTGGAAGGATGTGAGGAGAGTGGTGAGGACAGCAGAGTGAATCATCGGGACTTCTCTCTCCACCATCCAGGACATTGCACAGATCCGCTGTGTGTCTCGGGCCAGGAAGATCAGCAGTGACTCCTCTCACCCCCATCATGGACTATTCACCCTGCTGGCCTCTGGAAAGAGGTTCCGCAGCATCCGATGTAGGACCACCAGGTTCTACAACAGTTTTGTCCCCCAAGCCATCAGACTTTTAAACACCTAAAAAATTCACTTCCGCCTGTATATACTCAGTGCTGCTGGACTCATATTTAAATATTTAATATTTAACCTATACTGCTGTAAATCGCTGTACATATGTAAGATTTAAGTATATTTATTTCCATTCTGCTTGCAGAATTTTTTGCACACACATTTGCCCTACACTGGAAACTGTAAAAACTGAGGCCTATGCAAATGAAATTTCGTTCTGTATACACTTGCTGCATACTGAATGACAATAAAAGCCTGTCTAAGTCTAAGTCTGTCAGCCTGTCTACAGTGCTGAAAAGAAACCCAGGGTTGTTCTTATTATCCTCTATTAATGATGAGTAATAGGCAACTCTGGCATTACAGAGGGCCTTCTAATATGCTAGACTATCTTGCCAGGCTAAGCAGGATTCCTCCAGTTTGGTGGTATGCCAAGTCTACTTCTTGTTTGTTTTAGTGTACAGGTTCAAGAGTTAAACCATGGAGCTAGCCTCTTTTGCTTTTATTGCTTTCTTTTTTAGGGGGGCAATAGAGTCTAAAGTTGTGCGCAGTGAGTCTGCAACGCTGTCTACAAGATGATCAAGTTGGGAGGGAATAAAGCTAGTATAGGGGTCTTCTGTTAAATTGAGACATGACATTGGATTTAGGGCAGAGGGAATCACTTTCTTGAATTTAGCTACTGCACTATCAGAAAGATTTCTAGTAAGGACATTTTTTTACATAGTACAGCAATAGGAATTCAAAAGTAATTAAATAGTGGTCTGATAGAAGGGGTGGATTTATTTAGGCTGATGTACTCATCCGTACTCACACAGCCAGGTTTCAGTGAGACAGAATAAATTGAGATGATAATCTGAAATCAGATCATTAACCAGTACAGTTTTTGATGAGAGAAGAAGATAGAAGTCCACATCTAATGATTTTATGTTGCTGTACATTTGCATTGGCTGTGTTGATTTTTATGAGATCAGTAGGTGACTGTTCTAAAGGAGGCACAGAGAAGCGTGCAACTCTGTCTCCTGGCCTGAACTCTGGCCTCAGCCAGTGGTTGAGTGATGACATGCTGCTATACGTGTCATCACTGGTCAGATTGGGCAGAGGATCAGAGAAAAGTACGGTGTCCGACATAGTCTTTGCAAAGTTACACACAGACTCCACATTAACTTTGGTGACCTCCGACTGGCGTAGTCGGGTGTGTTGTTAAGTGGGGAGTATCTGTTTGTAATGTGACACCTGCAGCACATCAGCACGTCCAGCTTATTCTTCTTCTTTTTTGTTGTTTATTGGCGGTTGGCAAACAATGAATTACCGCCATTAACTGGTATGGCGTGTGGATGTCTACACAGTACTATTCTCTTAAAGGAGGAAAGCAAAAAAATAAAAAAATAAAATAATATATATATACAGTTGCAAGAAAAAGTATGTGAACCCTTTGGAATTTCAGGGTTTTCTGCATTAATTTCTCCTAAAATGTGATCTGATCTTCATCTAAGTCAAGGGTATTGACAAATATAATGTGCCTAAAATAATAACACAAAAAAAATTCTGACCTTTCATGTTTTTATTGAGAGCAACCATAAAAACCTCATAGTGCAAGTGGAAAAAGTATGTGAACCCTTGAATTAATGACCTCAAAAAAGCTAATTGGAGTCAGGTGTTAGCATACCTGGAGTCTTGTTAAGAAAATGAGTTTGGAGGTGTGGACTAGAGCTACTTTGACTGATAAAAACCACTCAAACTTTTTGACTTTACTCATCACAAGAAGAATACGCGTATGTGAGCCATGCCTCGCCAAAAAGTTTTCAGAGGATCTACGATCAAGAATTGTTGATTTACATGAAGCTGGAAAGGGTTATAAAGTCATTTCAAAGACTTTAGAAATTCACCAGTCTACAGTTAGGCAAACAATCTACAAATGGAGACACTTTGGGACTGTGGCTACTCTACCGAGAAGTGGGCACCCAGTCAAAATGACCCCAAGAGCACAAGTTGGGTGATGCAACAGGACAATGATCCAAAACACTGGAGCAAGTCCACAACAGAATGGCTTCAGAACAACAAAATCCACCTTTTGGAGTGGCCAAGTCAGAGCCCAGACCTCAATCCAATAGAGATGCTATGGAATGATTTGAAGAGAGCCATACACATGAGACATCCAAAGAATATGACAGAGCTAAAGCAGCTCTGCCAGGAAGAATGGGCTAAAATTCCTCCTGAACGATGTGCAGGTCTAATCCACAGCTACAGGAAGCGCTTGGTTGAGGTTATTGCTTCCAAGGGTTCACTTACTTTTTCTTGCAACTGTATATATATATATATATATGTGTGTGTGTGTGTGTGTGTGTGTGTGTGTGTGTATATATATGTACTATATTCTACTATATCCTCCTATATCCTCCGGTTTCCCTAAGATACTGAAACAGGATTTGGTAGCATTTGTTTCCTGAATCCTTTTGTAATATATCCACTAAATTAAGTTGTACTTTTATCTTGCTTATGTTCTGCATCAAAAGTCTTCTCTCTTCCTCATATTTCCAACATTGCATTATGACATGTTCATTATGACAGAACTCGCAATTACAGGTATTATGCCTGTAGTGCAATTGTTTCCCTTCTCTCCTTCTCCCAACAAGGTTTTAAAATGTCTTGAGTTGGATGATCCTGACTATGACCATGTAAATAGTAATTTAATGATAGCTGCGTCCTTCTCATGTCCAAAGGCATTTCCCCCATTTCCACCTGTAGTGCTGCTGTTGTGGTTGTTTTAACTGCGCCTGTACACAATCTCACAATCTGATATTGTCCAATCTTTTTAGGGATGTGTTTGCTGCTGATCCATACACCACACAACCAAAGTCTAACACTGATCTTATTAACCCATGGTATATGGCCTTGAAAGCCTTCCTGTCTGCTCCAATCACTACCAACCCGACACCTCATTACATTTAATACTTTCTTACATTTATCCACTACTTTCTGAATATGTACTGCCCATGTAATTCACCAAACCATATTCCTAAAAACTTAAAATATTTAACCCTTTCCAAATCTTGGTTATATAATTTTAATTTTATTTCACTACCAATTCTTTTCTTCATAAAGAACATTGTCTTTGTTTTATCCACTGAGAATCTAAAACCCCATTTAAATGCCCACTCTTCCACTTTCATAATAGCCTCCTGCACTTTCTTCACAATAAATTCAAAATTTCTTCCCCTCTTCCAAATTGCCCCATCATCTGCAAAAAGTGAAAGCCCCATCCCACTCTCTATTTCCTTGAATACGTCATTTATCATTATTGAAAACAATAAAGGACTTATGCTCCCTTGAGGTGTCCCATTTTCAACTTCGTATTTTCCAGAATATGTTTTTCCTATTTTAAGTTGTATTACTCTTCCTTTTAAGAAGTCCCTAATCATTTATATATTCGACCACATAGTAATATAATCTCTCCACGTGATATCATATGCCTTCTCTATATAAAAAAATACTACACTTTACTACACTTTCTCTGTTTATTTGTGCCTTTCTATTCTCATGCTCCAGACATAGAGCTGGATCTATTCTCGTCCCCTCCTAAAACCACTTTGGTATCTAGATATATATCCTTTATTTTCTACATAATATGTTATGTTCTCTCCATTATTTTGCATACATTAGATGTTAGCGAGATTGGTCTGTAATTACCTGGGTCTGTACCATCTTTCCCTTGCTTGTGTATCTGCACCACCACAGCTTCCCTCCAGCTTTGTGGCAATTTCCCACCCTCCCAAACTTTGTTATATAGTTATAGTAAAATGTCCTTGGATGACTCACTGAGATGGTTCACCATTATATAATAAATCTGATCCTTGCCTGGTGCTGATATCTTGGTTTTCTTGAGAGAACGATTTAGTTCTGTTCTTGTAAATGGTTTGTTTAATAGATCACTGGTGTCTTCCTCACTCTGTGATAAGTTTTAATTTTCCACTATCGTAGCTTCCCTCCCTCGTTTCCCTTCTTCACTAATATTGTTTGCACTATAGACTTTAGCAAAAGTTTTTGCCAACAATTCTGCTTTCTCCTCATTTCTCACCGCTGTTGTTTCACCATCAGATAGAACTGGACCTTTGCCTGTAACCTTTTATATTCAATGAGATTTTGAGAGCTGTGATTTCGTTTTATCATTTTAAATGCTTTATTTCGAGACTTAATTGCTCAGTCACATTCCTTTGTCCACCATGGAACAGTCTTCTTTTTACACTTACCTCCTTTCTTCTGAATGGACTTCTTTCCGGCCTCTAGAATAACTTAACAGAAGCATTAAATTCATCAACATCTTCATTCATACCAATTTTTCCCATTTCTTGATCACTAATATATTTAAATGTTTACCAATCAGCATTATCAAAAGACCCCTGAACCCCTCCTGTATCATTCTCCTCAAACCTACTTCAATTACTATAGGATAATGGTCACTTCCTGCAGTTGTTCCTCTAACCACATCCCATGTGCAAACACCTGCCAATACGTCTGACACTAGTGTAAGATCTATAGCTGATTCTAACCATTCTAACATCAATTTGTGTACAAATGTTATACACCCCCCTCCACTGCCCTCCCCTCTAGCTCTATGGATACTATCATAGCCTTTAATTAGCTCCCTTCACAATTAATTTTCATTTTCTCTGTCTTGTGTTTAACTTGGTCAGTACACTTTATCACGTATGTAATGAACAGAAGTAACTTGTCTATTGTCAGTGCTCCCTCTGTTCGCCCTGGCCATGCTCTTGTTGATTGGTTAACAGTGTGGCTTTCTTCCCTTTCCCTCTGTCCTTGCACCTTCTTAACTGCCTCTGCTTTCACTTTTTCAATTTCCACTGTCCATTTCCACTCTTTCTAGCTTCACAACCACCATATGTCACCCTGTGCTGGCTGCCACAATTACAACATTTATCCTGCACCTTGTCTCTACAGTCTTCCTCCACTCTATGATCACTTCCACACTTGGGACATCTCTGCTTCCCTTTGCAAACCACAGCTATATGTCCATACTTCTGGTATTTGTAACACAGAAGTGGAGGAGGGATATAGGGCCTCACTGGGAAGCTCATAGATCCGATCCTCACTCTTTCAGGAAGTACTGATCCCTGGAACTCCAAACAGACAAGCTGTCGACGCTTTCTCCATTAATAGTTTTTTTCAGTCTCTTTATCCTACTCACCTCCCCCCACTCCGTTTGACTCTCTCCAGATCTTCATCAACAGGTATTCCTGTTATTACTCCCCGTGTCACTCGATTCTCACCCAGAATCCTTCTTTCACTCACCATTTTTTTGCATACACTTTCAATGTGCAAGACTTTATTTTTTTGTTCTTCCGTTTTCGCTAATATCAACAAGCTTCCATCCCTCAAAATCTTTGCCACCTGTTCTCCACCTCTCCTACCTTCTTTTTTAAAAACTCCCTGGACACCGCTAACGGACTCAGATGAACCTGTTTGTCTTCCTTTCTAAACCTAAGGATTATTTTAAAATCCTCCCTCACCATCCTTTTGTGAATCAATCTATTCCCTTCATCTGAACTACTCTCTTCCAAGCCACTTTTACTGGTTTGACTTACTTCCTCTCCCACATCCTCTCCCACTAGCCACTGGGGTCCAATCCTCAAAATCCATGTCATCCTCTTCATCTACTGCCTGACTCGCCATTCTGATCCAGTCACAAACCAGTTTATGGCAACCGCCAAATCCAGTGATTCAGTCTCTGTTCCAAACTCTTCCCTCGAACGTTCATCACTGTCCACTGGCGCTCCGGTCACACCTGCTGCTACTACCGCTCTTCTTTTCCACATCCAGCTTCATGCAGTTGCAACTTTGTGGAGTGTTAAGGCTCTTTCTGAAGGGCTTTTCCTTGACTCTTTACATTCATGTCTATCCAGACTCATATACAGTGGCAAAAAAAGTATGTGAGCCCAGAGGAATGGCCCGGTTTTACAATGTTCTTAAGGTAATAATACACAAACAATTCAATTTTCTTGTGTCTTTACTGAACACACACATTAAACATTCACAGTCCTGGGGCGCCCCCATAGCCGAATGGTTGGGGCGCGTACCACATGGGCCTAAGCGCTCTGAGCAGCTGGTCCCCGGATCAACTCCCAGTTTGGCCGGATCTTTACTGCGTGTCATTCCCCCACTCTCTCTCCCTGTTTCTTGTCTTCTCTCCACTATCCTATCAATAAAGGCGAAAAAGCCAAAAAAACAAACAAAAAAACATTCACAGTCCTGGCAGAAAAAAATTAATGAACCTTTGGTTGAACCTCCTTCAGCAACCGTAACCTCAAACCAACTCCCCCAGTAGCTGTGAATCAGACTTGCACAACATTCAGGAGGAATTCTGGACAATTCTTCTTAGAGAACTGCTTCAGCTCTGCCATATTCTTAGGATGTCTGGTGTGCATGATTCTCATGAGCTCATTCTACAGCACCTCTGTTGGGTTTTAAGTCTGGGCTTTGAAGGTGGATTTTCTTCATCTGAAGTCATTCTGCAATTTTACTTTGATGTTTAGAGTCATTGTCCTGCTGCATCACCCAACTTCTAACTTCAGCTGGTGGACAGCCACTCTGTAGGATATATTGATAAACTTTGGAATTCATTTAGCCTTTGATGTCCAGAGGCAAGGCTCCAAATCACAATGCTCCCTTCACCATATTTCACCATGCTGATGATGTTTGCATGTTTGGTATGCAGAGCGCTTTTTATACCATGTGTAGTGTAGTGTGTTCTCCCCAAGCAATTCAACCTTAGTTTCATCAGTCCACAGAGCATTTCCCAGGAGAGTTGTTGAGTGTCAAGGTGCTTTTTGGCAAACTTCAGTTGGAATGTTTAATTTGGAAGGAACCAACTCCCTCTGTGGCGTCTTGCCATGGACACCATGCTCCATGCAGCTATGCTCCATGATTTGTGTATGGTAGACTCATGAGATGTTAACCAGCTCCAGTGATTGTTACTCTGCGCTTATTTTGACCTCACTGATCAGTCAGTGTTGTGCCTTTGGAGCCATCGTAGCTGGGCACCCTCTCCTAGGGAGAGTAGTCACAGACCTAAATCATATCTGTTTGTAGATAGTTTGCCTGACTGGACTCACAAATATCTAAACTCTGTAACTCTTTCCAGCTTTATGCAAATAACAGTCTTCGAGATCTATTTTGTGAGGTATGGTTCACATCAGCAGATGTTTCCTGTGAATAGCAAACTCAACATGTTTCAGAGTTTTTTATAAGTAGCTCTAACCTACACCTCAGATTTAATTTAATTGATTGGACTATAGATTTGTTAACTCCTGACTCCAATTAACTTTTGTTGAAATCATTAGCCTTGGGGTTCACATACGTTTTCTGCACTGAATTTTTAAATGGTATATTCAACATAGGTTCAATATTGAATGTAAGAACAATACAATCATTTGTGTGTTATTAGTGAAAATGAATTGTGTTTGTCCACGCACAGATGAAGAGCTGGTTGTATTTAAAGACAAATTTATGCATAAATGGAGATGATGCTAAAGGGTTCATTTACTTTTTCTTGCCTCTGTATGTAGTGAAGAATTTGAGGCAATTTATAAAAAGGTATTAAGTGTATTTTGTCATAATTGGCATATGTATTCCTGAGTTATAGCCAAAAATGTTTTTGTGAAGTCATAGTGACCTTCACCTTTGACCATCAAAATCTTAGTCCAAGTCCAAGTGCCAAATTTGAAGAAATTTTCTCAAGATGTTCCTTAGATATCTTGTTCATGAGAATGGGACGGACTTGAGGACACAGTGACCTTGACCATGGACCTTTGACCTCCAAAATAATCAGTTCATCTTTGAGTCCAAGTGAATTTTTGTACAAAGTTTGAAGAAATTCCCTCAAGGCACTGCTGAGACATTGTGTTCATGAGAATGGGACGGACAGATGGACAACCTGAAATCATAATGCCTCTGGCTTTTACAGCCATGGCCAGCCTCCTTAAAGTGCACAGCTCTGTGTTAATGTGAAGGAGACTGTGAAGGAGACAAATACATTCAACAACAACAAAATCAGTCTTCAACAGGTTTCTGAATTTAATTTTTTAAAGTAAATCTTGGTGTTTTGTTTTTAAGCAAAGTTGTTATAGTCATACTGAATATTTTTCTACTCATGTCATGGTCGATGAACAAATGCATTAAGCTTTTTAAACATCTTTTCATCATGCATTCAACAGACATGATATTTTAAAGTGTAGCCTTAGTAGCCTAGGTTCATAATTAAAAATAAATTATTAAAGTGAACATAATTTTCACATATCATTTGGACTAATAGATTATATTAGATTAACATTACTGTCCACCTAGTGGCAATTTGTCTTTGGCTTCTCATCCAACACAATAAACATTACAAAGTTACAAATGCCATACATACTCCCACACCCCCAAGAAATGTCCTGCATACACACATACAAACATACAAACAATCAATAGTGCAACAAGTAGATAGCAGCAATATCCAAAAGCAAGTCCAATAACAAACCCCCAGTCATTCTGTGTTCAGGGCCTGTATAGCATAAAGAATAATAATAGGTTTCTGATTAAACCATTTACTAAAACTCCCATCTTCCAACCTTTCAGAAACCAGAATTTTCAGTGGCTATGGTATAAATTAATTTAAAATGCTCAACTCGGCCAGGCCGATTATCGCATTTTGATGCATATCGGCGTCTGCCTTTTTTTTTTTAATCTGACGGCCGATAAGAGATCAATTTAAAACTGGGTTATTTTGGCTCTGGTGCAGCCGCGCCTCTCTGTCTGCAGTCACTACTCTGTCTCCAGCATTGTCCTGCCCACAGCACCATCTGATTGGTTACACGCAGAGCGGCACGGGTAATCAATCAGCAGTGAAAGCTGTGCATGCACAGTGCTCTCACACACGGGGGAGAGGAGAAAAAGTTTTGCCGGGCGGAGAAGCTCCGGAGAGCAGATATATGTTTCTTTATTTACTGTAGAAAACTTTAGGGAGCTATTTATTTGTTTAAGTTTTCATTTAACTTTATAAGACATGCTGCTGAGCCTGGGAGCTCCCTGCATTTTTTGTTAGAATTTTAAAACAAAGATGTCTATTGTCTAAGATAAAAAAAAACCTTTAACATGTTGCAAATCTGAAAAGCTGTTTAATAAACATATGCTTAAAGGCATTTAAACAAAGTTAAGTGTTGGAGTTTGTATTATTCAAAATTTTGACGCCAATATTTTCACTTTTACTGCAAATGAATATCGGCTCCAAATATCGGTTATCGGCCTCCTTGACTACTGATAATCGGTATCAGTATCTGCCCTGAAAAAACCATATCAGTCTATCTCTAGTTGAGTGTGCAGAAAATATAGCAAAAAAATGTGTGTGTGCATAGCTCTGTGATGAACTTGGGCTAGGGTTGCAACTAGAAATTATTTTAATTGTCGATTAATCTACCAATTTCCCCATTAACTGATTAATCGTTTAGTTCCTAAAATATTAAAAAATCATAGAGTCTGCATGTTTTTTGTCTGACCAAACCATATATATATATATTTATATGAGTGTGTGTGTGTGTGTGTCAGGTCTGTGGGTTATTTAGCTTGTAGTGGAGTTTTGCTGCCCACAAGTGGCCAAAATTAATTGGTGAGTTGATTAATATGTTATGTTTCCAGTTGTACTGCAGTTCATGTTCAAAACTAGGACAGATTACAGTATATGAGTCAGTACATGAACATAGCAGTTGAATCTGACCAAAATCAGTGTCAGTTAACTTACTAAGTACTAAGTGCACAGTTGACCAGTAATATTGACAGTACTAAGAAGGTCTGGTGTGCACAGCAGTGTGTTGGTTGGACAGAGTCCTGCAATGTTTTGAATAGGACCAGCCTTACTGCTCTGCGTGATGAGCAGTCACCCAAACTAGAATGTGTTGAGTCAGCTGCGCTGCAAGCCTCTGTCCCTCCCCAGTGTGCTATTTATGCACACCCAAACCAGCCTCTGCACATACCAACATGCACACACACGCACACACACACACACACACTTGCATGTAGAGCTCGGCTGACTTGAAAAAGCTACTTGTAAACAATAGTGCACACAAACACTGGAGGCAGGATCAGAGCTGTGCCTCAGGGTGACTCAGTTTTTTACTGACACTGGGTTGAGTAGGAAGCAACAGGTGGGTCCAGAGAAACACAGCAACAGAGAGCAGGAGATATTCAGACTCACTGTCAGCCCACATGGGAGCAGCTGGACTTTTACCAAACCTCAAAGATCACATGTAGGACACTGAGGTAGGACAGTAAGTCAACATTAAATTCAACTTTAGGAGGTTGCATGCATATTGTTTTAGTGCTGCTGCATGTGGAACATCTGGCTTGGGACAACAGATGGAAACTTGCCCTCTGGCTAAACCCAGCATATATATAACAGTGTGTCCTCATATGCACTGTCCGAAATGATTCAATGAATGTATATGTACAGAGGCATTTGCTATATGAATGTGCCATATACATTTAAAAATGTGCCAATCTTTTACCTCTGAGGAGGGGTACCACAATTTAACAATGTGTTATAACAAGAAACGGAAATGGTCTTGCAGTCATATACAAACTAATCCTGTTTGATTCTATATTGGAATTTGCAAGTTAACTTTGATTTGAACTTATCTCAAGATATTGTTTGAAACCAGTAAATATGTATATATGAAAATACATAAATGTGTATCTTGGGCTCTGAATTCTGCCAAACACAGATGATCATCTATATTAATTGCTTGAACGCATTCTAAGTAGACATAGACAGAGCACTAAAGCAGTTGCTGCTGCTCTGCCAACATTTTCTCACACTACGACTTCTGTGTAGACACAGTTACTTTGCACTACTGAACTCAACAGAATGCAGTCCCCCTTTCTAGTAGAGCTGGTTTATCATATCCAAGTAGTTTATGTGTTACTGTTAGTTTCCCTGGTTCAGGTTGGAGCCAGTAGTGTCCTGACCAGTAAGAGTGATAATTCTGTGAACTGTGCTTCACACTGAGTCACGTAGCAGGAATGTTTGGTCACTGAGCAGAATAAGATTAAAATAGGTGACATGGGTTGCTGTCAGGTTCTGTTCACCACATCTGCGCAGACTGTATTTGCTAGTAGCTATACAGAGATAATTTCTAATGATTGTTTTGACCCCACGACCTTTCCTCTAGCACCACTATCAGGCCAAAGGGGGTTTCTGAAACTATTCAACCATCTGGCAAGCAGTATGTGTGTGTGAAAAGTAAGTGTGAAAATTACAGGCAGTAACTGATAAAAAAAAAAATGTTAGTTGCAGCCCTAAACATTATGATAATACAGAGAATCAGTGTCAAATCTATGGTTGATGCTTCTTGGATGGAACTTGGATCCACAAGTTTGCCTATGTCTCACCAACTTATATCTGTCCCTCTGAGGTGCCTTTACTGATTCAGCACCTTGTCTCATAAGTTAATGGAAAATCTAATTTGTCATGTTTCTTGGTCTTACTGCTTTGAGATAGAGGTTTCCTTTTGCCTTTTTTTTTTATCTTACCAAAACAATGAAATCACCAAACAATGAAACAACCAAGGATACTATCTAATAGATTCAGGATATAACAAATTGACTTGATCTTGGCATCCTCAACTTGGCTCAACTTAATTTTTTGTGTTAGTTAGTGTATATTGTTGAGTTTTCCCAATTGTCCTAAGTAATTATTGTGAGTATCATCAACTTCCTGTAGTGCAGAGAAATAAATTTACACATGGTTCAAATTTAAACTGAGACTTTAGAAGAAAAAGACCTGAGGGTCTGCTCACCTACTCCCACCCCAGACGTTACAAGGTGACCTTGTAATGCCAAAATCAGTCTCCAAAATACCATTTAGTTAGCCATTTAGATACAGCTTGCTTAAAAGTCTTCGCAACAGGGCGCCCCCATAGCCGAATGGTTAGGGTGCATACCGCATTGGCCTTGGTGCCCTGAGCAGCTAGTCCCTGGTTCGACTTCCAATCCGGCAGGACCTTTACTGCATGTCACTCCCCTACTCTCTCTCACTGTCCTGTCAATAAAGACTAAAAAAACCCAAAAAATGTATAAAAAACAAACCTTCACAGCACAGACACCACACAGCACTAAAAAAATGGTGAATGTGAAAATAAATTGCAATGCAGTTGTAATCAGTTTCCAAAATAACAAACTTAATTAAACTATGATCCTCATAAAGAATTCTTCATACAATTATAATAACAGTATGAACACATAATGTGTACAGGAGTACACAAGAGAGTCACACAAACTGTTGTATGCCCACAACTGGTTTATGTACCTTGTGGATTAGTTTTAACCTAAACATTTTATGTCTCGAGTTTGAAATATTTGGAGGTATACTTAAGACTGAGGGACTGTCAAGCTGAGGAGAGGCTGATGAGAATGCAGCATGCACATGCCACATTATCGACTATTCAGCACTTAAGTTCCCTCAATGATACTGCTCATGCAGCTTTTTAAAGCAATGCATGTTATTTCCTGGCAGCTATCACCTTTTGCCACAACACCTCCATTTTGGGAAAATTATCTCTTAGGAACTAACTATAATGAAATGAACTGTATGGTTTGAATATCAAGTCTCTCTGCAGAGGGTCTCAGTCTAGAAATTCCTTTATGTACCCTGTATTGGTGGAGATGGGAAGGACTTCTTAACAAAATTATGCACCTGGAGATGAATGTAGAAATAAGAGTTTGTCATATCATACTGTTGTGTCATTTTTTCAAGATCTCTTCCTGCTGTTTCAAATGGAAGCCAGTCATGGTCCATGCAGCGTGCCTGAGCGTTAACTAGAAATACTATGCTCTTTGACAGATTGATGTTATAACTTGATATTTTTCCAAAACTGGTGGCTATATCTATGGCTTTAGGAATAGAAATGTCAGCTTGGGAAAAGATCTAGAATCAGATCATATGCCTAAAAAGAATAATTTATGAGCCTCATTCCTCATTGCTACAGCCAGAGGCTCAAAGGCTATGGAGGGCAAAATATTAGAGACAAATTTATTTTGTTTGTTCTAATAAAAGCCCCTTTGCAACCCTTCACAGATAAGTGGTATAGATAATGAATGAATGAATAACAAAAGCCTTTGGTGAGCCATATAGAATCTCAATCCAAAGCCAAATTTATTCAAAGATGTGAAGATGTAATCTATTTGGTCAAGCACTTTCTGTGCATCCATAGAAATAATCACCTCACACACATACAGAATGTTAAATAATATGAAATAACATTTCATTCTGCTTCAATGATTCAGACCCTGACAGTTCCAGTTCATAATCACAATAATCGAAACATTTATGAAGAGAAAAGAGAACTTAGTAAAACGCTTAACTTCACTCATGTTCAATTTTCTTTGAACCCTGTTGTTAGTTATCTGTCTGCGCATAAAAAGAAACCTCACAATGGGCACTACAGTTCAAGGTGAACAAGCTTAATCTCAAGCATTCCTCATTCATCATTTCGCTTCATATGCCTTGACAGCATCAGCAAATCATGATGGCAGCTTGAGATTTTAGACGCAACAGAGAGCGCCGGAAACAAGATCCATAGCCTTCATGGACTGTAGCTGTTGGGCTCCATTTGGCCATTGCTCTGTTAAAATGATTTCGCACAAGCATTTTTAATTTCATTATGCTGAGTTCTGCCTGTCTTTCCCGAGAACTGCATGCCTGTCGTGGGAACCCGCACAGCTTAAGTGGAAACTACTGGTGTTAGGTGGCTTAACAGCAGCTGACAACGCTGCTGGCAGCCCTGTAGGAGAGACACTCCGTCTCACGATAGAATTTCACAATTTCACACACCCTGTCTGGCTAGTTTTCTCCTAGCCTCTCCCTTAAAGTACTGGATGCCTGGTCTGATACTGGTGCTGTCTCCAGTCTCAGGGACTCTTTAAGTAACTGCACCACATATCTCAGGATGATTTTTCCATCCTCTCATCTCTCCTTCACAGCAATCATGCGCAGATAACATCATGGAGACCTCTTTTCCAAATCCATGTTGTTTTGTTCCAAATTGGCAGCATGTTAATTGTTGTTGCAAGGTGATAATGGTATCTGCATGACCATTTGTCTGCCTCCCCTACGACCCTCACGCCACACGACCCTCCAGAGCCTTGGTGCCATCTTGCTCCATTGCTTATTCTCTGTCCTGGGTTTCTACTTCTTGTTGATTTTCATAGGAGGATCCATTTTTTTTATCTAGCGGCGAATAACTCCTTTGCCAGTCTTTGCGAGCTTGTGTGCCATAGCATCCATGCTACATGTTATTGTGCTAGCATCCTATGTTTTGCTACATGTATCTGGTATATTAGGGTTACTGTGTTGCAGTCTTATTCCCCAAATTATCCCCACTCAAACAGAAATGTGTAACTGAGGAGGGGTTAAATTTAAAGGAATTGCTCTGGTGAAGTGCCTGGCCTTCCACATGTCTACACATGGTGCCACCTCAACCGGAAGTCCATAATAAGATAATTAGAATTTAGAAAAAAATCAAAGGAAGAAGCACTTCCTATCAGTTACTACAATTATTTAGAGGCCAGCTCATTAAACAAACTTCTCACCCAGCTGTTAGACTGAAAAAGTAACCCAAAAGGATCTTAAAGTAAATTAATCTCATTTTTCTCAAAGGGAGTCAGGCGTCCCACAGTCTCTCACCACCACTTGCTGAATCACAGCATGTCAGGAAGACAGACTGGCTAACTATCGGAAAAACCCTGCTGAGTGAGAGAGAGAGGGAGAGGAGGGAAGAAAGAGGAGGGAGAAAAAAAACTGGAAGATTTGTTGGCTCTCTGTCAGTGTGTTTCCCAGTAGCCTGCCGTGCTCATGGATTATTCTGTACCAGTGCCTGAATTATGAGGGGGCTCCAGTGTTCAGTAGATACTGTCAACCACATGGTAATGTACAATACCAAATCTATATCATCTATATCTTTATGACAGCTTGTAGAATATGTAACTTGTGATAGGAGTGTTAGGAAAGGTGTTTCCTTCACTTCCTCATTGCTGCAGTTTCAGGCGGTGTCAGTATGTGTTGTCAGATTTGGTTTGTGTGTGTGTGTGTGTGTACGTGTTATTTGCGCAGCTGTTTGTGCCTTGTGTATCAGTGTTGCCAATGGTGAGCTTCAGGACTTCAGATTTGTATTTGCACTTTAGGTGGAGACATATCCAAAACCATATGCCTGTTAATGTGGACTCTGCCCCGCTCATCCAGTCTGTGTGCTTTACTGTTTACTCAGAAGTTTGTGTCTGTGTATAACTATTTGCGTGAGAAACCATTAAGTGGTGTCAGATCAAGATTCTGTATTTTGGTAGAGTGTGACTGTTTTCTGTGTGATTTCCCTTCATGGCAAGGAAAATCTTTCTTTCCCATTAAGTCTTTTTCAGTCAGCATCCTGTCTTTCTGTTTGTGCCTCTTCTCCTTTCCTTCTTTTCATTTTGGGCTTTTGTCACCTTTCAATGCAGGCAGCTAAGGCATGCCCAGGCACTTCCCAGGTATCAGTAGGCCTCAGGTTTACAAAGTGTGAAGTCTGCCTTTACAATTGTGTATGAATTTCTATCAAAAAAGTAAATATTTCACTGATCACCGATGATTTATTCATCCTGACTTGACAGCAAGAGCTGTTGTTGACCCTGTAGCATTGTCACCGAAATATCAGTTGCTACACTGACACTAACTAATTTTGATCACAAGCATATTTTTTCAGACTCATGGCTGTCTTTGGATGGACTGTGTGAGTGGGTCTTTATAGTGCTTATACCATCAGTAAAAAATCTGTGCTATAGTGCTATAAAGTGCAATGCAAATACATCTTTTCCAAGATTGGTCAATATAGTAAATGGACAAATGTTTCTGGGATTGTTATTTCAGGTTTTGTCAATATTCATCACTGATTTGTTAAAATTCATACCCAATGGTGGATAACCTTCTGTTAAGATGTCTTCAGTACTCTGGCATTTATTGTGAGCAAATGCTAGTTAGCTTGATAGCTACATCTATGCATAGCCAGCTATATCGGTGTTTTCATACTGTTTTAGTTAAGATCTCCATGCTGAAACACCTGATCAGTGGGAAAAATGGCAAAATCTTTTCATGTTACTTCATGTTGTCTGTCCATTTGTTAATGACAGCCAATGTGTTGGGCTGTGCAGCAGACAGTCTCAGCTGATTTTACCACCGTTCAGTTCTCTCCTGATTTTCATTACCTACAGTGTTATCATTTATATACCCACTATTAAACTGCTCTCACTCAGTTTTTTCTGTTTCTATTGTCAAACAACCAAATGAGCACAAACAGTTATTTGATTGTGGCTTATTAATACTAACATTACCTCCTAATGAGGAAAACTATAACTACTACACTGTGGTGCTGAGATACTTGTGTCAAAGTTTTGATCATTAAGTTTCACCACCATTCATTTTATAAAGGTCACTGCCAGGAAATGTGTTATTTGTTTAAATTATCAAAGGGAGAGTGAATCATCTGTTTGCTCTGGCTGCTTCCAGTATAGTTAACGTGGCCACTATCAGCTTGGCTACTGTCAAAAGCAAGAAACAACTGTTAAAATCCCACTTCTGATTCACACTGAACTAGAAACCATGATCTCAGTGCTGTGATAAAGGCAGAGTAAAACACTTTAAATTAAAAAGTAGGCTGGTTTTGTTACTCGCTGAGCTAGTGGAAATGATGCCAACTGACTGTCGGTTTTGAACCTTCTCAAGTCTTGGAACTCTCTCCATAGTCGAACTGGCCATAGGGATTACAGGGACAGATCACGGTGTGTGGGTGGGCGGTATGGTGACTCCCAACCCCCAAAAAACATGATCCCAGAAGATAACTCCAGGGCTGAGTTTCTGTCCCAGTCCGACCACAGCTGCTCTCTCCATTGAGTGAATGCCCATCTGCAGTTCTTCTTTCAACTCTTTATACTACCTGATACACGTGAACCCCTTCCCCCTTTGAAGTTGGTGTTACTACATGAAATTTAACAAGACAGGTAGATTGAAATAACAAACAAATCTCTTCTTTATTTGAACCCTGGACAGGACAAATAAACTTGTTTGGCAAAACAAACAGAATTACAAGCCAGGAGGACATACATCTGATAAAGTTCTAAAAATATCATGCTGATACCATGCAAGAAAAAATACCATCAACACACTGTTGAGTAGCTACAACATAAAGTGTATTGTTGTAAATGTAATTTTTTAAAAAAATTATAGTTTTGCCTTTACTGGTCAGTATAGAGAGATAGGAAACAGGAAAGACCCACACCCACTGTTTGCTTCACATCAGTACATTTATTCTGGAGCTCTCTCAGGTGTGCAGTTTACAACAAAACATGGTGTTTGACAGTAGCATTTTGGTGCATCAAGGATATTTAGGATTATAGCACAATTAGCTATATTTACAGACCAGTCTTCCTTAAGCCAAACGCAAAGTATGGTAAATGGATGGAATGCACTTATATAGCGCTTTTCTAGTCGGATTGACCACTCAAAGCGCTTCACACTACAGGTCACATTACCCATTCACACACACATTCATACAGCACTTGTTCTATCCATGTACATGTAAATGCTCTCTGATGCATTCAGGGGGCGATTTGGGGCTCAGTATCTTGCCCAAGGATACTTCAGCACACGGACTGGAGTTCCGGGGATCAAACCACCGACCTTCTGGTTGGTGGGTGACCGCTCTACCTCTTGAGACACACCCGCCGTATGCTGCTGATACCTCCACTGGTTTTTTCCTCATTCTGAAATTAGAGCCAGTGACAAGATTTAACAAGTTTTGACTGAAATCTGGATGATATGAAATCAGCAATAGCTTTAAAGTGGTGAGGCCAAATGACAATAAAATGTTTGAAATTACATGAAAAGCAAGACTTGATGCTTTAGCCTTCTGATAATAAAAATAATTAACGTCTGGTGGAGATGTGATATAGCTTGCAGACACTGTAATTTACTGCGGCATGCTCAAGTGCAGACTATGAGCCTCTCTCATGCTGAGTATCTAGAGCCCAGTGCAGCACTGCATTGTCTATCAAATTTTATGCCCAGCACCCTTTAACCCACTTTAACCCACCCATTAACTCTTTGTAAATGTTTATAATCATGCAGGACAATTTATAACAAGTATTACAAGTTCATCATGCATTATGATTTATACTTCCCATGCCCAAGTGACAACAGTGTTGAGTCTTGGGTTACACAGCCTATTATAACTATCATGAATCACAGAACTGCTCTAACATAAGAGATTATAAATTCTAAATTTCTGAAATGGAATAATGTCTTAGACACATCAATAGTACACTACAGTATATGAGCTTTAAGTAAAGTAACAGCGCTGTATAAGGTTATTGGCAGTTGTATGACCGCTGTACCAAACACAGTAGCCAATTGCACTAGCCTGGGGTAGCATTGGGCAGTCTCCCAGTACAGGGGGAATGTTAAACAGAACACTCATCTTCATTAACATGCTGGTGAAAACTGTAAATGAAAACAATACAGTATTCCGTTTTGTTACAGCTGCGGTGGAGCAGAGCAAAGGGAAATGAGAACTACACAGACCATCGCTTATGTGTATCTCTGCCTCTTCGGGGCTTGGACCCTAACTAGATAGTAAACAGAGTCAGTCATACCTAATTAGACACCTGTACCTAAATTATGCTGCTTAGAAACCGCATATAATTCTGTATTTGATCCAAAATATACTACACTATATACTATACATGATTAGCATAAATTATACTCTGCACTTACCTCACCTTCATAACCACTGCCGCAAGTTGTCTCGCACTGTGAAAAATGATTACATAATCTTGCTAATGTTGTATCTATAATAACAGCCTGTACATTACAGGAATTAAAAGATTTTCTGGGTAGCCTCAAAGACCCAAGGAAAGAAGAACAAAAACTTCATGAAAAACAGTGAATCTTTAGACTTGTTTCAGATTAATTCACTCTTGTCTGGATGAGAGAAAGCATCATCAGCCAAGCACAAAAAGGTAAAGTCTACCTGCACATTTTCTAGCCTTATCACAATGATTCAGGGAAAATTTATTGTATATTTGGTGCTGATGTATTGAATACCATAAAATCAAAAACCTTATGTAGTGAAACATTTATTCAGTCAGGTATTATTGTTTTTTTATGCTTTGTGTACCAGGCCATATTAGATATATGATATTGCCTGTCACACACTATATGATAAACATTCCCTAAATCATTGTGGTAAGGCTGGAAATTGTCTAGGTAGACTTCAGCTTTTTGTCCATGGTTGGAGGGACCTTCTCTGGTCCAGACAAGTGTGAACTGATCTCAAACAAGCCTAAGATTCACTGTTTTCTAGGAAGTTTCTGCGGAATGTACAGTCTGTTATTATAGGTGTATGGGTTATAAAACATTAGCAAGGTTATGTATTCACTTAGAGATAAGAAACAACTTGTGGCAGTGGTTATGAAAGTGCTGAAAGTGCTAGAGGCATTTTGGAGAAATTGTTTGCACAATTCTTTGAGAAAGTTGTGCAAGGTCTGCCATCAGGGCAGACTCTCAAAGTCTTGATTATGCTGTTCCTATCACGGCCAAAGTCACTTAATCACAACAACATTTTTTTTCTTTTCCTCGCAGCGGAGCCTTGCCAGGAATTTAGGAACATGACTTATCCATACTGTTTTTATTGTGCAGTTGGATTATGTAGATGACAGACTTCAGATCCCTTTCAGGATGACTTTTTGTTATTGCTGAGCTTTTTTGGGGGGGTTGTTTGCTTTTTACCCACTTATGGATATCCTGACTTTTACTTACTTGCTTACTGTTTTTGTATGGTTGTGACCCTGTTGGAGGTTCTCAGGGTTTACAGCTTGTTTTTAAATGTATAACATATATTTTGCACTTCAGAGGTACGAAAAGTGCTTTTCCCAATTTACATCAGGTCCTCAAGTGTGTCCACAACAAACCCCCTAAACTAAGCAACAAAATATGCTGTTGATGATTGCCTTTAAGAATTACATACAAGAGATATGTCTTCTCAAGGTTTCTGTCTCTTAAAAGGAAGTTTTTCTTGCATCTGTCGCCCAGTGCTTGCTCATTGTGGGAACTGTTTGATCTCTGTTTCCGTTTCCCAACCACCCTTATCAGCAGAATATTAGTCTGTCAGTACTTTCCAAAACTCTTACAAATCAGTGACAAAAATGATTGCTAGAATTTTTTTTAACAAGAAAAAAAAAGCCCTAGATAGAATAGCAGACACACCAACATTCACATGACCAAGAAACGGCCTCCACATTGTTACAAATTCAGGCACCCTGGAGTGCTTCAGACAGGTCAACAAGCCCAGTGGGATATGTTCCATTATCATTTATACCAGCTAGAGTGTGTGGGTCCCCTACAGGAAATCCAGTGGACTAATATATCCTTTCTTGCACAGACAACTTGACAATCCGCTGAATAGTTTTTTATGATGTACATTAGCAACTTGTGTATTAGGAAGACCTAGGGAAAAAAAAAAGTGAAACTGGGTCCAGTTTAAGCTCAGTTCCAAACATGTTCTGCATCTCATACAGGATGGATTCCCAGTATGTCTGTAGTTTGGGGCAATACCAAAGCAATAGCATGAATAGCAACAGAAGAACATAGCATAACACGGATTCCATGTAAAAAAATAGAAAGTGATACCAATAATACAGTAGTAGTAATGATAGTAGTGATAATTATAGTAATAATTGCAAATGTAGCAATAATACTAGAAGCAGTACTAGTAATTTCTAAATATAACAGCAGGTGTTGCTGGAGACTTGTCATCACGGATCAGACTCTACAGCTCTAGAGGCAGAAGTACCTCCAGAAAGTGACAGAAGAGGAGAGAGAGACGGAAGAGCACAATACTACAGGAAAGGAAATATATTGAGTTAGTAACATGTAATATTGGATATGAATCCATACTGATGGAGAGGGAGAGAGAGAGAGAGAGAGAGAGAGAGAGAGAGAGAGAAGCTCAGTGCATCATGCGAGATCTCCCGGCAGTCTAGGCCTATTGCAGCATAACTAAGGGATGGTTCAAGCCTGAACCAACCCTAACTATAAGCTTTATGAAAAAGGAAAGTTTTAAGCCTACTCTTAAAGGTACAGAGGGTGTCTGCCTCCCAGACTGAAACTGGGAGAAGGTTCCACAGTAGAGGAGCCTGATAGCTGAAGGCTCTGCCTCCCATTCTACTCTTGAAAACTCTAGGAACCACCAGTAAACCAGCATTCTGGGAGTGCAGAGTCCAAGTGGGATTGTAGGGGACTATGAGATCTTTGAGGTATGATGGTGCCTGACCATTAAGGGCTTTGTAGGTGAGGAGGAGGATTAGGGCTGGGTACCAAACTTAGGTTCTTTTATGGCACCGACAGGAATGCTTCGATACTACCCGGTATCGAAAGATGCTTTGTTTTTCAGTGCCAAGTTTTGGTACCAAGGAATTAATCACGTGATCAAGATCTGATAATGCTGTTGGTGATTGGCTGTAACATTACACATGGTAGAGGCATGCAGGAAAAAAACGTATGTGGTTACACCCACAGACAGGGTTCACGTCTGTGAACTACAGTGTGTGTGTGATGAAGCGGTTAAAAAATGCGACCGAGGTCAAAAGTGTCTCAGTTTTAGCAAGATTGATGCCAATAGTGCGCAATGCAATATTTGCAAAAAGGACATCGTTGCTAAGGCTGGCAACACAGCCAATTTGATGAAGCATTTTAACATGCACAGAATCAGTTTATGAGCAGAAAGTTGCTCCATGTTCAACTACACGAAGATTTAAAGGTCCTTAGTATGCAGCAGTGAGCATTAGACACTGACTTGTCACTTGTTTGCAACAGTTCTTTTGCACTGAAAATTATTTGTTGTAAGCTGAAAAATAAAACTCTAAAACTCTCAATTTTCTTGGTTAGAATTGATTTTATAAAATTGGTATCGTTCAGGAACCGGTATCGAAGTCAAGGTATCGTATCATAAAATTTTAAACTATACCCAGCCCTAAGGAGGATTTTGAATTCTATTCTGGATTTGACTGGGAGCCAATGTAGAGAGGCTAACACAGGAGAAATATGGTCTCTTTTTCTAGTTCCTGTCAGTAATCATGCTGCAGCATTTTGGATCAACTGCAGAGTCTTTAGGGACATATTGGGGCAGCCTGATTATAATGAATTACAGTAGTCCAGCCTGGAAGTAACAAATGCATGGACTAGTTTTTCTGCATCCTTTTGAGACAGAAAATGTCTAATTTTGGCAATATTACGCAGGTGAAAGAGTCTTTACAGTGGAGTTCAAAAGTAAAATGTTGCTTGTCATCCAAGTTTTAATGTCCCTCAGGTTTGGCTAGCTGGTTGGTTTCATTAGGCTTCATTGACAGATAAAGCTGTATATCTTCTGCATAACAATGGAAATTTATGGAGTGATTCCTGATAATGTTGTTCCTGATAAGGGAAGCATATACAAGGTGAAGAGAATCAGTCCAAGCACTGAACCTTGTGGAACTCCATGTCTAACTTTTGTGTACATGGAGGAATTGTCGTTAACATGCACAAACTGAGGCCTATCAGATAAATAGGACCAGTTTAGTGTGGTACCTTTAATGCCAGTAAAATGCTCCAGTCTCCTTAAAAGGATGTGATGGTCAATTGTACAGACAAGTACAGAAACAAGTCTGTTGTCTGATGCAATTAGGAGGTCGTTTGTAACTTGAACTGCAAATTAAGGGCAGAGCAGCCTTAAGCAGCCTAGTTGGGGTGGGGTCTAAGAGACAGATTGAAGGTTTAGATGCTGAAATAAGTGAGCTGGTGGAGGTCAATGGGAGAAAAACTGTCTAAGTTAGGTTTTGCAGCTGATTCTATGGATCCTATGTTTTGACATAAATCTGTGCTGGTTGAAGGCAGGATGTGATGAATTTTGTCTCTAATAGTAAAAATTTTATCATTAAAAAGTTCATAAAGTCATCACTGTTGAGGGTTATAGGAATACATGGATCAATAGAGCTGTGACTCTCTGTCAGCCTGTCTACTGTGCTGAAAAGAAACCTGGGGTTGTTCTTATTATCCTCTATTAATGACTAGAAATAGGCACCTATAGCATTACAGAGGGCCTTCTTATATCTTTTAAGACCATCTTGCCAGGCAAAGCAGGATTCCTCTAGTTTGGTGGAACGCCACATTCTTTCAAGCCTATGTGATATTTGTTTTAGTGTACGGGTTTGAGAGTTGTACCATGGAGCTAGCCTCTTTCGCTTTAATGTTTTCATTTTTAGGGGGGCAATGGAGTCTAAAGATGTACGTAGTGAGCCTGCAACACTGTCTACAAGATGATCAAGTTGGGAGGGAGTAGCTTCCGTTAAATTGAGATAAGGCATTGGATTTAGGTTAGAGGGAATTATTTCCTTGAATTTAGCTACTGCACTATCAGAAAGATTTCTAGTTAGGACGTTTTTGCCTGTTGATACATAATCCAGAAATATGAATTCAAAAGTGATTAAAAAGTGGTCTGATAGAAGGGGATTCTGTGGGAAGACTGTTACATGTTCATTATCGATACCATATGCCGAAACAAGATCAAGGGTGTGACTAAAACAGTGAGTGGGTTTATTAACACACTGAGAGAAGTCAATACAGTCTAATAGTGAGGAAAATGTAGAGCTAAGGCTGTCATTGTTGACATCCACATGAATACTGAAGTCATCTACTATAATGACTTTATCTGTGCTAAGTACTAAACTTAACAGGAACTCTGAAAATTCAGATAAGAAGTCAGAGTATGGGCCAGGAGGGCAGTACACTACAACAAATAAGACTGGCTTTAGTGTTTTCCACCTTGGGTGTGACAGACTGAGAATGAGGCTTACAAATGAGTTAAAATTGAGTATAGGTTTAGGGTTAATTAGTAAACTGGAATCGAAAATGGCTGCAACTCCACCTCCACAGCCGGTGTCTCAGGGGATGTGAGTATTAATATGACTGGGGGCGGCCGAGATTCATTCAGGCTAACATACTCATCCTGACACAGCCAGGTTTCAGCACGACAGAATAGATCAAGATGATAATCTGAAATCAAATCATTAACTTGTATGGCTTTAGATGAGAGAGATCTGATATTAAGCAATCCACATTTAATAATTTTATTTTGCTGTAAATTTGAATTGGCTGTGTTGATTTTTATTTGATTATTGTGGCTAACTCCTCTTCTGTTGACCTTTGATTTTGTTAATTTAAGTGGTCGGGGGGCAGACACAGTCTCTATGGGGTAACGGGGGGTGACTGCTCTAAAGGAGGCACAAATGGACTTGGATGGACTTGTACTTATATAGCACTTTTCTAGTTGTATTGACCACTCAAAGCGCTTTACACTACGCGTTACATTCACCCATGCACACACCGATGATACATACATCGGGCAAAGTGGGGTTCAGTATCTTGCCCAAGAATAATTCGGCACGGACTGGAGATCAAACCGCTGACCTTCCAATTAGTGGGCGACCTGCTCAACCTCCTGAGCCATAGTCGCCACAAAGAAGCGTGTAAGACTGCAACTCTGTCTCCTGGTCTGAACTCTGAATTGTCAGGGCTTTGGCGTCCTAATAAAATTGGTCAGATTTCTAGATATGAGAGATGCTCCATCAAAAGTGGGATGAATGCCATCTCTCTTAGTGATCTCTACACCCCGTTCCCTCTCCCAGGTCTGTCTGAGCTCCTGAGAGCCAACAGCAGGATGTTCTTTCAGGATATTATACAAGACTTTAATCGACATGTGTCCTGCAGTAGAGAATATCTCTTTTCCTATATTGGAGACACCAAAAGCTAAGTTAACAATGATCTTTTCTTCTTAATATAGTCTCTTATCTGAAAATACTAAAAAAGATAATTTCTTGGTACATCATATTTCTGCATTATCTGGTCAAAGGTCATTAGGACTCCATTTTCAAAGAGGTCCCCAAGAGAATAAATACCCTAATTTCAAACTTTCTAGGAAGAGTAGATTTGAGAAGGCATTTGGACAAAGAGGCTTCAATATTCAACCAAGTTGAAGTGGTGTTATTACCAACTCAATCTGATAGATATTGCAAAAATGCACTTAATTGATATTTTTTGAGGTTTGGGAAATCGAGACCTCCTGCATCGCTTCAGAGCTGCAGAGTGGGCATTTTTAAAAGAGGTCTTCGTTTGTGCCAAATGAAAGAGATAAACCAACCATTTATCTTACGAACTGTTTTGGAACTAAATAAGATTGGAATCATTCTTACTGGATAAAGCAAGTGAGGGAGAACATTCATTTATAGGAGCGAAATTTGAATTCCAACGCTCCAGGTCTTGTCTGATTTTGTCAAGCAGTGGGATGAAATTAGTTTTAAACATCTGACTGAAATATGGTGTAACAAATATTCCCAAGTACATGAATCCTGTGGGGGACCATCTCAAAGGAAAGGGGCAAGGAGAGCCAGGTATCTGAAGTTGACCAGTTAGAGGCATAGCAACAGACTTGGAAAAGTTTATTTTATATCCAGAAAAGGTACCAAACACTGTGATTTTTTGTATTAAGTTGTGAACTGAAACAGCAGGGTATAAACAGCAGTATGTTGTCTGCATATAATGAAATTTTATGTGATGTTTGACCAACAGCTAGTCCAGATATAGCAGGGTCACATTGAATAGTTCATGTTATTCAATAGATCGTGCAAATAGTATTGGGGATAGTGGGCACCCTTGCCTACTACCTACTACCTCTCTGAATCTTGAAGTTTTCTGACCTCACCCCATTAGTTATAATTGCTGCCATTGGACAATTATAAAGAATCTTCACCCATCTGACAAAATTGCGAGTGAGTAGAAAACATAAAAGGCCACTCGACGTGGTCAAAGGCCTTCTCTGCATTTAAAGAAATTGCAAGGCCATCTGTTGTTCATTGTTGACATAACTGAATCACATTTAATAATCTTCTGATATTATCACAAGAGTAATGGCCTTTAATGAAACATGATTGGTCTTCTTTGATTAGACGAGATAGGTATTTTTCCAAACGAGTTGCCAGGGCTTTGGATAGAATTTGCAGTGAAACAGGCTTGTAAGACAAGCAATTTTCTGGACACTTTCTGAAGAATTAAAGAAATAATTGCCTCCCTTAGCGTTGGAGGCAAAAGGCCAATATCAAATGAATGATTAAGCATGCTTAAAATTTTTTTGACTAGTAAGTCACTGAACTCTTTGTAAAATTTGCTGGTGAGCACATCAGGGCGTGGTGCTTTACAATTCTGAAGTGACCTGATGGCTGCCTGTACTTCATGTTTAGAGAATGGATCTCTCGTCTGCGGTCAATTTAGGAAGGTTGAATTTGGAAAATAAGTTCTCCATTGCAGCTTGTAAATTTTCATTTTGCTCAGACTGATATAAAATTCTACAGAAGTTGTGAAATGCATTATTAATCAATTCAGGGTCAATGGTACGATTTCCTGTTCTATCCAGGACTGAGGCGATAGTGCGGGAGGCTACTTGTTTTTTGGCTAAGTATGCTAAGTATTTGTCCGGTTTGTCCCCATGTTCAAATAAGTTTTGTTTAGCAGATCTTGCTTTGTTGGTAGCAGTTTGAGTTAATAGTGAATTTTATGAACAGCGAAGGGTAGTGATTTCCTTTAGTTTGGATTCTGATGGTTTTGTAATGTATTTCCTCTTTGCTATAGTAAGTCTTTTTTCTAGTATCTTCTGTTGCTCTACAGTTCTCAGTCCCTTACTTGTTACATAGGAATCAACCCCCTTGCAAAGATCTTAGAAGTTTCCCAGAGCAAGGATGGACTACTGGCGGAGGGGGAGTTAATAGAAAGAAAAGCTTTAAATTCTGATGTAAAATAATCTGCAAGTTTTTAGTCCTTTAAAATAAAGGAATTCATCCTCCAGTGTTGTGGTCTATTTTTTACGGTTTTAGACTTAATATCTAAATACACTGGTGCATGATCAGATATAACAATGTTTCCAATTTTTGATGAGACAACTGATCATAACAAGCACTTCGGAGTAAAGAAGTAATCAATTCTCGAGTAACACTTATGTGGGTTTGAGAAAAAAGTGAATTCCTTATCTGCAGGATGGAATGTCCTCCAGACATCCACATAACCCAGTTCTTCACAGAGATGGATAATATATTTTGTTCTAGGCAAAGTAGATTGTGAACTGGGAAAATTGATAGAACTATTTTTGAGATAGACTGCCTAGAAAATTTCCTCATCAGCACTTTCAGCAAGTGGTCAAAGGAAGTATGACTCTTTTTTGGGAGTCAGGTGATGTTATAGACTGACAAAGTCCATATAGTGAGGAAGTCAGGGTGAATGGATGGGTCAACAAATGCCAGGCAGCACACTGCTTTTTGTTTTGTATTTCAAACCAACAGTCAAAAAATGTTTTTTTGAAAATCATGACCATGATCATATCTTTACCATAACCAAGTGATAATTATTTGAACAATGACAACAAAAAAGCCTATTTTCAGGGAGTATAACAACACCTTGCATCCTGTGACTTAAGATGAAAATCATGTTTCACACAGCCACTAACTGGTCTTGGTCAAGATAAATGTAAACATAGGGTGCATGATCAGTATAGCATCATGAGGACACCCTGGGGAGTCTTCTTCTTATGTTGCAGAGTTGGGTCCAAATAAACAAAGTCCAGATAAATGTTGTGTTGTGCTGATGGTGGAATATGGAAGGTGATGAATGAGAGGGCCAGAATAGAATAGAATAGATCAACTTTATTGTGTGTCACAAGGCAACAGAAATTCCTCTTTGACACGGCCCAAGAGAGTGACAACAAACAGCAGTCACAAAAACAAGGTCAGGCATCAGAATAAAAATTCATAGTTCATAATAACAGTAATACAAAAACATGTCATCAACAATAATTCAAGAAGTCTTTAGAGCTAGGAGTAAAAGGTTAAAAAGAAGGGAAGTTGATTGGCCAGTGAGTACAGTCAAATGACACACAGAGAAGGCCTGTAAAGAGACAGACAGGGTTGGTAAAAACTTCATGAATTTTTGATGTTCTACCAGCCCACTGATGCAGCAGCCCACTTGGATTTGTCCCAGTATGCCTGGTGGCCAGTGCACCACTGGGTGTTGCCAAGGACAAGGTGCTTGCTGGCTGTGCTTCTCCAACCTGAAGGCTGGGCTAATTCTGTTGACTTAGTCAAGCTTTCAGTGTTACTGTCACAGTCTTCCCCGCTTGGACTTTTTGTAGTGCTTCCTACTTTATTTTGAAGTATTATACCTGTTGTGTTTATGGGTGTTTTTGCCTCCTGCCCTCATTAGTTTCACTTGTGTCTCATTGTCTTACCCCTAACTTAGAGTATGTAGTCTCTGTGTTCTCCTCACTCTTTGACAGTGTGTCTGTTTTGTTCCTGGTTGTGTTCCTTGTGCCTGTATTTTCCCATCTGTCTGTAAGCCTGCTTTTTCATAATTCATAATTCATAATTCACTCCATCAGTCTTCTTTCCCCTGTGTTCCTAGCTTCAGCTGTGACATCTTTGCTACAACTTAACAGATTTTCATTGATTATGATCAATTGATGTCCTCCTTGTCCCTTGCAGGCTGCAGCAGGAAAGCTCTCAGTGGATGGTTTGCTGCAGATGTCCAGCTCTGAGCTGCAGGACACAATGAGACGCCTGGGCTCCAACTCAGAGGATTGTTCTCGCCTCACTGCTGCCCTCTCCTGTCTAAAGAGTACTGATGAAACAGGTATATGATATATTTAACAGCCAACATAAAGTTTCATGTTAGAAAACTGTATTTTCAAACATAGTTTCTTTTGGTACTTGATTTAAAACTGTCAGCCCTTAAAGGCCTATGTATCATTTCTATTCATTTGATTAACGGAAAGTGATTTAAGGAATTTGCACCACTTAAGTACAACATCATCAAACTTTGGTCCTCCACTGTTATCTTGTAGCCCTTTAAGACTTTGAAAAATAACCCCAACTCAAGGTCCAATTAATTGCTTACCCCAGAGCCTTTAACTGTATCAAATAGCTCCACATGCCATTTGTACAGTGAAATTATTATTGGTGGCTGTAATCATTCTTTCTGTCCATCTTTGCATGTGAAGAGATCCCTTGCTAACGTGATTACAACATAAGTGATGGGGGACAAAATCTGCAGTCCTTGTTCTGTGTAAAAATGACTTCTAAAGTTCAGCTGAAGTTACCAGGCTTCAGCAGTCAGACTTAGTCATCTCAAGTGGGTTTTATCCAGTGTTACAGTCTTTGTATCGTGAAATTCCCTCTCTTTGTTTCCCTGATCAGTGTGTCCTTGCTGGTGGGATAGAAACACAAAGAGGGCATATCGTAAAAAGTTCAGAATAATTGACTATGTCAGGCTGCTGAAGCATCATATTAGCTTTTGCTGAGCTTTGACATGCATGTTGTGGAATGAGGACTGCAGATACTGCCACATTTTTTTCCACTGTAATAGACCAGGAGTAGACAAAGAAATTTGTTCTTTGTTTTTTCTTTATCAGTCACTCAGTAAAGGTTGTTTAACTTACAATCAGAGTGCTTCCAATTCCCTTTTGACTGCCAACCAATACCACTAACTTACTTTAATAAGTAAGCTGGATAATTGTTAACTAACTGATATTCAAAAAACCTGGGGCAAGCAGTATATGGTAGGGTCAACAGTCTGTCTGTGGTGGCCTTAAGAACTCAGTTTAGTGTGACAAAAACCACGCAAACAGCAAAATAAAAGCATTCAAAATAAAAGCCGGTGAAGAAAATCTTTATCAATTCAACAATACATGCACAGCATTTAGGAAAAAAACACTGCAAAGTGATAAAACATAACCAAATACAGAAGCACTGGGAATGCAGACAACACAATCAAATACACTCTACAAATACAGAAAACTCAACCAATTATAGAAATATAGCTGCAAGTGGCAATTCAAAGGTTCAAGCCAACACAGCCCAGTAGAGGTTGAAAGCTTTTGATCTTGACCTAGTTCAATGTGCTTTAGATGTGAAAAAAGCAGTGAAAACCCAGTCTGAAAATGAATCTCTTTACAACGGTATAAAGCGTGCTGAAAAGATTTATGACGTGCCCTAGTAGCCCATTTTAACATAATTTTTTGTTTCTTGATTGGACAGACTGATTTATGGCCATGCACATGTTTGGAACTGGTGGTGTCCCCTATATAGCGAATTTCAAACTAGTTGTACCCTCATGGTTCAGTATTATTATGAAACATATCCTGTGAGTTTTGTAATGATTGAACAAAGAAATTCATATTTATAGTCTGATTTGTGTCATGCCTCATGCATTTTTTGCATTTGTATCTGAATGAAACTTTCAGGGTACGTTTATGTATACTTATGCTTGTAGGGTTTGTGATGATTTACCCAACAGCCGTTCTCTGTGGTCTTTTTATGTGTTCAGCCATGCCCTTTTGAAGTTAGTTGGTCAGTATCTTATTGATTGGTCAGTATCTTATTGATGACTAATAATAAGTTACATAGACCTGTGGTAACTGATTTGTTAATGTTAGCAGAGGTGAAATGCGCAGTGAGAGCACATTTTTCATATATGCTATTAATAACTTCCCCTTCACTTTTAAGTTAGAAGAAAATTCAAGTGATATATATTATATTTGATAGTTCATTCTTGCTTATCTTACACAATTTTTTACAGACATTTACCATATTCATACTTAAAACTGTGGCAAATCAGTAAGCCATGTATGGTCTGATAATCCAAGTACACGGATTGCAAAACTGTAAACACAGATTGGCAAACAGGGCACATGTTCTGCCAAATTCTGCCAGCCTATCCAGAATTGCATGCCCCTCATGGGAAAGCGCACAGATAAAATAAAACTACCTAAAATTGTTATTATTTCTAAAGCAAAGTGCTAGTTAAAAGTATATAATCTGGGTTGGGCTCATCACAATAAATGATCTGAAGTCTATACTATATGAACATTTAGAGTCATCAGTGTTTTATTAGACTCAGTAGAAGTTGCATTTCTTTGAGAGGATTATGGAAAGGTTATCAGAATTAATCTGTCAGTATGTCTGAAACTAAACTTTCGTTGTAGCTCTTTATCAATGTGTTCTTAAGCACAGCATTTCAGGTCGTTGTACCATAGTGTTAATCTAAAATTAGTCTTAAATGCAAAAAAACTTTGCTTCCTCACAACACCTCTGTTAAGAGGTTTATGTAATATTCATCAGACCTGACTGTAGCTGCCCCGTATTATGTTATGAAATTCACACTGTCAAGACAAATTGGCCAAAATATGTGCTGATAAAACCATCTGATTCATAGATAGGTGAGAAGTCCCTGATTCGGCTCAAGAATGTCAGTCGACAAGTCGTTACACTTACACACAGAGCACTGCAGGAGCACCGGACAGACTTTACAACCACATCTGGTCTTAAAATTACCAAATCACAAAACCAACTGTGATGGAAGTAGAGACTTGATGACAATGGAGGGAAGAGCAACACCGGAGCGCACCGGACAGTGCGAAGCAGGGCGACTCTTTTCTTTTGTCCACTCTGATTCTCTCTGCTGCTCTGATAATTGGGAAGGCCGATAATAGGTCGATCCCTTGTGGATTATTCAGCAGAGGTGTTTTTTGATATTTATTGAACACTGTGTCCCCTCTTTTCTCAGACCAGGTGTTACATGTCTAAAATTCACACTGTCAAAGCAAATTGACCATAACAATCATTTTGGCTTGACAGTGAGAATTTGTAAATAAATGGACTGAGCTTATGTAGGACGTCTTGTTGTATCAACCACTCAAAGCGCTTTACACTACAGGGCACATCAACGCACACACACACATTTATACAGCGCACACACACATTCACACCAGTGCTACATCAGAGGCAATTTGGGGTTCAGTATCTTGTCTAAGGATTCGTTGGCACGCAGGCTTTAGGGGCCTGAGATTAAGCCACTGACCTTAGTGGGCCACCCACTCTACCTCCTGGGCCACAGCCCTAAACACTGAGGGAAATTATCAGATATGTAACCATATGCAACAGTCTAATTGGTGCAAACTTTCAAAATCCTCCTGGAAAAAAAATTCTGGGTGGATGGGGGATCTCAGAGAATTCTCTCTATACAGTGGAGATATAGATTTCCAAAGAGCTTAATCCCTTATTAACCAAAGTGGAGCCTGAGATTTTTGGGCTGGGGTCCTCTAGTTGGATTATCGTGTTGTTTTACTCTGACTCTTTAGTGTATTGTGCACATTATACTATTTATGCACTATATTGATTTGAAACACTTATTTATAAAGTAGTTAAATATTAAACAGTTGCATTTAAAGAGAATGGACAGTAAACATGGAATTCTGGTAGATGCATCATTGTTCAATGTTATACATGATTTAAATAAAATTGGTTATATGTCAAGTAACCATCTCAATCATAGTTGTTGTGTGAGAATTTGTACTGTACTTGCTAACATGTGACCTTTACTATTTGACTTTTGGAGGCGATCTAAGGCCTGACTCCTGCAGATCTGAGCCCCAACAGGACAGTGATGCCTTCTCTTACATTAGCCCCCTCTCCAGTTCTGGTAGCCCTTCCACCCTCCAGCAACCCACCAGCACCAATAGCCCCTCCATCTCCATATCAATGGTACCTTGTTCAGATGACCAGAGACCAGACATATCAGCTGACGACATCTTCACCATGGAGCCAAGCACCCCTTCAGCCATCCAAACCTCGAAGACACGCACCAGCAAGCCCTCTCACACACCACCACTACCTTCCCGCAAACTACTGCATCTCCTCCCTAACATTGCACTGACAAGAAGCAAGAGTCATGAGTCACAGCTGGCTAACCGCATTGAGGAGCCTGCTACACAGAAGTGGGTTTTAAGATTAATACTATGGGCATGTCTCCATTACTGCAGTAGAACTTGGAATTTAAGTGCACAAACTGTCTAATTTGCACACAAGATATCCTGTAATATAACATAAAAGGCAGTCTGCCAAGTAAAATGAGCACATTCATCCTCCATCATTCTTTATTTTAATTGAGCTTATTTGCTTTTCCTGTAATCCCACCCTCAGGACAAACTTTTTCTTGCTCCACAATTGGTAAAACTGCACAAATTAAAAAAATGTCATTATGTTGTTCTTTCTGTCTAATACAACCACTAAAGTCAGACAGTTTGTAATTCAGCACTACTGAGCAGACTGCACTATCTGTGAATTTACAGTAGGTGTTAGTTGCTCTCTGTGTTTGCAGGGCATGTAAGAAGAACAAAGTGCTGGCTGCTATTCAGATCAACGGCTGTGGGAACAGTCCTGAGGACTCAGCATTGCGGTCACCGCTGTTGTCTGCCCGAACACCTGGCCCTATACCAGCCTCAGCCCCATACATGATGCCTGCTACCCCCACCCTGCTGGACAGTGAGTAACCATAAATATACTGGACTGGAATTCTGCTCTCTTAGTCTTTCTATGATTCTGCTTCATTTTCCCATTGTTTCTTGTGTTTTTTAAATATTACATTTTTATGTTCTTCACAGATGTGACAATGCACAGAAGTTCCCCTCAGACAGTGAGAAGAGACATTGGCCTGGCTATAACACATAGGTCAGTTACCATCAACCCTATAGACCTCCTGCCCCATTTAGAATAAAAGACTATAAAAGGGAAAGTGCCAGTTACTCTGTATTATGCTGTGGACACAGTGGTTAATGTGTCTCACTATATTTAGTGTGGGCTGTGTGTGAAAGGTTATGCTCGAAGTGATGTAGTTGATAGCAGAAAAAAACAGCAAATGCAGATGCAAAACTTGGAAGCTGAAAGTTAAAAACAATAGCTGAAGCATAAAGCAAAAGGTGGAAGTTAAAATGTAAAACTAGGGGGCTTTTGGTACTGCCACTGAGAATGACAGCCGAATTCGCGAGCTCCCCAACGGTTTTGTGAAATAACCCCAAAAAATGTTTCTTTTGTAAATACCAGTGCACATTTTTCATTAATGATGGAGACAGGGGTTATAACTAGAAGTAGGACAACCACGAACGTGATTGAAATGAGCCTGAAGTGAGACATGGTAGCCAAAGCAGCTCCCTGGGAACATGCTCGCATGACGATAGTGCTAGCCTGCAATGTATCCTCAATGAAATCCGGCTATCAGACATCGAAAAAGAACTAAAGAGAACAAACAATAGACTGGATGAAGTGGAGGGGAGAATCGAGGAAACAGAGGCTGTACTTGAGGTAACATCAATGCTGAATGAGGTGGCAAATGCAATGGCAAGCTAACCTAGAGGCCAGACTGACCAGGAGGGCCAAGCATGGAGAAAAAATTTAAGGATCTACGGAATACCCGAAGATAAAGACATATGAATGGTTTATTAGACAACCTGCTGGAAAAGGCGCTAAACCTTCTTGAACGGGCACACCAAGCACTGGCATCGAAGCCCAACAGCACACTGGCGAGGCCCCAATCCATCATGGTCAAGTTCGGGAGCTACCAGGTGAAAGAGGAGGTTCTCCGGAGAGCATGACAGAAAAAAGTTGCTTGGCTTACAGTTGATTCCTAAATGCAGATAAGCTTTGTTTGACTAATGAATGACACATCCTACTTTAGTTTTTTGTCCAGAGGGCTGCCATGGAAGTTTACATATTAGCACATAGGACTCCTACAGTTTTATTCCTAATCTAATTAAAGGAGTCGGGATGTGGCCGCATGTTAGGGCCCCACCACTACTACGATATGGGACTTTCCCTTACAGGGGCTTTGACTTTACAAGGTCCCCCAAGGCTCTTTCGAAATAAGCCTCTACATCGGAAACAACTGTTCAATTCTGTATCCTTTTCTTGATATCTGTTATATGTCTGTTCCTTGGGAGAGATATTTTTAGTGCACACCTTTAATGTGACCAGAGGTAATGGGAGAGGTTTTATCTGGGGTAACGTATTTAAGAAACTATGAACAAGCAGGCGCTCAAAGTTATATCTTTTAATGTGAAGGGGATTTCAAATCCAGTCAAGAGAAGTCAGATACTGTCAGAACATGAAAAACTAAAGAGAATGGGGTTTTAGAATGGCTAAATCAACAGTTGTTTATTCTTTTCTGGGTTGTGTTAAACATCACAACCTCTACCAGCCACTAGAGGGACCTTACAGTTTCAGTCTTGTAATGGAAAAAACATTACTTTGATAATTCATTCAGTACAGTCACAGGGTTAAAATTATACATCAGCCAACAAAGAGAATAGACAGTCGGGTTTAAGTGGATTTACTCTCCCAGATCTCTGGCTTGCTTACATCTCAACTTTAATTCTCAGGCTAATTAATCTGCATCAAATGTTAGAAGATAGTGTCACTATGATGTAGAAATGTGTTTTCTTTCTTTCTCTGTTCTTTGTAGGTTTTCAACAAAGTCTTGGCTCTCCCAGACATGCCAAGTGTGTCAGAAAAGCATGATGTTTGGTGTAAAGTGCAAGCACTGCAAGTAAGAGACTACAAATATGACTTCCCCCGCTCTGTTTGATTATACTGCTTGTTAGGGTCTCATTAGTGTATGCCATATCCATCTGTTCACAGGTTTAAGTGCCACAACAAATGTACCAAAGATGCTCTCTCATGTCGGATATCATTTCTCACATGTAAGCAACATTCAACATCATTTTTTCATTCACTTTTTCTAGTGAAGTACTGTGTGGATATGTCAGCTCATGGGTGCATCAAGAAAGTAGGTAATGTCTGTAGACTAGTTTTGATTTATGTGTGGTGCTCTCTTGCAAATATGACATCACTGTGGTGATAATAGTGAAAAGACATCTAGTCGTCTGGACAAAGTTTTGATAAAGATAAGATAAGATAGACTTTATTTATCCCACTTGTGGGAAATTTACATGTTACAGCAGCAAGAGACAAGAGTGACAAAAATAGCAGAAGGGTAAACAAATTAAAGTGCAGCAATCAGCATTAAAAAGTCTCTGTAATAAACAGAAATGTGCAGTTTGTAATATAGGAAAATGGTGATAATCATTGAGGTAGATGAAAGTATGTGCAAATAAAATGACCAGAAAGTGGAGTCCAGAGTGCAGGTTTATTTTTGGGTCAGTCTGGTGTTGTACAGTCTGATGGCTGTTGGAATAAATGACCTGTGGTAGAGCTCCTTCTTGCACCGTGGATGCAGCAGTCTGTTGCTGAAGGAGCTACTCAGGTCTCCCAAAGTCTCATGCAGGGGGTGGGAGGGGTTGTCCATGATAGACGTCAATGGAGTCCAGAGAGCAGTCCAGGACAGAGCCGGCCCGTCTGACCAGCTTATTCAGTGTCTTCCTGTCTCTCTCTGAGGATCCACTGCTCCAGCAGACCACTGCATAAAAGATGGCAGAGGCCACCACAGAGTCATAAAAGGTCCTTAGCAGTGACCTGCACACTCTGAAGGACCTCAGTCTTCTCAGCAGGTGAAAAAATGTAAGGTTTAAATTAAAAAAATAAAAGGTTAAGCCTTAGAATTATTACCTTTATTTCAACTGCACTGTGAAAATATTTTCAACATGTAACAGGTCCCACAGGATCTCCCAATCATATTGATTTGCAACAGCCATTAAGAAGTAAATTCCATTATATACATCACAGTGTTTCACATGGGTTTACAAGTAAGGTAGTACCACAGTGATGGCAGCTTGTTTAGTTCAGCCTTCAAACTGAATTAATCTATGGGAAACAGAATAGGTTTGGTTTCAGAATAGAGAGAAAGTTAAATAGACATAGTTTTCACTGCCATGTACAGTACCAGTCAAAAGTTTTGACAGACCTTCCCACAGCTTCAGTGCACCTTGGCATTGATTCTACAAGTCTCTGGAACTCTACTGGAAGGAGGGAGCACCTCATTTGGTGTTTTGATGATGGTGGAGAGTGCTGTCCAACGTGTCGGTCCAAAAACTCCCATTTCAATTGGCTTGAGATCTGGTGCCTGTGAAGGCCATAGTATATGATTCACATAATATGGGTATTGGGATATCGTCATCCTGTTTCTCTATTCATTTTTCAGGTTTTACTTTTAATATGTAATCTGTCGACTTCAAGTACAAAGTACATGTGGACACCTATCTATAGTTTTGAAGACAGATTTGAATAAAATGTGAACCCATCCTATATTGTTCAATGTGATGTAAAATTAGTCAATGTTTTAATCTAACTTGTAGTGCCAAGGATGCGCAGGGCAGAATCAGTGCCATCAGATATCAATAATCGGATTGATCACACAGCAGCGATCCCACTGCAGTATGGCACTTTACCAAAAGCAATAACCAAAAGGGTGAGTATAGATTTCTTTAACTATAATTTGTTTAGAATTCTGTTCTGGTCTGCTGTAGCTGTTTTTATTCTCAAAGTAAAGATTAGAAATGTAAAACAGAGTGAAGGTCACTCCACAGGAAATAAATGCTGTCCATGGAAAGTCCTTACTATTATATTTATGTGCCTGTGTTAATAGGAGCCTTCCCCCAATTTAAACCAGCTGGATTCCAGCAGTAACCCATCATCAGCTACCTCCTCCACACCTTCCTCTCCAGCACATTTCCAGCAGAGTAACTCCCCATGTGTCAGCACCCCCCCTCCACCCAACTCTTCACCGCGAGGCTCCAGTGATAACCGCTTCTATTTCCCAGGTCAGCATCCTGTCACTGGTATCACTCACATACACAGAAGCCTTGTGTCATGTAAACAGGGTTCTAACAACAGAAGGTAATAGAATATTTAGTCCACTCTCATTGATATACTGTAAATGTATTGGACATGTAGCACAAACTTCAGCTTCCAAAGGGACCATAAAATTGCCCAGGTTGCCCCATACACTGTACCCCATACCATACACCCTTGAACACTGTGGCTGTTCAAGAGCTTGAGACATAAAGAATTTAACATCCTTTGTTCTAAATTCATAAAGTAACATGTAGAAAATATTTATGTAGCATTTTGAATGGTGAGAATTACTCATGTATTAGTGCAGTATTCTGAAGTTGTATTTTCCAACAGATCCTCCTGCTTCCACATACACTGCTGTTCAACATTCCAGCAGCTACTATGAGTCTGGGTAAGAGACAACAATGCTGATACAGAGACCCTTTGATGTTATACAGTAGAAGCTAGTATCATAGTGGTTAATATTAGCTTATCACAGATATGTTTCATATATGTTAACTGATGAGTAACAAGAAATGTCAGTATAGAAATGTCAAAGATATGTTATAGGTCATTTATGTGTCTCCATTACATACTCTGTCCACTGGAGGGCTCATTGCATCTCTTAACACAACAACAACATATCGTTATGTTTACTGATGTTATGTGTTGATTTTAAAAAGCAAATAGCATTTTCTTGCCACAGCATATGTATTAGCCTAAAAATCCTATATCAGGGTATCAGTCAGGCTAGCATGTATTATACATCTTGTAGCTCAGGGATCCTAAATATAATAATTTTGTTGGCTGCTAATTCTTGTGGTCTTTCTTTCAGAGTGGCCATCACTGAGACACAGCTACCAGCCGCAATACAAGCAGGGGTTAGTACTGACAGTCACATTCCCTGTTAAATCACCAAAAAGAAGTGAAAATTTGCTTGCTTTGTCACATCAATCTTTTTTGCCTACGTGATTTGTAAATATTGTGTGCTTATGTAGTTTACATGTCCTGCCAGTGCACTGTTGTGCATATTTCTTTTTTCTATCACTGACATATTTTGTAATGAGAGGAAATTGACTCTTAAGTGTTTGCTGATGGTCTCTGAACAAAGATGGGTTACCAAGTGGGAAATAGGGTGGGGGGAGTGCCAGGGGGAATAAATAAATAAATAAATAAATATATATATATATATATATATATATATATATATATATATATATGGACACCAGCCCTTTTGTTGTGCCTGATAAGCCCATATTTATTGGTAAATATGTAGAAACTTTACACTTTACACAGCTTCCAGTACATTTCAGCTTCTTTATAAAGTGCTTTGAATTGAGTTTTACTAAAATTAATAATTACTTATTAATATAATTATCTCAGGAGGAGGAGGCAGAGGAAGACTACCCAGCTGAGAATGAGGAAGCAGCTGAACAGTGCAGCAGTAAAAAGGGCTTCTCCACTGAAGAGTGTGATGAGGATGGGCTTGAGGACCTGCCTTCCTCCATATGTCGTCGTGGAGCCGTTGGCCGCTGGAGGGGCCACATCTCTCGTAAAGCCAGCCAGACCAGCGTCTACCTACAGGAGTGGGACATCCCGTATGAGCAGCTGCAGCTGGGAGAGCTTATTGGCATGGTGAAGATGGAGATATACTATAGACATGTAAAATCTTGGCATAAAAACATAATATATCAATATTTGCTGTCCAACACAGCTGACATATTTGACATGTCCAGGGTCGCTGGGGGAAGGTGCACAAGGGTCGCTGGCATGGTGAGGTGGCAATTCGCCTTCTGGAGATTGATGGCAACAACCAGGATCACCTGAAGCTCTTCAAGAAGGAGGTGATGAACTACAGGCAGACCAGGCATGAGAATGTTGTCCTGTTCATGGGCGCCTGCATGGCTCCACCCCACCTTGCCATTATCACAAGGTATGGCTGTTAGATAAAAACATAAATCTCAATTCTGCTGTTTTTCCGTAAATTCCAGTTCTACTCACAAATGTATGTGTATTCTTTGGGATTATTTCATATATTATTACATGTGATATGTTGTTTTGGTAAATATTTATGCTCTGATGTTGATTTGTGAACTCAGTTTTATGTGTTTTCTTTGCAGTTTCTGCAAAGGATTGACTCTATACTCTGTTGTAAGAGAAAGAGGTCACATGCTAGACATCAATAAAACCAGACAGATTGCACAGGAGATTGTAAAGGTAAGCAGCCCTCAAGCTCCTGCCAAGCTGTGTGAGATGGATAGAACCAACAAAATAAATTGTAAACAATAATCAGTATATGGTAATATCAATGGAAAGAAGTAAGGAGAATTTAGTATGTTTAATGTGAGCAAGAGCACCAAGCCTGAAACGCATTGCACCCAGAATAGTGGCAATTCAAGCCTTGTGTTTTTTGTGCTATTAAGTGCCTGCATTTGTGCATATTTAAGCATAAAAATGTTTTCCCACTTTCATCACAAAGTATCCTTAACATCATGTTTGTGTATGTTAATTCTTGTCATTAAAAAACACATATTGGAGAATATCCTTATCAGATTTTTTTCTCTTTTTATTTATACAGCAGATAACTAATAGTATACAGTAAAAACGTGCAGTAACCTGTTGTCTTTTATTGAAAGAGTCCAGTCATCCCCCTTTCCTCCTTTTCAGCTACAACTCATCATCCACTCTAGATTTTTTTTAAATGTGTTGCGTTCAGTAAATCGGTCTCTTTTACAGGGAATGGGTTATCTTCATGCCAAAGGCATCATTCACAAGGATCTGAAGTCTAAGAATGTGTTCTATGACACAAACAAGGTAGTCATTACAGACTTTGGCCTGTTTGGGATGTCTGGAGTGGTACAAGAAGGCAGGTAGGTGTGAAAAAAGGAATATTTAAAATTTTCAAGATTCTGCATCTCTGGTAAGCCACAGTTCTTCATTAGTACTGTGTGTGTTTGTGTGTGTGTGTGTGTGTGTGAGTGAGCTTAGAAGAAAGAATGTGTTGCGGATACCCCAGGGTTGGATCTACTACCTGGCTCCAGAGATTGTTCGAAAGATGAGCCCAGAGGTTGATGAGGACCAGCTGCCGTTCTCCAAAGCTGCTGATGTTTATGCATTTGGGTACTGATTGACGTCACCGGTCATTTTTGTGTAACCTTACCAGTTACGCTCACAAATGCAGCAAGACATGTTCTACAATTTTTGAGCTTATAAGCACATTTTTGAAAGCTGTATTTGCGTATGCTTCATACGCCATTTGGCATATTTGCTTAAACTCACTGTACGTAGACAGAGATGGAGTGTAGAGGTATCTAGCATATGAGGTGGTTTTGCACAAGTTTTGCTTATCAGATTTTTGTGTTGTGTAATTTTTAGCACAGTCTGGTATGAGCTGCATGTCGGAGACTGGCCAATCACCAACCAACCTGTGGAAGCTAAAATCTGGCTGGTGGGCAGCAGTGAGGGCACTAAGCAGGTGTTGGCAGAAGCCAACCTAGGCAAGGAGGTCACGGTAGGTCTGATATATAGATCATAGAAGAACATGGCTGTGGCAACACTTGTAGGGACTAAAGGACAGGAGGGATTAAATCTAGATATGTGTTTACCATCATTACCAGAAAATCTTAACTCAGTCTGCAGGAAGAGAGTCTGGGTGGAGCTGAGATGGTACCAGCCAAGAGACAACCACAACACTGTACAACATACTTGTCTGTTAGCCTTCATGTCTGCTCAATAAAACACAGATTTTCAAAATCACAACAGCACACATTAGTCGTTGCTAGTCGTTGCTAGCCACTCTAAAGTGATGAAAGCGATCAAGTTTCACATTTGCATGTTTTTTCAACATTGGATTCAGTAAAATGACACTTCAACATACAGGCTGGAGGAGCTGGAGATCGAACTGCTGACCTTCTGATTAGTGAGCAACTTCCTCTACCTCGTGAGCCACAGCTGCTCCACTTTTCGTAAGGTGCAGGTGCAGGAAAGGAGCACATATACTGATCTCTCTGGTACACAGACTTCAGACTTAGGCTTTCTGCTGGGATTGTAGTATTTTCTGTTAGAACTTGAGTAGCTGAGCATGAGAATGTACAGCATGTGTCCACTCTCCAAACACAATGGGAGATTATGCAAGTTAAATAATTGGGAAGCTGAAAAGACAGTCTGCAATTTGTGTGGCAGTGAATGAGAGCCTGACTGTGACTTTACACTGCAAATACAAAACATCAGTGGACTTAAATGTTCACATGATGAGAGGGTGGAGGCTTTTAGCTACATTTTGATGCCTATTATGTGCGTATTTAGTTAAATCTGTGCTACTAGGAGCAGTGTTAATATTTTCTCTGCTCTGAAAAATTGGCAGGTTCTCACTCTAGCTGGTCACGTGACATGCCAGTAAAACCTCCAACACTCATTCATGAGAAAGGCACAAATCTCCCTAAACATTTTTAGCAGATGAAAAGGTACAACATGAAAAGATCAAAGTCAAAGTTTCTGCATGGGAGCTGCGAGTGCCTCACACACACAAATTTGTCATCAACCACAGTTTATTTATCATTATCGCAGGATGACTAATTCTTATCATGTTCACAGTCTCAGCAGTGAGCACACACAGCTACATTAAGTCCAGAGGAGAAAACATGTCAGTTACCTCCATACTGCTTAAGTAACCTAAACTTGAGTCACTCATTCAGTACCCAATTTTGTAACAGTATTTAAGGTTGTATATGCTTTGAATTAAATTGAGGCATAACAAATGAGGTTATCATTTAATTTCGGAAACTGGCCATCATAAAGGCACATCCCTGGGCAGGAGAAGGCAAGGGCTTTAGTCTTAAACTTGATTTGTATTGAATTTGCAAAACCATCAGTAGAAATAATTAGTTTATTCATTTTTGGTCAGCACTAGCACCAGCCCCAATAAACTGTTTGTGTGTAGTACATGTTTGATTTTGATTCTGGCCTGAGAAATGTAGATATGCACTCCTTCAGGTTTTGCCTGTTAAAAACAGTGTAGAATACAATAGAATTATTTATTATCATTGTTTGTAAAACAATGAAAAGACAATTTAGCAGCAGAGTTTGCTCTTAGTTTGCTCTCCTTAGCTTTAGACTTTAGACATCATGCAATTTAAATTGTGTTAGATCTATGCTTGAACTAGCTTGTGTAACATGCTTTTCAAGGATGCTTTAGAGATTGAGGTGTTAATGCTGTCCTCAACATGGAGCAAAAACCCTGCTGTTGGAGATGGATGAGACAATAATCTTTCAAAAGAGGAGAAAAGCTCAAACTTACAGACAACATTTTCTCAAGGGTATTTGTGGCGTTACAACTGGTTATACACAAAAATGGTGACAGAGCACCGCAAAGAGATCACAAAATAAGAGAAGTTAAATACTGCCTACTTTCTTACCTTCACACATCTGGCCAAACACTGAATTGAGTATTATTACTACTGGATTGTTACCAAAAGTAAAAAGAAAAAAAAAGATCAGTCACAGCCCCTTAGTTCCAATCCTGAAAAGGTGGTGGGGATGTTTTACCAATTTGACCTATTGCTATTCAGGGGCAGGTCCTCCATTGGTTTACTTATACCTCCAAGGCAGAACAGCTTGTTTCCTCTTACCTGTGAAGTACCACAAGCTCCCATTTTAGGTCTTATTCTATTCTCATCATATATGCTTCCTGGATGGTTAATGAGAATAATCTCTGTGCCCTGTACATTTTCCCAACACCCTAATTAACAGTCTTGGCTTTGGTATCATCTTTGATTCTGGTTTAAAATTTTATAACCAACCAATCAACTCTTTCTTTAGCACTAGCTTTTTCAACTTCAGTATTAAGCTTTTTATTGTTAGCTCTAGCTTGATCAATCTTTCATTAGTAATGAGGACTTCAGTGCATTCGCAGGTGTTTTGGAGTATAATTAGAGAAACTAGAACTTTATCATTTACGTCAAAGTTATAATGAATGCTTATTGGTGATGTAGTCATGGCTGAGTTGTAACCTAGTAAATGAACATATTGCATTATATATTACATATATATATAAATATCCTGTGTTATGTATTAATCTTCTTCCTTCCATCTCAACAGGAGATCCTATCTGCCTGCTGGTCCTTCGAGGCAGATGACAGGCCGACTTTTACCCAGCTAGCAGGAATGCTGGAGAGACTTCCCAAACTAAACCGCAGGCTGTCTCATCCTGGACACTTCTGGAAGACAACTGAGTACGTGTCATAGACCGAATGTATATTAATGATCCAGGATGAACCAGCGTACACCACTATTCACACCAACATTAAAAAAAGGGAGTCTATATAATTTTATTTAGTCGATAAATACAGTATCACAATCTAAATTTTCATGTTATGAAAACATAAAGCTGAAAGCATGAAGGCAGAATTGAGTTTGAGCTAAAAGGAACCAACATACAGTCAATCAAATAGAAATGTAAATAGGATTTTATAAAGAAATGTGAATATTATGAAGCTGTCCTGCTGAGTGTTAACTAATGTAAAAGATCTTCTCTAATGTGACTGGTATTTTGTGTTGTGAGGAAAAATCTAGTAAGAAAGTCTGTTATACCTTAGATGGCATTTTAGTTGCTGCTCTATCTACACTTCCTTTATCTTTTTTCCAGACACTTAAATAGTATTTCTTGTGGTCTGAACATTCTCTCTTAGACATTCTCTCATGTGTTTCTAAGATTCACTTCTTTCTCCTCTCTGTCATTTTCTCTCTTCTGGATGCTGACTGATCCACCTCTGCCTGTTCCTGTTGTGCCTGATTTCCACTGTCTCACTTGGATCCTACATTTTCTCCTTTGTCTATGCCTCTGTTTCCCTGTCTATGTACTCACTTGTTTTCCAACACTCCTGATTACTGTCTCTTCACTCCATACTTCTCCTGGTGAAGGTCATGGGATCATCATCACTGTCTGAGAGATCACTGCCATCAGGGACTGCATGCACACTGTCCGTACATGTACAAATACAGCAGCTGAGAGGCAAACATACTCTTTAAAACTGAAACTTAATTTTGCCTCTACTTATTTTTCATAAGCAGGACAAAGGTTCATTTGTAGCTTTTTGACAAACTAGACCCTAACCCTTGACAGATGTGTCCTGGGTGCATTAATGTGAGTTTCTCCTTCTCCACATAAGGTATCCACATACAGACATGTTAATACAAGGTGTAAATTTGTTTAAAGTCAGTGTCTGACTTTTGCTGGTACTCTAAGCAACAGACAGCCTCTCACTATTGACTTTCACTTGCCTTCAGGTTGTGGGCCAGCCAACTATAATAATAAATGCTAAATTCATATGTACTTTATGGGCATGACTGTAATTATATACAGTATTGGTGGTAAAAGCTACTTGTTAAAGATGGTAAGCACAATAATTCCAAATCTAAGGGAAAAAAGACAAGGAGTCTGCACTATAGTTTTAATATACACAAATTAATCAATGTCACATTCTTTACAATAATCAGCCATTCATCTAACAGCCAATGCAGATAGTATCCACTAAGTTTCTGTGACCACCTATACTCATACCTATATTTTTCTGTTTCTGTTGTCAGACAAGTGAACAAATATGAAATCTGAATGTGGTTCATAAAAACTGTGTTTAACAGCAGTCCTTACTAAGCTGCTGGACTACATCATTATTTTTCGTCATTATCGTCAGGCAAAATTCACAAAGATGCAGGTTAATGACAGGAGCTGTACTGATATTTAAAATAAGTGATGACAGAGAACATTTCTGTAGAAGCAACAGAAGGTTCTCATGTACCATATAGCATCAGTTACTGCATCAAAATGAGATGCTGTAAAACATGAAAAATCTTGGCAAAACAACTCTTAACTATACTATTAATGTGGCTGATACATTATAAGATATTTTTCATGTTGTTAGTACATATTTTCTTATTATTAAATATGAAATTCTTCCATTTCTACAAGAATCTTTTGTCTTTCTCATTATTTATAACAAGACAGAGTAATATGTTGTTATAAGAAAACATCCTTGTAAAAACCAAAAAAACTATATCAAGTCATAATGTGAAAATATGTCATAGTAACATAAAAATATAATGTAAATAATACAAAAAAGATTTAATAAAAACAAGAACATTTTCTAATTCTAAAAAAAAATCTTGTCATGCCAGCAAGAATATGCTGCTGTAAAAAACAGGCACCCTACATCTGAAATGTTTCTGGCGAACCTTGAAACTGTGGCTGAGCTGTGACTGAGCTGGAGCACAGCTGGATGTTGAGTATACTCTGTTAGTAAACCATGAGCTTTCTAAAAACGGACTATAATTCTTCTGAAAATAAATGATAATAATAATACCAGACATCCAGGTCAGATGTCAGTCAAAGTGCAGTCAGCAGATGAGACAATATCTGCTAATGAAACAAGATCTTTTGATCATTGTCTCCATTCTCAGTTGCTACATTTCAGGACTCATGTTAACAAGTCTGCCAACTGGTTCCTCTTACTTTCTAACCACTAACTGCTGAGCTTATCTTTGAATATTTATATCTCTTTATATCTGTCTGTATTTCCATGGTCAGAGTGCCATACCCTTGTTTGAGCCATCCTCATAGCTGGAATGCTGTTGGTTTCAGATGTGACTGTTAAGGCTACTTTTAATTATTTAAGGGATAAAATAACATTATTTCAAGGTTGCCAAAGTTGCAAAGTGTACATCTAAAGAGTTCATCCAGTTAGCAAAACTGCATTAAATTTTCATTTAACATTAGTGCTGTCTCTCCTTGCAGTTTGCAATTATTCCAGGTTTTGAGATACTGTCTCTTCTCCAATAAAATGCGGCTAAATTACATTGTTTTTCACAGCACTGAAACTTACCAGAAAATGAAAAAGGAGTATCTCTTTGCAGAAACAGTGTGCTACTTAGTTTGGATCATCCACAAAATACAGTGTGGACAATTTTGACTGGAACTAGTTCCTATGAAAATGATTGACAGGAAAGCAACACTAGCAGCATAGCTCAAAAAATGGCAATATTATGTGGCCAGTCATTCCAACACTTATATCCATATCAGTGTATCTCAACTTCTGGATTATTTGCTATGAAGTTTCGCTCAGATACTCATGGGCCCCAGATGATGAATTGAAATAATCCTGATAATCCTCTGACTTTTCATCAAATGCCATCATTGAGCCAAAAATTCACTTTCTCCAATACTTTGATTTATGTCCAAATACCAAATCAGCAAATGTTAGTATGCGAACATACTAAATGCTAAAATCACAAACCTACTTGCCCAGAACACAGTGAGCATGTTATGCTGATGTTAGCAGTTAGCGTAAGCACCTGCCAGCATGTTGTAAATCGTAATGTTCAGTGTGGTGAGCACCACAAAAGAACATGCCATTCACATCCACTGTATTGTAGCACATCTCAGAGACAGATAATTCCAAACTTGGATAAATATATACCAATATCTACATGGAGAGATACAAAAAAAAGTAATGAGAAAATTTGTATCACTGTAATTCAAGCAAAATTACTTTCTAAAAGTGTACTCACCAAAAATATGAAAAAAACAAAACTATTTTGATTGCCATGGTTTAAGTAAGATAATCCACATCAACCCCTACAGTTATGACAATTGGTTTACATATCACAAGACCTCTTGTGGGCTTCTTCCCAGAATGGTGAGACACTGCCTTACTCTGAACTGCAATAATGCTTGACATGATACAGCATGAAACAGCCCCTCAAATTCAGGCATTTATGAAAAGCTGCTCCAAAATTTTTATATCTTGGGGCAGCTTTGACCTTGTGTTGCTGTAGCAAATAGAATGCAACTGTCATGGCACCCTGTTTCAATAATTCAGACATCATAAATGTATCAAATGAAGAACCACTGAATGATGTGTCCCACACTGAGATTTAATGAGAGCTACGTTGATTTGGTCAGTCTTAAATTGACTCCCAGCAGGAGAACAGTGAACTGGAGGACAGCACTGAAAATAACAGTTTCATTAAAGTATAAAGATGCAGGTGTGTATCTGAATATATCTGAATGTTATAGGCCTGGCAAGTAGAATGGAACCCAATTAAACATGATCAAACAATAATCTAATGCATATACAGCATGTATATAAAGTGCTGAAGGTTGTATTTAATATACAGTGCTCATGTTTTCATTTCACTTGGTACTATTTATGTTGTCAGTTGATTGGTGTTTTTTTCTTTTCTTTTTTGAGGGTGGGTTGGGTTAATCTGTAGAGTATTTTTGTACAGGATTTGTTGATATTTTCTGGCCTAAACAACTGTAGAAATTAAAGCTGATCTCAAAAGACTCAGTGTGCTGGTTTTTGTAATAGAATCTGTTTTATATCAGAAATAATGCAACTCATCATAACACAACCAAGGGTTAGGGTTAGGGTTAGGGTTAGTGGGCAGTTCATGCAGTTCCAATAAGCAATAAACATCCAGTTATGCTCTGTGGCATGTATAAAAATGGTAGTAGGTAGTTAATTATGATTCTGGAAAAGCGTAAGTGTTTAATGTTGGGCCACGGATGGCAGCAGCTTCAGTCACAAAGTGTTTGAATAGGAACAGTGGCTAAAGTGACATCTGCATCCATGGGAAAGACATTAGTAGAGTCGGAAGTAGGTCAGAAATCGTGGTCGACAGTCGACATTTAATGACTGTGATAATTGTGCATAGTGTGATATACAAGGAAAAACAGAAGTGTAACTCTTCCTCAGGTGACTGGCAATGTCAACACAGGACATGATCAGACTGCAAGTACAGTCTGTCGACATTTAGCTGGCATGGTTTGAGTCGACCTTTATTCTATGATGAAACATTTCTATCCTTTCTTCCAGGATGACAGTCCCATTCATAGGGCACAAGGGGTCACTGAACAGTTTGATGAGTATAAAAATTCTGTGAATCATATGCTATCACCTTTGCAGGCAGCAGATCCCAACCCAACTGATGACCTATGGGAGATTTTGGGCCAACATGTTAGACAGCATTCTCCTCCACCATCATCAACACCAAATGAAATGAAATATCTTTTGGAACAATAGTGTTTCATCCCTCCAGCAGACCTCCAGAGACTTGTAGAATCAATGCCAAGGTGCATTGAAGCTGTTCTGGTAGCACATGGTGGCACAACACCTTCTAAAGACACTTTATGTTGCTTTTTCCTGTAATTTGTCACTTGCTCATATACAACCACGTTCTCTAGCTGATGAACACAGTGCATTTAGCAGCTAAACAGTCAGATATTTTTCTCAGATGTTTGTGGAGACCAAACAACAGAGCCATAGGAGTGAATATTGGACTTGCATTCATCAGTTAAAATGTGTTGTGGAGGTCTGCCACCAATTGGCCAAAAACAAACAACAAAAACAATGACGACAACAAAAAACATGATACACACAGAGCATACTACTTCTAGTTTAGCATCTCTCCCCTAAAATTCAGAGTTGATTTAAAGATTACATTAATCCCAATCTAAACTGTGAGCTTGTATCTGATTGTGTTACTGAGCTTTTAGTTCATATAACCCCACATTCTCATATCCACAAAAACAGCCTCATTGCCCATCCCCTAAACTAGTCTTAAGACCAAACATGCCCAGGCTTTGCAGTCAAGGCCCCTAAAATTACAACAATTACATCGTAAAAACTTGTGTCCTGGGCTTCTATAAGATATACAGTATATCACACTGTTGTCCAGTGAGGAACAACTGAAGCAAAGACTGTATGTGGTATAAGGTTTGCTTGTCATTCATCAACTTCTGCAATAATAATAACTGTTGTAATTTGCTGGTAGACTGAGAAACAATATCACCAGAGACTGATAAAATAAAATAAAATAAAACACTATTACAAGTAAAAGTCCTACTACTTTTACATGCATGCAAAAGTAGTATGCAAAAAGTCACACAAACTGCAGTTACACAAGCTAGTCATTACTAAAGGCTCATGGATTTCTCATTCTTGAAGTGTCATCAAGTCTGTAGTTGCAAATGTCGATAAGTTGTAAATAGCTTGATTGTACTCCAGGTGCCCTACAGGTCATCAATATCCTTTGGAGGGGTCTTGCTGACAAAATGGTCTTTCACAGCCTGGCAACCCAAAAGCTGTCCATATTGAGGGTTTATGACTCATCCATGATTCATTAAACATCATCATATCTGTTACTTACGGTTTAACATGTTCCAGTGGTAGGCTGTCTCACACTGTCACAATCACTGAATTATATTTTTATATATGTTTTTTTTCATTAATACTATATGTGTTGTATGCACTGCTTCCAGTATAGTCTGTTTATGTTAGAGCTTTTATCCAATCAGATTTCAGCCCAGTGTTTCCAAGTTAACAGAAATCTGCCTTGAGGCCTTCAGAATCATAATTTAAAATTAATGGTGATGAAACTGTTGCCTCACGGATCCTTTACCCGACCAGAATTTGAGTTGGCGAGGCCAGGGGCCATCTAGCAGGCCTACCATGATGTTGGCAAGTTCATGTCATTTGATTGGATGGTCAGAGAGAGTACTGGTTAGAGCCAGCAAACCACATCTATAGCTACTAGTGAACTAGTGAATGTAGATTTAATGATTAATAATTAATGTTTTTTCAACCCACAACGGCTGAAGGAGGAGGAAGAGTTCAGTGACTGTTGTAGAGGTTATCTGTGCGTCTCAGTTCCAACAATAATGGTTTCTATAGCTGTGACATCATAATGATGGTATTAAGAGGTGGGTTAATTCAGGTAGGACACCAGTGAAGGCTTAGGTGTGACATGCACGGCCCACCACAGATATGTTCATGCTATGCCTCTGTGTTGGCATTGGCATACACCTGATTTAGTGGGATGCCTATTGTTATGTTTTGAATTTTATTAATCTTTTATTCTCAAAATTTGCTTCTTTGCTGTTTTTCTAATGTTTTAAACACTGTAATCAGTTCTAAGTCCTGAAGATCCAAAGCTCTATTTTTACTTGGACTAAATTAAGGTGCTGACATGCTACCAAGAGGGAAAAGTGGAGACGAGGATTGTGTGTCTCTTGCACAGGTGATATGATGGAACAGCATAAAATGTCTTATAAGGACTTACTGGAGCAAACTTCCATGCTTTCCGAAATCAGTGCAGATGTTTCAATTGTCAGTGAAAAAGTTTGACCACCTGGAAGGTCAGTTATGACGGAACAATATTGTGATTGACAGTATACAAGACTGGCAACAAGAGCTGGACTGAGTCGGAAGCGAAAGTATGAAAACTTCTCTCTGACAAACCCAAAATCACAGGGATTGAGCTGGAAAACTAAGTGTGAGCACGGGGGAGAAAGGGGATTTACTAACGTTTGTATGCGAAGCCAACAAATCAGACCATTAACTTCTGGATAAGGATTGACTCTTAAGGGCTGGGGTGCGAAGTGGAACTGGGCTCGAGCCATGGCTGGGGGAGCAGTCACCCCGTCGCCCTCTTCTCTCCACCGACGGAAGCGCGGTGCACGGACCGCGCGGAAGGCGGGCCAGCGGAGGGGACCGGGTACGGGTAGGGCGCCGGACCCTTCTCGCGGATCTCCCCAGCTACGGTGCCCACTGGGAACCGTTCGTGTGGGTCGCCTCAGCTGGCGCCTAGCACCTGACTTAGGACTGGTGCAGACCAGGGGAATCTGACTATTTAATTAAAACAAAGCATCGCTAAGGCCCATGGGGGGTGTTGACGCAATGTGATTTCTGCCCAGTGCTCTGAATATCAAAGTGAAGAATGATGAGTTCAATGATGCGGGAGTAACTATGAATCTCTTAAGATGCCTCGTCATGGTGACGCGCATGAATGGATGAACGAGATTCCCACTGTCCCTACCTACTATCTGTAGGTGTGGGAGGATCCCCTCGCCGGCTCTCTCTCTAGGTCAGCTTGGAAAGGCTCAGGGCAAAGGTGACAGCGACCCCCTACCCGTACCTCACTGCTTCCCAGGGCTGTGGATGTAGTGCTCACTGCGCCCTCTCTCCCCGCGGGGAGGGACGGGGCCCCCTCTCTCTCGGCACGACTGTCAACTGTCTCAGGGACTGGTCGCCAGGGCGGGGACCAGCCCGTGTAAAAGGCGTCAGGGTTCTGCAGCGATGTCGGCAACCCACCCGATCCGTCTTGAAACACAGACCAAAGGCTGGCGCGTGCCGGCTGAGGTGGGATCCCGGCCCCGCCCGCACTGTCTGTCAGGGTTTGAATGTTTATTCTGTTTTATTTTGGTAATTTTGTTTTGTATTCCTGTTTCCTGTTCCTTGGTTATTCCAGTTGTCTTTACTTCCTCTTGTCTTGATTACTGTCCCCGCCCTAATGTGTTCCACCTGTGTGTCGTTATTTCCTTGTCTAGGTGTATTTAGTCAGTGTCTCTTGTCAGTTGCCACATTGTCTTGTCCCTCGTGTCAGCTTTCCAGCCTTTTTCCAGTGTTTTTGACCTGTGACCTGAGTTCCTGATTCTAGATTTTGCCTGTTGTTTTTTGGATACCATTGCCTGATCAGACTGCCTTCACGTGTACCAGACTATTGTTTGAAATAAAGAACCTGATCTGCAATCTTTCAGTCCTGCATTTGGAGTCCTGCTCTGCTGTGTGCTTGATAGTACAATCTGGCCACATTATGGACTCCACGGACTCTGATCCCCTCCGGTCTGCCCTCAGAGCCCAAGGGCAGCAAATCCTCCACCAAGAGGAACAACTTGCTCTCCATCAAGAGATGAGGGAGATGACAGAGCGCCAGGGGCAGATGCTCTCTGCCTTGGGGTCTCAGCTAAATCTCCTGGTCGACCATGTTCAGCATGGGCCCCTGTCATCTGATTCTCCTGGTTCTGCTCCACCCCTGACAACTCAGGATGCAGAACCCCAGCCATCTTTATGGCCTCCAGGGTTTGGATTGAATTCCCACATTCATCTCTCCAGTCTGGTAAAATTCTCTGGGGACTCCGGAGATTGTCACTCGTTCCTAGCTCAATGTGAACTTCACTTTGAGTTCCAGGCGGCCTCCTTTTCCATGGACAGAGCCAAGATTGCCTATATGATCTCTCACATGTCATGTCGAGCCGAGACATGGGCCACTGCTGAGTGGAGTCGTTGCTCAGCAATCTGTGAGTCTCTTCCCTTGTTTATCCAGACTATAACACAAGTTTTTCAGACTGTTTCTCCTGGCCGTGAGGCTGCCAGGTCCTTAGCTACACTACGGCAGGGGAGGCGCACAGTTTTAGATTATGCTGTAGAGTTTCACACTGTAGCATTTGACAGTGGGTGGAACCAAGCAGCACTTTGTGATGCCTTTTTTAATGGACTGTCTGAGACACTCAAGGACCATCTCATGCCACTTGATTTACCCTCTGAGCTAGAGGCTCTCATTGCCCTGGCCTCCAAAATTGCCAAACAACTGAGGGAACAAGAAATCTTGCCTCTCTTCCCGTTCATTTCCTCACTTCCCTCAAGCTCTCAGTTGTCCTCAGATAAATTTTGAGTCCTCCAGGACACCACCTGGGTCATCAGAGACACCTATTGTTCCCCTGGGAGAGCCCATGCAGGTGGGTGCTCTCCTTTCGAGGAATGTCAGCGTCGCATGGATGAGGGTCGTTGCATCTACTGTGCACAGACGGGTCACTTCCTCGCCAACTGTCCTATCCAATGTGGTGGAGCTGCTAGAAGTCGTCAGAGCCTGGTGAGCAGCACACTCACTTCTATGAAGACCATTTGGCTGTTCCCCACAGCCACTCTACAGGCCTCCTCTGTTTCTCTTTTGCAACCTGTACTGATTGATTCTGGGGCTGATGCAAATTTTATGGACTATGAACTGGCTAAAAGACTGAGGATATTTCCTGTGTCCCTAGACAAACCCCTCGAGGCAAGCGCCCTAGATGGATGCCATCTTTTCCAAGTAACTCACCACACTCCTGAGATCTCGCTCACCTTCGGCAGTGTACACTCGGAGAAGATCTCCTTCCACCTGGTTAATGCACCCCGCAATCCACTTCTATTAGGACTTCCCTGGCTCAAGACTCACAACCCCCATATTGACTGGTCCTCAGGTCAGATCCTCTCTTGGAGCGATGCCTGTCATCACCATTGTGTTTCCAAGAAACAGGTTTTGCCCATTCCTGTCACAGTGACCAAGGAAACCAGGAGTCTTCCAGTGGACCCGGTTGGTGTTCCCTCCTGTTACGCGGTCCTACAGGAGGTTTTCAGTAAGACCAAGGAGGCTTCATTACCACCTCATTGCCCCTATGACTGCGCCATTGATCTTCTACCTGGTTCCATGCCTCCTAAAGGATGTCTTTACTCCATCTCCACGCCAGAAATGAAGGCTATGAAAGACTACATTGATTCTGCACTGGCAGCTGGAATCATTAGACCTTCCTCTTCTCCAGCAGGGGCTGGATTCTTCTTTGTGGAGAAGAAGGATAAGTCTCTTCGGCCTTGCATAGACTATCGGGGGTTGAATGAGATCACCATTAAGAACAGGTACTCCCATTCCCTTGATTTCCACTGCTTTTGAGTTGCTGCAGGGCTCAAAGATTTTCACTAAGCTGGACTTTCGTAATGTGTACCACCTTGTTAGAATCAGGGAGGGGGATGACTGGAAGACAGCATTTAACACTCCTACGGGACACTATGAATACCTTGTAATGCCTTTTGGTTTAACAAGCCCCTGCTGTGTGATTTCAGGCTCTTGTGAATGATGTCCTTCGAGATATGCTAAATGTATTTGTGTTTGTGTATTTGGATGACATCCTCATCTTCTCTCCAGATGAGACCCATGTCCAACATGTTGGACAGGTTCTTCAGAGACTTCTTGACAACAACCTTTTTGTGAAAGCTGGAAAATGTGAGTTTCATGTTCCTACTGTGTCATTTTTGGGGTTTGTCATTTCTGAGGGTGTTATGCAGATGGATCCTGAGAAGGTGAAGGCAGTGGTTGGCAGGCAAAGATTCCTGGGTTTTGCCAATTTCTACAGGAAATTCATCCGAAACTTCAGCTCCCTGGCCGCTCCTTTGCACCTACTGACCTCTTTGAAGAACAAGTTCTCCTGGTCCCGTCAGGCTGAGCAAGCCTTCCAGACGCTTAAGCAAAAGTTTTCCACTGCTCCAGTCCTCACCCAGCCAGACGCCCAGCGGCAGTTTGTTGTTGAAGTGGATCCCTCCGATGTGGGTGTAGGGGCTAATCTCTCCCAGAGGTCAGTAACAGACAACAAGTTGCATCCCTGTGCCTATTTCTCTAGGAAACTGTCTCCAGCAGAACGCAACTACAGTGTGGGTGATAGAGAGGTCCTTGCCATCAAAACTGCGCTGGAAGAATGGAGGCACTAGTTGGAGGGTGCTGAACAACCATTCCTCGTCTGGACTGATCACAAAAACCTGGAGTACCTCCAAACTGCCAAGAGACTTAATTCCCGACAAGCGAGGTGGGCTATTTTCTTTTCTCGGTTCAACTTCACAGTTTCTTACCATGCTGGCTCCAAGAATGTTAAGCCTGATGCCCTTTCGAGAGCCTTTCCCTGTTCCATAGAACCTAAGTCAGAGGTGCCAGTTCTGCCCCGTTCCTGTGTTGTGGGAGCCATAACCTGGGACATAGAAAGGAGGGTGCTGGCGGCCAACCAGGGTGGTGCTCCTCCCAGAGGTATGCCACCCAATCGCCTGTTTGTTCCTCTAGATCTACGCTCCCAAGTTCTCCAATGGGGGCACACTTCCCTTCTCACCTGCCACCCTGGGGCTTGCCGCGCTCAGTTTTTTGCTTTGCTGTGTGCTTGATACTGTAGGGGAGGTGGAGCATGAGCGCGTGCGATAGGACTCGAAAGATGGTAAACTATGCCTGGGCAGGGCAAAGCCAGAGGAACCAACCTCTGGAGGAGGAACCGGAGGGCGGCTGTGGCTCAGGAGGTAGAGCAGTCACCCACCAATCAGAAAGTCGGTATTCTCCAGTCCGCATGCCGAAATATCCCTGGGCAAGATACTGAACCCCAAATTGCCTCCGATGTGTGTCGTCGGTGTGCGAATGTGTGTGTCTGTGGTAGAAAGCACTACTGTATAGATAAGTGCTGTATGAATGTGTGTGTGAATGGGGTGAATGTGATCTGTAGTGTGAAGCACTTTGAGTGGTTGAAAAGACTAGAAAAGTGCTATATAAGTACAGTCCATTTACAGTCCATTTACCTGGGTGTAGGGGCGAACGACTAATCAAACCATCTAGTAGCTGGTTCCCTCCGAAGTTTCCCTCAGAATAGCTGGCGCTCAGAGTCTCACAGTTTTATCTGGTAAAGCGAATGATTAGAGGTCTTGGGGCCGAAACGATCTTAACCTATTCTCAAACTTTAAATGGGTAAGAGCTGGCCGGTGAGAACCAGGTTTAGAGGACGTTTTCTGCAACAGATAACAAAGGAAAGCAATGACAGCGTGGCATTATATTTATATATACTGTGACGAATATAGTAATATTTATATATACTGTTATAAATATAACAATATTTATATATACAGTGTAGCGACATCTGGCATCAGCTTGACATCAGCCTGGCACCTATGATCAGACTATCACACAATTCATAGAAAAAGACATGAATGTGTTCCCAGAACTGCACCGAGGTAAAAGTACGGTCACTGAGAATTACGACCTGAACCCCCATCTTCTCTTCAGCCCCCCCAACATTCTGTGATAAGATGCAGATATAGAACTCTTCCTCCCAAGCCAGGGTCAAAGGTCAAATGGCCCATTCAGAAGAGACTATTCTAATGGACCCCAGTTCATCAGGAACGTATAAACACTCTTCAAATCTGCTTTAAACAAGACATCTTGTAAATCTGCAACAAACTGTCTCTGCATTAAACATTCCACTGTTACTTTATCAAGAAAGTAACCTGAAAAAGAACTATGCAGACTGGACCAGAGATCTGCTTGTAAATTATGTCACATTCCAGGATAACCTTGCACACAATCCTTTGTTTGAAACTATATGAAATAATTGTCTGACCATTTTGTAAAGAACACTATTTTATTAATCAAATGCTTATAAGTAATTCGGTGAAAATCAGCATTTTCTACAATATTGCTAAGCTAATAATATGAGGAATTAATTCAAACATCTGCCATGGAACCATACTGCCATCTATTGACCACGTCTAAGCTTAACTGAAGAGGTTAGACATAATGTTTTTCAGGTACTGGAATCAAATGATTTTTCTTTATGTCTTGTAATGCTACTCATTTATTACTAATGATGAACACAATTTATTCTTTTGCAGTTTTATCAGTTAATCAGCTTAATTGTGTTAAGATTTGCAAGTAATGTGTTTTGATTTATGTTTGTATTAATGCATTGTCTTTCTTTAAGTATTAGTGCCACCAAGTTATATCTCGTCTTGTACAGTGTCTTAATTGATGATGGTGGAAGGCGAATATGGATATGCGCACAAATATTTCAGATTAATAATTTAGAGTTTATTAAGAGATCATATTTCGCTCCAACTGAGACACAGTAAGGACAATGAATCCTGATTGGCTGAGACCACCTCACTCTGCCTGTAAACCTGATACTATCCTCAAAAGAATAAAAACTCGCAAGATCGCACGCAAAAGACAATTTTAGAGTCGTCTGGCTGATACCAGAAAACGTTAAGTAGGCTACGTGAGAGCTTATTTTTCCGCAACCCATGAGATAGGCCCACAGATACACGACCACCTGCAGAGAAACCTGCAAGAAACTAAGTTTGCTGGGACAGAAAGTCTGTGAGTGAACTCAACTAAAGCTGAACCGCTGCGACACCAGCAGAATCCGCCTGGATCCTGCGTGTCCATGGTTACCACCGCAACCTCAGCTACCTAGATTCCAGCCAAGTCTGCAGCTGCCACAACTAACAGTAGGCCGGTCTTAACATTCTGCTCGTGACAAGGGTTGATGATAAAATAAGTAAACTTTAATTTTCGCCATCAATAGACATCTCAAAATTCGGTACAAATAGATTAGAGTTACAGACTAAAACTATTTGCTTCCACCATATCACTCTGCTCATTTTACCTGCTGTTAGTTTACCATGCTAGTTTGATCATCCTCACATTTCTGTTTATATTTTATTTCACATGTTTTCACTCTATATCTATATATATATTCACTTTATTGATCAATAAATTGTAAATACACATGTAGACCCATTAGTTTTGTGTGTTTCTTTGCAATGGTGATCCAGATCCCTCGATCGAGAAATCATGATCTTAGATATCAGACTGATTAAAATTTAAGATGTGGATATTAATGCAGGATATTGATATCAAAATTAATATCCCCGATTTCCGTCCCAAACTGGACAGTGGTGCCCCATACAACAAGAGTAAATTGGATTTCCCAACGATTATTTTGTGCATTTACTGTTATAAGTACTGTTACTGTAACTCAACTAACAAAATCATGGATTTGATACCAAGGAAGAACACTAAAGGATGAAAATGTAGGTCTGTACAGTATGGCACTTTTTCATAAATAATACATAGAACCTTGTCTCATAATACACACCAAAGCATGGGAGTTCAATTCTCTCAATTTTGGATCTCTCATACTTCCCCCGAAGTGGTGTCACCGGAGTAGATGGTGGAGGTGGAATCCGAGAAGCATGCAGCTTCTTCTTCAGGTGGTGGATTATCAGCGTCAGTCTGGAACATTCCTGACACTGCAGGACAGGTGGCTGGCGAGGTGAGGGCACAGACGAGGTACTGGGGTGTGGATTGTCCTCTTTGCTCTCAACAGTCTGTGTCTCCTCCTGCTCCCTGCACCCCTCTTCTTCATCACTGCTGCAGGTTAGCTTGTCTTGGTAGCGTGCTTACCAGTGACGGCTGGGGATTTGATCTTCTCAAATTCTTCAGCTCTTTTAATTTGGTTTTCTGCCTTGCTTTCTCGAGAATGCCACTGTAGTGATCTCTCTGGAATAACATGAACATTTCAGTAAAATAAGTTTGAAACTATACAAAGGTACTAACCTTTATTTTGCTGTGGTTTTCAAGATGTTTGTCCAGTCATGCATAGTTTTTGCCATGACAGACTGGACAGTCCAGCCTGCCTGTATGACTGTAAAGATAGTAAAACCCTCCAATATTTAAAACACAAGAACTATTGAAAAGGCAGTGCATATTATGGACTGTGTTCTGTCATACGCAAGAGGACTTACATTCCAGAGACATAATTCAGAATTATATACAATTCTGATCTGTTTTGTATGTGATGGTATTTTATTAAGTGCTGGCATACTGAAGCATAAGGAATATGGCACAGAGGACACAGCAATGTCTAGCAGGGCATTTCTCTGGGAGGGAGTAAAGCAAAAGGTTTGAACAGAAATTACCTATTGTTTAGGAAAGCAGGTGCATTTTCGGCATGACTGACAGTGCTTCACAATGGATTTAGAGAATAAGAACCATGCCTTGGAAGACCATTAACCAAACATCCAGTCAAGACCCCACAATGAAAAATAAAACAATTAATGATGATATAATGTTTTCCATGCTGTCCACAGTACCTTAATTCCAGCAGTCCTTCTGTCTGAGATTTATAGATAAAGTTTTCCTGGCTAAATTCAGCTCCTTTGCTTCTTTTACCAAGTCAGGTGACTCCTTGAACACTTCTTTAATCTGAAGATGGTTAAAACAACACTGTTACTTAGTTCTAAAAAAGATGAGGGGGTTGCTGGAGCCAATCCCAGCTGACATTGGGGGAGAGGCAGGGTACACCCTGGACAGGGCCAACATATAGACAAACAACCGTTTACACTCACATTCACACCTACGGGCAATTTAGAGTCACCAGTTAACCTGCATGTCTTTGGACTGTGGGAGGAAGGCGGAGTACCAGAGAGAACCCACACAGGCACATGGATAACTCCACACAAACCCGGAAACCTTCTTAATAATAATAATAATAATGATAATAATATCATCTTAAATTTATATAGCGCCTTTCATGAGACCCAGGGACGCTTTACAAAGACAATGTCCAAACAAAACAAACAAAATAAGACTAAAAATAAGTGACTTTTCAGAGCAGACTTAAAAGTGACCAACGATGTAGCATGGCGAATCTCCATTGGGAGAGAGTTCCAGAGGGTGGGGGCTGCCACACTGAAGGCTCTATCCCAAAAGGACCATGTTTTGGTTCTTGCTGTGGGGTGACAGTGCTAACCACTTCACCACCCTCATGCTTAAAAATGCATCACTAGAATTTCATGTGTAATATTTAACCTCAGCAGCCTCAGACTGTGCAGGTAATAAAGCCTCAGCGCATCTCTGAACAGGCTAAATCGGTTTAATCTGTAGTTTTATCACCTTGTACTCTTAATAATTTGACTACTTAGACAGAAAAGTACTTTAAACTAGAAAAAACTATATATTTCAAGTCTTCTGACACACACACACACAATCGTGTACTCACCAGTGAGCCCGGCTCCCGTTTAATTTCCTTATCTTCTGCTCTGCAGTGCATGGAATTAATCCAAAAGAAAGCAACTTGAAATACAAAAAAGGCACGTTTAAAACAGGCAATATATTAATTTCATGGAGGAATTAGTGATTTATCTGCATTGGAATACGTAGTACTTTGGAAGCATTAGTTCTATGCATTTTAGTAGTTAATTTAACGGTTTTAATACATATAGGAATAGGAATATATAGGAAGTATTAATAATTTAGATCGTATGTTTGTAATCAGATCTTACCAGCGTTCGACATTCACTCGTAGCTTTAAGAAAGGTACACTCTCTGTAATGTGTTTTTTCACTTTAAACCACATCGTTTTCATTGGATCATAGACAACCAATCAGCAGCGTATTTGGCATGTGCTCTTTTTGGCACTGATGTAGTATGAAAGATTACTTTTTGGAATACCACTATTGCATGTTCTCCTTTTGGAGTTCTGTTAGCAACAAAGATCACTCGTTTGGAATATAAAATACTATAAGTGAAATTAATAAATGAACACAGTTAATTTGAATATTCTCATTTGAGAAATGAGTTAGTATCTTATTCCGCTCTTTTGGAATATTAAATTTATACCATTTAAATTATAAAATTTAGATTTATAGCCACCAATCCTTCAGGTCTTTGAATTTGGTTTACATATATTTGCGCGTGTGTAACATAGGTACAACATCTGAGGTCTCTGTCCAGAAGAGCGCAGTACAAGAAACAGCGAATTAAAAATTGATCTCCCTTCCACCCAGTCTTGAATGGTTGGTCAGTTGTTTCAAATCACTAAACCTGCTGAGGTCAAAATGATATTGTTTTTATTATATTGTTTTAAAAATGCGTGAGATATTGAACATATTAGATAGATGTGGATGACATGATATGTTCATTCAAATTTATTTTATTTATTTGTAATTTTTCAAAATCTCAGTACACACTTACAGTTTATTTTACATTGTCTTTGTACAGCTGCAAATCTGAACATGCATCTGCAGGTTACGTGACACATTCAAAATCAGACTAAATCAGACAGTATATAGACACTGGAATACAGTTTCACAATTTACCGCACAACTGCAAATATAATTGTGCGCGTAAACATGTAAACCCACAACGAATGTCCAGCAGGGGTAGCTGGATGACCGCCTTTAGCTTTTGTGCTGAAACTTGGGAGCAGCCAGCTATGATCAGTGAAAGCCAGTCAGCGGCTTCTGTTCCGTAGGAGCAGGGCTGCACCCTTCAACAAGGCACCAGCGGTGCTCCATTCGCTGTTCTGCACAACAGTGAGTATTTCTTCTTATAATAAACGCGTGCTTAGCGAGAGGAGACATTTTGTTTGAAGACAGCAGTGTTGAGGCACGCAGTCAATCGGGCTGACTGGATAATTTTCACTGGATCCCAGTGTGTTCCAGGATTTGCTTAACAAAAATGAGGGCAAAGAACTAAGGCTGTGACTTGAGCCAATTAGGCTAGTTAGCTAGCTTCAGTGAGTTGCTTACTGGAAAGTTAAACAGATTTACAATGAATTGATGTTGGCTTGTGTTTTTGGAGCTTTTTCATATACGATGGAATAAAAACGCAAATATCCGTTTTCAGCGTTTGGTAACGTTACACCTACCTACCAAACAGTAGCTCAGCTATAGCTAATGTAGCCGAAAAGCTACACCTATTTTAGCTCTGTCATGCTTTTTGTCCCCTGACTACACACTGAATACGGAGTGAGGCTGTTCTAAGCTAGTGTGCCAAATGTAAATTGTTTTAACCTCGACAACCCAGTAGATAAACGGAAGATAACTTGAAACACGGTTGAGCCACTGCTCAGACCCGGAGCGTTTTAATGTTCCCTAGCATTGGTTTAAGGCAGACAGAACGTAAGTCACTATGGTCTTGCTTATTGTTTAAGACAAAAGTCAGTAGCTGGTATAGGCCTTATAGGGACCTCTTTGATGTTCTGGTAAATTGGTTTTTGCATTTATCTGCTGGGTAGCACTCTATTTAAAAAAAAAAAAAAAAAAATCAAATGTCAGCTTACATAAATTTTTGAAGCATTGAATCGCTTAGTGTCAACTGTTAGAGCAATGGGCTTTTACTATGTTTTTAAGCATCTCCTTATATAACCATTCATCACTGGCTCAACAGCTCAGATGCTTGCCAGGCAGAAATTAGACATTCATAACAGCTGAATGACAGTTTTAATTGGGAATACAGAGTATTCCTAATAATGTCTAATATTAATTGTGGTAACTAATCTGACTATTTGATATAGTGAAATGATCTGAGAATCATCATGAATGAACATTGTTACTGATTAAAAATCGTATGTGTGTAAATGTCTTCTAAAGGCATTAAAGGTCATTCCTAGAATATTGTCACATCAATGATATGAAAGTGTTTGATTGAAATGATTTTACTATGGGCTGTATCATTAGATTTTTGTAAATTTTGTTCAGGTACACATGAAAAATCAAGGACATTTTTTCATTGATATTTAGTATTTTGTGCGGTTGACACAGTTTGCTCTCTCTGTCTCTTTCCTCAGGGGATTTCTCCCTGTTGTTTACTACAAAACCACCTGACTAGTGAACTGGACCTTTACCTCTGTAGGGAAGCCACATTAGACGGAGACGCAGTGTGAGTGTTTCACCATGTTTAATTTGATGAAAAAGGATAAGGAGAGGGAAGGGAGTAGAAAGGAGAAAAAAGATAAAAAGGAGAGGATGTCTGCGGCAGAGCTGCGTAGCCTGGAAGAGATGAGCATGCGGCGTGGTTTCTTCAACCTTAAGAGGGAAGCTAAGCGTGAGTCCAAGAACAAACTGGAGATTTCCAACCCTATTCCCATTAAAGTTGCCAGCAGCAATGAGCTCACCCTCACTGACATTGAATCGGATGGTTTGAGCAACCGAAGCAGCATGGTTCTGGATGACCAGCTCAGTGCTGCTAGTTCCACTGATGACCTGAAGGGTGAGGGTGGAGGAGGACAGGATGGACACCGCAGCTCTGTACATGATCGTGTGGCTCACTTTGGTTCACTTGCCAAGCAGAACTCCTCACAGGTGGGTCAGATGATGAAACGCTTCTCCTTTTCCCAGAGGAGCAAAGAGGAGAGTCCTTCAGAGGGTTCAGCCCCCTCAGGCCAGAACTCTGCTGCTCCATCCCCACACGTGGAGAGCAAAGTTTTCAGCATGCTCCGCAAACAAAGCCTCAAACAGCAGCCTGAAGCACCAGCTACCAAAAAAGTCTGCATCCCTGAAGTGGTCGATAAGACCTTCCCTGCACAGTTACAGTTGCCAGCTGTGGTTGCACCTAGTGTACCAGAAACACGTGAGCTGGAGCTCCAGCGCCGCAACACTGGTGACTTTGGATTTTCTTTGCGTCGCACTACTATGCTGGACCGCAGCCTTGATGGAGGAGTTTACAGGCGGGTGGTCCATTTTGCCGAACCTGGTGCCGGCACTAAGGACCTGGCACTGGGGTTGGTGCCAGGTGACAGGTTGGTAGAAATAAATGGACGGAATGTGGAGAACAAGACCCGGGACGAGATAGTGGAGATGATCCGTCAGTCAGGAGACACGGTGAGACTGAAGGTGCAGCCAATCCTGGAGCTGAGTGAGCTGAGCCGCTGCTGGCTGAGGAACACTGAAGGGCTGCGCAGGGAGACTAGACATGTAAGCAGCTTTTCCACTTTACATATATGAACAGCTGAATATCATTGTTACACTTTCTTTGGGTTCAGTTGTGCTTTGTTTTGATATCTAGGTTGACTGTCTTACCGTCTAAAAATGTTCAGTGTTGTCTTGCAGTTTTCCAAGCTTTCAGTGTCAGTAAGTTTATGACATGGAGATTATCTGTAGCAGAAACACAACAATGTCCCCTGTTCTCAATGTCTGGGTCCTGCTTTAATGACAAGTTGTTTCCAAGACATCATCACCAAGTCTCTGATCATGGTGTGGAAGGAGATGCTTGCTAAATGCAATTAAAGTCAGGGTGTCCTTATGAGTTAATTTGTACCTTTTATTGAAAAGAAAGCTTGAAGACTTCATGAATCAAAAGAAAAGTAGGATTTTATGAATTTCCAGCCTTGCCTTGGCTCTAAAAAAAAAAAAAAAATTTGTCAAATTTTGCTTTTTATTTCTGAGACAACATATTTTTTGACATTACTTTAAAGTTTTTGATCATTTCTGTAACGGCACAGATGAATTTCTATTCCAGAATACTTACATCTTAGGACAGCAGCACAGCTGGATCAGCTGTCATTTGGCCTTAACAGCTGCATTGCAAATTTTGGAATATGCACATAAGAAGAAGGCCACAGTTGTGACACAGTGTTTTTTCAGTTTCTCTGCAGCTGACAAAGACAATGATCATATTTGTGAAACAACACAATTTTAGAAATTTCAGTAAAAAAAAAACTTTGTAGATCGGTCAAAACACCCTGTGTAACTGGACATCAGTGCGCAAACACTGAATACACATGAAACATTTCTGGAAGCAGCAACCCACTATTATTTTCTTTATTGATTATTTATGTCAAAATTGATTAATATTTGATTTGATTAAAAGGGGAAATAAAAGATCATCCAGAGGAAATTTTTTTCCAATGAATAAAGTTGTCCTTTTATTAATCAGACCTACAAATCCACTACTTTTAATTTTATAGTGAATCTGACAAATAAAACCCAAAACTTGGCAGTTATACACTTGAGTCTATTGAATCTATGTCCATTTAGTTATAGAACTGCACCGATGTTGTTATGTGGTTTCAGATCAGTCTGATCAGATGCAGTGCCTAATCACTAGCAGATTTCTAACAAAGGGGTATGTCTGTCCAGTAAAAGACTCATGAAGTATGGTCTCATGTATCCTTGCTCGTGACTCCTCAGAGATTCCTCCTTGCCACTCAGTCCTTGCTTCCAGAGCCAGAACGGTCCCTGGCACAGAAGGTGCAAGGAACCTATTATTTTTGTAGAGCCCGAGATATGCAGGTTTGGTAATCTGGTGGTTCTGAATTTTTATTATGTGTGAGGGATTGTCTGTTCTGATTTCATGTTCAGCCCAGACTATGTTGCTTACATTATGTATTTGTGGTGTTAAGTCAACATTTTTACCTTATTGAATGTTTCAGTGGGTGACTCAGTGTTGCAGTGGTTAGCACTGTCGTGTGAGAAGGTTCCGTTCTCAAACCCCAGTTGTGGAGTGTGGAGTTTGCATGTTCTCCCTGTGCCTGCATTGGTTTCCTCCAGGGTCTCTGGCTTCCTCCCACAGTCCAATGACATGCAGGTTACGTTAACTGGTGACTCTGAATTTTTCCCTCTTGCTCAGCTGGGTATTTTGCAACTTTGATACTGCAGCAGCGGCAATCATTTTCCAGTGATCGGCTGCAGCAACAAAATATATTTAGAGGAAACATTGCAGACATAAGGTTAGCATCTTGGTCAACTTCTGTTATCTCTCTTGCCATCCTGCTGACACGATCAGCCAGTTTTAACTCATCACAATGCTGGTAGATACTGCTTTAGCTGTCTGTTCTCGCAATTAGCATACAGCTCTCAACAGGTACAACTTGCCTAACACGGGAGCGGAGACAATTGGAGTTGGTCACACTGCCTGCATTGCGCTGTCGCTCTGCTCCCAGTTTTCATCAAGTATCTAAAAGTTAGTTTTATGTTTGGTTATGGGTTTGGCTCCCATAGGCACAAGTAAAATATAGAAGTGATCACCTACCACTTAGCCAAAGATGTGGCCTGTTCTATATCAGACCCATTTTCTGTTCTACTCCCTCATGTGTCAGGTAACAGGTAAGTGCAAAAAAAATTGTGAGAGAATTGTGATCTCAATTCCAAGTTAAAAAAATCACGATTCTCATTTTTTCCGGAATTGTGCAGCATACAGTGCATTTGCACATTTGCTCATACTCACTGCTGCTCTCATTTTCTCTTCTTTTATAGAAGGATTGTTTTCATTCTTTCCAGTAGTGTCCACTGTGCTGTTTTTTGGTCACTGTTAAGCTACTGTCAACAGAACTCAGTATTTCCTGCACATATGTTTCACATTAAAGGTCTTCCACTGGCATATCCCTTTTTTCCCTTGTGGCCTCTTAATATGAAAATCTGTGCATATTTTGTGCAAACTGCTCAAAAATTGATAAACCACACAGAGTAGTGCTGAAATGATTAGTTGATTAGTGAAACGTAATGTGAGGATTTGCTGCTTTCCAGTTTTATATAATTATACAATGACTATCTTTGGGTTTTTGAGTGTTAATTGGACTAAACAAATAATTTCTCACAGTTGATTATAGTTATTATAGTAATTTAGTTTGTCAATTATTTTTTCCTTTTGAAGGCACTGAACCAATCTAATGTCATTTGATTTGTACTCAGTTTACAGATTCCCTGCATTAGTAGTAGCTGAGTGTCCTCTGTAGGCTCAATGTCTTGATGATGGCCTGCTTGGCAGCATCAGAGGGCTTTCTTTGTTTGCCTCCATTGGCTTTGGTTCAAGGGTCCTTGTGACACAGTTGGGCTGAGACAAGCTCTAATCCCTTCTCACCACAATTGAATTCATCTGCTCTGGGAGGCAGCGAGTAACTCTGTGTAGCCTATGCTGCCCTTTTCCTCATGTGAGACAGAAGCAATGACTGAGGCTCTTTCTCCATAGTGGCTGTTTGTTGGAAAAATCTGTCTGTGTTACTGGATAACAGACATACTTTGTGTCATGTGAGGAGCTACTACAATGCTTTTCATGGAGTGAACAAGCACAGTAGGGGAAGCTTTGTTAAAGTGTATAGGCAGTGTTAGGTCAAACACACACACACACACACACACACACACACACACACACACACACACACACACACACACATTCCCCATCCGTTAATGTCATGAGCCTGTCTCTGCAGCTGATTTGTGTCTTTGTGATAAACATGAGGCCTGTCTGTGTCTCTGTGTCTCTTAATGAATATCATAAGCTTGATTACTGGTTTAAATAAAGACGAGTGGACAGAAGGGTCATCGTTCAGTCCTGATTTAATTGAGACTACATTGGCCAGGTCACATACCCTCCAATTCCAAAAACAGCTTCCAGCTTTTCTACATATTATTATGTTCCTGATACAACTCTCTAAACCATTAATGAGTTAGGCTGGGTTTCATTTGAAAAGTTTTAATATTTAGTGCCAATATGTTTCCAAAATTTCAGTACGGATTTTAAACAATGCTTTTACCTTACTTCGATAAATGTATGACATGTCTTCCTGTAAAACCTATTTTTAGGGATGTCCTGATGAAGTCATTTTGACCTCACTCCCAGTCCTTTAATAGTGGGTATTTGCTGATACCAAGCCCAATGTGTTGCTTGGGTCATGCCTTGTCAAATCAGACAGAATCAAGCACTGTCAAAATTTTGACAAATTTTGTTCAGTTTGCCCATACAGTGTTTGGGTCCTAAAACTAAGGCTTGTAAACTTTCAAAAATGCCTTATCTGGGAAGTAATGTTTGGGCATTAATATCTTGACATGCATTATTCCTAGCCTCACCAAACTTTGTAGGTTGGAAGACAAACATGTTCTCAGTATGGCTGGATCATTAAAAGTTTACTGCATGTCTACTGATTTTCTGTTATGTTGCAGCCTAATGCTAAAATGATTTTAAAAAGACCCTCATCAGTCTATACTCAGTATCCCACAAAGCAAAAGCTGATGGTCTCACAGCTGACAATGCATATCAGAGCAAAAACCAAGCCATGAGTTTGAAGGAACTGCCTGCAGAGCTCCGAGACAGAATTGTGTTGAGGTGCAGATCCAGGGAAGGTTGTCCGTCTGTCCGTCTGTTGATGGTGCAGATTAGTGGAGTGTTGCAGTGATGGTTACTCTTCTGGAAGTTTCTTCCATCTCCACACAGGATCTGTGGAGCTCAGCCAGAGTGATCATTGGGTTCTTGGTCACCTCTGTGACTCCAGTTGCTCAGTTTGGCTGTGCGGCCAGCTCTAAGAAGAGTCCTGGTTGTTTCAGAGTTCTACCATGTAAGAAATATGGAGGCCACTGTGCTCTTGGGAACCTTCAATGCAGCAGCAAGTTTTTTGTAACCTTCCTCAGATCTGTACCTCAGCACAATCCTGTGTATGAGCTCTGCAGTTCCTTCGATCTCATGGCTTGGTTTTTGCTTTGATATGCATTGGTAGTTGTGATACCTTATACAGACAGGTGTGTGCCTTTCCAAATCATGTCCAATCAATTGTATTTACCACAGATGAACTCCAGCTAAGTGTAGAAACCTTCTAGGAGGTCTGTATACTTATGTCAATGTGATATTAAAATTTTTTGCTTTTAAAAAATATGCAGAATTGTGTTTGTTTTTTGTAGTATTTAGTAAAGCTTGATTAGAGAAAAATGTTTTTTTCATTTTAGGATAAGGCTGCAACATAACAAAATGTGAAAAAAATTGATGGGGTCTGAATACTTTCTGAATGCACCGTATGGTCAGTTAATCAATCAAGCATGCAGTACAAACTTTTAATGGTTCAGTCATACTAAGATAATTACAGCTAATAAACATGTTAGTCTTCCAGCTACCAAAGTCTGGTGAGGCTAGGAACAATATTTGTCAACATATTAATGCCAAAACATAGCTTCCCAGATGGGGCGTTTTTGAAGCTATAAAAACGAAAACATGGGATATAACAGAAATAGTCTACAGGCCTTGGTTTTTTGGGACCCTTTTATGATACAGGCAAGGTCCAAACAAAAATCTGAGATGATGCTGTAACAACATCTGATTTGACCCACTTAACAAAATGTTGAAATACGTATCTGACACACCTTAAAATGATGTTTTAAAAATGTTAACAAGCTTCACTTATTCATATATAAAATGAATGAAAATTAGGGGAGAATGTGACTCTTGACATAAAAACTATCAGCCATAGAGAAGGCATATTTGGTCTTTTTGTCAGTTGTCAGTTAGTGTGGGCTAAAATGAGAAGTTGCTACCTGAATATTTTGTACAGTGTTCTTTGCTAATCTCTTCATAATTATAAGAACAGTACAATTATACAGAAGAAACTGCTTAATGTTTGTTTTGATTTAATATGCAGTATCTCCTCAACACTGTAGTCTGCAAGGTTTGTGTGATTTAAGAGCAAACCCAGACCAACATTGCCATGATAGCCAGAATGATCAAATGTGAAGTACCTGATGGACCCAGGAATAAACTAGTGACAGCCAGAAATGCTAGAATAATTTCAGTCATGGATAATAATGAGGCCCACAGCTAACATTTTCTAATGATCTAATATTAGTTATTATTTTCTTGATTAATTTAGAGGCCAAGGTGAAGTCTTCAGATCAATCCAAAACCCAAATCACAGTGATAGAAAATTGTAAATATTAAACCAGAATAATCCTCTAAAATAAGGATTGGATTTGACAAAGCAGTGTTGTGGCTGTTCCCAGTAAACTGTAACAGTTGGGCTTAAACAGCTGAAATCAGTCAGCATTGTATCAGTCCATCTAAACCCGATGTCTTTCACACAGACATGAAAAGACTGGACTGACTCAAGATTTGCAGGCAGACAGGATGCACCCATTCTTTTAGCTATGACAACATGTGCAGGATATTCTAAAAAAAGCACTGAGATGTCTCAGGAAATCAGGAGTCATTTTCCTATTAATGCAACAGAAGGTGTGGTAACACAGTTTGTTGTACCAACACTGCCTTTGTAAGTAAATTATAAAATATTGTTTGCACTAACTTTCCAGTAAAGCTGTATATGTGGGAAATGTACATAATTTTCCAGTTTTTGGTGACCTAACATTTTTTTCCGCCTTGGGCAGTGTACCACTGACCTTTGTATCATTTAAGGTCAGGACTGCTTGAATTTTAATAAACAACAGCCAAGCTTTTTGTCATTTCCCAGAGTTTCTTGGTGAATATGACTGACAGTTTATAGAACAAAAGGAAAAGAGTAGAGTCCATTTACCATAATGACCAAAGACAGACATATTGAGAAATGCATCACGAAAATAGAGATTTTAATTAGATTTAGATTTTAGATGCAAATCACATTTCTTTGCTTTTCACATTGTAGCATTTTGTCTTATTTTTGAATGATAGTAATGAGTGAATGATTTGGGCTTTACTCTGTGTTGGCTGGTTGGTTTGTGATTCCTCATTTATTTGCATTTTTATTAACACACAAGTAACATCATATCTCTTCCTTACTCACCAGATCTCAACCCAGTTGAACACCTATGAAAGGTTTTAGACTTCAACTCCACTGCATTCCTGTTTACCATTTGATAATAATAGGTGTGGGGAACATGAAATGTCGTTGTCTTTCTTTCTTTTCTTTTCTTTTTTTTTTAACAACTATCTTTATTTGGTAGTTTAACAGTAAGGTGAGCTAGGAAACACTGGGAGAGAGCTGATGGCATGTGACAAATGGTCCTGGTTAGTCTTAAACTGGGAACTTTGCACTTATAAATGTATCCTAAACCACTCAATCACCATAGATTGCACTCATTTCTTTGGAATATGTAAACTGTCCTGCATCAGAATCAAAGCCAGACAAATGCAAAGGTGAGGATAGGATGAAAAAAAATGCTAATATGTCACAAACTTTGTTTGATATGAAAATAATCATTTGAGATGTGATAGGATAAGGATTTAAGCAAAAGTGTCACTAACCGTAATTTGCAATAGTATTGTTTATTGCAATTATTTCTGTATACTATATCATCCAACAAGAGTAATTATCTTGACTGGCCTAGTGAGGCAGCTATATATGACATTTTCATATACTCTGCCAGCCACACTCAATATACTGTTGAAATGGTAAAGCAAGCTTGTTAGCTTGTAAATCTGTCAGAGTTGTAGACAGACTTGAGCCTCAAACTATCTGAAACTTGCAGCAGAAATCCAGATTGGAGAGGGTGATGGCTAGAGTGTGACAAAGTGGATGCTAAAATAGTAAGAAGCCATCTTCACTTGTCTGAACAGGCTGACTAGAAACAACGGGAAACTGGCCTCTCCCTTTAAGTCTCACTCTGGTATTTGTGGAATCTGCTTTGGAACAAATAGACCACTTCCTGACCCTTTCCCCCCGGGATTCTGTTTTGTAGGAAAAGGAATTGGGTTCTTAGACTGAGGGCTGATGGAGGGGGGAGAGAACTTGATGTCTGTTAATGTATTTGATAAAGAGGATTGTTTTCTAAAACTCGTCCACATGCCAAGTTATAGGTTCTAATACAGTGGCCTCAGAAAGTATTGAGACCCCTTTATTTTTTGCGCTTAATTGTGTTGCAGATTTAATTTTAAATGGATAATTTTTTGCTTATCAATGTACAAAGTGCAAATGTGTTTTTAGAGGTTTACAGTGCATTCAGAAAGTATTCAGACCCCTTCACTTTTTCACATTTTGCTGTCTTACAGCCTCAGTGTAAACAAGCAAACCAAAAAAAACAAAAAACAAAACAGAACAAAAAAACTTCCAAGCAACCAGCTCTAGGAAAAGGCCTGATTGTTTCAAACTTCTTCCATTTAAGAATCAAGGAGGCCACTTCTTGGGAACCTTTTAATTGACCAGAATTTTTTTGTCGCGTTCCCCAGATCCGTGCCTTGACACAATCCTGCCTATCAGCTCTGGAAGGAACTGCCTTTGATTGATTTAACTCCAAGCACTATGTCCGGCAAACACACGCCAAAGATTTTTGCAGAGCAACTGCTCCAGAGTGCGCACAACCTGAGAGCCTATGATGACAGTTCACCTTTCAGTACGACAAAGCATACAGCCATACATACAGATTGAGGATCTGACAGGAAGAACTGGATAAACTGTAAATCCAGGTGTACAAAGCTTATCCAGACTTACCCAAGAAGACTCAAAGCTGTACTTGTTTCCACAGGGGGCCTCTACAAAGCACTGAATTAAGGGTACAATAACTTTCATAAGTGAAAGGTTTCAGTTTTCAGTTTGCAAAATTTTCTAAAAAGATTTTTTCACTTTATCATTATGGGATGATTGAAGGTAGATTTATGGGCAAGAATGTCAGTTTTATCCAGATGTGCCACACATTTGAGAACAGAATAACAAATGTGAAAATTGTCCAGGCTTTTATGATTGGACTGCCTTGATTAGAAATATGTACTTAAACTCATAAGTTTTTCATGTGCACATCAGTGAATAGTTGACATTCTATCAGTTTTTTTAAGCCTCTCAGTCAAACACATTTCCCTTACTGTTTACCACTGTCCTGTGTGGATGTTCTCTTATTTTCTCAGACATTTTTTCAGGTGTCAGCAAATTGAGTTGTCTTGCCACTAATTATCAACGTTTGTGATATGTATCACAGCAGTAGACACCACACACATGTATCACAAACGTTTCAAGGATTCAGTGTAGCAGCAGTGTGAATCTTTTTTTCTTCTGTTTTTAAAAAAAAAAACCTTGTGGGAGTCATATACTCCTTTCAGCCTACCATCCAGAATAAACTGTGTTTACTGTCAAGGTCAACCTGCATCCCAAGAAATGGTTACATAATACACTGTATGTTGTGATGATAGGGCAGAAGAATTAATTAATCTAACAAAGTTCTTAGCTCTCCCTGTCTACTGCTATAAATTGACCACTTGACAGCTCAGATTATCACACAGAATTTACCCGCTTTTAGCATAGGCTGTTTTTGCTCGGTTTTTCACCCTTTATTATTATTTACTAAGACTTTTTCCTGTGTCCAGAGACTTTCAATAAACAATAATAGTCTGTATACAACTGCATGGATAGACATTGATGGTGCCAAAAATAAGAAGCAAATTGTCATCACTTTCTTCCCACTTCTATAATTTTTATGCCTCCATGCCGGTGACAGCTGAAGCTGAGAGCATTATGTTTTCGGGTTGTCCGTCTGTCATACGTCTGTATGTCCACATGTCCTTATGTCCCATTCTGGTGATGGCGATATCTCAGTAATGCCTTGAGGTAATTTCTCATAATTTGGTACACGCATTCATTTGGACTTTCCATGCTAATTAACTGCAACTGGACTGGTTGGTGGATGCATACAGGAGGTGGCGATAGATGTTAACACTGTAAATGCAGCCAAAGGCACACATAAATGTTTTAAACAGAAAAGCAAAAAGTTTAGTTGCAGCATGTAGTGATTGTACTATAACTCCCTGTCCAGTGTTTTGTTACATTTTCAGATATCATATTGATTAACGATAGCCCGATAAGTTCATTTTTGTTTCTAGTATCTGGTTTTTAGTCATATCAAAGCCTATAGTAATTACATGGTTCTTACTACAAATCCTAGCTTGCTGCATCTGTTAATAAATACAGCATATGCATTTGGGGCAGAATACATTACATTCTCCTGGAAGATGGGTGCAAATGCTGCAGTAAATCTGGCCCTCTGTGTTCTGATGTGATATAGTAGTTGGATACAAGGTGCAGGATAATTCTGTACTTTTGTATTGAGGTTAAAAACCTAAGGCCTGTGACAGACTGCTGTGAATGAGTCAAACTACACATAAATGCATGGGTGTTTGTGTGTAAAGGAACTAATATACATAATCCGTCATACCGTTCCTTAAAATCAATCCAGCTTAATTCTTGTTAGCAAAACCCTCACACTTGTCTGAAGACAATGAAATGTTTTTATCTGCTAGTGAGGCTCCATTGTGTTGTTCCATAATCCCTCATATAGTGATTATGTTTTCAATGATTGGTCATCTGGATTCTTTGTTTTATGTAACCATATACTGAAAGTAGAAATGTAGTTTTCTATAACAGCCAGTGTGTGAGTTCAGCGAGCAGTCAGGTCTGGATGAGGCAGGAGACAGAATGAGTTGTAAGAAATGTGAGTGACACTCGCATCTGATTCATTTTAATTACATCTATGCATAAACAATGTACCAAGTTAGCATGTAATTAATGGTAGACAGAACAGTGAATGAGCCTCATAGTGGATATCACATCACGTCTTTATTTCTCACTCCCCTGCTCTCTCTCTCTCGGCCATACCTGGACAAATCCTGGTGGGCTTTTACATCGGTGGACCATGCTGCATGTGTGTTCCTGGACTGGCCTCACTATTGCCAATTAAAGGATTATTGGAGGAGGAACAGTCCACTCATTTGTCCCTGTCAGACCACGAGGAATTTTGAATGGAATAGATTGGGACTGCAGGCCAGAGACCGACTGTGACATTAAGGCGAGTGCATAGAAAGGACGTCTACTGCTGGCAGTGTGATGGCAATGAGAAATTGCTGAACTTGAGGAAAGAGTGGAGGTATAGCAGACAGCAGACAAGCTTTTATAGAAGAGGTTAGCGTGCTAAATTACAAGTTAGAAGCTTAGTGGTGGTAATGTTGACGTCATGCAACTGTGGTGTAGTTCATGTGTAGCATAACATTAGCTTTTTACTTCTAGCAATTGTATTTAGATTTCAAAAATCGTAATAGTGGTGTTCTTTTATACATCTGTGCCTCTTCTTATATTTTTTATCTTTTGTCTATTCTTCACTCTTGTTTTGTTCTCGCTGCTGTAACGAGTGAATTTCCCACAAGTGGGATAAATAAAGTCTATCTTCATTTGTTAAGATTATCTTGCTGAACAAAACCTGCAAGTATCACAAACTTTTGTTGGTCATGGAGCTTATTTTGCTTAATGAAACATTTCCATTGGCTTTTTGACGAGGGAACCAGAGAGATGCTAACTTCCAAGTTGGCCTACAAAAATATGTTATCCCTGCACCACTTTATAGCTATAGATAAGGTCTAAACAAAATGGAGATGATGCTGCAACAACTTCACTATCTGATTGGACATCCAGTTTGGTAACCCTCCTCAGCTAAACATAGCAAGTGTCTCTGGTTTTTATGTACAGTGGTGGAAAAAAGTTTTCAGACACCCTTAAAATTTTAATATTATCATGAAATATTTGGGGAAAATTCTTTTTTGTGTTTCAGAAGGTGTGGCTGCATTAGACAGACACAAACAAATACAAATGATATTTTTTTTGTTTATTGTTTACAAGAAAAACTAACAAAACTAAATTCTTGACGGTTTCAATATGTCAGTTCTCAACATTGTTGGTATCAAAGTCAACAAATAACAGAGAATGTGTTCAAAACTGAACAAAAAATAAATAAACCATCACATCATCAAATTCATATTTAGTAGTCCTGCCATTAGCACGCAGTAGAGCTCTAATCCTGGCTGGCATGTTCCCCACGAGCCTTTCACACTGTTGAGGGGTAATCTTGTCCCATTCTTCTTGAATTACTGCTTTTAATTCTTCGAAATTCTTTGGTTTACGCTTTGAAACAGACCTTTTGATAATCCACCACAGATTTTCAATGGGGCTCATGTCCGGGGATTGAGCTGGCCACTCTAAGACCTGGATACAGTGCTCCTGCAGCCAAGTTCTACTGGCCCTGGATGTGTGGCAAGGGGGATTATCTTGTTGAAACATCCAGTTTTGACCTCGACGGAACAATGCACGTACAGAGGGGAGCATGTGGGTTTCAAGAATGGCACAATACTTGACAGAGTTCAATGTGCTATCACAGACAGTGAGATGACCAACACCAGCAGCACTCATGCATCCCCAAACCATGATACTGCCTCCACCATGCTTGACAGTAGGTACTGTACATGCTGGAGATAATGCTTTGCCTGGCCTTCTGCGTACCCTCACATTATCAGGAGAATCAGAATCAGAATCAGACTTTATTGCCAAGTAAGTTTGCACATACAAGGAATTTGTCTTGGTATATTGGTGCTAAAGGACAATTATAATAAAAAGAAAAGAGCAAAAAGCAAAAAGGAAAAACTATATTTACAAGTAACATAAGTAAAGGAGCATAAATATACATAATTAAATTAAAATGTAAAGTGTGGAGTGCAAATCTTTGAAGGTGGCAGTGATCGTCCGGGGAGATGTGCGGTAATGTAACACATAGATGTACGTTAATGTAACATGTAGTGGGGGTGGGGGGATTATAGTCTGTGACGGTCTGTGTGTGTGTGTTGGGGGGGGCTATGTCTTGTTGAGGAGCCCAGTTGCAGAGGGGAAGAAACTGTTCTTGTGGCGTGAGGTCTTGGTGTTGATGGACCGCAACCTCCTGCCAGAGGGTAGTGTCTTGAAAAGATTATGACCAGGATGGGAGGGATCGGCCATGATCTTTCCTGCTCGCTTCAGGGTCCTGGAGGTGTACAGGTCCTGGAGAGAGGGCAGGTTACAACCGATCACCTTCTCAGCAGACCGGATGACACGCTGCAGTCTGCCTCTGTCCCTGGAAGTAGCAGCAGTGTACCAGATGGTGATGGAGGAGGTGAGGATGGACTCAATGATGGAGGTGTAGAAGTGCACCATCATTGTCCTTGGCAGGTTGAACTTCTTTAACTGCCGCAAGAAGTACATCCTCTGTTGGGCCTTCTTGATCAGGGAGCTGATGTTTAGCTCCCACTTGAGGTCCTGGGTGATGACGGTCCCCAGGAAACGGAAGGACTCCACAGTTTTAACAGGGGAGTCACACAGGATGATGGGGGAGGGTGAAGCTGTGTTCTTCCTGAAGTCGACAACTATCTCCACTGTCTTCACCGCGTTGAGCTCCAGGTTGTTTTCACTGCACCACATGACCAGCTGATCAATCTCCCTCCTGTAGGCAAACTCATCCCCACCAGAGATGAGCCCAGTGAGGGTGGTGTCATCAGCAAACTTCAGGAGTTTGACATACTGGTGACTGGAGGTGCAGCTGTTGGTGTACAGGGAGGAGAGGGGAGAGAACACAGCCTTGAGGGGAGCCGGTGCTGATGGTCCAAGAATCAGAGATGTGTTTTCCCAGCTTCACATGCTGCCTTCTGTCAGGAAGTCTGTGATCCACCTGCAGATGGAGTCAGGCACGCTCAGATGGGAGAGCTTGTCCTGTAGCAGTGCTGGAATGATGGTGTTAAAGGCGGAGCTGAAGTCCACAAACAGGATCCTGGCGTAGGTTCCTGGGGAGTCCAGGTGCTGCAGGATGAAGTGGAGGGCCATGTTGACTGCATCGTCTACAGACCTGTTGGCTCTGTATACGTCTCTCTCCAGGATAGAGAGAGCCGTCGTAGTGGGGGGCTCGGCCTCGGCCTCGGCCTCTAAGGTGTGCAGCTTTGGAGAGGCCCTGACCCCTGCTGTTCTGGGGGAGGGTGAGAGGCTGGTGTGGTGGGGCTGGATGGTGTCACGAGGGATGGTGTCAGGACTGTCTTTCAAAGCGGCAGTAGAACTCATTCAGGCTGTTGGCCAGGCGTGACTCGTTTGTGGAGTGGGGGACTTTGGGCTTGCAGTTAGTGATCTGCCTGAGCCCTCTCCAGACAGAAGCAGAGTCACCAGCTGAGAACTGGTGTTATAGTTTCTCAGAGTACAGGCGTTTGGCGTCTTTGACTCCCTCAGCCTGTCTCTGTCCCCACTCCTGAACGCTTCCTCCTTCTCCAGCCTCAGCTGTCTGAGTTTGGCTGTGAACCAGGGTTTGTCGTTGTTATAACTCACCCTGGTGTGTGTTGGTATACAGCAGTCCTCACAGAAGCTGATGTATTAGGAGGATAAAGCTGGAAACTTGACTCATCTGACCACAGAATCTTCTTCCAGTTCCTGGCTGTCCCGTTCTTGTGTGCTTGGGCCCAATGACGCCGGGCTAACCTCTGTCTCTCATTGATCAGGGGCTTCTTGACAGCCTTGTAGGACCTTAAGTCATGATCTAAAAGTCGGCCACATACAGTGTGGGTGGAACACTGGACACCAGTTTGGTTTGACCACTGCTGCTGCAGCTCCTGTGATGTCATTTGGTGGTTTTCCCAGCTCATGCGGATCAGGATGCGGTCATTTCTTGCTGAAGAAACCCTTGGACGCCCAGATTTTGGTTTGTCTTCCAAGCTGTTGGTTTGTCTGTATTTCTGCAGAGTGTATCCAACTGCTGAAGGACTGCATCTGCACTTCCTGGCTATCTGGCTGCAGCTGTACCCTTCCTGGCTGAGAATCTGTATCTGTATATTTGTAAATTTCCCCATTGTGGGACTAATAAAGGATTATCTTATGTTATCTTCAGGCGTGTTTCCTGCATTAAGTTCCTTGTTTTAGCCATTTTTGTCTCTGAAGAACTTTCAAATGTGCTGGCTTTATATAGACACGAAGCACGGCAACAAAAATTGTGTCTTTTAATAAAAAGCACGACCTTCATTAGTGGATCACTGGTACCAAAATGACCCAATACTCAAAATTTCTTATGTATTTTTTTGGAACCAATCAATTTTAAGTTTTTAATGGATTTTTTAGAATTTGTTTAGTATTTTGGCTGTGACTGTACTAAAAGAAATTGCACTTGAAGACCTAGGAGTGATTCTTAATGCAATATTTCACAAATGCATGGGGTCTCTGAAAACTTTTTTCCACCACTGTATATTTTTAGTAATTTGACATGTCAGTTCTTAAACAAGGAAACAAAAACATTTAAATTCTCATTACACAGCTCATTAAATAGTCTCTGAGCAGTTGGCATTGGCTAATAAGATGATAATAAGATGATCTAAGTCACTGGTCCACTGCCATCCTAGCATTTGCATTTGCGATATTTGTTGGCTGATGGCTTTACTAATACAAGTTTTGCCAAGTGAATCAGTCATTTCAGAGATAAACTCATTGGACAATATGGTACTACTGATCTAACCTTGAAAGACTTAACAGCACTCCGTGACACTTTACTAGTCCTTTCTACAATTATATCTGACTATAATTTCACTTTCCTCAGAAAATGTTTTAATAGGCATTCTCCCCAAATCATGCTGCAAATAAGACAAGAGAACAGTCTGTTACCATGGTAACACCAGGGTGCTTCTGTTGAGGCAGTGTGCTTAAGCTGTGCTGCTGTGTCACTGTGGATGGATGGAGAGAGAGGAGATTGCTGAGTGGTTTCTAGTCAGCAGCAGCTAGCATAGAGAGGCCACATCAGCTGTGGCATCTGACCAAGATAGAGACATACCATCACTGTGCTACTACTTTCCCAGCCTCAAGATGTTAGACACTCAAATAATTTTCACAGTACAAAGTATCTACCAATACTGAGTACTGCTCTTACTGATTACTAGTGCTCTCCTTTTCGGATATTGAAAACTAATTGGTGTCATTCTTGTATAGTAATATGGAGCCTGGGATGGGAGATGTGGGCTAAAAAATGAGTTGGCAGCTGTGCATGCCTGGGTAGATGCAACTAATAGCAGAAACACAGAATTTATAGTGACACTGACAAAACAAACAAGCAAACAAAAAAGTATTTTATGTGGATTGGTCATGAATAGCCAACACCCAATCCACTGAACAAGGTCTACATTGGCACAGGAGCTGCAGTTGTTGCCAGGAGGAGTTAACATTTTTCATGATGAAAAAATCTGAAAGAATATGTTGACCTAAGAGTTGCATTTCTGTAAGGTGCCGTAACATAACCAGTGAAACAGTGGTATGGAATAACATATTTGTAGTAAAAACAAGGTATAGGTTGGGCCAAACTACTGTATATGTGTTTGTAGCAATGGAAAAATGTCACCCAGTACAACAGTGTAGCTCACTTGATGTGTGTGTTTGAATACACACTATGGCTTTCTTCTAAAACTTGATGAAGCAATGCTTGTGTTTCTAGTATGCACAGAAATATGTTATTGTTATTCATTGCATTATTGCAGTGCAGTAATTCAAATTTATGTTACAAATTCAAATTATGTTCAGTTTTTAATGCATTTATTCAAGTTAAAAATATAATTTCAAGTTATGTGAAATAAATTCAGTTTATAGTGACACATATTTCTGCTCATATCTTTGCCTCACCAAATGGAGGATGACAAATATGTTTTCTGTATTCCAAAACCATTAAAAGCCTGTATTGCATGCCATTGCAAGGCCCTAGATTTGGAAAGAAATGCAAAATTCCTAAACAAGAGTGATGTAGTGGGCACTAAAAACTCACATATTTGTACCAATATGACTCAAAAAGACCCTGAGTCAACTCTGTAGCAAACATGCAGACATAATTTAGAATATCTAATCAGTTTAATATCTGAAACTGTAATGTACAATTGAAGGTACTGTTCTCCATTTTCCTTTGCAAAGAAACACACGACTAGGTCAATATATACACATTGAGAACTAGTTGGCCAACTCTTGCACATAGTCTTTTTTCAAATGACCAAAACACAAAACAAAATGTGATGGAAGTAGAGACAGGTGATGGAAACAGAGTGGGCTACGACATGACAGCATGGTGTGTGACTTCCATCTATTGGTCACTCTTTGTTGTCCAGCTGACAGCACTGACAGCAGCCCAACGTGAGCAATGTTGTACGGACAGCCCTAACACATACACACAAGAAAGATTTATTCATTGTTGGTTTGGGTCTGCACATTGTGTAACATAAGAAAAATGGACAAATCCTTAAAATCAATCTACACTCATTACCCCATAATAACAGTGTTGAATTTCTTCTTTTGCTGTGGCATTCCACATTATAATATGGCACAACAGATGAACACCTGCATGCATTTATACAGCCAGCCAATCATGTGGTAAAAATGTAATTTCAATGACACTGACCATAACATGATTGTTGTGCCACATGTGCTGTTATGAGTATTTCTGAAAACGCTGATCTGTATTTAGATTTTAATGCACAACAGTCTCTAGAGTACACCCAGAAAAGTGCAAAAAACAAAAAAACATCCATTGAGTGACAGTTCTGCAGATGGAAACAGCCCAGTACCTCTGCTACTGCATTTAACAATGACCTTTGACCAATGAGATATATTGTCTCTCCAACATGTTCTGTCTACCCCAGGGTCTCTTACTAGTTGAATGCCTGGAAAACCTCCTATGAAAGGTGCCCAGGAGGCATTTTGGTGAGATGCCTGAAACACCTCAACTGGCTCCTTTCGACACATGAGTCTCCTCCTCGCTCCCTATATTTGAGCTCCTGCAGAATGGAGTTCAGCCACCTTTTTTTTCAGTTTTGCCCGCTTGTATTCACAATCTCATTCTTTTCTTTTGGTTACTACTCAAGCTCATGACCATAGGTGTGGCTTTGAACATAGATTGACTGTTGACAGTTCCTTCTTCACCACAACGGTCTGGTACAATGCCATGTATTTTCACAGTCTGAACCCCAAGATACGTAAACTCTTTCACTTGAAGCAGCAACTTACTCCCAACCAGAAGGAGCAATCCACCATTTTCCTGGCAAAGAACTCCTGCAGTATTCAAACTCTAACTCCTCCTTAAAGGACATGATATCCCCACACAGTCAGCACTTCTTGTCTCGTTACTGGACTTAGCCTGGGCCAAGCACTGCTTTCTCTTCCTGAGTCATCGAATGGTTTGCCAGACATTCCTTGAAGCCAACTGAAAATCCATCTCCATGGCCTCCCATACCAGGGTTTTTGCACTTGAGATTTCCACAACTGCAGCCCTGTGGCATGCCCTTACCCATCTGCTGCCTCAAGGGACCCCTAGACCAACCATGCCTGTAAAAGCCTCCTTCAGCTTGACAGCCTCCCTCAGTGCTGGTGTCCACCCACAGGTTTTCAGGTTGCTACCACAACAGGCAGCTATATCCTTATGACTGCAATTCCAAGGAGGCCTCAAACATGGACCACACAGGGGAAGGAGACATGACAAAAAAAATCTGCAGATCGACATTGAAACTTTTTTCAGTGCCAATGCACCTTTTCCAAAACAAATATTTCAATGCCAATGTTTTCTTTTTCAGTTCAGGTTTTCTTTTCAATACAAAGTTTTCTTTTCAGTGTCAGAATTTTAATGCCACTGTTCTAGGTCCATACAAATGCACCACTGCACAGTGCACAATGTGCAATGCTATAATTAACCAGGAACCTGACTTTGAACACATAACAAAAAAGCTCAGGGAACACGTTGAATCAAACCAATACAATACTCTGACAAAGTCTTATGCTTAGCCAAGCTCTGCTGTGTAAGGGAAAGTAAACTAGGCCCAGTTACATTACAAGTCCATGGAAAAAGAAGGTGCTTTTTGGTGTGCTGTTGTTGTGTTTAAGGTCCAGTAAACTGCAGTTGTCCTGGCTGTGTAGTTTAAGTGTTATTGAGGAGATCAGTTTCTTTATTCTCCTTGCAGAGTCAATTGATTGATGCTAACTGCTTTGTGGCACCTTCTGCTGGCAAACCCAGCTGTCAGACCTTGTGTTGTGCCTACTGGTGCTTGGTCTTAAATCCTTCGGTTGGCACTCATGTTGGTACCAAGTAGGCCTTATGGAGGTGAGAGTTTTGTTGAGAAGTAGAGCAAACTCCTGCTCTCCTGGTGAGCAGGGTAGAAAGAGAGAGACAAGTCCTCTTTCAAGGAGTTGGCTGAGGAGAGAGAGAATTAGCGCTGGGCATCTAGTTTTGTATGGCCTAATGACATCATGGGTCCTAGGCCATACAGTAACCAATTGTAGCTTGTTGGCAGAGTTGGGGAAATTTACACCTAGGTGTGGAAAGGTGAAGAATGTTGGGAGACTGAGTCTAATGGCTCTCCTGTCTGTGAAAAAGCCATTTAGTCTTGTCCTCCATTTGAGTTTAGGAGAAAACTGTAGAATTGCAGTGTATGTATGCCCAATGGGAAGGCAAGTTGTTAATCTCACAACTAAACCAAAGACTTATCCTGGTTTTACTCGTACATGAAATATTGGATTCTGTCTTTGTAAACCCAGTGGCCTTTTGCAGGTCACAGTCGGAGATGTGGTAATTGGGTAATTATATATCTAATCAACATACATTACAGAATTTTCCCTACTGACCATCTTGACTTTGCTTTATACTTCATGTAAATAATATCATTGTACCTAACAACTAGTGTGCTCTAAGTTCTAAGGCAGCCAATTCTGTCTGCCAAAGGGGGAAACACATCAAGCCAACTGTGTTGTTGCACTGAAGCAACATAACAAGCCTCTAGTACAAAGTAGATATTAAAACACATGCACGTCAATAGACTAGAAAAACAAAGCCTTTCCCATAAAGCAACACAGCAAATCACTTCAGAATCCTTTTATTGTCACTGCACAAGGTAAAACCAGTACAGCGAAATTTAAAGTGGTATCCATAAAGCATCAATCAATCTAATAGTACGTCAATCAATCTGTTCCATAAAAACATCAATCAAGCACTCATCAATATCAATAGAATGAATGTGCAAGAATAAATAAAAAAGTCAGTCCATAGTGATACTTAAGACAAACTGCACGCTCACAGTCGGCTGCTTGTGGGTGAAGGATTTAGTTTGGTTAGCAAGCTGATAAAGTTTCAAGACAATGAATTCTCTCTGTAAATGGCTTATTTTGTACAAATGTGCAAAAAATGAATTGAAATTCCAAATCTTCAGGCAGGTTAAATTGCCAACCATACACAATCAATAGCTCAACACATACACACACTCTACTCAAAGGCCAGACTTCAACACATTTCCAGTCCTATTCAGCCTATCTGCTGTTCAGTTTCCATTTGAGCAAACAGGACAGCGAATGGTTCTGTGTTTTATCTACTATTCCTCAGCTGACCTAAGCCCTCGGGCATCTGTCAGCCAGAGAGTTCAGAGTGTGTACCAGGCTCTTTGTTCACTACAGTATCCTATCACTGCTGTGCGTGGATGTGTACATTAACTGTGGGTTGTCACATGGCATTGTAATAATTGACTGATGTAATTACCTGTCAAAATGCAAAATACCACTTGGAATATGTAATAATGTGAAATATGTTCCTCAAGTATGAGTATTATTTTGAACGTTCAAGGACTCACAACTTTTCAACTTATTGATTCATATAGCAGAACAGGTCACACATACATAGATATAAATGGACCGACTCAGTACTTTCACATACTCACATTGGCTACAGACAAGAAAAAACTCTTCATCCCCCTCAAAAAAGTGATAATATGTGGTGTGTAACTTTTTTGTCAATGAAGCTTCAGGTAATCTCTGTTTTTGATTCATTATCATTTCAGTGCTATGCCCACTATAGCCTGTAACTCAGGATGTTTCTGGATGTTTCTCTGTTGCAGAGATACAGGGAGACAAGAACCATTCCTAGCACTTACAGTCTATATTTACGTTCAGTCAGACTCAGAAGCAAGTGTTTGAAATGAGTCATGTAAAAATCCCATTTATTTGGAAAGCTGCAGGAGACTCATGCCAGTAGCCCCAATATATGCTGTTTTGCGTGAGTCCTTATTTCCCCGTATCTCTACAACAGTGGTGATGAATACAAAGTTATCATAACTCACAGAGCCACAATAGCTACATATATAGGAAATACACCAGGTTGCAATGCACTAGAATTATCCTTTAAAATATCTAATTATATTTTTATGTTTTTTCAAAGTTTCTTTCATGTCCACTCCCTAGAATTTCATGGCAGCTGCTGTGAAATAATGGAGGCTTTGTGTGGTTACAGGATTCCAAAAGCTAATGGATTTTTTCCTGGTCCTCTGGCTCCATCTTGAGGTAAAAGAGCAGAGGTGGTGGAAAACCCAATAGAGCTGAATCACATCACTGAGTGGTTGATATCTGCCGCCTGGGGTATGCGTGTTGTGGTTATGTAGGTGGATGGTCTAATGTGTACCTGGAAGGATGCTTGCATAGTGACAGATCCAGAACAATCAACCTCACTGTGTTGCTTGTGTAAAACTCAAGTCAGTCCTACATTATTACTTCTGAAATAACTTCTGTTAGCATTTGGTACATTACATGCTTATATATTCATAACTAATCTGAATATATTATGTTCTTTTTCCTGTTTTGGGAAGAAGTACATTTTTGGATGTACAAATCACATGACATTGACTGTGAAGCCAGGGGCAGCTGAGAAGAATACAAGAATATGAACATGACATTTAGAGCACAACTCATGCCTGATTGATTCAGAACCTTAAGCTATGATCTAATTGCAAAAATTAGTCACATAAACCACAGCTGATTGACTTATAGTTCTGTGGATACACTGTATCAATTCAAAGAACCTTTACTTTGTCCTTTTTGTGGCATTTTCCATTAATCCAACTTGTGGTGGCTTTGTGACTGCAACTTGAAAACTGGAAGATGTTAGCAAGCACTTCAAGACAGGGTTAGTCCCGCTCTGGTGCCTGTCCGTTGCTGCAAGAACATGTACAGTCCTGTGAAAAAGAAAGTACAACCTCTTTGAATGCTATTATTTTTTACATATCAGGACATAATAAAAAAAATAATCTGGTCCTTGGCAGGTCTTAAAATTAGGTAAATACAACCTCAGATGAACAGCAACACATGACATATTACACAGTGTCATTATTTATTTAACAAAAACTAGACCAAAATTCAGAAGCAGTATGTGAAGAATTAAGTACACCCTTACTGCTTCCATAGGGGTTAAGAGGGTAAGTAGCAGCCAAGTGCTGCTAATCAAATGCCCTTGATTAACTCATTATCAGCAAGTGTGACCACTTCTATATAGCAGAAATCTTGGCAGTTTGCTGGTCTGGAGCATTCAGATGTGTGTTAACACAATGCCAAGGTGGACAGACACCAGCAATGATCTTAGAGGAACAATTGTTGCTACCCATCAATCTAAGGGTTATAAGGCCATTTCTAAACAATTTGAAGTCCAACTTTCTACACTGAGGAAGATTATCCACAAGTGGAAAACATTCAAGACAGTTGCCAATCTTCTCAGGAGTGGATGTCCCAGCAAATTCAACCCAAGGTCAGATCATGCAATGCTCAGAGAAATGAGAAAAGAGCAAAAAAGCCCAAGACCTACATCACAGACTCTACAGGTCTCAGTCAGCATGTTAAATGTTAAAGTTCATGACAGTACAAGTAAAGACTGAACAAGTATGACTTGTTTGGAAGGGTTGCCAGGAGAAAGCCTCTTCTCTTTAAAAAGAACATGGCAGTATGGCTTAGGTTTGCAAAGTTGCATCTGAACAAACCACAAGACTTCAAGAACAGTGTTCTTTGGACAGCCAACACTAAAATGGAGGCCATAATGCACAGTGCCACTTTAGGTGAAAACCAAACACAACATATCAGCACAAACACCTCATACCAACTATCAAGCACTGTGGTGGAGGGCTGATGGCTTTTGCGCTTCTTTTTTAGCCAGAGGACCTGGGCACCTTGCAGTCACTGAGTAGACCATGAACTCCTCTGTATACCAAAGTATTCTAGAGTCAAATGTGAGGCCATCTGTCCAACAGCTAAAGCTCGGCTGAAATTGGGTCATGCAGAAGGACAGTAATCCCAAGCACACCAGCAAATCTACAACAGAAAAAGAAAAGAATCAAGGTGTTGCAATGGTCCAGTCAAAGTCCATACCTCAAATGCTGGGGGAGGGGGGGCCTTAGGAGACCTGTGCATAAACAAATGATTGCAAACCTCAATGAGCTGAAGCAACGTTGTAAAGAAGAATGAGACAAAATTCCTCCACAACGATGTGAGAGACTGATAGTCATAGAGAAAACCATTACTTTAAGTTATTGCTACTAAAGGTGGTTCTACAGGCTATTGAATCATGCATTTTACTACATTTACTACATTTACATTTTGGTCTAGTTTTTGTTAAATAAATAATTGCACACTGTAATATGTCATGTGTTGTTCATCTGAAGTTGTATTTACATAATTTTAAGACCTGCTAAAGACCACATGATTTTTTATTATGTCCTGATACGTAAAACCATAGAATTTTAATTCTTTAATAGAGTTGGATGAGTGTAAATTGATAGTTTAAGGCTAATTAAGCAGAGCTTTTATCTCTAAAAATCTCTCTTTACTGATAAGAGAATATACTTGACTAGGAAGTTTTCATTCAACTAAAAACATGTTTCTTTTTAGAAGTAAATTTTGAGAGGCAGCATTACGAGAAGGCAAAAGGAGGGCTGTTTTTCATCCATTGCCAACAGTGAAGGAAGCCTGTGTGTTATTTCTGGCAACATGTTACACTCTTGCTGCTTCTGCTTTTCTTTGTGCTGCCTTGTTCTTCCTCTCTGCTGCACAGAACAGTTTCACACAGGAAGACAATGCAACTTACAACAGACTCAAATCTAGATATACAGAATGTTATAGTTCAATGTACATTATTTGCTGAAACAGATGGTAGGAAAAACAAAGAGAACAGAGCTGACAAAACAGGGAAAAGGAGGTTTGGGTTGATTTTGAGACGTGGAATTAAACTGCCAAATGACGACTGGACAAAGTGTAAAGGTATGTTGCCAGCAGATTGGACGTAACATCATAACTCAAGTTTATGCAGACACTTATTCTTGAACAGCAGCTGAAATCTCTCCTTTCTGTTGAATAGGGACAGATTGATGTATCTTTTGGCGCTAACTATCTAGCTAGCTGTTAAGCTACTGTACTATAACTTCAGGCTATAAGAAACCTGACTGACATATATTCATGGTCAGCGTCTTAGGAAACTGTGCAGCCAGTTGATGGGATTGCCAGCATTTTTGCTTTAATTTGCCTTACTATGGGAAACCATAATTAAACCAAGATATATACGTATATTGAATCTTGGTGTTGTTTTATTGTTCTTTTTTCTGTCATTGTGTACTTGGCTTAATTGTATTTGCTGCTTTGGCAACATTCTTTTTTTGAAGCTTTTATATCAATTAAACACCTTTGCAGGAAATTGAACCAATAAAACCAGTGGTTTCAAGCCTTTAGACTTGTGAACCTTTGTAAACAAGCAGTGTGTAGTCACATTTCAGATTTCTGTGAGATGTTAGAAATGCTACCAAATAATAATTTTCACTTTAAACTTCTCACATGGTTTCATTTAAGCAATGTTCAATATCCAAAGAAGTCAAATTTTCTAATACTAGTGTCTCCCCTACCTGCCCTGCCAACATGAGCCCCTGCCCTGCCAAGATACCACAGAAAAATAATTAAAAATAAAAAAGTTAATAAGACTAAATATTTTTATTAGGTTATTACAGTAATTTATGTGAACTCCTTTCATTTCAGCTCAGTGTGAGAGTCAAACCGAAATATCAACTCTTATTTTTTATTTATTTATTTTTTTCACACGCAAACACACCCTTTGAAGGATGCCCAACGCCAAAGTTGGAAACCACTGCACTAAACTACATAACTATAAGGTTAAAATTAGCTCGACCAATTACAATGTTTAGCATGTAAATTAGTTTTTAAATATAATCAGATCAACATTGTGTATGTTTTTAAACATAACTTCAATCTAGTTTCAGTATTAATACACAAATCATTGTGTTGTTCTCATCCATATTGAATACATCATTCAAACATTCACAGTGTAAGCTGGAAAAACCTCGAAGCTAATGACATCAACTAAAGCCAAATGGAGTCAGGAGTTGGCAAACCTGGTGTCCAATCAATGAAATAAGACTGGAGGTAGGGGTTAAAGCTGCTTTGACTTCTAAGAAAATGCAAACGTTTTGAGCTTGCTATTCACAAAAAGCATCTGCTGATGTGAACTAGGCCTCACAAAAAAAAAAAAATCTTAGATGAATTTGGATTAAGTTAAATAGTTGACTCGCAAAAAGCTTGAAATGGTTACAAAGTAAAGAGTTTACTCATAAATCCACAATTAGACTTGTCTATAAATAGGTTTTTAAATATGTTTCTGCTGGCCCATTAAGACACACAGGTTTTTTTTAAATAGGGTTTTTTTTGGGTCCCTACTAATCTGTCATACCCTGAATATTAAAACAACCACACACATGCACACGTACACACAAAAATTGTTTTCTAAAATTCTAACAATACGTTTTTTTGCATTTTACTGAATGACAGGTTTGAAATATTGGTTACCACACCATTAAAAGCCACCATAGGGGTCCTTCTGATGATGTCACGACTATTAACCCTCCCATTGCCCTTCGTATTGCTCTTCGTATTCCGTATACTTTTTTCTTCTTACTATTATTCAAAAACAAAAGATAAGCGCTTCAGAATCACGAATGTCATGCACAACAACAAATCCTACTACACACACACACACGAAGACACATTGTCGGCCACCGGGTCGCTTTGACCCAGAGGACAACACGAGGGTTAAACGAGTAATCATTTTTGATTTCAAAATAGCTTTGTAATCCTGTTAACTGAATGACCCCTTATGAAGTGTGTGTTTGGGACAAAAATCCCTTGGTTATTTGAAACATTTAAGTAGATACTGTAGTTTTATGTAATATGATTTCTGTGTATATAAAATCACTTTTGTAAATTTAATTTGATACAAACACAAAAATTGGTACATCTCATCTTTGACCCAAGTATTTGTAGAGTTCAGTTTTTCTTAAAATGTTATGTTGCTTAAGTACAATAATATTCTTTTTTAAGAAAAGGATTTAAATGCACCTAAATTTTTTTTTCAGATTTTGCTGTAAATATTACTACTACTGTTTTATTTTTTATCTGTCTAATGTTCTGTATTTAAACCTCTGATACCTGGATATCTTGACTATTGTTTGTTTTAGTTTTACTATTTGAAATGTCTCATGTTGACGTTTGTAAAACAAAACTCAGTATTTACAGTACAAACTTTCTCATACAATATTTTATTAATACTTTTCAATGTGTGTGTATGTGTCCCTTGCTTTAATTAGATATTATCCTTTTTTACAAATCACTCACCAGAAGCAGCAGCAGATACTGCAGTCACACATTTTCTTCAGGAAATGCGGGTATTCTAGTTGAGTACTGGTGACCTACAAGATAAGCAGTTGTAAACAGCACTTTCTCAGTTACATTAACAGACCCTGAGCTGTGTGCTTACACACAGAAACAAATGTGCGCACACACGAGCAGCTGAAATGACAGCAACTGCAAAAGCATGTGTTAAACATTGTGGTTGCTGATTACACTGTGGAGATGGTTGGGGGAGTTCATGGCAGACCTATCCAGGTTGGAGAGCAGAGTCTTCTATTTTTACCGACACTCAACATGCTCATATCACAACAGCTGTCCCCACATCTCTTGTCTGTCCACTGTCAGGAATAGCTGGCCTATAAGAGCTCCCTCTCAGCTCTGCTGTTTCACTCTCTACTCTGTGTCTCCGGCTGCTTGCTCAGATTTCCTCAACGTTGGCCAGTTTTTAATTTGATTGGTGACATCCGGGGGATACAGGAGTTGTGGAATTATTTCATTAACAGGTAACAGATAGTTTTTAAAGAAAAGCAGGGTCTTTACTTGAAAATCTTATAACGATTTTGGGGCCTCAAGGCTCAACACCCGGTGCCACTTTCATATTAGGGTTAGCTGAGGGAGGCTACTTGAGTGGTTTTCCCACTGAAAGTAGCATTTTACAATAGCAGCTCTTGTGACATTGTGACAACTACTCTCTTTCTTCTCTTTAGACACAGAGTTGGGTGGTTTTGGATACATGCACAGATGGAGCTCAGTTGTTGGTGAATGAACTGGTTGGAGATATAGTTGGCACTGAGATTTAGCACACTTCTATGTTGTGCCACTGTTTTTCAGTGAATCTCTAATATGCATCATTGAAGTACTCTGTTAAGGTGTTTGTACGTATGTTACTTTGTCTTTAAAATGTAAAATTTTAGGGTCTTTTTTCTTTCTGATTGTGTTTAGACTTTACATACATAATAATTCAGTATTATTTTTTCTGGACTTTGAGCTAATGATGAATGCCATCATCATAATTCTACAAATTTCTGCTGAAATGTATGTTTCCATCTGTTTAATTATTTTTGTTATTTTGCATACATCTTCCATATGTTAACATATATCAGTAGCTGAAAATATCTTTGTTATTTCCATGGTACTTTTGGCCATATTGCCTTGTCATTGTCGTTACTCAGCAAAATTATATTCATTGAGTTCTTTAATTTCAATTAGTTATGGCCTGTTATGAGTGGACTACCTGGGAAGCTCATGTGATGTTGGAATTCACCTCCAAATCTCCTTTTTGTGTATTCACATGGGGAAAAAAAATCTATTTGACTCACTTACCTTACTGACTACATCCCCCCCAAAGAATCCAGCTATACTTGAAACATAATGCATCATTCTAATATCAGTTATGAGCCTCCTGAATTTGACATGCGACCCAAGTCAGGCCAGGTCCACATTAGGGAGCTGCTGTATTGCTGCAAGTCTCAGGTCTGTGTGTCAGTGCATTTAATACCTGATCTAAGTGGATTCTCTATTATCTCTGATTGCATATTGTGTCATCATTATCCCAGGAAATATGTGTGCTTTTTGAGGCAAACAGAGATGGTGAATGACATGTATTGCAGCTCTTTCTGACTGTGGTTGCTCATTAATTGGTGTTTCTATTCTTTCTCTATTTGGATCTGTTTAGGTTGACAACATTTCAAATCAAGTATTATTATCTTAGTATATTTGAATTTACTGTCCCCAGAGCCATGTCAGTTTGGATCTCCTTTTTAAAAATATCATTTATGCATGTTTCTGCAAATCTTTTTTCATCTCAGAACAGAAAACAAAAGGTTTCCCTGGCTGCTGTATGAATAGAACACACAGGTGTCATTCAGGCAACGAAAATAAAGTTATAAATTTTCTTAAATACAAATGGTTCTCTTAGTGTTGAAGTTTGAATGAACATGTCATGAGCCTCTCATCTACTGTCTGTAAAGATACTTCAGAGTGGTTTTTAGCTTCTAGTGCTTTTTGTGTTAAATGTTGTCTCAGCTTTGTTATGTACTGTTTATGTGCGTCGTTGGCTTGTTCTTTCTTGTAAGATGATGCAATTAATGAGTCAGGAGGTTTGGTCTCTCATCACACATCAACATCCCAAATGAGTCACTATTACACGATTATGTGTTTTTAGGGTTCAAGTGTGAATGGTGTTATTTGTATATTTACAAGTGTACACCATTCACATTTGTATATTTAATCGCATCATCTTACAAAAAAGAACAAGCCAAAGACACACATAAACCGTACATAAGAAAGATGAGACAGCATTTAACACAATAAGCACTAGCAGCTAAAAACCGCTGCAGACAGTAGATGAGAGGCTCATGACATGTTCCTTCAAGCTTCAAAATATGTATGAGTATATATTTCAAAATCTGCTCACATTTAATGTTTTCTGGGGAGAGAGTAAGATAGTCTGGTTTGATTGATAGCTGATAGTCTAGTCAAGTCTTGTTATTTTTACAACTCAATATTAAAAACAAGATTTCTGGAATGAGCAGCCTATGACGTATGACTTAAGCACTCTCCTATGTGAGGTTTATTTGCTGTGTTGGACTTTCTCTGGAGGAGTAATCTGGCCCACAGCCCTATGGTACCACTATCTATTCTAAAAATAATCCTGTTAGTCAGTGTGCTAATTCAGTGACCACTGATAAAACCCACTAACCCTGAGCCAGACTTGGATAGCTATGTATGTCTATAGCCTAAAATGCTTTACAAATACCAAGAGGTTAGCTTTGGTGTTTCTGTGCCTCCACTAGCAGGTTCATACTCTGACAGTGTGCAGCAAAGTGTTTAAGACATCAAAGCTCCATGTCTGACAACCTCCATTCTCCACAGGAACAATATGTTTAATTATGAAGGATTAACCATTGACCATTTATGGTAAAGTGTGGGAGTGTTTTGGCCAGAATATGAGGCTCACCAAAGCGTACATATTTTGTTTTGTTATGAGGGGACATTTACATGGAGCTGTGTATGCACACAGTTTTATAAATCATAAATTTTATAAATTTTTTGGCATATGCCTTTTCTGTCTTTAGTGTGCACATACACATTGCTGATGCTCATCTTATCAAGCCAAAGACCTCCTCTCCAGGTTGGATTTTTGGAAAACTGTTTTATGTACAGATTAATTCTATAAGTTTAAGGCAGAGATATTGGAATTATGGTGTAAAATTCAGGCAGGCCCTTATACTAACTTTTTCAAGACCAGACCAGACATGTCCTCAAACTGTGTGACTACTATCATAACATACATTGCCTGTTTCAGACTGTGGTAAATTTATTTTTTCCACTGATAGTTAGGTAAAGGGTGATCACATCACACTCAAATTAAATTAAATCTAATCTTTACAGTAATTCCCATGAGAAAGCAATTGGCAGTGGTAGTTTACAAAATATAGCCTTTGAACATGAAATACTTGATCAACTCTTGAACTCAAAGGTGGGCTGTTTGTAGTTTGCTGTTAGATTGAGGAGGAAAGCTGTCGTCTGCTTTAGTTTGTGCAGGTTACATTGTGTCAGGTGTAGAAGTTTGATCAAAGTTTACCACAATGTATTAATGAAGATATAAAGAAGTGGGTGAAAAGTAACTGTTTGTATCTGGGCAGACAGAAGCTTGATAGTATAATTGTTTCAATATTGTTTCCAAGAGTTTTGTTCACTATTAGATTTTAGTGGGATGATAATCTTTGATTCCTTTTTGCAAGAGTTTTGATTTTTTGAGTGTAGGGTGCTTTTGTGCTTTAATTTCTCTAAACTCACTCAAAATCTCCATTGATCCTATTCATTACTTTGCCATCAACATTCAACTCTGCCCATACAGAAAATACTATACTCGCCTAAGGATTCTCATTTTTATTAATCTGTCCCTGTGTATTCTCACCATTCTTCCTCTTCTAGCTTCTCTTTACATCCTCTTCTTCCTGCTCTCATCTCTTCAATCACAGCCCATGACAGCAGATCAGCCAACATGGCATTCTCATCTCGCTTTTCCTTCTGGGAACAAAAGGGAAGTCTCATTTGAACATTTCATAAAGCACTCTTACACTGCATGGTTTTACAGTGTTGGTCTTAACGTGTGGTGGCCTTTGCGTGTGTCACACTAAGAATTTTATGCCTTTCACTCAGTTGGAAAGAGTACTGGAAGATTGTACTAAACTATTATTACTTCAAATAAATTTCTCTTACTCTGAGTAAATGTTACTGCATTCAATTTTTAAAAAGGGACAGAGGGTAAAAGAGGTTATGTGTGGATAATAATAATGATAATGATAATAATAATGTCTGCACTGGGTTCAACCCCTCCTTCATTCTCATTGCAAATATAACCAGTCCATTCGACCTCTCTGTCCCACAGCGCAAATCAAAGTTTTTAAATATTGAACTGAATGAACACCTCACTGAAGGAGTTGCTGAGTAAATATAGACTTGACAGCTGGGGATTCCATTGTAAAGAATTTCAGTATTTAACTTAAAGCCAGACTCAGCGTGCACCTGTTGGTCACACAACATTGTGGATGTGTTTGATTTGGGTCACATATAGTAATTGCCAGGTGGTGCATTAAATCAGTGATTAATTAAAGTAAATACAGCCTATTTTTTTACTTACGTATGTTGAATTAATCCTAATCTTAACCATTGCCCCATATTGGTATCATTCTTAATTTTATTACATTGTTGTGCAATATTCGTAGTGTTCTGAAATTGCTAGTACTGACCCAGTGTGAATGCACCCCTTGCACTGCTCACCCATTCTGTCAGTCAATGCACACATTTCGAACATGTATCTGGACAGGGAGGTGAGTGTGACTGAGTGTGTCCCCTCTCTGAAATGAAGCTTTCTGGTACTTTGCACCCCAGCAGCCAGAGATACACCAGCAGCTTCTTCTCTGCTGCCACTGCTGATTTGGCTCCTTACTTTTGTTCCATGCTTGCATGATTTATCATGACTTTATTGTGTGACTTTTGTTTTTACTCTGTAATGACTGCAACTTTAAATGCACAGTACTTGAGATTTTTAAAAAAAGTACTCAAGTAAGCGTAAAATGACATATTGACAAAATGACAAAAACATATTCCTAAAAAACCATTAGAAAGCATCTTTGTTACAGTAATGTAAATCATTAACCTCCACTCCTGGTAGTTGTTTCATACTCAACTACTGCATTTCTAATGCAGTGACTGCAACAATTTTTAGTTCTGAAATAGTAGGAAACAGTGTTTGTATCAAAACAGGTAATCAGTGAAAAAATATTTTTTATGCAAAATATGGCTTACAGAAACCTAGCATGTTCTGAGGATTAGATGGTTGTGTAGTGGATAACAGGTGCATATAGTGTCAAGATTTTAATGTAGTTTCTTTTTTTTATGTCAACACATTTAGATCAAAGAGGAGAACAAGCCTGGTAGCACAAGTGTAAGTAGACATTATCCTTTGTTAGAGTTGCCACTTAGGTACAAATATTTCTGGTTGTCAGAGTCAGAGTTTACTGTGTGTCTGTCTGGGATCAGTCCAGGTCTTTTGACTTCTTTTTAGATGAAAGTCCAAATTTATGCAATATTAAATTTGTACTTCATATCACACACAATTTTTCAACTCAAATTCAGAAAACCTCATATATACACATTCCAACCTGACCTCAATGGATGTCCCAAAATGCTATAAAAGGTCACCTTTTGTTACCCAAAGACTCACACAGCAGACCTTGAAGTCCTGCTGTTGGAAATTAGCAGACAAAAACAGAAATGTATTTGAGGATAGTAAATAATTTAATTAAAGCATTTTTAAACCATTAAAATCATCCAGGAAACATGGCTTCCCAGCCTCTCCAAAAGAGTAACTTGTCCGGATTAAGGTATGAATGAAGACCTTCTAGCCAGTAATGGAGGGATACTGTATCCATATAAATGTGGTAAAAAATTGCTTATGCTGATGACAATATCTTCTACAGTTTTGTAATTCTGGATTAAAAGTTGTCTTTCACGTTGGGAACTGTATGCTTGATATTCTATGAAGCTGATTGATACTGAATATTTTATTAAAGTATAGTGACTAATATTACATTAAGGTTAGCAATGTAGTGTATTTAAGATGATAGGCCTGTCTGTTGGGGTTAGGGTTAATCTTAATTATTGTTAGACACAATGACTACAGACACATTCAGCTCAACTTAACATACCAGCATTTAGATTTTTGTTGGCATAAAAACATGCTCTGAATTTTATTTTATTATTATTCATGTCCTTGTACCTCCTCTTTTTCCTCTCTATGAGTAGTCAGACAGTGATGGGCTGCCCAACCGGGCCAAGTCAGTGCCAGCTCTTGACCCTGGCAGGGGGTCGTTCCAGGCAAAAAGTCCCCCATCAGTTTCCTCTATGGAGTCAGTAGCCCGGGTCAGGAGTCCCTCCCCACCTAAAGTCAGGACACCTGTTAAAGTGCCAGAGCGCCCTGAGCCACCGTCAAAGATGGGAGAGCAATTTAGGAGCCCTGAAACATCACAAACTTCTCTTAACCCAGAGCCAGTTATGAAGAGTGAGCAAGAACAAAATGGCCTAATGGGTAAAAGCATGGTCAATGGACATGACATCATCAAACCTCCACGTACCACCACCAACCTGGCGGATGCCGCAGGTGATCAGGGTCTTACACATAGGAAAGTAGTAAAGGTGGTTCGTTCTGTTGTCAGGAAGATCCTGCCCACGGAAGAGGACGAGACCACTGGGCCAACACAACCATCACACAAATCTCCAGATGTAGCCAAGCCTGCTGCTGAACCATTTAAAGCAGTGCAAGCACCAGCTCCAGTATCTAAGGCCTCCACGATGTCAGGATTCTCTTTTAAACATGACGTCATCAAAACAGAAGACAAAGATGATATTTCACGAGGATTGACAAACCTCATGGTTAGAGGCAGAACAAGGGAGCCCCGCCCACAAATGTGTAAAGATGAACATCCAAAGAAAATAGAATTGGAGAAGAAAGGAGAAAAAGTTGAGCAGGAAGAAACAAAGGAGGATCACAGAGAGGATAAAACTACCTTAAAGCAGGAAGTCGATCGCAAAAGCTCTGGTCCAGTTATGCGGGGGCTCAAATCTCCTCTGGGTGCTCCACCCCCCCGCCTCACACCTGAACCTAAACCAACTCCTGACCTAAAACCCACCACTATGAATCCTCTGCCTGCTATCTCATTTGTGAAAAAAACATCTTCCCTCTCTCCTCCATCACTTTTAACCCCAGTCCCTAAACCGTCTAAACTTGCGACTCCTGTGAGCCCTCATCCTCCTTGTCCCAATCGCGGTCCACTGTGTCCCCCTCCAGGAGTAACTCTCATTGAGAAACCTGCTGAAAGTCAACAAGAGGTACAGTACAGTGTCAACACTTCGCATGTCTGGTCAACATTTGAGACATTGATGTGGAAAGCGCATGGCCATTTGAAAAGCATGTTTGAAATAAAAGAGCACTGTGGCTTTTATTTATAGACCCCACATATATTTGTATCCTCAGTGTGGCACAGTTCTATAGTCACTTGATAGCCATTGTAAACAAGCTGTGGAGCAGTAACATGAAATACTTGAAATACATGAAATACTCAATATGTTGAGAATATTTCTCTTTTGAGCCACTGGTCAGGTTAAGGCCTCAAATTTTGCAGTACCTATAGGCCCTGCCAGAGTCAGGTCATAGAGATTCAGGTTTCGCTCTCAGTTTTGGAATCTTGCTAAACTAAATCCGAGCAAGATAAGACTACAAGACTGCCATGGAATATAATTTAAATATTGGTGGCTCCTGGAAGATGTTTTCTTAATTATTTTGGTAGCTCCCTTACCCTTTGTGTAGTGCCACGGTGACACACATCACAAGATTTGGCTCCAAAGGGATAAACCTATTTTAATGACTCCATGGCTATTCTTGTATTACTAACGGTGGGACAGACTACTCAAGGGGGCTTTAAACTTTTGGTCTTGTTCTTTTAGTCTTTTTTTAGTGAACATCCTTTTTAGTAAAAAAACAATCTTTAGGTAATTATAAATCATGAGGACCCCCTGCAAAAGTAAAGTCAAGTGAGAAGATGGATTTTTTTGTCAAATTAAATATATTCTAATTGATCTCAGCTGTTCCTTATGGGCTGTGGCCAAAGTAACATTATAGTTAATGTTAAAGGAAAAACTGTAGTAAATTGCAGTCAATTTGCTGGAGAATGCAACTCTGCTCTGGTCTGAGACAGCGGGGCTATCTGCTGTTCAGCTACAAAGCTAACGTTACCTGGCTAACGTTAGCTTTGTAGCTTGATTCACTGGTGACTAAAACAGCATCAGAATGTAATAAATATTTAGATAAACGTCAACCTTAGTATAACTAAACCAACACTTGCTACACTAATATTAGTTCATTTTACATTTGTGGGGGATACAGTGGGCAGGCTGAGCCTTCAGCCATGGAGACAGGCTTAGTATTTTGGAATGACTGGAAAGATACAGGCTCCCCCTTGTGGCAATTCAGTATAAATCAACACAGAACTGTATGTTGGAAAGCTAGGCAGCCTTTTTTAAGTTACTTGTGAGGATATTAATGATGATGGAAATTCACTCTGATTAACTTCTTGTGAGTGTTTTTTATTGTGAAGGATGATAATTGTCCCATCCCTACTCTCCAGTAACTTTACAGATTGCAGACGTGTTTACTAAAACCTCACAGCATGATAAATATGTGAGTTGCATTATGGATGGGGATTTACCCCTCTGGTTGAAGTTTGTCCATTGTTTTGTTGTACATTGATTTAACTGGCTCAGTGAAATTTCTGCTGGCTCAGTGTATTTGTTGCAGTTTGTATCTTGCAAATATGTTTCTCTTAACCTGACAGTTGTATTATTGTGCGTGTGGAATTCATTGATTCTCTTGTGCGCATGCTGCTTGAAGCACCCTCATGCATTTTCTCCTTAACATGATCTTTTCAAATCCCCCCACAGTAATCCAATCTGCTTTGGTAATGTTGATAACAGAAGTCTGTGTGTGCAGACTTAGTTTCCTGTAGGAAACATGAGTTAAAGTAGTTGTGGCTGACAGCGTTTTTGAATTGTAAGTGGAATGAATGACATATCCATAGGTTTTATAACTTGCTGTTTGCGTGCAGTTAAATGCTTTGCTTCAATCTGCATCAGTGGGCTTAGTATCAAGGTGTTGCTGCTTTGACCTTTAGGGAGCACCACTCAGTTCCACCGAGGAGGCTCAGAGACGCCTGATGAGGATCTTCAGTGCTCCTGTAAATCACCCTTCTATCCATCTGCATATTGTTGCTGTCATTTCTTGGTTTTATGTGTGTCTTTGTTCATGTCAACTCTTGCACCAGTTAATCACCATACTTAACATGCTCATCATTTATTGGCATTAACTACAGAGATACACAGCAGAAAAAGTATTTTACCAGGGTGTCCTGACTGGGGCAGTTGGTCTACCAGATGTGACTCATGATGGAGTGAAATGTTATCTCCTGTGCTAGTGTCCTGGCTGCAAAGCTCTAACCCTTATTTCTGTAACTATGTAAAGTCTATGCTATGCTATAATTAAAAACCATGATAACTTAAATGGGACAAAAACATTCTAGTACAGAAATGCTAGTTAACATGAAAGGCCTGTAAACCTTAATGAAAATCGTTTGTAAAATAGACATCATCAGTCTAACCATGGTAATTATTTTAATACCCGCACTAGGAATGTACTAGAACCTGTTCTTTGGCATAACACAAATATTGTTAAGATCATCTCTATGGTTGAGATGTCAGTGTATCCAGTGTGTTGCCTGACATTCGAGAATACATTCAGAGACCATTATTGGGGAATTATTAAATGTGCACATAACCTCACTCATGGTGCCAAATATGCATTCTTCACAAGAGTGTAAGGAACTATAACACTACTAACATGTGTCAAACAACAGCTATATTGATTTAAAATACACTTTAACTTAAACTTAAACTCTACAACCACATTGTCTCAAGCATGCTGGGAAATGCTGGGAGGTTCAGCCCACCTTCTCCCTAACATGCTACAATATCACCGCAGATCGCCACAAGTTACAAACAAAAAAAAAGTATAGTCATTTCACTCATTAAATGTTATTGGAAAATTATATTTTAGTGTAGTGTAACTACAAAATATTATTAACATAATCACATCATATTTAAATGTTTGGGTTTATCATAATTTTTTCTTCTCAAAATAAAATATAAAATATATGTAAAATCTGATTACATGTGTCAGTAATTTTCACAAAGTAATGATTAAATGTGATATATATCTGACATATTGAAATAACAGCTGTAATCATTAAATCTGACACGCTCCTATTTTCACAAGTTTCAAATGCTGAAGGCCCTGACTCAGAACTCTTTCCGTTAAGCTGAAATTATTGATATGACATGAATGAAAGTTAAAGTGAATAATGCCACTCATCAAATTGACCTAATATGACCAGGTTTGGTTTTACTAAAAAAGAGGTATCTGCTTAGGGCAGACATTGACTGCAGTTAGCACACAAGCCTCAGTCAAGTTATTTGGGCTTGCCTTCAAGTTACTCATGGAATTAACACTGATCAGTGACAGATTACAAGCTGCTGCACAAATGTTTTACACACTGAATAGAATGAAAGGAGGGAAAGAAATACACTTAGTGGTGTGAATCAGAGCTGTGTCAAATTCATAACTCTGTTGTTTCAGTTTCGAACAAAACTGGATACTGAGTTCATCCAAAAGTAGCAGCTCACAGTGTGTGAAAGTGACTGATTTAAATTGATGAATGTCTACAGTTTTCATAATTTGTAATCCTTATTTTCAGTTTGATTATCAGTAGGGCATGCAACAGAACTTAAATGTCTGTTACTGAATGATTCTTGGGAGTCACAGTTGACTTCTCTTCATTCTTTTTAATGCCCAGAGGCTTGTGCCTTTGACTATCTTTGTCTAGGTAATCAAAGAACCTCTGTCTCATACAACTGTTCTTCTATCTATTGTATTGATTGTTAAACAAGGAGTTGAGTCAAATGTCAGTAATAATAGAAAGAGAATAAGACTTTTACTCCTGGATCTCTGGTTTTTCACCTTTGATACTCTGTAGTCCAATGGTCGGCCTGAACTGCCAAAAAAGATGAGATAGGCTTGTAAATTTCTGCCTGGGGTACACACCCTACATGTAACCTCTTTTATTGTGCCCATACTCCTTTTTTTGTTTTTATGCAATGCATTTTCGTCATTTAAAGTTCCATGTTGACCTTGTCTTCTTCCTTCTCCCGTTCTCCCTTCCCCTCATTCTCTTTTCTTCTCTCCATGCTTTACTCACACTGCATTTGCTGGCTGTCACTGTCTTTATGTGGCTGCTTTGTGGCTAAGCTGGAGCCAGCGGTCAGTGTTTCGTCTGATTTCCAAGCCCCAGAGCCCCTGCAACCCTGCAGCCCCAGGGCTCCCTCCAGGTACAGCAGCTGTCATGCCTTCTTCTGGGCCACCTGGCTTGTACTCAACTTCTAACTCTGACCCCTTTTTCCCCATATCTACAGTATTACCAACACTTGTGTTAGGTTACAACCACACACACCCTGGTTATGTGATTGTTTTTGACAGTGGTAGAAAGTTTTGGGGCACAGGGAGAGCATGCAAAAAAGCCACTGGCTGAATTGGTGTTCGAATCCAGAACCCTCTTACTGTGAGGCTACAGTACTAACTACTACACCACTGTGCCTTCCTTCATACAGGATAAATCCACACTTATGCACAGATACTTATATACATAGCACCTCTACAGATAATTACTGGTGTGTTTTGTTTAATGATGTTATAGCACAGAGGACAAAACTCCTGTCATAGTGTGCGTGATTCCAGGCCAGGGATCTGTATCCACAATGTGATGGAAGTAGTGTGAGGAGTTGTCCTGTACAGTGGCACATGCTGTGTGTGTGATGGCTTTGCTGTTGAGGTCTGAGAGGTTGGGGGTGGGGGAGGCCAATAATTTTAGAAGAACTGCGTGCGATGCATATGAGTTTGTTCCTGTTGGGAGCAGATAAAGAAAGAAACAAGGAACAATAGAGGATAATGGGTTGAAGCATATTTTTGTAAATCAACAATAGAAGGTGAGGGGGTGAGGATGGACGGAGATTGCAGATGGAGTCTTTGTTGGGAGTGTTTGTGGATGTCAGTGGTGTGTTGATCAAAATTTGGTTTGTCCAGGGTGAGTCTGAGGTATCTGAAGCATTCCACCATCTCAACAGTTTAATTATTGATGCAGGTGGGGTTGTGGGTGAAGTTATGAGCTGTGCTATGTGTGCTGGAAGTGTTGATTAACAATTACAAGAGTTGTTAGAAGATGCATTTTTTTTCATTTTCAGGAGAGGAAACCCAAACCCATTTCTGACCCTTAACGTCTACTTTCTAAACAGTCAAATTTTTTGTCTCCTGATATTTTACAGTTTTGTCATCAACATGAACTGCAATTTGTAACACAGTGGCTTGATGTTAATGCTTTTTTCCCATTGAATTCATTGAAGATTGGTATGGTGAGGGAGTGATATACCAAGTGAAGTGGTATCTGTGTGAATATTATGTGGCTAATTATTATGTTCAGGTGCTCCCAGTGCACTGTAACATGACAAATTCTTGTTCATGACCAACTCTTTTCTTTTACCAAGCATCCATTTTATCTTTCTTTAGTTCTTTATTCCAGCAATCTCAGTCATTCTCTCTCTTTCATAGATGATCATGCTTCTAGAGTAAACTGGATTTCTCTCACACAAGTGTGCTGGATGCAGTGACACAGTTATCTGCTTGCTTATCTATTTTATCTTATTTATTTGTCTGTATGTTTCTCTGTGTAATATGTGTTACTCATATATAACTGTGACCTTTGACCTCCACATGCTGGCCAAATCACCAGGGATCAGTGGAAGAGGATTCTGTGGCCCTCCTTCAGGCATCTCATGCTGCAGCTAAGCAATCCCAGGTCTGGCCTGCACAGTGCCTAATGTGTAATTCACCACCAGCTTGTCCCATATTCACCCTGCACTGTGTTGCAAAACTGAGTGTTTTGTTGTGTTCTCTTCCTTTGCTTGTGAAGTTCAGTGTATCTTGTTTACTTTTCCCATTAAAGTGATGTGAATCCTGTCATCAGTATATGACTTAATTTGTACTTTGTGTTTACATTAAAAAAATATTAATTTCTTTTTCATTTTTTTAATTTCATTTCTATTATTTTAGTTTGGTTGTTTATTACAGTGTTATTGTGTTCACACACCCCTAAAGCTTGATACATTAATGTGTTTCTAGTTTGAAGTTTGTTACACACAAACACACTCACAATCTCACACACCACCCCAAGGAGAATGCAGTGCTCAGTGGACTCTGGGACCCTAGAGTCAACTGCCACTCTCTGCACGGTCATCATCTGTACTAGCTTTTAGCTTCTAACCTTTCAGCATGTGCTGGTATCATACAGGAAGTATTGGTGGTTTCAGAAAGACTCAGTGTTACCTTGAGTGATCCAAGGAAGTGACTTGAAAATAATGTTTTCCTTGTCCCTGCTGTCCAATAATTTTCTCCTTGTCTTTTCTGTTCACCAGGTGAAGACAGAGGAGCAGATCGCAGCAGAGCAAGCCTGGTATGGATCAGAGAAAGTTTGGCTAGTCCACAAAGATGGCTTCTCCTTGGGTGAGATGTGATTAGCTGACTGTTTTTTATATTTATAGTATCATTCCACAGTTTTTTTCAGAATTTGTTGTGTGCAATTTTGCTCTCACTGTTTAAAATTTGAGGACCGTTAAAAACGACTGTACTTGTAAATAAATGTGGAGTTTTAAATACAAATGCCATTTAAAATGCATTCATGTAGTTTTCTTAATTCAACAAATTTGCCTTCTTCACATTATCTTTTTGTGTACGGTTTAAATAAAAGATATACAACATGCTAATTAGTGAGCCTTAGAGGTTAATAGTATGTTTAAACTCGGAACAGAGCCGGGTTAACTGCTTCCTCCTGCTTACAGTTTTTATGCTAAGTTAGACTGACTCTAACTCTGTACTTAATATACAGACATGAGAATGATATCACAAGTGTTGTCAAATTCTCAGCAAGAGCAAATAAGAGTATTTCAAGCTGAACTTCTTCATTAATGATTAGAAAAGCTTTTCATTGTGTAGCTGTAGTCTGATGTGTTTTAAGGTTTGTTGCTCTTTTGCTTTTGGCTGTGACTTCAAAACATGATGGATGCCTTAACAATGTATTTTTAAGGTTTCAGTTGTATACTCTGCTGTCGTGCTGTGCATTGTACCTGGATTATTTTTATGACCAGGCGTTCTTTTTGACAAGGTCCACAATAAGGAACATTTTTCATAGTGCCAGACCTGGAGCATGCATACATGGATATACTCTATTGATCCCATCAGGGAAATTGGCTGGGAAAAGGTTGTCAGATTCTAATGTCTTTTTGGTCTCCAGAGGAAAAAGGTTATGGTGACTCAGCTGACTGCAAGTGTTGTGAGAAGTTCTGGTTTCACTGATGTAGTGGTTTGCAGAGTTTAGAAAAATGAAAATCACAGTTTTCCTGCTTTTGTTTTGCTTTGTGATTAGACTGTTGAGATAAACAGATCAGTATGAGAGCTTAAAGCAGGCTAATAGCTGTCAGTGCTTCTTGTCTTTTCTCTGCCCAGCCACTGTGGTGAAAACAGAAGCTGGTTCCCTGCCGGAGGGCAAGGTGAAAATCAAACTGGAGCATGATGGGACAGTACTAGATGTGGACGAAGATGACATAGAAAAGGTGAGACGGAAATGGCTGCAGATGGTTAATGGTAGTGTGCCAGTAAGAATCTGTTCGATTCAGCAGCTTTTATGTACAATGTGTTTTGACACATTCTGTGGCATTGATAACTGTGACTGAAGGCATGTTTTTCATTGATGATGCACTAATGTCATTGAACTAATGGTCTATCTCAACATCTGCAGAATCACTATCAGTATGTACTTTATTGGGCGGAAAAAAGGGAAGACATGAGGGGATGGCATTAGATTAAAAGGATAAGTTTGGTTATATTGTTCAATTTCCTTACTGTCAACAAATCTCATGTGCAGACCCGAATGAACAATGAATGTGTTCCTAACAAGTGATGTATGTATATACAAAGCCTGATATATCTTTTACAATTCTATATTTAAAATAATTCAGTGAACCACACGGTTGCACTGGGTGACATGTTCCCTACATTACCATGAACACACATGGTGAAGTTTATTTTAAGGCAGTCCCACACACGCCATCTTCCCTACATACTCCCTTGAGCACCAAATGCAAATGCACTGTTTCCTCTTGTGTGACTGATAAAAAAAAATAGCAGCTGTTCCAGGAAATTATTCAGCCTTTTTAAAATTAAACTATAAATTTGTGAATTGTCTTAAAACATTTATGTCTTCAGTAGGAACAAATACGTTTGGGCTGCCAGAGCTGAAGTAACTAATGCATTGTTGATGTGGATCTGCACATGGAATTTGTTGACAATAAATGATAACTACAATAACACTAGTCATATTCTTAACATTTCAGAAATAGGTACAGTCACTTTCATTGCAGGTTCAAATAGGATAGCATTAGTGATAATGGTGTACCTCTATGTTATCAGTTAATTTAAATGTATGAACCCACGTGTAGTTTTGTTCCTGGATCATTTTACATCACCACTTTACCTTATGCTAACTACAGTGTATGCTAATAGTCCATGGGTTTCTCCTTATCATGTTAAAAAAATCTGTACTTGATTATCTATTTATCTGTTGCTATTTAAATGGCTCTCTCGCATTGTGTAGGCCAACCCTCCATCATATGACCGATCAGAGGACCTAGCCTCACTTCTCTATCTGAATGAATCCAGTGTGATGCACTGTCTGAGGCAGCGCTATGGAGGCAATCTCATCCACACCTACGCTGGACCCAACATGGTGGTCATCAACCCCCTTTGCACACCCTCCATGTACTCTGAGAAGGTAAGCTTGTTTTAAGTTTCTATGCTTCTTTTTTGTGCTAGTGCATTATTGTGGAGGGCATTTGTGTTATGTGATGGTGTGATGTTTTGTTCTGATTAACAATAAAAAATATTCTTAAATGAATAAGTGAATAAGCATATTTAGTATAGCACCTTTCACAGAGCAAAGTCATGAAATGCTTCACAAAAGTAAAATTTATGAAAAATAACACTATGAAAGAAGTTAAAAAGAAAAAAAAGCAACAGAAAGACATTAAAAACACAGAGAATCACAAACATTAGACTGCACGTGGTGAGATAAAGGCCAGTTTGAATAAATGAGTCTTCAGCTGCCTATATGTCTGTAGAAGGGATGGGCATTTTGATTACTTTTTGACGTCAATTAATTGAGCCAATTTAAGCCGATTAGTCATGACATCATTGTTAACACATGCCCTCCACCCAAATAATAATATATTGTCATGTCCCGTCATGTCATCTGTGCTGTGAGTCTAAAACATAGAACCTGAAATCTTCTAGTAATCCATCCATGTAACAGTGACCGTGACAAAAAAATCTGACATGAGAGCTGTCCCTGCATCAGTTGTTATCGCTGCTTTCTTGGCTTTCATCAAGTTCTTTTTCAGAGCTGTAGCTGCATATCGTCTGAAATCATTTAAGTCACCAAAGCTATTTGTTATTTGTTCCTGTCATTAGCTGTCACATGAGCGTTTAGGTACTCTAAACCCATAAACCCTTTTGTCTGCTGGATGGCCGCACATTAAAACATTTTCATCCAACTACTTTCTTAATGTTTCAAGTCACGTCTCTGTCACTTTTATATTATTATTATTATAAAGTTATAACTAATCTTAAACCAGATGAAGGACTTTTGTCAATTTGATTAATTTGAGAAACAAGCTGAGCAAACAGCCCCTCTCAATGTCCCATGTTTGCGTCACAGAAAAACATAGATTTTAAAAAAATAAGAAACTGATTTATTCACTGAGGCCTCAGTGTGAGCCCCTCAGCTCCCAGTAAAAACCTCCTGAACGATGAACACTGAAGGAATCCTAACTTAAAAACAAGCTGAGCATATAGAAACAACGTGAGCTAATGTTAGCGGCAGCTTGGTTGAATGATTTTGAACGTGAAACTACTAAAACAACCATTAAGCAACACCCAGGACCAAAGTGACCTACTGGTAAAGATGGAGCAGATCAGAGATGGTGCCTGAAGCGAATGTAAAGATAAATAAGTAACACAAATAGTCCATACAGTCTTAGCTGGAAACTGAAAGGCCAAACACTTGAATCAGACCCCTTGTTCAGCTCTTGTGGCTTCATCAGGCAAGTTGCTCTCAGCTGTGTAGACACAGTGTTAGATTGGCAGCATTATTATAGACTCTTCTCACCATGGTTAGCCATGCTTTATACCACTCACCCTTAATTTGATGTCTCTCTGCTTCTGTCAATATCCTTCTTTTGTGCTTCTCCCTTGCTGTGTGTATCTCCTTCCTCTCCCTTTCATCATCCCCCATCAGGTGATGCACATGTTCAAAGGCTGTCGCCGCGAGGACTCCGCTCCTCATATCTACTCTGTGGCCCAGTCAGCCTACCGCAACCTACTCACCACTCGGCAGGATCAGTCAATCGTGCTATTGGGCAAATCTGGCAGTGGTAAGACAACCAACTGCCAGCACCTGCTACAGTATCTGGTCTCCATCGCTGGCAGCACAGGCAAAATCTTCTCTGGTGAGCCTGCAGACAGAAAACTGTAATGTAATCATCACATGTAGTTGTACAAGTCTTTCATACAATGCATATCACCTGGTAAGGATGAATGTGCATGATGCTGTGGTATATCACTGGAGTGGGAACTGATGTTTAGTCTGTGAGAATTTCTGTCTTTGTTGAGACGTACCAGAATTGCAAACCATAAATGTCTTGCCCATAAATATAATATGAACCTCACACCTCACCTCCGGCAGCTGTGGCTCAGGAGGTAGAGCAGTCGCCCATCAATTGGAAGGTGAATGTGTATGAATGTGTTAGAATGTGTGTATAGAACAAGTGCTGCATGAATGAATGGGTGAATGTGACCTGTATTGAGTGGTCGATATGACTAGAAAAGCACTATATAAGTGCAGTCCTTTTTTTTTCTCTTCTTCTCTAAACTGAACTTTCACAAAAAACAACATATGCAGTCCTGTGCAAAATATTTGATTAATCTGATTTACAGATATATAACAGATGTGATACATAATGTGATTAAAAAAAAAACCATCCAGGTGAGCAGTCTGTCCTGTTACAAAGAAAAAATATCTAGCATCTAACTAGCAGTCCCTCTTGACACAGAGGGTGTGGGGTCTGTGTGGCTGGAAGAGGGGGTAGCTTGGAGTCCTGTGACCTGTTGAAGAACATGTTCAACTCATTGGTGTTGTTCAGGTTTCCCTCAGACTGGTTCCCCTGGCCCTGAAACTATGATATCCCTCATACCGCACCACACATTCCTCACATTGTTTTAATGAACCTTGTTTTCCAATTTCCTCCTGTAGACATTCTTGCTCTCCCTCAGCCTCTGTTTCAATTCCTTTGGCATGCTCTTCAGGGGATCTCTGTCCCTGTCCCTGAAGGCTCTTTTCTTCCTATTAAGCAGCTTTCAGGTTGCTTTCATCTCTATGGGGCTCACCGAGTATATTCCAGATTGTGGCCTCAAAACATCCTTGCAGTCTTATCAGCATCCTGTGACCACCTGCTCACAGTTCTTGTGGTCACAGGCTGCTGCTGGATGATGGGTGTGTACATGGGAGTGAGAAGGGAGTGGTCTGATCTGCCAAGGGGAAAATGGCAGAGGATGTGTATGTTTGTTTCACATTTGCAATAAATAAATCCAAAGTTGTATTATCTTGGGTGGGGCAGTTGACAAATTGATAAAAAGTTGGTATTGTGGCAGAAATGTCACACATTACAGACAGCAACAACAATGACACAGGTGAACTCCCTCTGCAGAAGATATGGATGCAGACTCACGGCAACAATTCAGTGTCCAGGCTACAGGAATGCACTCTCACAGTAACATGTTTGGGATTACGTCATCTGTTGTTCACAAGCACAGCAATCCCCCCTCCTTTTTTCAAGTAGAGAGTTCTTGTTAGCTTTGTTTTTTTCAGTTGATGATCAGTACAGTGTATAATTAGCTGCTGCATAATTAATAGCATCATGGCTGTCTGTCTTGACTTTTTATGTCCTGTAACTTTTCTTTTTTTTTCTGACACAGCTGAGAAGTGGCAAGCGGTCTACACCATCTTGGAGGCTTTTGGCAACAGCTCCACCACCATGAACACTAATGCCAGCCACTTCTCCCATGTAGTGTCCCTTGACTTTGACCAGGCAGGGCAGGTGGCCTCTGCTTCCATATCCAGGTGTACACACACACACACACACACACACACACACACACACACACACACAAACACTTAAACTGCAACAGTTAAAACTCATATAAACTCAACCAACTGTGTAAGAGATGAAAACTGAGACTGTCCAGGCACTCCATTCGTACACTGCCATGTAATGTACTGAGTATATCCATAGCAGAAGTCTCTGACTCATGTTGTCTCCTCCTGCTTAGACTATGCTGCTGGAGAAAGTGAGGGTGAGCAGACGACCTGAGGGAGAGTCCACCTTCAACATCTTTTACTACATACTGGCTGGAGCTGACAGCAGCCTGAGGTGACTCATCTAGTACCTGTTTGCCAACTAAATTAGAGCATGTTTGATTACAAAGTGGCTTATCTTTTGATTAGTCTCCAATCTCAGGAAAATTTCTTGAGATGATGTAATTCTAATTTTAGAGTCGCCAGTTTGTGTTGATGGTCAAGAGATAAAATCATACAGTGTGTTGTGGTTATTGGTTCTGATTATGAGTTGATTCAATCTCTGTTGTTCTCATTAAGATAATTTAAAACATGTATTTGTAATTTTATGGAATAGGGATAATGTGAGGAAAACAAATAAAATACACAAGATGGCCAGAAAACATAAAAAGGTCTAAAATAGGTAGATAGCATAGTGTAATGTGAGTGAGATTTTAAGATTTGTTTCTCTTCAGTCACTTTTTTTTCCAGATTTTTCTCTGTTTCTTTGCCTTTTCCATGAAACTATAAACATAAATTCAGAGGACAAACAATTTGATTGGATGTTAGTTTCTCTTTTGGTATGGGTTCACTCAGGATTTTAAGTTCTGACAGGAATTTAGGTGATTTTTAATGATGTAACTTATCATAGGCTGTGCCTGAAATGACATCCTTTTTCACCCATTCATTATTTCCTGTATAAGGTAGTTTACTATTGATAATGGACGGCATGATATTTCAACCTTTGAGTCATTATCATCATGTACACACAAATGAAAGGTTAGTGTGAAGATTGACATTTTTTGTAAGCAAGGCCTACTGCATACATTTCACACTTAACACTCACACTTAAATACAATGGCAGAAGGTAAATACAGCGCACTAGGTAGCAAATAGAAAGGGATGTAGCTGTAGTGTACCTGTACTCCGTGTTGTTGTTTGAATTTACTCAGCTCGTCCAAATAACCAGTAATCAATCAGTGTGTTGTCAAACCAGTGTCATGCCACCAGTGAAACAGGTGGCATGAGTCTAGCTTTATTAGGTTACAGTAATCATAAGGTCTTAATTTAGATGCTATGTTTTCAGATACTCTCTTATTCAGCAGATTATCAACAAATTTGCTTTCCTAGTTTTTTGAGTATAATGTCCAAAAATTACTAAATCAGCTCAGAATGAACCAGTTACCGAACAAACGCCTACAATATCCACAGGTTTCAGTATTTCGCTGGCATAGGGGATGTTACTGATCCTAGTATCCCCCTCTCTTCCAGAACGGAGCTGCACTTTAACCACCTGGCTGAGAACAGTGCGTTTGGGATTATACCACATTCTAAGGTAATCACACCAGGTGGTTTAGTTGAAATTAGTCTTTTTTTAGGGTTCCATTTGATATTTTCTTTGTTATTTGCTGAGCCCTGTATTATAACCCGTCCTATATTTGTAATAATGTAAAAATAATATAATTGATATTTGCGATATTTGATAAAAACAAAAACAGTAATGATATACCAGCTGATATTCATTTTGGTTACTTGACCCATAACATACGTGAACATTTTTGATAAGATACCCTTAAATTATTTTTTTTAACAGTTGTGATGAAGAATTGTGCCAAGCAGGATATTTTACAGTTGAAAGATTACTTTTATTGCTGTGTGCTGAATAAATTATAGAATGGTGACACTGTTTCAAAAAATGTCTTTGGCATTTCTTTACTTCAATCTCTTGTTATTTATTTGCTGATATATACACTCATACCAGTATTTTTGCACTGGGCTACTATAATATTGGTCTATATATTGTGAGACTCTACCAGGTATTTATTGATAAACTAAATATATGGAAGTAGTTGTTTGCTGCTGTAACATTTCACCTTCCCCCTGGGAATCAGTTGAGTTTGATCTGATTTTATCCTTTTCAGCCTGAGGACAAGCAGCGAGCCTCGCAGCAGTTCACCAAGCTGCAGGCAGGCATGAAAGTGCTGGGCATCTCTGGTGAAGAGCAGAAGGGCCTTTGGCTTATCTTAGGGGCCATTTACCACTTGGGGGCCGCAGGAGCCACTAAAGGTAGAAACTCTCAACTGATTGACTGCATACATACTGAATATATTCTTGAGTACATGATGAATATGGAAGACTGTCACATTGCTTACATTGTATCATTACATGATCAGAACATAGACATCAAAACCATGCATGTGCACCTGACTGTTTGCTTTTGTGGTTTCACAGGAGCACTGTACCTCTTACAGGGGTGTCAAACCAGAAAAAGGCACAATGAAATGGGGCTAAACATACCCATAAAGGAAGGCAAAAATTCTTATACAGAAATATTGAAAACAAACTCAAGAAATACATGCCTTTGACAAAATGCACATGTCTTTCTCTAAAACATACCCCAAAAGCTTTGCTTCATGTTTTCATCTCCTGAACTGGGCCATGTTCGTTATTACTTGAGGACTGTGATTTCACTCACTGTATCAATTTCCCTTCATGAAATGACCTAGTGTGGTGTTTTTTATGGAAGCGCATTACTCTCATGTTGCAAGGCTTTTCATGAAATTAACAGCAAATAGTGGGCAAAGACACAAAGCAGCTGAACAGAATAAAAAGCTCTGAGGACTCAGGCAAGTGGACATATACAAAGTGGGCAGTTAATACAAAATGATGTTAAGCAAACAGTCAGCCCAGGAAGTTAAAAGATGACATCATGTAAAAATCACATTTCATTACAGACAACATAGGAAAAATCCAGAGGAGACACAACAAACATAGGCAGAAAGCCAAGCAAATATGAGCATACAAGGAAGAGGTATGATTGCAGGTCTGGTTGGTTTTTAGCCACATTTTAAGAGTACATGCAAAGGAACGGTGAAAGTCACTATGTTGTATAAGGATGTGCTAGAACTGGGAAGCTCTTACTGTGAAGGCCAAAGGGTGTTTTCCCGCTTGCGACAACAATGACCCCTCGTATTCTGGATGTGGTTAATCTCTTCCCTACATTTTTCTGAGATATGAATGTGTTAAATATAGAAGGTGCTGATCCATTAAGAATTTAGTTTATTAGGCAAGTATTGTTAAATTTAATTAGATTTTCCCAGAAGAAAATGGAGATGGATACAGCAGATACAGTTTTTAATTGTCTGACCTTGCGGTTCAACTCCAGAGTGAACATTTTGCAGTTGCAGTAGGTGACACAGTGATGTGAATACCTCTAAAATACAATGTCACCCATTTCAATAGTCATGCAATAATTAATGCCACCACTAACTACTATGTCATCAACAAAGACAGAGATTAATAAACATGGTTCTGTCCTGTGTCAACAACAACTCAACGGCAATATGTGCCTCACAAATCATATGGAACAATGGAACCAATAGAAGAGAAGGACCTTTGACTTGCTGCCTTTACGTGCTGCTCCTAAGATTATAATATTAGATATTTTAAAACTTGTAAATACAGCTTAGCACATTTTTGAGTCAATTCTGTTTTGGTGGAGGGCAAAACTTTGCTCTTACTCTTACTTTCTTATTTTCAAATCTGAACATACAGTGTATCCATTTTACTAAACAAATTGCTTCTCTGTCCTGCCAACCATGTATTGATGTCCTTTACATTGTTACTTCAACATTAATGACAACATGACCCTGCTCAAATTACCAGAATTAGATGCAAATCCATTTCATTCTGGTAAAAAAACTGACTGGACTTGACTTTCTACTAACTGCCACTAGGTGTCAGACTTGATGTTTGAATGCACCTCCCAATAGGCATGTTTACTATAACAGCAGCCAGGACTAGGACCATTAGATGCTGCTCAATTTTTCAGTTTATGATGTGGAGAATGCTAGTCAGATATCTGTCAGAGATTTCTGAGAAATCTGTCCACCAGATTTTGGAACTAGGTGATCAACCTGAAAACCAAATAAAACCAAAACTTGGACTTTGCTTTGTGCACAGGGGTGTTGTCATTTGCAAGAGAAAATCTTTAACAAATGAAAAAGTCTTAAAAGTGCCACAAAGTTGGAATCAGATTATTATCTAAAGTATAACTGTTGGATGATGACCAAAAAAGTAAAAGCAGAAGTACAAGGGCAGGGTGGTCTGTATACTTCTGACTGTATCTGCATGGCAAAAAAGTGGGTGAGAAAGTGCATTTGTCATTTGGTGAATCCCTTTTGCTGGTTTGCAAAAGGACAACATGACACAACATAAAATTAGGTGCAGGGAAGGAGGAATATAGTGGACAAACACACAGAATGACTTCTTAGTTTTATCGAATAATATTCATTCTGGCGTTGTATCTCTCAAACAGGAATTACCAGCACACCTTATCAGTGATATGTAGTTTTTGTACTCCTCCGTCAACATAATAACAGTCTTTGGATAAAAAATATCTTTTGGCTGGAACAGTATAATAACTCTTAGATTTGGAAACTCTAACTTTTCAGCTTGCTCTTTCAAGGCATGATGGTGGGCTGTCAGTGTTGTTTAATACTAATGTTTATATTTCTTGGTAACTGTGAATTGATGAATCCATGAACTCTGTTATCTCTAACCCCCTCTCTTTATTTGCATGTTTGCATGTCATTCCCTATCAAACACAGACGGAGATGAAGGTAATGCAAAAACAGCTTTTCACTTAAAAACTTCACAATTTCACAGCCTCTCTTTGTATTTTCTGTCTTAATGCCTGAATCATTCCTTCCAGGCCTTAAGTTATTAGTGTTTTTATTATTTCTGCTTCTCCTCCCCATTCTCTCTTCACCTCCTCTCTTGTGTTTTCGCGTTTGCCTCAAGACAGTTCTCCCTGTGTCATCCTTTTCTGTATTGTGAGATGAAAGTTATGGGGATAAGAACTCTGCTGTCCCTTTAAACTCCTCTCTGATGCCTCTGCATGCCACCCACATTCAACTGCTGCTGTCACACTGCAACACATTTTCAATAGCAAAGTAAAGCTTGTTCATTTTCACTTCTCTAGTTAGTGTTTTGACTTTCTACCACAGAACTTGTATTTTCCAGCTTTACCCCATGTACCCTCATGAAGTTTCTGCTTGGCAGGGGCTCCTGTTGATTCTTAGGCACTGTGTCTCAACTCTTTGATTGGCTGGCTGTGCAGGCTGTCACGTTTCCATGGTTTAGTGTAACACATGGGCTTTGCATTGCCTCCAGACCAAAGGGAGATGCACTCCCCATACAGGCATTTATGCAACACAGTTTGAGAGTCAGGGTATGATCAACAGCGATTAGCAATCCAAATCTGAGTTGTTTTGTGTTCAATGTGTTTTTCACCATACATCTTAGAATACACCACTTTAGCTGTATAAAGAGTTTAATTTGATATTTTCAGATGCCTAAAGTGGCAAAAATACAATGCTTTTTAATAGTTGTGATCATGTTTTAGGGAGCTGTTCTCAGCTCAAAAACTAAATCCTACACTTGTCACAATGCATCTTTTGGCACAGATAACATTATGCCACTGTTTTGACAGGCTGAATGACAGTCCTCCTGACTTGTAAATTTACTTTGACATGTCAGATAGATAGAGTGGCCCTTTAAATGCACAGCACAGCTCACACAGTATCACAAGAAGAGGAAGTCAAACCATTTATGAGAGGAGCCTCATTTTTGCAAAGTACTGTACAGTGGCAAGAAAAAGTATGTGAAAAGTATGATTCAGGAATGATCTAGTTTTCTGCATGAATTGGTTGTAAAATGTGATATGATCTTCTTCTGACTAGCTAGAAGAGACAAACACAAAAAACAAACAATTATAATTTTTCATCACTGAATCACTGGATTTGATAACTGGTTGAACCTCATTTGGCAGCAATAACCTCAAACAAGAGCTTCCAGTAGCTTCAGATCAGACCTGCACAACACTCAGGAGCAATTTTTGACCATTCTTCTTACAGAACTGCTATAGCTGAGCCATATTCTCGGGATGCTCAGGCTTTCTGCACATGCGCCAAAATCACCGCGTGCCCGATCTGTTCCACGCATGTGTGGACATATGTTTTAAATAGCCATATAACAGCCTACATTTAAACAACAATAAAGCACAAACGTTTTTGATCCAATAAATGTCATTTATTTAAAGCAGTCAGCATGACTGGCCGCATACACATGTATTTATGTGCAGAATGGAGCTTGGCGTCTGCTCTGGGACAAACATTTATTCTAGAAGACACTTCAAAACACCAACTTAAGCAACAGCAATTCTTGATTAGAAGTCTTTTTTGTGAAGCCTGGCTCACATCAGCGTATGCTTCTTGTGAATAACAAATTCAAACTTTAAGTCAAAGTATCTCTAAGACACCCCTTTAATCTGTTTCTTTGATTGGACCCCAGTTTTACTAACTCTTGACTCCAAGTAGCTTTTGTTAATGTCATTAGTCTGGAGGTTCACATACTTTTCCAACCTACATTATGAATGTTTGAATTCTATAATTCTGTAAATGTACAAGAACAATACAATGCTTTGTGTGTTATTGGTTAAAATAGATAATGTTTCTTAATAATTGTGACTTAGATGAAGATCTTACCATATTTTAAGACAGATTTTTCACAAATACAGATAATAGATTGATTTGAAGCCCAAAGTGTGTCAGAAACATTCTCCACATCATTGGACCATCACCAACATATACAGATCTGGGAAAGGCTACAAAAATAATGTTACACTGAAGGTTCCCAAGGGAAAAGTGGCCTCCATAATTCTTAAATGGAGGAAGTTTGAAACAACCAGGACTCTTCCTCGAGCTGGCTGCCTGGCAAAACTGAGCAATTAAGCCTTGGTAAGAGAGGTGACCAAGATCCGGTTACTCTCGCTGAGCTCCAGAGATCCTATATGTAGATGGTAGAACTTTCCAGAGGTGCAACCAATTCTAAGTGTCATGTCTGGTTTCTCACAGACATGATGCTTAGAATGAGATTGAGACCAAACAATTCAATCTTAGTTTTGTCAGAGGAGAGAATATGAAAAGTCCTGGTTGTTCCAAGGTTCTTCCAGCTAAGAATTATGGAGCCCGCTGTGCGCTTGGGAACCTTCAATGCATCAGAAATTTTTTGTAGCCTTCCCCAGATCTGTGCCTTTATACAGTCCTGTCGCTGAGCTCTATGGGTAGTTCCTTCTTCCTCTTGGCTTGATTTGGCTGTGATATGTATTGTCAGCTGTGAGACCTTATATAGACAGGTATATGCCTTTCCAAACCACGTCCACTCAGTTGAATTTACCACAAGTGGACTCTAATCAAGGTGAAGAAACATCTCAAAGATGATCCAGAGAAATGGGAGGAAACTGAGCTAAATTTCAAGGGTCTGAATACTCAGTTTTTCCTTTTTAGTAAAGTTGCAAAAAAATCTAAAATCTTGTTTTGCTTTTTGAATGTGTGACATTAAAATTTAGCATAAGGCTGCAACTTAACAAAATGTGAAAGAACTGAAGGGATCGGAATACTTTCCAAATGCACTGTATCTTTTTTGGATATACAGTGGCAAGAAAAAAGTATGTGAACCTTTTGGAATTTCATGGTTTTCTGCATTAATTTGTCATAAAATGTGATCTGATCTTCATCTAAGTCAAGGGTATTGACAAATATAATGTGCCTAAAATAATAACACTAAAAAGAATTCTGACCTTTCATGTGTATATTGAGAGCAACCATAAAAACCTCATAGTGCTAGTGGAAAAAGTATGTGAACCCTTGAATTAATGACCTCAAGAAAGCTAATTGGAGTCAGGTGTTAGCATACCTGGAGTCTTGTTAAGAAAATGAGTTTGGAGGTGTGGACTAGAGCTACTTTGATTAAAACCACTCAAAACTTTTTGAGTTTGCTCTACACAAGAAGAATACATTTACGTGAGCCATGCCTCGCCAAAAAGAGCTTTCAGAGGATCTACGATCAAGAATTGTTGATGTACATAAAGCTGGAAAGGGTTATAAAGTAATTTCAAAGACTTTAGAAATTCACCAGTCTACAGTTTGGCAAACAATCTACAAATGGAGACACTTTGGGACTGTGGCTACTCTACCAAGAAGTGGGCGCCCAGTCAAAATGACCCCAAGAGCACAATCAAACTCATCAGTGAGGTAAAGAAACAACCCCGAGTGACAGCCAAAGATTTGAAGGCGTCATTGGAGCCTACAGTACGTAAAACATTGAACAAGCAGGGTGTCTATGGCAGGACACCATGAAGGAAGCCGCTGCTTACTAAAAAGAACATTGCTGCACGCCTGAAGTTTGCGAAAGAGCACATTGACACTCCACCGCGGTATTGGCAAAATGTTTTGTGGACTAATGAAACTAAGATTGAACTATTTGGAAAGAACACATGCTTTTTCTTGCCACTGTATTATACAGACTATCCATTAGAAATTCTTACCTGGACTGAAAGCTAAGACTATGGTCAATACTCTGTTGGTATTTTTACAGTTTCTTTTCAGTACATGCTAGATATAGCTAAGAAAAACCAAAAGCATTATGCAGCTTGGCAGAAATTGCACACAAGTTTTCTTGCATCTTTGTTTAAGCATCCTTTTTACCCCATTCTTCCTCCACCCTCTTCAAGTTTCTATACCTGTCATCTTTATTATTTTTGTTCCCCAGGTCCTTGTTGAATATGGTTTTGTATTTTAAACACATTTTTACCTTCTTTTTAGCAGGACGCAGGCAGTTTGCACGTCACGAGTGGGCCCAGAAAGCTGCCTACCTGCTGGGTTGTACCTTGGAGGAGCTGTCCTCTTCTATCTTTAAGCATCAGGCCAAGGGACTACAGCATTCCACCTCTTTCAGGGGAGCACAGGACGAGGCTGGCCAAGGTGACAGCTCAGGTAAAAACCAAACTGCAGGCTCTTCAGTATCCTTTGTTAGATCATGTGCACATTGCTTTTGACTTTTCACTAAAAATCTGATAAGGTCAGTTATCGTTTGTCTACCCCTCATGTGATTGACAGTTTAGAGAAGTATTGTGAAAGATATTATATTTACTACACTGATGATACATACTTAATTGCTTGTTGTGGGAATCCCTTATCTTAATAAGATATAATCTACAATTATGATTTAAATCTGATGTCCTCTAAAGAAACTTTTAAAATGTGACCAAAATTTCGAGCCAGCCTTTGGACGGACAGTTTTCTATACCCCAGGCACATTTTGGTCAGTACCCAAGAAGAAGCAAGATTTGCTAACCATTCCTAAGTGGTTGTTTTTCAGGTTTGCTACCCGTGTTTGAAATGCTGTTACTGTTAAGTCCTTAGAAAGAACTCTGTCCTCTTTTTTGTGCTTGAAAAGAGTGAAAATGTAATCCTGAGGGCTGGTGTATAGTCTCTCAGCACTAGTTTGTTCCAAAACTATCCAACCATCCGGCAAGCAGTTCATCAGGATTACAAAGGCTTTTTAAAACACATCTCTTGCCCCTCCCCCATCTCCCAGGCTCAAAGGTCACAGCTCTGGAGTGTTTGGAGGCCATGGCATCAGGGCTCTACTCGGAGCTGTTCACCCTTGTCATCTCCCTTATTAACAGGTTAGAGCTCTCTAACAATATTACTTTATTTTTATAATTACTTTATTTTATATTTATTTATTACTTTATATGTACTTTTTTATTTTGATCCCATTGGGAGTTCTATTCACAACCAAGATGCAGATTTATACCTACTTCCTACTTCCCTCCATGTTTTCTTATTCTTTCCACCATTCTCTCTTTCCTTCCTTTTTAGCTTTAACTTCAACCCTCTGTTCTTTCCCTCTTACTTTCCTCTCATGTTAAACATTTTGTCAATGCATCATTTCATTTTTGCTGTTTTTCTTTCTTTCATAACAGTCCAACTTTTCCATCCATGACAATGTTAAAATATGTTTTTAGTATATCAAATACTGAAATCTCTCCTTTACAAAAGTATTCAGACCCTTCATTCTGTACTTTGGTAACAATTAGAGCTTTGAGTCTTCTAGTAAAGTAAATGTCCAAAGCAGTAAAAGTTTTAGAAATGAGATTATACCCTTTCCCTGATCCATGCCTCAATTTTGTCATAAGGTCTGAGAGAGTTCCTTGGACTTCACGACGTCCCAACAAAATGTGAATTGTGGAATCTTAAATACACAGGTGTGCACCTTTCTAAATGAATCTAAATCTAAATCCAGAGGTGGACTCCAATCAAGTTCTATCAAGACATATCCAAGGATAGTTAAAGAATATGCACCTGATCACAATTTGGAGTGACACAGTAAAGGGTCTAATTTTTAAGTGAGAGATTTCAGTTTTTAGTTTATAATAAGTTTAAATAAGTAAAACATACATTGATTACTGTTGGTTACTGTTTGTAAACTATGGTGTTAAAAATGTCTCAATACTATTCACAAACAGTTATGTTACTCTCAAGACACAATGTACAGATGCTGTCAAGTCTACAAAGTTATGGCTCTGAGTGACTTTTCAGAATAAAATAAGTAATAATTATTAAGTGTTACTATAAAAACATCTTCATGATGAGAAGTACATTATCCAAAAAAGTAGTCGAGGAACACACTCCTCCATGGTAGCAGCCATGCTGCTGCCCCATTGACAGAGCTCCGTTTGGTCTTCTTCTGCTTAGTTTAACAGTGGTTGGCATCCAGAGATGTTGCATTACTGCCATTTACTGAAAAATTAAATTAAAACAACAATAACAAGGAAATTATTAGTAATGAACATAATAACTATGATATAGTAAGTAACATAGTATGAACATACACAAATGATGTTTTTCAGAAGAAATTAGTCAAAATACGAGCTTGTCACAGATATAGAGCGATTGATACGGTCAGGAAACTTTGGCCATTTGTTTTCATGCATATAAAGTATCTCCTAAGAGGTTTCTGAATGTATTTATAGGCTAATCCCATGCACACAAGCTCTGTCTGTCTGTCTGTCTGTTTTATTTTGTCCTCCTGTTGTAAATGGATTTCCTGTATTCAGAACGAGAATATTTTGAAACTGAAATTGATTTTCTCTTTTTTATATCATTGTAAATCGATTTTAGACAGACAAAAGAGGCAAATGTGTAGCAATCTGCAGCTTCCCACTGTCAGAAATACAGTATATCACTAAAGCTCCATGATATATTTTTGTTCTTCAGGGCTCTGAAGTCCAGTCAGCACTCTCTGTGCTCCCTGCTGATTGTGGACACTCCAGGTTTCCAGAACCCTCGACTGGCTCAGCAGCAGCGGGGAGCCACCTTTGAGGAGCTCTGCCATAACTATACCCAGGAGAGGCTGCAGACCCTGTTCCATGAACGCACCTTTGTCCGGGAGCTGGAGCGATACAAGGAGGTGCTGCTGGGCTGACAGAGCACAATATTAAGCAGTGGCCAAGAGAACATACACACAGAACAGAACAGACAGAAAATGACATGATGATGACAGAAAATCCCCTTAATTAAATGTAGTCAGAAATCCCTTTAAGGGTTCATTCAAATTACAACAAAATTATACATTTTCTATTAGTTACTGGCTCTCTTGTCACATCTACCCATGCACAGAGTTTTGTGTTTACTTGGTCAGGTTTTGATATGCCCACCTTGTCCCCAATATAATAAGGCCAGTGAAAATGTATTGGGGCTCATAGAAATAAAAATTACACCAAGAAACTCTGGATAATCAGCAGAACGTGCTGTTCAGCAGCAGTTTTCTTGAAGACTATTACTATTGTTTGAAGTAAGGTATGGGGATTATCCTGGATTCTGTTCACCTCCACTATTTTTGTAGAGGTTTAAAAATTAGAGACGGTTATCTCCATCCATTTGCTTGGATAAATACCACTAGAGGTAACTGAGGAAATATAGATTATATTCATATAATCTATACATAGATTAAGCATTATGACCTAAATATATACACATATATATATATACGCTTTCATGCATAGTCACGTGTTCAGAGATTGGATAGTGCATTATCTAAAGCTACTGCAGAAAACACAAGGATCAACCCAACTTGTTGACCAAATCTTAGAAAGCCCCATCTTTTCACTTGTGATTCATTGATGATATCATCCTCTGCTGGTAAACTTCCTGTAGATTACTAACCTAAGCCTTTATCCCCTCCTGCATCTAGGAAAACATAGAACTTGCTTTAGATGACATAGAGTGCAGTACCTCACGGTCTGTAGCAGCTATTGACCAAGCCTCAACCCAAGCTCTGGTAAGCATAAGAAACCTTGTTACACTGTCTCTGTTTCATGCATCTGCATGAATGTATTGTAACTATGTTCTGCTCCTACCTGAAACCTGTCATGAGAATTGTGTAGTCTTCATAACAGCACATCTTTAACTTGTGTTTGTGTTTAGTAAAGTGTTAAGGCATTCAGATTCAAGAGCAGAAGGACATGCAAATCAAGCTGTAGCCTAAACGATCGCTTCAAAATATGACTGAGCCAGCAAATAGCCCTGTTCATCACCACTTGCAAGTGCAGATAGTTGTAGCTACGGGGCTAATCTAGAGAAGCTGGTAACATTATTAAAACTGAGACATTTTATACATTCCACACCACTGTGCATCAACTTGACCTAAACTGTTGTTGTTGCAATATCATTACTTAATGAACAAGATTATTGAATTACTGGAGAGAAATGCTCAAATTAAGGGGACTTAACAGAAACGAGTCCCGTAATAAGGAATATATTTGCATACTAAGAAAGAAGGGTAGCATGATTAGGAAAGGTCAGTATTTCATGAAAAAGATTCCAATGTGGATTCTGTACAGTTTTATGACCTAAACAACAAATAAATACTCAAAAGTCCTTGCATGCAGTATTCCCAAAGCTTAATAGACAATAAAAAGAAAGATTCATCAGCATTTCAATTTGCATCATAGATTGCAGCTATTTAGAAAGCTTACAAGTTTAAAAGGCTTATCTGGTAGTGTTACCTACCAAAAAGAAATTTACACACCAATTTGGCTAACACACACAAACATCCAGGACCAAAAAACATAATTAAAAGCCTTTGGCTGAGAATATAGAAATTAAAATATCTAACCAGTGTGATGTATGATAATCCTAACATTAAAATTCAGTTATCAATTTCATGTTTGAAGATACTAAATTACTGTCTCCACTGACAAAAAACACCCAAAACTCACAACATAACACTGAGTTAAATGTGGAATTAACTTTTCATGAATTAATCAGTTATAGTCTACAAGAAAAATATAATTGATTTTTGAAGTACACTGAATAAATAAACTTTTAGCAAGCTCCTTCTTCCTTAATGTGATGAACTCATGTAAATTATTTTCCCCTGCATGTCCTACAATTCTTTTTGTTTTTCTAAATCTTTATCCTTAAATAGAGTCAAAAGCAAACAATCATCATTGATATACCATGTCAGGGCTGATGCCTCCATCCAGTTAGTTTGGCTCTTCATGATTGTGGTTCATTTTTTTTCTAATTTGCTCCATTTCTTTTTGGAACTTGTCCTACTGGATCCATGCTTTCATGTTGTTTCTGCCAAATTCTGACCCAACCATCTGAATATGGCAGCAGAAATCATGAGTCATCAGACCAGGCAATGTTTTTCCGATCTTCTGTTGTCCAATTTTGGTGAGCCTGTGCGAACTGTAGCTTCAGTTTCCTCTATTTTCTCTTTTTCAGACCATTCTCTGTAAACTGTAGAGATGGTTGTGTGGGAAAATCCCAGTAGATCAGCAGTTTCTGAAATGCTCAGACCAGCCAGTCTGGCACCAACAACCATGTCACATTCAAAGTCACTTAAATGATCCTTCCCCATTCTGATGCTCAGATTGAACTTCAGCAGGTCATCTTGACCGTGTCTACATGCCTAAATGCGTTGAGTTGCTGCCATGTGATTGGCTGATCAGATATTGCGTTAACAATCAGTTGAACAGGTGTAACTAATAAAGTGGACAATTAGTGGCTTCACCAGGTTCCATTAACAAGTGTGTTATTTACTTCAGAATACCTGTGGGTAGGTTTGTGTTGAGGTTTATTGATAAAACCATGGGTAAATATGCCTCTGTGTGTTTGAAAGGTGTTAACTACACAACTGCGCAGTTTAAGTTCTAATGAAGCATCATATTGGCAGCATCAGCAACAAAGGTAGAAGTTGCATAACATTGTTATTTTAGCCCCAAAACCTTGCAGGGCGGAGCTTCCTGCAAATATACACACAGCTCTAATTTGACTCCTTTTAAAGCCTACAAAGATCCAACCTTACCATCCTTATTATCCCATTTCTCTCATCAGCACTAATTGTTATCATTATCTGTAACACCCTTGTCCATAGGACAGAAAAAGTCAGTACATCCATAATTCATGCAGATCTAACCGGTTTTTATCAAAGATAGACACTAATCCACTAACATGCAGATTGTGTAATGCAATACATCAATCATCACTACAACAGGCAAGAACCATCATAATCACATCAGATGCAGATAAAGCCTCTGACAGGGTGAGCTAAAAGTTTCTCCTCACCACATTAGAAAGATTTGGCTTTGAGAAATCATTAATCAATTCATTTAAGATTCAGTACACCTCAACTTCAGCCACTGTCATAACCAGTGGTCTAACATCACAAAGCTTCACACTGCAAAGAGGGTCAAGGCAAGGATGCCCCTCTCTCCCCTTTTTCTCATTGAACCATTAGCAACAGCCATCCATCATAACATGTACATTATATAAAAAGAATCTAATCACCCAACACATATCATAAAATCAGTCTCTATGCAGATGGTGTATTGCTATTCCTACAAAATGCTACCTCTTCATTACAAGATACAATTAAGCTTATCAGCATGTTCTCAAAGATTTTAAACTACTCAATGGACTGAGCTAAATCTTCCATCCTTTCATTACAGTTATAGATGGGATGTGACAGTCCATACACTACCTATCCCACTAAGCTCAGGTCATGTCACACATTTAAGCATTAAGGCAGACGTGTCAAACTCAAGGCCTGCGGGCCAGACCAGGCCCGCCACTTCATTTTTATGTGGCCTGTGAGAGCTTTGGTTTTACTATGATTATTGTAAAATACAATGCTACCGCAACTGCTTTACAGAAGGGCAGTGAATGCATCTCGATTTTGTTACCTGTGCAATGAAAGCATCTAGCCACTGGATGACAGTGTCTCAATATTAGCCATTAGTTTTGTTTTGTTTTTTGCCAGTGATGGAGTCTGGGGAAAAAAGCAAATACATGTTTGTGCTAAATGAAGACAAGCTGGTATGCTTTCTTTGCCATGAGGCAGTGGCAGTGTCCAAGGAATGCAATTTACGTCAGCACTTTGACACCAAACATGGAGCTAAGTATGCTACTTAGCCACCAAGATAAGCAACAGGAGATCCAAGAGTAAAAAAAAACAGTCTGCATTCTCAACAGAAATATGTTTGCAAAAAAGTATGTGTCATATGTGACTGTTGGTATCCATCAAAGGTGCGCACTCTGGCCAGGACGGATGAGGCTCGAGGCCTTCTGTGGCTGATGGAGGAGGAGGCTGTTCAGCCTGGAGGTTCAGAGGAAACCATGCTGGAGAGACTGTTCAGTTACTATGGCTCTGCACAGGGAGAAAATAAAGGTTAGCACTCTACCTGCTACTGCCTCTTAAAGCAATCAGGGTGTTCTTGGAGGTTTGCAGGAACGGCTAATAGCACTGTTCATGCTCCTGACATCATTGAGAAATTAAAATATTCCTGTGTGTTGCAGGAGTTAGCCTGCTGCTGCGAGGAGAGAGACCCCACCTCTTCCTGCTTGGTCACAGCCATGGAACAAACTGGGTGGAGTATGATGTTCAGGGCTGGCTGAGCCATGCAAAGCACAACCTTGCTGCCCAGAACGCTGCCACACTGCTGCAGGACTCACAGAAGTATGTGTGTCACAATCTTACACACAGAACATCCAGTTTAGTAGAACTGATTCTGTGATTAGTAACCAGCGCTTTATTGTTCATGAGCTGCACATCCATGTGTCAAGCAGTGTTTCCAGTACTGTACTGTCTTTTTGGTGAATCTGTTTAAATCAAACAAATCTTCATTTAATTCTTAACTAAAAGAGAAAAACACCAGCTGACTACATTGAATCCCTGTAATATCATTCTCTATGAGAGAATAGAAAAATGTGAAGGGTGTCTGTTTGTTGTTTGACAAATATTTGTTCATTCATATGTTTTTCTGATGTAGATTTTAAGGCTTCAATCCCTCATAGCAAAACGACTACTGTATGAAAATGTCAGATTGTTAGTTACAACAACAGACATTAATACAGCCATCACATTAGAGGTCGACAGGCTCATCAGGCTGATTATTGCCATTTTTTTAAATAATCAGCATTGGCCGATTCCTATGCATATTGAGCTGATTAACAGGTAGGCACATCTGTGGCCAGCCCCATGTTGTTGCTGTGGAACACATGCGACACTCCCCCTTGTGCCAGTCAAATTACCATTCTACCACTGGAAGACCACAGTGGATGTTAACTTTTGGAGAAACAACACAGTATATTTAATTGGTCAGGACATGAAATGTGTTAAAAACTGTGGGACGAAGACATAGGGACAAAAGTCTTTGGAATCGGTGCAGTATCGATCAAAAACAGTGCACACGTCCATATTAAAGTAAGTCTACTAAAGTGGTTGGTGATGTCACTGACAGGCTCAGATTATGATTATCTGATTCCTACTGAGATGGACCTTTTTAGTAACCAGAAACATCGCTTCTGGTTAGTAAGGTCTGAAACCAGACTCCATTGACAAAAACAGTCATTCTATGGATCAGAACACTGTTCTCGATCAATAATGCACCAATTCCAAAGATTTATGTCCCATCAATCATTTACATTAGAAAATAGGGTCCAAAATAGGTTGTCCTTTCAGTTGTCAACATATTTTATACTTCACACAACAGACTACTAATTTGGCATATTTTCCACCAGACATTTTGGCCAGTGATGTTTTCATCTGGTGGACAACAACGCATGATACTGGCCAAAAGCTGGCATATGTCAGCTAACACAAACTCTGCGTTGGAACTGTATTGATAGTGCTATGCATGAGAAATTGAGGCTGTTTTAAGAGCAAAGGGAGACCCTAACCAGTATTAGTATGGTATTCCTAATAAATTGCTAGGTGTGAGTAAATGCAATCCATCCCGCTACCACCACAGGAAAAACATCAGTGGGCTGTTTATGGGCCGGGCCAGTGGTGCAACAGTATTGTCTGGCTCCATTGCTGGTCTGGAGGGCAGCTCCCAGCTCGCCCTGCGACGAGCCACCAGCATGAGAAAAACCTTCACCACAGGTGTGGCTGCCGTTAAGAAGAAGAGCCTGTGTATCCAGGTCAAACTCCAAGTGGTAAGCAGAGGAAACAGTGATAAAATTTGTTTTACATTCCCAAAAAAGCTTTACCAGTCAGTGTTGTGGGGCATTGGTCAACAAGGAATGCAGACAGGGTTATTGCAGAGGTGGTTTCCTGTAATTGGTTGTTTTGTTATTGTTCATTATTTTGGTGTTAAGTTCATAGTTCTTAAATGTCTGCATTCTTTTATATCTTAAAATTTGAGTCCCCGATTTTGGTAAAACATCTAATAGCTCATCAGATTTCTTATCTTGCTGTTGATGTTTTGAAAATCAACCCAGTTCAAAATTGGGTTTCAGTACCTTAAAAACCTGACTTATTAAACAAATGAAGTAGCAGATCCATATTCACACCATGTGTTGATATGGTTTAAAACCGTGGTACTGAATTAGTTTAAATATTAATTCAGTATCACTCTTTTAAGCCATGGCAACATAATTTTACACTGTTTGGAATATTTGGGATACAATTTGCACAGTGTCTACACTAAACAGTGTGTAAAGAAGGGATTCATGCTCATATCAGCCAGTATTTGATGAAGTTTTGATGTTGGAATTGGTGAAATGTTTCCTTTTATTCAAAGTAATTCCAAATTATGTAGCACATCTATTATCCACCCACACACAGATGTTTCCTTTTACTGTATCTTGCCTAAATATACCTCCTCTCACAACTGTGTGGGCATGTACAAACTGCATTGATTGACATTTTCATCAGATAGAGCCTGGTGACATCATGCAATTCCCAGTATAGCTCCACTCATCTGAAACATGACAAGACAACCAGCAGAAGCGAATATCAGAGTCACCTCCTTTCTGTTTTTAGGATGCTCTGATTGACATGGTGCGTCGCTCCAGGGTTCACTTCATTCACTGCTTGCTGCCCAAAGCCGAAGCAGTGGGAGGAGGAGGTGATCCCCGTGTGACACATGGAGAGAGCCCTGACTCAGGCCTTATGACTCTGGACGTTGGCCTCCTTAGAGCTCAGCTCCGAGGATCCAAGCTGTTGGATGCATTGCGAATCTACAGACAAGGTAAGGAGGTACTTCTGCAAACCTTAATGTTCATTTTCTATTTGATTTAAATGGTAAAAGGAGAATTTACATGGAAATGGTTAGTTTACTGACTGAAGAGTACTAAAATAAACAGTATAGATGATGGATGGATGGCTATATCTGCTACCCCTCTGCTACCTTGCCATATCATAAGCAATTTCAACACTGTATCCAACCATTGGTTTGCTGATGACATTATCTTACCTAATTTTCATTATCCAAATCATTGTTTATTTCTTTTAATGATGCAGCAGTTTCCCATCCACAGTTGGTACAGAATCCTTATCTATCTCTTGGTTTGCTCTGTATTTTCAAGTCTTTCAGCTGCACCAACAACCCACTTGTTCCACCTATTATTTTATGTTGTGCTCATTTATTTAGTTTAAATTCTTTTATGTTAGACTATTCCCTTAAATTCCTGTTGTATTTCATGGCATTCTATCATATGCACACCTGTGAATAATGTTGTTACTCTGGTTATCAAAGATTGTAAAGGAAAAAGTTAAATGACTTACTAGGCTCTAAAAGTCTTAAATTTTGACCATTGTCTCTTGTGAGCCGTGCAACTGCATTGGAATACAACACAAAATCGCTGTGCCCCTCTATTAGTTTCGTGATGTAAACATTTGTGGCCTTCACATACTACATACTACACTGACAGGTACAGAAATGCTAGTTTTCCTTTTCAGTGTTCTGAAATTCCTCATGCTTGACCTGTGTTCAGGGTTTTACATTACTTATTTGTCTGTCTGAATATAAATTCTACACTTTTTTTCTTGCCCAAATCATTTGAGGACAGTGATAAAATTAAATTCCAAAGACGGAGAATCTGAAAGGTCTGCAATAGCCTTCAACCCATTACTCTTACTGTCCAGTTATTCTTTAATGTTTTCATTCAAAGAGTCCTGCTGGCTGCATTGCTGGCTGTATTTATTCTAAAAATAAAAACTGATCTTTGACACACTGTTTGCTCTCCAGTAGTTGCAGACGCTTCTCTAACCTTGGTGTTTGTGCTCTAATCTTTGTTCTGTTCTTTGTTCATATCTACCTCCAGGATACCCAGACCACATGGTGTTCTCTGAGTTCCGCAGGCGCTTTGATGTCCTGGCACCACATCTGACCAAGAGGCACAGCTGCCACTACATTGTCACAGATGAGAAAAGGGTGAGTGTTTGGCAGGTTTAGCTTTTACAGTCACCACAGTGACTGCTGTTACGATGAAGAGTGCTCTCCTTCCAACTTTTATGAGATTCCCCACATTATGACCTTAAAAAACTACATTACACACAAATTCTAGCATGCTTGAGATTGTTGTAGATGGTGTCATGGATTTAAAAGGATGAGGCTGTTTCTATTTTTGTTATTGTTAGCAAATCCCATTCAAAGAGAGTAATCAACAACACATTAGTCTGCCTCTAAACCTTGTCTATGGCTTTCAGCTCCAAACCTGTTGAGTCCCACTGAAGACATAAATTTTCAGTATTAATTTGATGCTCTAGCAAATATTTTAGGCAGTGGGATGATGTATGTGGGACTGAGTCAAAATAAACTGCAGTGTGTGCTCATGCTAAAGGAGCATGCCAGCCAGTGCAATGGTGTAGCTCATTAATGTGTTTTTGGACAATAATGGAGCTCTGTGACACAGAGGAATATGATATATCAGGCTTTGGATAACAGACACAGCACTTGTTAGTAGGATGCATTCATTGTTGTTCTTGGTCTGATGTTTTAACAATGAAATAAATATACAACGTTCTACAAAACACAAAGATATTTCACAGAACACAAAGACATTTCAAAAAACACTACAGCATTTCACAAAACGGAAAGAGAGGGACAACATCTTTGTTTCTGATTGGACAGAACCCCATTCAATTTAGTGTTTATGCTGTGGATGTGTTCACAGTCGGTGGGTGATAGATTTGAGCATAAGGAGCCTGGAGTGGTCATAGAGGGCAAAAATATGCATATAGGCTCTATAATAAGGGCACATTACTACATTTTGATTAATTTGTGCGCATGAGATAAGTTTATATACAAAAAAAGCCATCACAACAGACTGGCTTTCTCTCCGAAGCATGAAGTGCACAGCACTTAGGCTACTTCAAATATCAGTTGTTTGTTATTGGTTATTAAGTTGGTTATTAGCTAGCAGGGCAGCATGAGTTAGAGTAATTCCAATAATTAAATAGCCATTTATTAGTCATTAATAATGAGAGTGTAAATCAGTCTGGCAACACCACATTATTAGTGTGTCTTTACCTTGCTAAACTGCTGCAGCTAGCATGCAGCTTTTTAACATGACACTATAGTCTTTAATGTGAAAAGCTCAGCTCAAACAGTTTAAAACTTAAACTCAATACAATTCATTTGTGCGTGAGAGAGAAAGAGTGAGAGAGCACAGAGGAAATACTGGCCTTCATATTATGCTCTGTTAACTCATTGACATAATATAACGTGGGCTCTCAGAGCCTGTTGTGGTTGTGACACTCATCTTGCTGTAGCTCACACACAGCTTTGTAACATGTCCGGTGCGGATGTGACACTGTCGTTTTTAATGGTAAAAAGAGACAGCTGAAGCTGTCAGGCTTTCCCTCATCTTAAGAGGGAAGCATCAGCTGTGGGTATACCTGCTGCTCAGGTTATACTTATATTATGTCAATGAGTTAACAGAGCATAATATGAAGGCCACTGTCACTTTATCAAAAAATCGAAAGAATTCAAGATAACCAGCAAACTAATCCAACTAATGAATGTAAATACATGCAAGATTTGAATTGTTTGTGTGTTATTAGCTTAAGCACATTGTTTGTCAATACTTGTGACTTACATGAACACCAGATCACTTTTTAAAACCAGATAATTCTAAAGGGTTCTCATACTTCTTCTTGTCCCTGTATCTAAATTAAGCGACATACAGTAGGATTCTAAATGTACATACAGACATCATATACTGTACTTCAGGGTTCCAGACAGTCAGTTTGCCTTTTCTGACTGCAGTACAGTACATCAGCCAAGCTCCAAAGTTATAGAAACATTGCTTCACAAACTCCCCACCAGCTAGTACATGTAATGAAAACATTTGGATATAAGAATCTGTTCCTGTGAAAAGTCAATGTGCGGCCGTCTTTGCTAACAAGCTTGTTAACTAGCCACACATTAGACCAGTTTGGACACTCCACAAATCCATTTCCTACAACATTATGTGGCTTTGTAGGAAATCAACTCCTTTGAGTTACGTGACTTTTTCATGTTGTTGCTCTCCTGTGTCAGTGCATGGACACATTGGTCAAAAACTGAAAGAACATGTTACAGTATGTTACGAACTTCACAGATGACTAACAGAATGACATGTTTTGATCTCAAAGGTTTAGGGATGGATTAGATATCTTTTAACCCTTATACTAACCCCTACAAAGACACAGTTATTAAAATAAAGCTGTCAATACATTTGGTGTTGTGAAATCCTCCAAGTTGGTGAATTTCTTTTTACATACTGTTTTAGCAATCCTTCTTGTTTTGATGGCAGTCTATTTGTACTTTCTTTCTCAAGTATTGTCTGTGGAATGCATGGTGGCATAAAATTCAGTTCAAATCCTGTTTAAACCAACCTGCTTCTCAAAAAAACAAAACAAAAAAAACAAAACAATCTTGCAAAAAATACTTTGAAAAAGTGAAAACAATGAGCTTTAGTTGTAACAGTTTTGTCAATTTATGTTGATAATGAATCCAAGTGTTTAACCTGAGAAGGTTTAGAAAATTATGGGAAATGTAGGATCCACTGTTTTTGGAGCTTGACCCATTCTGTAGAGTAAAAGTCAGAATCTGCTGCATCAGTGTTGATCATTCTCTCTTGTAAGTCCTCCAACTTAATTCAAGTGCAATGCTAAATCATTGGAATGCCTCCTAAAAATGTCCAGCTATTTGCAAATTAATAGAATGTAGAATGTGAAGCTATAGCATATATTCAATATTTTGGTCTTTGCCCTCTACATTATTTTTTTAAATATTATTTTTTTGGGCTTTATGCCTTTATTGATAGGACAGTGAAGATAGACAGGAAACAGGAAGAGAGAGTAGTGGAATGACGCAGTAAAGGTCCGGCTGGATCGTGAGTCGAACCAGGGACCAGCTGTTACGCGCCCTAATCATTCGGCTATCGGGTTGCCCCTGCCCTCTACATTCTAATCTCTCAGTGTGAACAGAATCTCTTTATTTCACCTCTCCTCTGACTCTCCTCTCTCTGCTATCCTCTTCCTGCTCCAAGTGCGCTCTTGTGTGTAATTAATTATGATTGCGGAGGCTGGCAGCATGTGGCTACTGTACTGATTAATTACCAGTGGTGGGAAGAGCTCTTTCTTTCCTCCTCGCTCTCTCTCTCCCCTCCCATTCCCTTGCCTCTTTCCATGTTTTTTCTTGTCTCATTATCTTTCCATTCCTTTTGAATATAAATCAGAGTAGTTTAGGAAAGTCCTTAGCATATGATTAATGTCTTCTCTACATTTTGATCAGGCAGTATATAGCAGCTTTGCACAAAGGCGTGATTAGCCTTTATGAGTGAGAGGTGGGACTGCTGGAGGCCAAACATTTCTACATTAGGCTCTCTGTACCTGATGTGCTGTAGTTTCTCATCAAAAGGGACTGACAAATGTTTTTTTCTGATTAATAGTAAGTGAATCTGATTGACTGAATGCCTGCCTGTTTGTGTTTGTATGTGCAATATGAAAGTAGCATCTAAATGAAGGGCCACTGTTGACAGAGTAGGGGCTGTCATTTCCTCTTAATACATAATGTGTGATATAGCTATGACAGTAGCCAAATTAATAATACATCAAGTAGTAAGATTTCATTTACATTTTACCACCTCAGGATCACTATCCTGAAAAGGGAAATTGTAGCCAGTTTACTGTCAGTTTCATAAAGTATGCTAACTACCAATTTGGAACCCCTGTCAATAATTCATAATTTAATAACTACAGCCAAAAATTACCCTATCAATAGCTAATAAAAGTTGAAGGATTTAGACTTCTGCAGAGTAGTGGTTGGCAATATTCACTCTTGTGCAAAATTAAACTGACTAGCCGAATCCTCAGTGTTCCAAAACTATATTATTATTATTATTATTATCTTTACTAATAAATATGAAATAATAAATAATACTAAAATCTAGGAAATCTAGGAATACAAGTGTGTGTGTCTGTGGGAAAACAGAGAGGGGCAAGATGGCCTATTTTAAATGACTGTTTCACGCTGCATGGCTTAAAACAAAGGAACTATAACCAAGATGGCAGAGTCAAAGGATGGCTGCTGGGGCCAACTGCATAGCATGTGGGTGAGGTTCATGAAAGCTGTTAAGGCCAGTTCAGACAGGAGAGGTTAACGGAGAGGTTAACAAGTTGCATGTATAACAGTTAGATCTACCCTCAGTCCTTTAAGTGTGAATATCCTAACATTAACTAACAACCTAATTGTAAACAGACATAACAACAAAGCTCAGTGAACACATTTAATCAAATCAATACTACGCTGGCACATGTTGAACAGTCCTGTGCTTATCCATGCTAAGGTAAGGTAAGTTTGGCCCAGTTACATTACCAAGTCCATGGAGAAAAAAATTGGTTTCTTTGTTCTCCTTGCAGAGTTAGTCACTCTACACTCACTATGCTTTGTAGACCTTGTTGCTTGTAAAACTCAGCTGGCAGACTTTGTTGTACCTGCAGGTGCTAAATGACTTAGTTTTAAATCCTTTGGCAGGCTCTCACATTGCTACCAAAGTTTCATTGCAGCAGTCTTACAAGCATGCCTCGTGTAGCATGACAGAGAGCCCGTGAGAAGCTATGTTCCTACACATATAATAGGGTGGTAAGAAGGAGAGCAACTCCTGCCCTACCTGTCTGGTAAAAGCCATCATTTTTCAAGTCCATGCCACAAGTTTGTTACTTCTGTTAAATGACTTTTTAAACTGGTGAAGTTCCCCTCTTAATGTTGTCTATGTCCCCATGAACCTTCCTCTGGTGTCATTATCAGGACAAAAAAATCACTTAAGTAAGGATTCATGTTTTTCCTTATAATAGCCCAGTTTTAGCTAATATTATAAACACTGTGTATATGTATATGTGTATATATATATATATATATATATATATATATATATAGACTTGATTCATGGCTGTTGACACAGTAAATGAGAGAAAAGAGACCTGAGAAGCTTCTCAATGTGACTTTTTTGTGATTTCAACTTTCTCAAGGCAGATCAAGGGGAATTGTGTGTGTTTGTGTTAGCTGGTGTTAAGGGGGAATGGTGTTCATTGTTATGACACCAAGCTATCATCCTTTGGCCAACCAAGGCATGTGATCATGCAGAGGTAAGGCCCAGAACACTGTTTATCTGTCAAGTGAGTGTATATTTTTGCTGGTTTGCAGGCAGTGGAGGAGTTGCTGGAGTCCTTGGAGCTTGAGAAGAGCAGCTACCACATGGGGCTAAGCAGGGTGAGTGGGGTCACATACATATACACTTATCATGTCATTATACATATTGTTACCATAATAGTGTAACTCAGGTTATGAACAGGCCTTTGTTAACCACAACAGCAGATGGAAGCCTTTATTTGGAACATGCATAGATGAGACAAAAGCATTGTCACTATATTTTATTTTGTTTTGTAAGACATCTCCTTGTTTTCTGTACTAATTCCATTTAATAATAAATACATTTTCTGTAGATGATGCTTACAAACGCAGCACTTCCTCCACATTACTAATTAATGTCATTCACTCTGCTGACTGAAAAGTAATGATTAATTCCAGTCGTGATTTTGGCATCTTTTCCTTTTTTGGCAGTGAAATTCTTCCTGCACATATGTTTTATTTACAGTGTCTCAGACAATGTAATCCCTCCCTTTTCTAGTTGGCTTTAAATGTCAAACATGCAAGATCTGTTGAGTTCATTGAGAGCAGCTTAACTCCGATCAAAAAAAAAAAAAAAAACAGCAAAGTAGAAGCAATTGGAAATAATAAGTGAATAACACAAAAGAAATATCACATTGGAAACCTTCCAGTGGCTCAAAAATCACACCACCTCACTTTTTTGGTAGGCTTTAATTTGAAATGTGGAAGAAACATTGAGATTTCCTGATTGCAATATAACAGTAGATTAAAAAGTACAGACTAAAAGTAATTAGTGGTTGGAAACTGTATTTTTATTTAACAAAAGAAAGCAGCATGGTGGTGGAGTATGACATGACTTTTTGTAGTAGTGATGGAACTACTACTGAATTTAATTATTATAATTATTGTTTTTTTTTCCCACATAAGATGAGAATTTCTTTTGATGTTATGTGGAAGCAGTTGCTAGTTCATTACAGGAAACCCTGAAAACTGACATTAAACACTACAAACTTCATATCAAATCAGACTCTGCATGCACAGCTTGTCCTGACAAAACTTTCTTTGGCAGTTGCATCTTTTGTGTTGCCATCAAGGAATGTCTTGGCAAAAGGTGTGCTAGGTATCAAGAAATCAATGCTGTTTTGTTCCTGCAAGTCTTCACACCTCCGTTCTCACCTTCAGATGACCTGGTGTGTTTTGTTGTAATCATTCTCCTTTTATGGGCAGGGGCTGATCTTTATGGCTCTCTGTGTCTGCGACCCTTGCCAAGCAACAGTCAGACACTCCACCTGTGTGACATTTTAAAAAAACTGCTCATCACAAGGAAGAAGACAGGCTGATGGTTTTGTTAATTAGATCTGTGAATGTCTGTGGAATAAAGAACAGTTTACGCCTCTATCTTTCATTTAGAGCATTTTCTTGGAAAGTATTTCAGGAAGTTTAACATTGCCTTAGTGTTGATGTGTGCCACTCAACCTGCCATTTTTCACTAGAACTTGCGTGTACTCTGGTGTTCATATTACTTATGTTACTACAGCAAAGTAAAAAAAAAAAAAAACAAATACAGAAAATAGGGAAAATAATAGAAAATACAGGCAGAGGACAAGGTTTCTGCAGATAAATACACTGCTGCACACTTGTAGTGGATTTTAAATGATGATTGAGAGGGATTACTTTTGTGTCTATTGTGTCTAATCCTACATAGTATACCTCATTCCAACCAGATATATGCTGGTCCTTTAGTACCTGACAGCCCATTCCTTCAAAAATGCACAGAGGGTTGGTTGACTTAACCAAATATGTCACATGCTATTGTTTAAGTATCCAAAGTCAGATACGAGGACAGGAAAAATGAGTGTTCCTTCAGAAGAAACTTGGAGAATGGGACAGCTTGACAGCCACAACAGTCATACCCAGTTCATGTAGCCAGTTGTATTGGCAAAAGTAGGCAGCACATGAATTTCTCTTTTAAGCTGAGTCCAACACCATGAATCCTTTTAGCAAGCAATTGACCAGACTTGTCTGAAATTTCCATTGTACAATTCACTACAAAGATACAAAAAGGCCCATAATTCTTGGAGAGAGATCAAAGAGGGAGTTGGGTGCAGCCAGGACGAGGCTGTAAAACCAGGCTTTTTACGTTACTTTCAAATCTAAGAATTGCTATAAACAATTTTGCTTTTGGGCGTGGTCAGATGACATGTTGTATGAACTAGGTAATTTCAAGCATACTGAAACCTCATCTACCAAAAATCTGTCCATACAAATAGTAACCTTTTTTTTCATATCACCCAACCTTATTGTCAAGCTCTATCTCAGGGCATGAACACAACTCTGTATTCAATGCTATATTCAATGGTTCATACTACAGGTATAGTAATAACCACTGAGGCGTTTTGTTGAGGCAGCAGTAACAGAAGATTGTCTTTGGATCAGTCAATGTACAGTGAAATACATGACAATGGAAAGCCCAGGCCTTTCTGTTATTGTTATACCTTAGTTTTGTTGTAGGAGAGATTAGCATCCAACATTAAAATGTCACCCATTAGACATGAAATGTGAACTACCTCTCACTGCCAAACTGTCCCTGTGGTTCGCTGCCAACTTATATGTGGCTCTTTGCCTGATATAATTAAACCATGCTTGCATTGACAGATGAGTCTCTAAGGAGCACAGCAGTTTTCTTCCCAGGGTAGTTTGAAATCATCTGCCCACGGTAGCATTTACTGCTGGAGGAGAATTCATTTTAAAAAAGATTACTAGGCCTGGATATCATTTGAAATTTTTTGATTTTTTTTTTCCCCCTACAAAATACAGATTTTTTAAAAATTAAAGCAACATTATGCAACTACCTTGAACTTACTTTTACCTTAAAACAGCTTCAAAATTATTTTGATGCTACATTTACTTGTAATAGGAAGAATGGTGCCTCTTTCATTCCCACTCCACTCCCTGAATGCCTGTTCTTGCGCAGTGTAACTTGGGTTGAGCAGCTACGATCTCCAGTAAAAAGTGCTAATCTTGGGTAAAGTGCGCAATGCTTTATGGCAGTAGGTCACACACAAGTAGCTAGCTCTGTAGTTATTTCTTTCATTTATCACCTTCCGTGATGATTTTATGTGTTTTGTGTTTTTTAATGGATATGCTCGTTCCAGTACTCAAAACAGTTCAGATTTGGAGCCCAACAGAATGTAATATGCCAGCATCTGTAGCTGTAATTGCCACTTGTCACTGCAGAGGCTGCTGTAGATTGTCAAAATTTTGATAAAGGAAGTACTAAACATGCAGAAGATACAGTGTTGCTTGTTATTTAACCTTTTGAAGGTAAAGAATTAATACAAAGATGGCATATAGAGTTTGTTGTAGCTGATTTTGCAGTTTGTACATGAGGCCATAATCTTCCTCCCTGAAGAATAATTTATGGTGGAAATGCTCCAAGCTGCGCTAGGCTCTCTTCACAAACTATTCTTCCTTTATTTTTATGATTTAAGTTTTACTTTAATATGGGGGAAAATTGAGTAATCCTACACATTTCCTAATCCCACACAGTTAAATTTACCAGAATATCCCAATTTTAAGATTTGTGGCAAACTAAGATAATCTGTTAGTCTACAGACAGACAGCTTGTTGTAATAATGCCCATAGGTGTGAATAAGAGTGTGCATGGTTTGCACTGTTATCAAGTACTGTATATGACAATACACTTGAAACATAGGAGATAATGTGATACCAAGTGCAAACAGGATTTTTTTCTTCCAAAATGGATGTCTGCAAGGAACATCCAAGTTGTTTTTGCACTGATTTGCAGGGAAAAAACAAGAAAGAAGAAGAAAATATGTAGTGCTTGTTGTTATACAACTCCTCCCATGGGTTACCGCTCACCTTGTGTCTCAAGATCTTATTGGCTTTAGCCACTCGTTGCCAGTCACAAGCAGGTCACAACACTTTTCATGCTAATGGATTTGGACCCCCCCTGTTCAGATATTTAGAATACTAGATATCTGTCCGGCATCTGAAATGCATTGGCAAGTCTTTGCCACTGATCTTGGGCTTTTCGCAGCGATCTCCAAAAACTGTTGCTGAGTGGAAAATAAGGGCTAAATGTGTGTAGTATGAACTTGCCATAAGCTGCGCTGCTCACCCAGCCCGGACATACATGGGTCAAGTAGACTAGTATTTGGCACCGGTGCTGAGAGCTTTTGAGGGTCAAGCAGAAATAAGAGGCAAGCAAAAACATCAATGTATCCACATCCATTGTTTCCTATGCAAGTCTACATTGCAGGCTGGTATGTGGCATCTTCTCAGGATGTGTCACTGTCCTATTTCCCAGAGTCAATGCACATCTGCTTCAAAAGAACAGCATTTGCTTCCCCAAATGATTTGTCCCTACCTGACTACTACTTCTGTCTGCACAATGTGTCGAGTGTGAGCTCTTGGCGTCAATTAACCCAAGTCAAATGGTGATGTATGTGTGTTACACTGTGCAAAATAGGCAAGTACATATTGAAAATAAATACTGGATATAATATTCAATTTAATTCAATTCAATTTAATGTCATGTCTATAGGACCAAATCACAACAAAAGTTATCTCAAGCCACTTGTCATACAGAGCAGGTCTAGACCGTACTCCTTTATATTATTATATTTACAGAGAGACCCAACAACTCCTACCATAAGCAAACACTAGGCGACAGTGGCAAGAAAAAACTTCCTTTTAAGAGGCAGAAACCTTGAGTAGAACCAGGGTGGGCAGCCAGTGGGGTTACTATAGTGGTAATAACAATAACAGCACTTAGACTAGAAGTAGGACTAATACATTTAAATATAACGGCAGGCGTTGAGCAGGTTCGTAGGAGCAGTAGGAGGCTTGCCATCACAGATCCGTCTCTACAGCTCTGGAGGAAGAAATACCTGCAGAAGCGACAGGAGAAGAGGAGAGGGAGATGAAAGAACACAAAAGTAGAGGAAAGGGAAGATACTGAGTTAGTAATATTCATTTTGGGATATGAATACATACAGATAGGTGCTTTCTAACTATAAGCTTTGTCAAAGTGTCTGCCTCCCCAACCCAAACTAGGAGATGGTTCCACGGTAGAGGAGACTGATAGCTGTTTCTGGAAACTCTGGTAACCACCAGTAAACCAGGAGTCTGGGAACGCAGTGTTCTAGTGGGATAATAGGGAACCAAGCTGTTTAAGATACAATGGTGCCAGACCATTAGGGGCTTTGTAAGTGAGGAGGAGGATTTTAAATTCTATTCTGAATTTAACAGGAAGCCAGTGTAGAGAAGCTAACATGGGAGAAATATCATCTCTTTTCCTAGTTCCTGTCGGTTATTGAGTCACAGGTTTTTGTATCAACTGCAGAGTCTTTAGAGATTGTTGGGGCAGCCACACAATAATAAACTGCAGTAGTCCAATATTATGCAGGTGGGAGAAGGCTGTCCTAGAAAGTCAAGTCAAAAAGTCAATGTCTGCTTTATTGTCAATTCTGCCATTTGCACGCACATATAGAGGATTGAAATTGCGTTACTCTAAGACCCACGATGCAGCAAGGAAAAATCTCAAAAATAGTATACACATAGAAAAATATATATAAAAAATATTTTTAAAGTTTAAAAAAATAAATACAAAAAATAAACATCTACAACACAACAACAGGTCCATAAATATAAAGACTATAAAGACTTAAGGCACATAACAGGTTAAAGTGGCAAACTGTAAAACAGAGCAGACCAATGCTGCGTAAAGTGGCTGGTGCCCCTGAGTTCAGTGTGTGTGTGTGTGTCGGAGTGAACAGTATCGGTTGATATAGTTTGTTTTATATGGGAGCTAAATGACATATCCTGATCAAAGATAACTCAGAGATTCCTTATGGTGGAGCTGGAGGCCAGGGCAATGCTATCTAGTGTAACCGTATCATTAGAAAATGTGTTTCTGAGGTGCTCGGGGAGTACAATAACTTTGGGTTTGTATGAGTTTCATAGCAGAAAATTGTTGGTCCCTAAGGTATACTTGAAGTTTAGCTAACTGATTGGTTTCATCAAGCTTCATTGACAAGTATAGTTGAGTATCATCTGCATAACATTGGAAGTTTATGGAGTGTTTACTGATGACATTTCCTAAAGGAAGCATATACAAGGTGAATAGAATTGAAGCTGAAACTTTGTGGAATTCGATGTCTAACTTTAGTGTACATGGAGGATTTGTCAATAAAATATCCTTGCTTGGGGGCAACCCAATGGCCAAGTGGTTAGGGCAAGTACCACATGGACCTGAGTGCCCTGAATGTGAGTCCCTGCTTCAACTCTGGTTGGCTGGAAAATTTGCTGCATGTCATTCCCCTGCTCTCTTTCCCTGCATTTCCTGTCTGTCCCCACTGTCACTATCAAATAAAGGCATAACCCCCCCCAAAAAAGCCCATGCTTGACTTAGATACTCCATATTAAAGGTCTCCAATCTAGATTAGGATTTAACAATGAAAAATGTTAATAACAGTCTCCCAACAAAGCTGTTGTTTAATGGACCCTGGACTCCCTGGATCCCTGAGTCTGTACCCAGTAGGCCTTCCTGATACTTAATCCATGGTTAACACCACCAACTGTGTTTTCAGGGTTAGGGATTTTTCATAACTGACAAAAGTTTTTTCAGTTGTTTATGGCCACACTATGTATGAACTCTACTTACCATGTGTCTCTGTGTTCAAGAAAGGAGTTATGTGTAACTTTGTCTTAACTCTCCATCTCCAGGTGTTCTTTAGAGCGGGGACTCTGTCCAAGCTGGAAGAGCAGCGGGATGTTAAGACCAGGAGGAACATCTCTTTGTTTCAGGCTGCCTGTAGGGGATATCTGGCCAGACAGGCCTTCAAGAAGAGGAAGGTAACCCTGTTGCACATAGTGGCTAGGGTCACTTCAACACAACTGAAGGGTGTTGGGGTTTCCTTCCATCATTATACATTATTGTAATCTTATTTTTACTTTTGGTTAAAAATAATTTTCTGGCATACTTGATATAGAACTAATTTCAAACAGGACCCACATATTGTGTAGCGATAATTGTAAAAAAAATATAGGGGAAATGTCAGAGATATTGAGCAACAGCACAGATTACAATCTCTTTTAACAAATAAAAAATATATTTTAGAAGTCTTTTAAAGGCTTTTTAAAACTTGTATTTACTGGAGGAATATCCTTTTTAAGGTGCTTCTGCAATTTTTTTTGTGTATGTAATATGTGGTTCTAGTTTCATAAACTGAGAAATTAGAATTGTTCTTATCTGCCATGCCCCTGGCTTTACTACATGGATAATGTAATCTATTTTGTAGTCTTTAACTGTAAGATGGAGTGGCAGCTGTTTTGACATTTGGATTTCAAGTTCTTAATTAACTGTTAGGGAATATATATTTATGGCCTTAGGAAAATACCTCTGAAATACTTCTACATGCCCCCCGATGCTTTAGCATCACTCAAAATCTTAGCTTCAGATGTCAGTTCCCCAATGATCAGCTTTCAATTTGCTAAAGCCAGAGACCTGAATGGATGGATAGAGAGTTGTCAATGTGCTGCCCCTTTCCCATGGCCTTCCACCATAGTCCCTGTGTCCTCTTCAATGCATATGTACAGTTATTTGCAAACATTTGGGCACCCCTGGCAACCCTTCTTTGCTTTTGAAGTGAAAAGTTATATAATAATTATATTTAAAACCTAAAACCTTAATTGTTACTTTTATGTCATGAACTTAAAAAATAGAAAAAATAATCAAGCAGTAGTTGTTGCATGCGCCAAACTTTGGGCACCCTTCTACTCACTCAGACTTTCATTAACTCATTAGGCCATTGGACAAATAGACATGGAACAATCATTAGAAGGAAGCCTTAACTGTGACCTCATCACAAAAATCAAAGACTGAAGTATGCAAAGCGACATCTGGATAACACAGGATTGTTATGGAAACAAGTGCTATGGACAGAGTTAAAATTGAGCTCTTCACCCACAATCTTTGGGGTTGTATGACAGCCAGTGGCACAAGAAACATTGCTCAGACAGAGGGACAAATGGACGCCCCTAAATATCAGCAGATTTTGGTGCAAATGTCATGTAGTTAGTCAAGAAAAGTGATGCTGAAAAGATGCTGGCTTCTACCTCAGGGCGATGATCCACAGCATTCCTGCAAATCCACCATGAACTACTTCAAGAAACACAAGTTGAAGGTTTTCAAATGGCCCTTCCCTGACTTGAACATCATTGATAAGCTGTGGGTAAATTTAAACATGCTGTGTGTGCGAGACAGCCTAAAAATATCTCAGAACTCAGAACAACAAGAAAGAGTCAAGAACAGAAAGTCATCAACTGAGGTGTCTTCCATTCTGACACTGGGACTTCCAGCCCATACTCAGCGGAGATGTTCCTATACACTATACCAAAAGTCAATACATTAGTTAAGGAAGGTCTAGGCAACCAGCTCTTTCTTTTCAGTTTTCCCCAACCCCAGCCAGGGCCTAGCACATACTGAGTTAATGTAGTTCACTGAGGCTCCCACTCCCAGGACTAGGAGGAGTTATAGTGCAACAACAAGGACATGATCCCTCACTGGCTTCCTACCCACAATCAATGGTAACTCTTTTTGCTATCATGTTGGAAGAGGGCCTGCCTATCAGTGATCCTGGTCACTATGGTAGTGGGCGAATAGTGTATGTTAGGTAATAGGTATCTTGTTAATGTGCTTTCTAAAGACAATTATGGTATTTCAGCTTCACTGGATGCTTCACAGTGAACTGAAAATTAGTTCAAACCCAAGGAGAGGCATTTACATTGTAGCCAAATGAGCTTTTTGGATGCTTTACCATTTACCCTTGTAGAGGACTTTGTCTCAGTTTTCTTCTCTATACACCGTTCGTCTGGTGTGTGTTTGTGTTTTCCTTTGTGTGTACTGTTCTACTAGAGTGAGCCTGACAAGTGGAAAACACTGCTGTTGTGCACTGACTACCTCCTAAAGATGCCAGTGGGGATCTATTTTTTTTGTGTGTATTACTTTACAGATGTTTTGATGTTGCTTGTAGAAGTTTTCTTATGTGAACACAGTTCATTGGTACCGTTTTTGTATATACTGTATAGTTAGTGTGTGTGTGCCTGTGTGTAATTTGGGTCCCTGTCCTCCTCTCATTACCATTTCAGTTTATTCTTTCTTGCTGCACTGGGCTCAGGCCTGCCAAATAAAAATTACCAACTATGATTATAAGGGCATTTTGGTTCCACGTCACTGCTCTGTCTCTTCTGAACAACTCAGTTTGAGCCTCATCTCTTGGGGTAAATGGTACTTTCTTCTAATTGATGTTATTTGGAGTTGGGTTCATTTCTTCGTGACCACTGAAAGCGAGTTGCAGGTTCAACTGAGTTTTGAATGTATTAGAATGTATTACACCTAATATATTTAAGAAGCATCTAATACATGTAATCATCAAAAATCATCAAAAAAGTAGGAGGTACAGTTACTGGTTCCAAATAGAAGGCATAAGAAGTATTAATGTACAGTATATGCAAAAGTGTGATGCAGTGAAGGCTTAGAAGAATGTCTGGAGAATTACATGGTATTATGTATTCAGAACAATGGTTCTCTCAATCTGTGGCTCAGTTGTGGTAAGTGTTATATAAGACATTCCCTCAGTGTGTGATATCACAAACGCTGCATCCATATTTCTTTTCTATAGATACATCACCACACGGGAAAACCCCTCAGTGCCCTTTTGGTTACAGTAGAAATCCTTGATGCCACTTTGGAAGAACAGCATTTTGGAAGAAATACCCTTTACAGCTCCTATTTCACTACAGTATTCAACCATGTCTTTTTCCTCTGCCAAATATTGTTGTGTGTGTAACAGATCCAGGATTTGGCCATCCATGTATCAGAAGAACATAAAGAGGTGGTATCAAAGACTGGCCATAGTGGAAGCTCTTTACCGTCAAACCCTCTTATAGAGTGCAGCTCACTGGAAGAACAGATCCATGGCTTAAGGGATGTTAGTACATCAAAATATCTTTCAAAATTGAAAGTATTTGCCCAAATTTAATTCCGTTCTTTATCTTTGACGGCACCTGAATTTTGACCATATTGCTAGAGTCCTAAAGCGTTTACTATTTTCATACTGAAAGTTCACAGTGATTGATAATAAACTACACCCTGCTGTATCCTCCTGACATGCATCCCAACTACTCATTAACATTATCATCTTCTGTCTTCCTCTCAGGAAGATCCAACAGCTGGAAGCAGGGGTGGAAAGTGGAGAAAAGAGAGGAATGAGCTGAGACTCAGCAGTGACCGTCTTGAGGCAGATGACACACAGACATATGTACAAGGAATTTGGGTTAAGTCAGATTCTGAAAATATAAAGAATTCAAATAAAAAGACATTGTTCTGTTTACATTGTTGGTGTAATTATTTAAAATGCAGGGCCAACAAATGGTTTACATCCTGTACAATATATGGTATATACACTATACAACATATCACTCTGGAAAAAGAAAATATATATGATGCGGAAAAATCTTGTATTATTACATCAGATCAGAACTATCATCAGAAGCTGATGAAAAGCGGAACACAGAAGTCGGCCTCCCAGTTGCAGAACTGAAACTACAAGAGACTCGTCTGGAGGCGGGACATGAAGGACAGGTAGAGACACAAGCACACTGTGTCCTGTGCATGGTGGAATTTCAGTTTCGTCAAGAGGTTTCAGTTAGGCACATACTAGTATGATAAAACATATTTGTTAGACTGTATACAGTAGTGGTTAACACTACTGGGGATGGGGACTTAGGTTTGCATGCTAGTTGGAGCTCAACTTAAATAAAATAAAGAGTTCTACTCATAAATGATTGTTATGTGGGTTAATGCTAATGCATGACAACTGTATTATTTCCATGATTTACAGACTGACCACTGTAGGCCCACACCTGTTGCAAGTATAGCCCTCTCCCTATTGACATCAATGAACTATTAATATGAAGCAAGTCATTTTGCTCATCAGTGTACCTCAATGCCCCCCATAATGATAAATCAAAATTTAATTTAGACACACATTGACACTTAGGTATTCGGATCCTTTATAGCGACACTTGACATTTAACTGGTTCTTCATTTCTCTGGATCATCTTTGATATGTTTTATACCTTGAAGTTAGGTCCACACCTGAGTAAATTCAAGGTATTGGACTTCCTGATTTGGAAAGAAGGACGTGCATTAATACAAACATAAACCTATTGCCTGAATCTTAACACATCTATATCACCATCTTTATACAGAGATGTTGGGGAGGCAGAGGGATATAGAGGTTCAGATGCGTGATTATCGGTGACCGTACTTTTACTATGGTGATTCTGGAACACATTTTGTATACTTTCTGTAAGTTGTGTGATAGTCTGATCCTTAGCATTAATAATCTAATGACATAACTGAAAACAGATACAAACGTATGTATATTTATATTCTAGCGTTCCTATAAAGAAATCTAAGTCTAGGACTTGTAAAATAAATAAGTAATTTAAAAATATTTATATTCTAAAGTATCTATATTGTGTCAGTCAGTGTGTACTACAAGCGTGTAGTTAATGAGCTCTTGATTGATATTATTCTTTTTATTATTATTATTATTATGATTCGAAAATTGATTAACACTCCTCCACAATCATATGATATTGCATCACCTGGATCTTTTCTTCACAATAGACAGCAAGTAATGTGCTTTACATTTTTTATGTAGTTAAACTATCAAAATTTAAGTTCGTCAACAGGAGATCAAGAAAGAGTCACAACAAATGGTCCTATGCTTTAACCCAGTTGTCACTTGGCATAAAGATGTACAAATATAAAACATGACAATCACTATATGGCACAAAAGATGAGACAAAAGAAACACAATTTTCACAAACATATTATCAATTTTATTCTAGGCTGGCTAATCTGCTTCATGATGGGACAGCTGTGTTTCTCTTTCAGCAAGAGACATTTTCAGTTCCTACATCCCACAAGTATCTTACTTTCCTTTAATGTGTTTTGTATTTAGGGTGCAAAGCATGAATACTGAGGGCACTCCAGAATTTAATCTATGGAACAGATTTATTTCACTGCCACTGAGACCACTTCCTCTCTCTCATCTACCAGGCTAAGTTGGTAGCATGAAGAAACAGATGAGTCCATGGAGATATGGGTGATGGGCGCGACTCATTAGGGCTTCTGAACTCAATGGAGATGAATGGTGATGACAGGTCAGACACAGGTCCTCCACACATATGCAATATGGACAAAATAACAGAAACACGATAGAGTACTATAATAGTATAAGTCAGTTATTTACTGTAGACCCTGTAAAAGTAATGTTACAAGAGAACTGAAATTATGAGGATGTAATTAATAAGACGTCTCCACTCAGATTGCCTAAACCAGACTTCATCAGTAGTTGATCTTTGCTCATATGGAACTAAGATGTTTTAACTCTCAGTTATTCAGATCTTACTCATCCATGTTGGCTTAAAAAATAAAGGATACAAAACCCACACATATTGGGCCAGAAAAAAATCAGCAAAAATGTTGAGTATTTACATGAAAGAGATGTTAAATAAGTTGGGAGTTGTTGTTATGAAATCCTTTGAACTTAAACTGTTTTATTGGAAATATATATAATGATGTAATAATGCATATTTAGATATAAAATGAAGCAAGATTAAGAAGAATGTGAACATGCTGATGCTGACAGGAGAAATGGGAGGCGAAGTATGAGCGAGCCATCAGAAATTGATTACAAGAAGAGACTGCAGCAGGAATTTGATGACAAGCTGGGTGGAGCCAGCAGAACAAGCGGCAGTTGGAGAGGAGGGTGAGTAGACACACTTGGGTTTCCTAAATAGCCAGCTACAGCTTCACTCTCTATAGTTACTTAGAGTTCATTGGTTACGATTTTAAATTTCAAATAGAATCGATGAAATCAAATTTCCAATACATTTATATCTATGGGTCACGATTTAAGACTCTTCAAGTTAGACACTTCAAATTGAATTTTTGCAGGTTACATGAAATTTTGTACAGATACTCATATACGCTTAGAAGTAAATTATTTTGACTTTGGTTATCCTCTGACTTTTCCTCTTGTGCCAGCTCAATTTTTTTTTGTTGCTTTTTCTGTGTATCAACACCTGTTAAAATGGATTGGCTCAAAATTTTTGCAAACTTTCATGACTCTCAAATTATCCCAGTATTTCTTTTCCAGTTCTGATTTGTTGTGTGCATATGATTGTGCAGATCAGTGATCTGCAGGCTGATAATGAGGAGTCCCAGCGCAACATCCAGCAGCTGAAGAAGAAAACCCAACGACTGACAGCTGAACTGCAGGACACCAAACTTCACCTTGAGGGTCAACAGAGCCGCAACCACGACCTGGAAAAGAAACAGAGGAAGTCAGTACACACACAGTTATGTTTGAGCAGTGTCTGGAGACACATGTGACCTCACACAGTTACATTACCTTGTTCTGATGTGTTCCCACCAAGTGGGGTCCAACAGTTTTGCTGTAGTAACAATAACTGGAAAGAATAAAATACAGTATATTGTTTCCAGATTGTTAGAATTATGCTGTGCTTGTTCTTATGTCCTGGTGAGGACTTTGACCTGAATGCTCACTGACCTATGGGGTCACAGTGGGGGCATAAATTGAGGTCCCAACGGGTAGAGACTAGTTTTTTAGAGTTAAGACTTGGTTTTAGGGTTACATTTGGTTTAAGATTAGGGTAAGGGTTAAGGTTAGAGTAGGGGGTTTGGGAATGAATATGGTCATTGAGTGTCCCCACAAGAATAGTGGAACTGCTGTGTGTGTGTGTGTGTGTGTGTGTGAGAGAGAGTGAGAGAGAGAGAGAGACTACTAGCAGGGGACATGCTCTTTAGTTGTATGTGTGTTGTTGAATATACACACTGTATTTAAAACAGGTGATATGTAGGACCTTCTCTTAACCATATACCGTATATTTTAAGTTGTTTGATTTTTTTCCCTATAAATTGTTATGATTCATTTGTGTGTTTCTGTGTGCAGGTTCGACAGTGAGCTGAGTGCAGTCCAGGAGGAGGTGCAAAGGGAGAAGAGCCTGCGGGAGAAACTAGCCAGAGAGAAAGACATGCTGACTGGCGAGGCCTTCAGCCTCCGACAGCAGCTGGAGGTTTGTGTCTCTGTGGTCCAGTTTGTGTCACCAAACTTGATTGATTTTTTTTCTTCTATTTATGTAATTACACACAGCTGTGGTGATATTGGAATTTTCTGCTGTCAGTTTATACTGTTAGATTTAGTCAACCAGCTGAACTTAAAGAATATGTCACAGTTGTAGACAATGGGATGAGACTTGGACAGTTCAGGAGATTTATCAAACAAGGGAGTACAAACAGCTTACTCTGGGGTGTTGAGAGCAAACAAATCCAAGACGGAGACAAAGGTGACAAGTCCAGATTTTAAGGTGGTAGTAAAAGTCCAAAAACAAGAAATCTGAAAACCAGGATAACACAAGGGAGAATCCACGCGAAGCAACAAGAACAAAACTCCATATAGCTCAGGTAAATCACACACAAGACTCTGACAACTAAACAGTGTAGACACAAGATGATATACACACTGTGGATGATTACAAATGGGGCACAGGTGGGAAAGAGACAATGACAGGAAAGCACAAAAGACACACCAGGGAAGTTACGACAGAATAAAACAGGAAATAACAAATATACAAAAGAGACAAGGTGGAGGAATAAAATAATACAAAATAATACAAGAACTAAAAGTCAGTCTGGGGATAGGTCATAACAAGATACAAAAATAAGGAATATTGAATATCTATAATAACTTTCAGGTCATTTAATCGATAAGCCCTAACCCAAGTTTTGAGGGAAAAGTAAATTATACATTTTGGTGCTCATCACATAATAAGGTTCCAGAACCAGTTAGAAACCAAATTTAATGTTAATTTAATTGATTTTAATGTAATTGTTACAACTGTACATTTTGATGAAAACAGTTGTTAACTAAACCTTCATCCATATATGTCTAGTCCCATATTGTTTGCTTGACTTAGTTTATCTTCTATCAAACTCTTGAACCTTAATATTCCCAATGCCTGACTTAAATTTCACTTCAGTAGCTTCAAAGTTAAATTAAGCAATTAAGCAAAAGTAAACTTTAAACAAAATTAAACACATTTTTACAGAATTTAAAAACCTTACACACATATATTTAACTCTGACCTAACTTGATCATAACCAGAAAGTCTGTGTCAAAATACAGGTGTACTGGTCCAAAGAATTATTCAGTCTCTCAGTGGGTATAGTCTCAAAAAATTATAATGTGGCACACAAACTGATAATTTAGCTGCAGGTGGTGATAAGTGGGGTATACAAACACATTGTTTTGAATTATGTGATTAAAAAACTTTTAGAGCGCAAGAGTCGCCAACAGACAGTCAAGAAAAACAGGAGGATGCATACCCTGAGTTTCCCAAGCTGAGTGACCTTGCAGTCACACTCTGCTAATTTATGCTACTTCCCTTCCTCACCCCTTTACGACCCTGGAACTAATTGAGATTCACCATCATTGAAGACAGGCAGTGGGGAGAGAGGAGGCTCCCAGAAGACAGTAACACCCCTTCAGTTGTAATCTGTTTATAGATTAGTCAGCTGATCTGATGGGACAGTAAAGGGAGTGACTGGACTATGGTGAAAACAGATTTACTAAAATTGCATATTTTGTAATGCTGTAAACAAAATACTTGTAGAGACATTCATGTCATTTATAAAGCTTAATTTTTTCTTCATAAGCCAAGCAACTTTTCTTTTCCTCTTCTTTTCTTATGTTTCTTTCCAAGTTTATCTTGGCTCATTCAGACAAAATATACAGCTAGAGACCTGTACAGCTCCACAGACATGGTTATCTTTATTAGTCTGGTAATAAAATCCTGAGCCTGAAAAGGACATCAGGCTTACTGTACCTGTGATCTCGAGCTTGATAAGTATAATTCTTCCATCCTCTGATCTCTTCCTCACATCTTTCTCTCAAACCCTCTCTAAGATGCGAGCAAGAGATGTGAGTAAGTGAAGCAAGGAGCCACATTAGGATGAATTTCAAGCCTTTAGTACTGAGTCTGCAGTAGAGGGCTGGACTGGAAGTGAAGCAAGGCAGAGATGGGAATGATACTCAGCACCAGAACCCTGGTGGATTGGAGCTCAGGTCCTTGTGGTTCATAGACAGGTTTTAGCAAGTGGACTATCCAAGCTTCTCTTGATCTGGTCTGTCTGTCTGTCTGTCTGTCTGTCTGTCTGTCTACAAGAATTACTGCAGTTTAAATATTTGCTCAAACCCTGAAAGAACAATCACATGATTATAGTCAACACAGTAATGTTTTCAGATATGTTATTGAAGTTAGATCACACATTTGGCAGTTTGGCACAGACATTTATTTTCACTATGTCCTCAGTTTAGGTTATAATTCATTTTACAACACAACCAACAGTCTCCAATCAATTTCACTATCAGTTAATTCTGTATACTGCTAAATTGCCATTTGGGCAGAGCATTTCTGAGTTTTAGGAGTTAATTGATTATGCAAAATTAAAAAAAAAAATAGTGGCAGACTGCATCACTTACCATAGGCTGCAGTGAGGTAATGTTTATAAAAGTTTTCTTCTGAAATTTTATATAAGATATAAACTTTTTAACTGGCACCCCTTAGAGGCAGAATGTCCTAAGACTTGTGCAGCTTGGACCTACCATACAAGCATGTGCACCAAATTTGTTTAAAGTAGCTTGAACCAGTTATGATTTCTAGGAATTACAATAAAAAGTAACCAGATGTCATGTTGAGATAGGATCATATGATAGGAGGTGGTTTGTACTTTGCCAAGTGTTTGTTTGTCTGTGGACAGATTTGTCTCCACAATAGCAACACAGCTGTCAGATCAAAATGACGGGTGAGTTTGAAGATGGGTGTCATCTGACCTATCAGTACTGACTCTTGTAATAATGTAGTAATTACTTCTGAGTATTCATGGGTTGGAACATCAACATGTTGACAGGCACTAGGTGTAACTCATGTCTGAGTGTCTGTCTGTGGACAGATATTATCACTGCATTAGCATCACAACTGTGCAAGATACAGTCACAAAACTTTACAGGTGTGTAGTTGAGATAAAATGAAAGCCAAGCTCAAAGATTGGTGACCATCTTGTGGTCTCTAGTTACATGTAATTTAACCTCTTTAATTTAGTCTGTGGAAACTTGTGGATCTTGATTACTCATAAAATAAAGGTCAGCTGTCAGCCTTCTCTCATCACATGCATGTGTATTTGTCCCTGTTCCATGTTCACACTGCAATCCCCTGACAGTCCCTTCCTCTCTGTTCTGAATGTAACCATCTGTCCTGCAGGACAAGGACCTGGAGATGTGTGCAGTCAACCTGAAGCTGGACCAGCTGGAGGCTGAGCTGCAGGACCTCAATTCCCAGGAATCCAAAGATGAGGCATCACTGGCCAAGGTCCTCTTCTTCCCCTTGTTCCTTTCTTCTTTTTTATGATTCCTCTCTATGATTTTATTTATTGTTGTATTTTGTATTTTTACTCCTCGTACTGAAACTTTGCATAATACTATCTTTTATATATATATACACTAATGGTTAAAGTTTTACACCTCCATTTTTCCAGCTGTTATTTGAATTTACATAATTCAGTGACAAGAGCTGTTGGCAGTAACTTTCAATGCCTCATTTATTTTACATTACTGCAGGAAAACTGTAAGTTAACCAATTTCCTAACCCAACCCTAACCAAAATCAGGTGAATAGAGTGGGTATTTGATTAGTTCAAATGGACATTTGGTGGATGACTGTACGAAGGGTCCGTGTACATAACAATCAATCAATTTTCATTTTGGAGTGGGAAAACACAAAACAGATGATGAGCTTTTTCCCGTTTTTCGCTTATTCCGGAATCGGGTCACGGTGGCAACAGGCTAAGCAGGGCATTCCAGACGTCCCTCTCCCTGGCAATGTTTTCCAGCTCCTCCTGGGGGATACCAAGACGTTCCCAGGCCAGAAGAGACCGGAAGATCTCCAAGTCTCCTAAGAGGCATCCTAACCAGATGCCTGAACCATCTCAACTGGCTCTTTTCAACACGAAGGAGCAGGGGCTCTACTCCGAGCTCCCTCCGGATGTCCAGGCTTCTCACCCTATCTCTAACGCTGAGCTCAGACACCCTCCGGAGGAAACTCATTTCAGCCGCCTGTATCCGCGATCTCGTTCTTTCCGTCACTACCCAGATCTCGTGACCATAGGTGAGAGTCGGAACATAGATCGACTGGTAAATTGAAAGCTTTGCCTTTCGACTCAGCTCACTCTTCACCACAACGGTCCGGTACAGTGACCGCATTACTGCTGACGCCGCACCGATCCGCCTGTCAATCTCAAGCTCCATCCTCCCGTCACTCGTGAACAAAACCCCGAGATACTTAAACTCTTAGGCTTGAGGCAGCAACTCTCCCCCCACCCAGAGGGAACAATCCACCGTTTTCTGGCTGTGAACCATGGTCTCAGATTTGGAGGTGCTGACCCTCATCCCCACGACTTCACACTCAGCTGCAAACCGCTCCAGTGCGTGCTGAAGGTCACAGTCTGATGAGGCCAACAAAACCACATTGTCTGCAAAAAGCAGAGATGCGATTCTGAGGTTCCCAAACCGGACACACTCCTCACCTCGGCTGCGCCTTGAGATCCTGTCCAAGAATACCACGAACAGGATCGGAGACAAGGGACAGCCTTGGCACAGTCCAACACCCACCGGGAACGTGTTTGACTTTGTGCCGAGAATGCGTACACAGCTCTCACTTTGGTTGTACAAGGACCGGATGGTTCGCATCAGCCATAGGTCATAGGCCTTTTCCAAGTCTACAAAACACATGTAGACTGGCTGGTCAAATTCCCATGACTCCCTCAGCAATCCTGCAAGAGTGAAAAGCTGGTCCACTGTTCCACGGCCAGGACGAAATCTGCATTTTTCCTCCTGAGTCCGAGGTTTGACAGTTGGTCTGAGCCTCCTTTCCAGCACCCTGGAGTAAACTTTCCCAGGGAGGCTGAGTAGTGTGATACCCCGATAATTGGAGCACACCCTCCAGTCCTTATGAGTCACCCTATGCTCGAACATGGTGTTTCATTATGGCCAAACTGTGACTAGCACAGAAGTCCAATAACAAAGCACCGCTCAGGTTCAGATCGGGGAGGCCATTCCTCCCAGTCACGCCTCTCCAGGTTTCCCCATCATCGCCCACGTGAGCATTGAAGTCCCCTAACAGAACTATGGAATCCCCAGCCTGCACCCTTTCCAGGACACCACCCAGACACTCAAAGAAGGCCGGATACTCCGAGCTGCTGTTCGGTGCATACGCACACAACAGCTAGAGCCTTACCCCCCCGCAACTTTCAGTCGCAGAGAGACCCTCTCGTTCACAGGGGAAAACTCCAACACTGCGGTGCTCAGTCGGGGGCTTGTGAGTATCCCCACTCCCACCACTGGGAGAAGGAGAGAGTCCAGTCTTCAGGATTTTGGTTCCAGAGCCCATGCTATGTGTAGAGGTGAGCCCAATTATATCTATATCCGCACCAGCTCAGGCTCCTTCCCCACCAGAGAGGTGACATTCCATGTCCCTAGAGCTAGTCTGCGCCACCAGGCATTAGCACGCCTGGGGCCCCCGGGCCACCCGGCTGGCAAAGCACCCGGCCCCGATGCCTATCCCCGCAGGTGGGGTGGCGGCTCCATGTAATTTGTTCAGGCTGAGCCCGGCTGGGCCCCATGAGCGAAAGCCTGGCCACCAGACGCTCACTGACGAGCTCCCCTCCCAGGTCTGGCTCCAGGAAGGTGCCCCGGTTTCCCTTGTCTGGGCGAGGTGGCCAACTCTCAAGCATTCCGATTCATCAGGGTGATGATTTTGTACTGCACTTAGTCTGACCCCTCCCCCAGGACCAGTTTGCCTTGGGAGACCCTACCAGGGGCTATTGCCCTGGACAACATAGCTCCCGGGTTCACGGGGGCACTCAAACACCCCCACCATGATAACGTAGCAAATCGGGGGGGGGGGGATAAGAAACTGGAAACGAAAAATAAGTCATTTTCTGATGTTTGTTTTAAAACAATGAAATCAGAAAACAAAGAACTACGACTAGTATGTTTTAATTTTTTGTTAACACAGGGAAAATGACAAATCAGTTACAGTCATTTTTATTTTTATTTTTCCCCAGAAGTCACCTAATGAACGATAGCACAGGATCCCTGTAAGCTAGCACAGTCCTTTTCTGTACTGCCCAGCTAAGGTGAATAAAGATAGTCTTATCTAAGGTGAGGTCTAAGGTGAAAATAGATGAGCAAGGAATACCCTGCTAAGAGCCCACATCTTCGTGTTTTGGTTGTCCTTTTCTGTGCTGCCCAAAAGCGAAAATAGCTAGCTAAGGCTAAGACTTACAATTTTCAAATAAACAAAATAGAAATACTACAAAAGTTATTACTTTTCTGCATAATCACTAAAAGAGTTGAACTGCACAAGCATGAACCTTAGGCCATGAACTTATATTATTATTTTTACTATTCAGGTGAAGAAGCAGCTGCGTGACATGGAGGCCAAGGTCAAGGACCAGGAGGAGGAGCTGGATGAGCAGGCTGGCACTATCCAGATGTTAGAACAGGTATCACATCATATTCCATCACAGAAAAATATTCAACACAATATATTGATGATTTTTTTACCCCTGGGGGCAGACAACAAGCAGTTGCTTATTTACACATCCAGCAGCTTGGAGTGGGTGTGTGTCCACCTGATGAAGGTAAGTTCAGTACTCAATCTCCTATAGCTTTGTTCTGGTCCTCCATCAGCCCCTGAGAAAAATATCAAATTATTTTACTTTGTCAGAAAAGCAAAACAAAGCAGTAGTATCAGTAGTCAGATAAAAGAGACTAAAAAGATCTGTGGAGTTGATGACAATTGTCAGTTTGTGCATTATGAGTGACACTTTTCACATTACACATTTATTTTTGCAACGTCTCTACAATGATGTAGGTACCGTAGCTGCGTACCCTGCTCATAGTCTATGCTGTAACCTGACCTGCACCTCCCTAGAAATGTGACTACATGTCACAGCAAGCTTGCCTCAATCAGTTCAATGGTTGTACACATCATCTCCTCCAACATCTTCCCTCTTCTCTGCATTGCAGTAATTTCAGTAAAAGTAACTGTTGTTGAACATGTATTAGCTTCAACATGAGTGAAGTACATAAAGAAACTCTGCACAGTGTCATAGAAACCCCACCGGCAGCTAGCATTTTGGTGGTATAACTGCAGAGCAGGACAGCTATGCCTATCCACATGATAACCCTTACCCTCATACATTATCTGGCTGTTCGTGTGTGCTATACCTGAGGAGTAAGCTAACTGATAATACTACTTAATACTTTGTTAATTAATTCAGCTTTGTTAAATGATCATGAACGTGTCAGATTATGGACAATAGAGTTGAAATCTGTATCACTACATTAATAATACTTTCCTGATAACTATATATGTCATGATGTGGAAAATATATAACTTAAATTATGATCCAATGTGTTCACAAACTCAGTATGTACTTGTAAAACATCCATAAAACAACTAATTTTGTTTTTATAACTATTTACTTGGAAGAATTTAATTAACAACATTTTCTAAAACATTTAACCACAAATATGATTGTATCTTCATAATATACTGTAATTCCACTAATAATGATATTTTTTGCTCAGCTCTATTTTAGATATGAACATAGTGTAAATTAAGAGGCATAGTACAACAGCACAGGCTTTGATAAAAACTCAGAGGATCATGGATCCTCTGTACACCCCAGTACTAGATGCCTTCAGCTGGGCTAGCAGGCAGTGCCGTCAGCAGCCACCAGAGCCCGACATGGATTGTGAAATTATCCATGTTAAACCAGTTTTCAACCCCAGCAGCAGACTGAGCTGCAGTGATGCTCCCTGACAGAAATCTGTATCAGAAAAAGAGAAAGCTAAGGTTTTCTCCAGCCTAACTTCCTACAGTTTTTCCACAACGAGTAGATGTCAGAGTTTATTAGCAATATAGAGAACAACACCAAGTACTGTACACATTTGCAGGCTTATGAATAATATTTGGAAACACAATTGGAAGTAAGCAATGTGATTGCTGAGCACATAATGTCTGCCTTTCTTTCAGGCCAAGCTGCGTCTGGAGATGGAGATGGAGCGCTTACGTCAAACCCATTCCAAGGAAATTGAGAGCAAAGATGATGAGGTGGAAGAGATCAGACAGTCGTGCAGCAAGAAGGTAAAGTTCATTATACAGACATGTGCACATTTATGTGTTTTTAAGTTTGCCATTGCTTTTGCTTCTTATTCTGCAGCTGTGATTTATTATCTGGGGAAACTGGGCCACTGGGCAAAGGTAAAGACTGGCCACAGAGACAGCAACAGAGAGAGTGGGAGAAACATTGAGAGAACAATGAAAGACAAACTACAGTATTTTACCTTGCTGCTTCCAGATTTTTGATGACTCACAAAATGTCCAGATCAGTAATGACTAAAGCAACCAGTCAAATACTTACTTAAAGGGACTCACGAGATGGTGGATTAAAAAAGAATGGTCAAAACTGAAGCAGCTGATACCAAGATTTAAAAAGAGACTTATAGGTTCCTAGAATGGGATATGTTATAATGTATTATTGTAGTTTTAAGAATGACCGAAATAACGATTAATTATTTTTCATGATTTTAGGAGGTCTTTTTATTCAATCGTCGTGCACGATGCACAATGGGTGCCTTTAACATGTTTAACATCTACATTAGTGGTAGAGTAGTACATCAGAGACCAACCATTAGTTGTAATCATGTCACTGTTTCCTGATCTGTTCCTGATTAATTTGCTAGTGATGGTGTTTGCTGGTCATACAAACTCAACATAACATACAGTACATCTCCACAGTGCCACTTCCATCAGTTTGACAGCAGAGTCATGTCATTCTCTCTGCTGCTCTCACTTTCTCTTCTCTTACAGAAATGTATTCACTTATAACTTCATAAATGCTCACAGTGTTTGCCACATTGCTTGTTGGAATCTGTGTGAACCTTTATCTTTATTACTGTTACTGTTATTAATTGTGTTTTACATTTGTCTTGCTTTGCCAGGGCTGACATCCCATCACTGCCCACCACCCATCAAGCCCTCATTAGCCCATGCATAATTAGCTTTTTCTAGTCATACTCATGCTGGGAAAACACTGTCTTCCAGTGACATTTGTGATGTATTATTTAATGATGGATTATGCTGAATTAATATATGAAGGAGATATATGTAAACACAAGCTTCTGTAGAACATACATTGTTAGAATTCATCTATTTTTACAGCCAATGTGATAATTAGATATTGGTTTTAAATATCTCAACATCTACTACATTTATTAGCACAACATATAATTCACGCATTATGAATTTACTAATTTCTATTTGTGTGTGTTCATGTGTGTATGTGTATTTAGCTGAAGCAAATGGAGGTCCAGCTCGAAGAAGAGTATGATGAGAAGCAGAAGGTGCTGAAAGAGAAGAGAGAGCTGGAGTCAAAGCTTCTGTCAGCACAGGACAAGGTAACTACACTGAACACAGTGTGATGGACCCCAGTCTGGTTGGAACTGGAACAGGATCTTTGATAGAACACATAAAAGATACCATGGTGTGATTTCCCGCAGCATCCCTCTGCATGGTGAAATCTGAGTTAAATGTATTTTTGTGAAACAGTTAATCAAGAGACAATCACCTTCCAACAGGACGTGATCTGTGTTCACAGCACATCAATCCGTTTGATATTTGCAGAGTTGGATATTAAGAGATTGTTGGTAATGTGAATTGTTTTAAAGATAGCACTACTGCTCTTGAGGTGTGTGGGTGGAGATGTGGGGAATTTCTACGATTGGATCCATTTTTACTGACTGAATCAAATATTTATCTGACGTGGCTGAATCCTGAAAAGTAGGGAGCCACCAGCATTGATAAAGATCAGACTGATGTCCAACTTTGACATCCAGGAAATAGAGAGTGTTTTTCTGCAAGAAAACCAGTCAAAATAAATGAGTATAGAACATAAGTAACCTCTGGGATCGCACCCAACAGTATATTAACAGTTTGTGAAATTAAATTTCTCCCACTCACATAACCCAAAACTTCATCTTCCAAGTTTCTGCTCTGTTTCCTTAAATGCACAATCTGTGATCAGAAAAGGTCACCCCAGTCCAAAAAATTTCTGGCTGGCATTGAGTCAAGATGTCAAATTATGATAATGATATGTCCTTAGGCCGGCACGGTGGTGCGGTGGTTAGTGCTGTTGCCTCACACCAAGAACGTTCCAGGTTTGAACACTGGTTCGCTCAGGGCTTTTCTGTGTGGAGTTTGCATGTTCTCCTTGTGCCTGAGTGGGTTTCTTCCGGGTACTCTGACTTCCTCCCACATTCTAGAAACATGCATGTTAGGTGTAAATGTGTCAAAAGATCAACAGTATAAATAATGGTTGGATGGATGTGTCCTTAATATAGAAAGAAGGTAGAAGTAGTAAATGGGTCCTTTTAATACACTCCCTAACATTATCGTTATTATTGTTTCCTGATGCTGTTAATTGTTTGTTTACATCAGTAAAGCTAACACAGCAATAAAACAGACATTGATTTACAGAAACACAAAGTCATTTTCCAGCTGTACTGTATATACATTTAAAAGCCAAACTCTTAAATTGTGTGTAAATTTAACTAAAAAGTATTTGGTACAAAGTTTTGATTTGTCCTTTAAATGGTTAAATGAATTGAGTCGCTGGCCATCACCTGATATATCTGTGGGGTCACCCAACCTCAACTCTACCTGTTTTCTAGGTGAGAAGTGGTGACATAGAGGCCGAGAAGCGTTTGAGGAAGGACCTGAAGAGAACCAAGGCTCTGCTGGCTGATGCCCAGATCATGTTGGACCACATAAAGAACAATGCACCTAGCAAGAGGGAGATTGCCCAGCTCAAGAATCAGGTACAGCCATAACAGCACCATTTTATGTACACTAACTGCACCAGTTACAAAGATATGGTATGGAACTTAGTGTCTGATAGAAGAATGAATGAAAAATCAAGTCAAATTGATAGTATAACTGAATGTGACTGTACATATACAGTTGTGTTCAAAATAATAGTGTTTTTTAAAACGTGAGTAAAGCTCAAAATCCTTATAATATTTTTATTTCCATTCATTGGGAACACTGCATATTATATTTTACATCAAAACATGAAGAAAAATGTTATAATATATAATAATGTTAATATTACTTTACAGAAAATGAAGGAAAAAATTATATTGGGCTGTTCAAAAAAATAGCAGTGTCTGCAATTTTGTTACAAACTCAAATATTTACTCAATAAACTGAAGAAAACGTTAAGATTTAACATTCCTGTGAATCACTAAACTAATATTTAGTTGTATAACCACTGTTTTTGAGAACTGCTTGACATCTGTGCCGCATGGAGTCGACCAACTTCTGGCACCTGTAAACAGGTATTCCAGCCCAGGATGATTTGACAGCCTTCCACAATCCCTCTGCATTTCTTGGTTTTGCCTCAGAAACAGCATTTTTGATGTCACCCCACAAGTTTTCTATTGGATTAAGGTCCGGGGATTGGGCTGGCCACTCCATAACCTTAATTTTGTTGGTCTGGAACCAAGATGCTGCTCGCTTACTGGTGTGTTTGGGGTCGTTGTCTTGTTGAAACACCCATTTCAAGGGCATTTCCTCTTCAGCATAAGGCAGCATGACCTCTTCAAGTATTTTGATATAAGCAAATTGATCCATGATCCCTGGTATGCGAGAAATAGGCCCGACACCATAGTAAGAGAAACAGCCCCATATCATGATGCTTGCACCACCATGCTTCATGGTCTTCAGAGTGTACTGTGGCTTGAATTCAGTGTTTGGGGGTCGTCTGACAAACTGTTTGCGGTTGGACCCAAAAAGAACAATCTTACTTTCATCAGTCCACAAAACATTTCTCCATTTCTCTTTAGGCCAGTCGATATGTTCTTTGGCAAATTGTATCCTCTTCAGCACGTCTTTTTTTTTTAACAGTGGGACTTTGCGGGGGCTTCTTGCCGATAGATTAGCCTCACACAAGCGTCTTCTAATTGTCACAGTACTCACAGGTAACTTCAGAACGTCTTTGATCTCCCTGGAGCTGATCATTGGCTGAGACTTTGCCATTCTGGCTATTGTTCAATCCATTCGAATGGTAGTCTTCCGTTTTCTTCCACGTCTCTCTGGTTTTGCTTTCCATTTTAAAGCATTGCACTTCTTTATATGTTTTCCCCTCTCCAATCAATGTTTTAATTAAAGCACGCTGTTCTTCTGAACAATGTCTGGAACGACCCATCTTTCTCAGGTTTTCAGAGAGAATTGCATGTACAACATGTGCTGGCTTCATCCTTAAATAAGGGCCACCTGAATGACACCTGTTTCTTCACATAATGAATGACCTCACTGATTGAACTCCACACTGCTATTATTTTGAACACGCCCCTTTCAACTAAATATTCAATTACACAGACTCAGGAGCATGCATATCATGAATGTTGGGTCTGTTGGTTTCTCTGACTCTACTCCACCTACTGGTAAATTATTTGCCATGTAATAATATAATTTCTACCAAAAACAGTGATTGATCTGGTTAGTCATGTTGGACTGCTATTATTTTGAACACAACTGTAATTTACTACCTTCAAGAAGGTAGTAAATTATATGCGCAGGGTTTATTTGGTGTTGAGTTGAGGCTATTGAACTGATACATTTTTCTTGATTTCTGTGTCCATTCCAGCTCGAGGAGTCTGAGTTCACCTGTGCGGCTGCAGTTAAAGCTCGCAAGTCCATGGAGGTAGAGATTGAAGACCTACATGTTCAGATGGAGGACATCTCCAAAACAAAACAGACGGTCAGTACAGCTCTCTGGATCCTCCTCTCAATCTTTAAAAGCCGCTTCTCAAAGAAGTGTCATGGAGTGACACAACCATAGGTAGCAGTTTTGATCAAGTTTAAGATGACGTTTACTGCATGATGTTAAATAGAAGGAAAAAGCTAAAGCTGTCACACCATTTGGAAATTATCATGAGTGGTGATCATGTAGATTGTGTTTTTGAGGCTTTTATGCGGCTGCACCATCTGTGGCAGTAGTATGGCGGCAGTTGATATGTCAAATCATTGCCTTCAGACAGAGATAAGGAGTTAGAGGACACATCTGTTCCCTCAGAGCTCATCCTCTTACTCCCACTGTTCTTCATTTTCAGGGAGAAGGGAGGATCTTCAAAAATACACATTTTACACTGTGTACATCTCTTTCTTTACATCTGTAGTTTTTACTTTATTCTTTTCTTCCTATCTCAGCCTCTCCTAATACATTGTGACCTTTATATTTTTCTCACTTTATGCCTTGTTCCCATGGCAATCTGGTTCCATATGTTAGTCAAACTGCCTTTTTTCCTTCTTCACTCCTACAGTTCTCCTGCAGTTCATTTACCCTCAGTCTTTCTCTCTGCAGCAGTGAGGTTTAATCTCCTTGTGCATTCTCACCTGTATGTTAAAAAGAAATTACTGACTATAGAAACTGGTTTACACACATTGCCAAATTTAGATAGGACATGGCACCTTGAAAAGTTTGACTACATAGTTTAGAAATGTCTACAGAGAAGTGACAGGTAGAGATGAAAAGTTTGACTACATAGTTTAGAAATGTCTACAGAGAAGTGACAGGTAGAGATAAGTGATTTGACACAGCTGTAGGCCAGGAGCAGATACTGGGAGAAAATTTGTGATCTGTTAAGTGTAATGAGAAAAAGATATTGCAAAGACAGGATGAATGTGTCACCAGCTGTTTGTTTTGAAATTCTGTCTTTGAAGATGACTTCTACAGCACACATACAGCCCGCTGGGAAATAAAAGGCTGGGAGAACTGATGACAGACATGGTTTTTGCATAAATTGAGGATTTTTTTGATGCATCACCTGGCCACATCAACAAAGACAAAATCATGCAAATAACATTTCTTTCAGATGGTCTGCCATTTTTGTCATTCCTTCACCATTCTCCAAGCATAATTGCAGTGTTTTGAGAAAAGTGTCTTGCATGTTTTTGAAAGCTTTATTTTTCTATAGAGAGCCATCTGAGAGAAAGAAAATTAACAAAACAAAAAAACAAACAAACAAAAGCACGTCATTGGGTTGAGATTACACTGACAGCCTATTGTTAAATGTGTTAAATGACAGTTTGATGCTGCAGATTGGCACGTTTTTTCAAGTGTCCAATCACAACATCTTTACCGCTGTGCAGAACTTGAGCTGCTTTCAAAGCTATTATCAGCACTCACTGACGCTAACGGTGGATTTAAAAAAGGAAAGTGAGATGTATAAACGATTTTCCACATGGATATTTTTAGTTACTGTACACCTTAGTATATCTCAGCAGTGGGTAGTATTGATGAGAACAAATGCACAATAACAATATTTTACCCTCATAATCCAAACCTAGATTGTGAAGCTGTCGTTTGATTCACTGAGTTGGGTACATTCTATAGCCTGTTTGGACTGTTTCTTGATAAGATGGATGCACCAGTGTCAGCTTTGGCTGTCCCTCCCCTTGGCCGAAGGTACACGGCAATTACTGCTAGCTTTTAGCCTCTGATTGGATATCTTGGTCATGACTGGGACCTTAAATAACCCTGTTTGGCCCTGTGATCATTGGGTGACTGTGTTAGAGCTAATAAAGGCGCTCCTCAGAAATAAGTGAATAAATAAATCCTAAATAAATATTTATCTGTAAATAAATAATTTTTGTTTTTGTTTTATCAGAACAACCAGCTGCTATCTTATGTCTAACATACATCATCTGTTGAAGCTTTTTGCTTTTGTTTTTGCACTACCAACTTGGTTGGTTATTTTTCTACTTGTAATTTCTAATTCTTAAATTTAACTTTATTCTTTATTCTTCTGTATTAATTATATATTATTTTTTATTATATTTACATATTGTCTCTCTGTAACACGTGTGTCTTTCTCCTTTTTTTCTTATCTCTCTATGGTGTTGTAAGTTGTAATCTGCAACCTGAATTTCCAGAGGGGAACCTCCCCAAAGGATCAGTAAAGTTCTTATCTATTGATCTATCTATCTATCGATCTATCCATCCATCCATCCTGACATAGTGACAAGGCAGCTCGGTCCATCAGTTTACACAGCTCTTTGTTTTGTTTCCAGCTGGAGGAACAGCTGAGTCGTCTGCAGAGAGAGAAGAACGACCTGCAGTCCAGAATGGAGGAGGACCAGGAGGACCTCAATGAGCTGATGAAGAAACATAAGGCTGCTGTGGCCCAGGTCTATTTTTCTCCTATATATTATATATATTTCATATACACTGTGTGCAAATATAGCATCTGGAGTATGCTACTAGGATAATTTAAACCTGAAAATTGCATTTGCTCATTAATACTTCCATTTCCTCATGAAGATTTATTCTTTAAATGATAAGTTCCTAATTCGAAATTACAATACAGAAATCACTTATTCATACCAGAATAATTACAAAAAGCCTTTTAAATTTAACTTTTTGTTATCCCACTTTCCAATTTGTATGCCTATTCAATTTCCCAATTAATTAGTTTCTTTCTTTTACATTTACAGTTTCCATTTCACACTTTAATATAAAGACCTACAATTTCAATGAAACTTAATCCACAGAGCAGCAACATGATTGGCCATCTGTCATGTGTTTGTAGAAATCATGCCTGGGCTCCCAATTAAAACTCCTGCTATTTAAGAAAGAGTTTCACACCCTATTGTCTTTTTTTAAATTATTATTATTTCTTTATTTTTTAACTGATTGATTTTTGTCTAGAGGACAGAATAACTAGACCTTCTCTGGAGAAGACAGAGTAAAATGGATACTATATATTGAGATCATTGTGTACATAACATTTTAATAGCTAAAAATATGATTCAATTATGTAAGTTTAACAAAACAGTGAAACTCATTAACTAATTAACTAATTATTCCATTGTCACACTCCAGGCTACAAACATATACATGTGTACATGCATGAAAGCTTCTGATTGGTATTATTGGTATTATTATTATCAATTCAGTTTTTAAAATCTTGTTTACATCCATGTTTACTTGCTGGCCATCTTCTTCTTTTCTGCCTTTGTTGGCACATTGCAGCCTATCTTGGTATGTTACTGCCACGTGTTGATCAGTGGAATGGTGTTAAACCATTGGATGGACTGTGGAGTCACACCTGCATGCCTGGGTCCTCATGCCCATGTATATCAGAAACTCCGTAAACATTCCATAAACAGTGCAGTATTAATCAATTCTACAACTAATACTGTACGTAAATGATTAAATTGAATCATCCACTGCATAATGGTTGGGATTTTTCAAAGCAAAATTAAAAAATTGCCCAATATATCAGCAAGCTGATGTGTCAGCATGTGTGCACAACACAGGCACACATGGTCTAGCCCGCATGCTTAACATATCACATCATGTCACAAAACCATCCAATCAATCCAAAGTTCATTTGTAACAAGTAGAAATCCTGGAGCAAGCTTTACATTAAATTGCTTTTTAACACCATCCATCCATCCTTGCCAACTGAGTCATTTTTGAAAAGCAGTGCTATTTGGCGAGTTCCAAGTGGCCCCCGTTAGTATTAATGTAGCTGTATGTTCAGATGAGCAGCAAGTGCAAATGAAAGTGGAGTAAAAGTGCTTCCTTTCCTTTACTGATGGCTGGTGAGTGGTGATGAGTGATCTGCCTCCACAGGCTCAAAATGAATCCATCCTTTCTGTCTAAATTGAAGCAGCTGAACTCCTGGTGGGACTCATGTAGCAGGGTGCTTCATGTGCTGTGAAAAAAGTCCTTGTCTCAAATATTTCACACAGGTCATGTGGAAATGAGGTTTATTGATATGCTTTCAACAGACTAAAAAAATCTTTCCAGCAGATTATTTGTCTTGGTAATGTCACTGTAATGACATCATGTTTTACTGGATCTGTGTAATTAGTAGATTCGTAAAACATAATGTTTGGCGTTTGATGGATTTAGATTTTGTTTTTAGGACTTAAGTTTTATGTATAGTCCATACTGTATAACTGATGACATATTTGTAAAAATGAAATCATTATACATTGTTCCATCAGATAGAATAAAAAAAATATGTTTACTTACAGTCTCATTGACTTTGCTGGTTTCCTGTGTTTTTGTTGCCCTCAGTCAGCCCAGAACTTGGCCCAAATCAGTGACCTACAGGCCCAGCTGGAGGAGGCCCTCAAGGAGAAGCAGGAGGTTCAGGAGAAGGTAGATACTGGCTTTCTGCTCTTAAAGTAAAACTGATGGTGATAGACAGACAGTTAAAAAAGGCAGTCTGTCTAAAAGTAAAGCAGGAAAGGTGAGAGACCAGAGGAGAGAACCAGCAGGACAAATTAGTGAACTGGGGTCAAGCCTTGAAGTTAACTTCACATAGGACTTTTGATTGATGCTCAGCAACTAATAATAAAATGGTGTGAGGTATCTAAGTATTTGTGCTTATTGGCTCCAAAGCCTGTGAGGATCAAGAGGAGACGATGCAGACAGTTGTAGAGACATCACACTTAGAGGATAGGTATACAGTTTACAGTTACAACAATAAAAGTCTTATATATATCTTATATCTTATGTCAATAAAAATATTTTTCTTTGCTGTAATCATTCCTCCTCTTCAAACTCATCATTAGGATAGCCTTTCATAATGATTCTTATGAGGACTTTGAGTGAGGACTACATTTTCTTTTACTGCTCTCTAAATAAAAGCAAAATACGGACTGGCATCTAGTTGAATCCTCACTCAGCCTTGACAAACTACACTACTATTATCATTTGAATGCACCAAGTCTCAAGATTGATACTAACTAAAGAACATTAGAATGTAAAAAACAGAGAAATGATCTCCATCCATTTTACCACATTTGTGTCTCTGTACATGTAGTTCAGTATCACTTAGTCTAATTCTGACTTTTGAATCTTTCATAACCAGGATCTCGCTTTTAAAAGCCTGCTTTTTTAAATGCTTTAAGAACAGTAGCCATTTATTTTTTGTATTTTGGGGCTTGTGTCATTTTTCAACCAAGAGAGACAATCATTTACTGTTTGAAGCTTCTTAAATATAAGGATTTGCTACTTTTCTTTGTTTGTATGAAAGTAAACGTAATATTTGGGGATGGACTGACTATAACAGTCTTATAACGCTGCTTTGGGCTCTGGGAAACTGAAATAGCCATTTTTCATGTTTTTTGCAGATGGATCCACATTTGGTTGTGTTATTTTGGCTTATACAGTTGAGATTATAAAGTGTAAATGACAACCCTATGACAGTGTCATAATGCCAGCTCTCCCCTAACAATGAGTTTCTAGAGTTTTGTCTGCTGCATTGTCCAGTGAAGAATCTTATTTTTAGAAACTTGCATGAATGTTCAGCACTGCCTGAGCCAAATTCCTTTGCCTTTGCGTCTTGACAACTACAACCCTTGACATAATTGATATGTCATTCATGTGGGACTTGCGCTGGCAACATTTGACAAAGATGGCCAACTTGGTTTCACAACACAGACAAGCAATAAAGCTGAACATGCCAGTACTGTCATCCTTGTAGTGAGTGCTACTGCATCAATATTTTTCTCCATTAGACACAGCAGTACCTGACAAATGAAACCCAGCCAAGAGAAGGGGAAGATGAGATGCCCCCCAACCCCCAACCCCCGGTCCTGTTTCTAAAGCTAGAGATGCATTAACCACAGTTGTCTCCCAGGTTGCCTTGTGTTATTTTAAAATGGCAGTCAAGTGGGTTGGACAGTAATTTATCATAAGCTGTCTCTAGGATTGGCTATCATTTGAAAAATGTTTGTACCTGTTCTAATTCAGCACAGATTTAAAACCAAATTTTGATTATACCTTACTTTGATGAATATAAAACTGACCTCAACTAATTTTTAAAAAAATCTGTACTTATGAAGAAATTTGAAAACATTTTATGATTTGTACAGTTTCATACAGGTACACAGCAAAATCGCCGGTGTTAAATTTTCAGTGTTAATTGACATTAACAGTGGTCAGTGTTATTTTAACATTTATCAAAACTAACACCCTTAGAGTAAATTCCTGAAAGTGTGTGGATTTTGGTTGTGATTTTGCAACAACCAAAATCCACACACTGCAGTGGTGCAGTGGTTAGCACTGTCGCCTCACAGCAAGAAAGCTTCGGTTCGAGCCCCGGTTAGCCTAACACTGGTTAGTTATGTGCTGGAATGAACAGCATATATAACTCTCCCTTGAACCAAAAAGTGTCCATTTATATTTATATTTCTGTACAAATTAAACAAACAAGATACATCATGATAATTAATGAGATTTAGAGGTGTTGGTGGGTGTATTTTTTACTTCAATCAGAGTCAAACTAGTTGTATCCTCCTAGGTTTTCTAAGCTAACCACATCCTGCCTATTACTTACAGGCATAATACTGTCTGTGTGTTAAGCACAGAGCTATAGCCAAGACATGGTTAGCTTACCTTAGCATAAAGACTGGAGGCAGAGGGGAAAAAAATAAGCTTGCTCTGTCTAAAATAAATAAAAAAAATCCCAACAACTTTAAAACTCATTAATCCAAAGTTTCAAATATTTGAAATTCAAAATACTTCAAATTGTGTGCCAATGCAATCAAACAGAGCAGAGCACTTAAAGCCAGAGATGGAGAATTTAAAACTGGTGAGAGTGACTGGTGAGAATAAAAACCTAAAAGACTCTTATGCTGCATTGAGTTGAGAGGATGTCTTAAATTGTGCACACAGTTTCTTCTTTTGGACCAATAATTAGAATCTTGGTTTTGTAATGATTTAGATGGAGGAAATTTTGGGTCATCAAAAAATGATGTCAGAAATGCAGTTTTTAAGGGAATGCGGGGGCTTAATGTCATAAGGATCTACAGAGTTGAGTATTGTCTGCATGGTGATGAAAATCAATAGAATACATATGAATGCCTGTCATAACATACTTTATAAAGTCTAAAAAGTAGCAGACCCAGGAACCTAACAGCACTCCATTTGTAAGGTCCACGCTTTGTGATGAGATGCTTTGAAATGACACAAAAAAGTTTAGATTTTATTCTAACCAATGGGAGGCACTCACAAGAATATTAACATACATATGTGTATGTGTGTGTCTTAGATGCAAGCAATACAGAGCCAGCTGGAGTTCCAGGAGCAGTCCATGGTGGAGAAATCCCTTGTCAGCCGGCAGGAAGCCAAGATCCGCGAGCTGGAGACCAAGCTGGAGTTTGAGAAAACCCAGGTCAAACGTTTGGAGGTGAGAGCTAAAGATGTGGAAGAGTGCTTTTGGTAGGTGTCAGGGAGAGGAAGCTCTAGCATGTGCAAGACATGGAAGTAGGCGTTTAGGAGGGTGAAATGTGCTGGTCAGAGACTGACTACAGGAACAGAAGAGGTCATGATAAACATAAATGGCAGCATATGGACATTTTACCTGCATAAAATTTCAGACCGCTGCCAGTCACATGTAACCATTGCTGCTTAACTTTGTCTTCTAGTTTGTGTTACTCTCACTTGACAATATTATTTGTTATTATCTAATTTTCAAATTACTTTCAGGTTTTGCCTGAAGCTAAAATCACATGTGAACAACATAGATTACCATCTGCACCCTCTTAAGGAGGAATTGACATCCTCTCTTGCCCACTGCTAAAATGACCCTGTACTCAATTTTTCAGGTTCTGTTTATTGCTTACCTCCGGGGCACATTTCTTCTGCTCCTTGTCCTCCAAAGAAACATGTAATTAGTAAACTTTTTTTTTTTTTAAATACAGCTGGGTTCTATGTGGTGACACGTGCAGAGTTTGGAAAATATAATGGAAAATTGAAGAAAATATGGAAAATACACAAGGGGTAGGTTGCCTGAGTAGTAGAACTCATTAAAGCTGGACGTAGCAGTGTTCAGTCAACACAGATGTGAGGAGGCAGAATACAACACCCACTCAGTATTTGAAATGTGGACAGGATGGCTAATGCAGGGGCTAACTCTGATAAAGTGTGCTGCTGGCATTGTTGCACAGACTGAATATAGACTCACTGCAGATTAAAAAGACTCATATAGGAGTTATGTTTTAACACTGCTAAAGACTAATGTATATGTGAGGAAGGTCTGCTGCACCAGTCTATTGCACTATTGATACAAATAAGCTCCATCAGTAGTTAAATGTGTCTTCTGACCAGTTTCTGTATTATCAATACTCACTGAATCGCAACAGGAGTTTGTTCATATCATTCCAGGGCTTTCTTGTATTATACTCAGTTTTTTGCTCTGATTCTCATCTGCTCTAGTAATGAATTTTTAACTAGGGATTTGTTGATACAGATTTTTGAGTGCCATAATCATGCTGAAACAACGGGGGAAAGAGAATGTAGAATAATGCAGATTTCATATAAAGATGTGAAGTATAATAATAATAATAATAATAATAGTAGTAGTAGTAATAGCAATAAGATTAGAAGTAAGACTTCATCATTTTTAATATAACAGCAGGTGTTGAGCAGGATCGTAGGAGCAGCAGTAGGCTTGCCATCACAGATCCAGACTCCACAGCTCTGAAGGGAGACACCTGCAGAAAACGACAGGAGAAAAGAAAAGACCAGAGAGCACAAAACAATGGGAAAATGAAGACTGATCACTGATCAGTCTCAAAAGAATATTCGTCATTTTCTATTAAAATTTCCATTGGAATCAACTTACTCTTTGGTGGCCTTAAATAAAAATTACAGTGGATTACTAAATGTTAATTGTTCCAGCAGCAGGGTTTTCTTAGAATCCTTCTTTTACTCTGATCCTTACACATACATTTCTATGTGCATGAGGTCACAAAATTTAACATAACATAGAGGACCGTGCTACATAGATACATAATCCAGCAAAATATTGCAATTTCTACCTAATGGATTGGCATAAAATTTTGTTGAAATATTCATGGTCTCAAGGGGGATAAATCCAGATGTGTGTGAACCTCTCACTCTCTCACTCTGTCTCAATGATTATTGGATGGACTGTCATGAAGGCTGTGGGTCGCCCACTAATCAGAAGGTCAATGGTTCGATTCCCGGCTTCTCCAGTCCGTGCCGAAGTATCCTTGGGCAAGATACTGAACCCCACGTTGCCCCCGATGTATCATTGGTGTGCGAATGGGTGTGAATGTGTTAGATAGTGTTAATGTGCTTTGTGCGTAGAGCAAGCAGGTATGAATGTGTGTGTGAATGGGTGAATGTGACACATAGTGTGAAGCGCTTTGAGTGGTCGATACGACTAGAAAAGTGCTATATAAGTACAGTCCATTCCATTCCATTCCAACCCTTAGGATAAATTGTTTCAATTTTTATGTAATCCTCCTCTTTTACTGCCATCCTCAAATCATTTTTAAAAATGTGTCCAATACTTTTGTTTCATGAGCAACTACAAAAGTAATGACATTCCCACCAACCTCAGCTGTCCTTTGCATCTTTTAATAATCAGCTAATTTTAGCATGCTGACATGCTAAACTAAGCAGGTGTTCAGATGAAGAAGCAGCCCAGTGTTAAACAAAGACATTGGGGTGCATTCGTGGGGGCATGTTGGTGCCATGTGACATGACATGCAATACAGGAAATCTAGTTTGAGAAGTAGATAATCAGTGTGTAGGTGGATCTGAAGGTGGATCAGAAGCTGAAAGACAAAGTTACTAAGGCTGCAGTTTTGAGGTAAATGGTACAAATGCGGAAATGCGTCCATGCCCTTACAAAAAAAGAAGTTTATTCAAGTGTGTTATTAGTATACTTCTTATAAACTAAAAAAATAATAGGTATACTTCTAGTTAACTATAATTAAACTTGAGTATATTGGCTTATACTGACAAGTATACAGAAAAGTCTAATTATACTTGTCCTTAAGTATACTTGGTTTGCACAGACAAGTATAAAGACAAGTCTATTTTTCTTTTTTTTTTCTTTTGATAAAGTAGACTATTAAATACTTATGTGGTGGAATAGCTTAGAATAAATAGTACATTGGTGGAACCAAACCTGATCTTTTATGTTCACAGTGTTACATATAAATGTATGTGACCATAATACTGTTCACAAACCTGTAAGTCTTGTCAGTGTTCCCTGGATTGTTGCCACCCTTCCACCTGCAGTTCTGGGTGGTGACCGAAGATGATCTTCATGTCTGGATACTGCAGGTGGAGGTGGTGCAGGTCTCCAATGATCCAAACCATGACTGATGTGTTTTTTAAAAAAAGGTCAGAAATGTGTCATATTGTGGGCAGAAAAAACTAAAGAAACACCACTCTTATTAAATTTTCCTTATAAGCTTTCAATTAGCATCATTGACAACCTGCTGTAACTTAACAATCATAAAGTTAGGAGTTAGGAGGATAGCTAAGCCGTGAATCTGGAGCATGGATGTATTATTATGTATTATATTATTCTCATAATACATCCATGATCAAGTGCTGTCAGGTTGCCCGTGTAGGTGGCTCATGTCCTCATGCTCTCTGCCCGATCCACCCCTGCTCCTCCCCAGCTCCGCCCTCTTATCCTAATATGGTTTGCTTCGCTTATTGCAAAATACTAAGATGGCTTGTAGCCACCTAAACTCGAAGCTTCAAAGTTTATGTGTTCATAAACCAATGGGTGATACTGGCTACATACATTTTTATATACAGTATATGAGCTATAAACATAAGTTTAATCGTGTTCTAAATCTTATAGCTGCTACTTGGCACATGCCAGTGGTGTTATAGTTCTCACATTGTTCCTACAGTGTTTTTGGTGAAGTTTATAGTTGTGTCCATCATTGTGAACAAAGTATAAGTGGCACCTGAGGAAGTTATGTGCATGGCTAGTTACACGAGGGTAAACAAACTTGTGAAGGTATGGATCACTGAGAGCAGAAAATACATCACACTTTTGTTGTAGTCTGGATAGGGCAGTATTTGACATTTTCACATAATTAAGTGAATGCCAATACAGTTGCATTTCAAAATAAGTTTACTTAGAATATTTTGGAAATATACTCTACCGATAGTATAAAGTGGAGTAGAAGTATATAATTAATAAAATAATATACCTTAGAAGTACACTCTAAATATTTTACAGTATAGCTGGAGTACCACATGAACTTGTTATGTTGTGTGACCATAGTATACTTCACTGTTACCTTACAGTACACCTCTAAGTATACGTTATTAACCAAAAGTAACAATTTAGTCTTGGGTGATTGAAATAGTACACTTAAAAATATACCACTAGTACATTTATATAAGCATATCTATTACGCAAAATACTTGGGAAAATAATAACTGTACTTACTAAAATAAATTTTAAGTATAGCTCTTTTGTAAGTGGTGTTGATATTTTATTGGCCACTGTAACGTCATCGCTATGGACCAGGAAAAGTGGAGCAAACTTTTTGCTAGACAATCCATCGGTAACAGATCGGCCAAGTTAAACGTTTCAATATAAATATATAAAAAATAAAAATAACATTAAAATTAGCCATCATCTGGTTTGTTTGTTATTTTATGCTGATGTTATCTAGCTCCAGAGCATTGCTTAAGTACAGCATCACATATCAGCTATCATAATCATATTCTTTTTCTTCCATTATTCCATTGGTAATTAAAATATTGTACTCACCAAGTTTATTAACCAGATGGAAATAATTGCCTAACTGGTTGTTTCTTGCCCGTCATTGAAGTGGTCATAATGTGCAGAAATAATGTCCAAAACCACAGTAAAAGAGCTAAGTTATATTAACCATAATTCACCTTTAATGACAGCATTAACACCAAATTTCCTTTCATACAGGAACTGATTTCAGTTTCTGAAAGGCACTGGGGCTTCTAATTTGGAGTGTGCTTTACCTCACATATGTGTAATGTCATCTACCAAGGACTTTATTAGGAATATCTGTAAGACACCCACTGACTCATACTATCCAATCATGGGCAGTGAAAGTGGTATTGAATGGTGCAAATACAGGTCTGAAGTTTCAGTTAACATTCACATCATACGTCATGAAAAATGATCTCAGTGACCGCCAGCATTTTTTACTGGTGCCAGAATTCAGAACAGGTTAAACCCCAGGCTGATAGCTACCAGAACAGAAATCTGAGGCTACAGTGGGCACAGGTCACCAAAACAAGTCAGAAAACAGCCTAGTCTCAGTCTGAATTCCCAGCTGAGGCACACAGTTATGGCCACAATTTACCCCATCGCTCATCGGCTATTTGCATGGGGCCAGTAATTATGTCACAAAACAAAGTAATCTCAAACTGGTTTTGGCGAGGTACAATAATGATGATCAGTGTACTTCAGTGGCTACTCCAGTCACCAGATTCGACCAATAGCCACTTGATGTAGGACGGCAGCATGAATATGCTGCTGACACCTATGCAAAAAATTAAGTTATATAATGCAGTCATGTCAACATGGAAAAGAATTTTAAAGAAATGTTTCCAACACCTTTGTGGAATCCATGCTGGCGAAAGTTCATGGCTGCTTGAGGGCAAAGGAGACCGAGTATTAGCACGGTGTTCCAATAAGTGCTCGATGATATGGTACCAGACTGTTTCAGCTGATGAAATCTCTCTTTATTGATATGTAGAGCCTTGTAGCCTGCCTTAAGGAGAATATGGAAAAGCTGAGGAGGAACTGACAAAAGGCAGCAGTGAAAAATCGAGAAAAGGAAGCAGAACAACGCTTCACAGAGGCAGAGATCCGCGACATCAAGAGGAGATGTGTAGTCCGGGCTAAAAAGGGAGTGTTGAGGCCAGCCGCAAAACATGAGCTGGTAACACGTGGAGCACACGACAACTTACTAACAATTAGTAATTAGCCAGCAGTACAGCCGATACCTATTAATTAAGAGGTGTCATGGCATCCATCAACAATAAATCAGCAACATTGAACTAATAAAATTGGACCGCCTGCTGAAAGCTTATTTTCCTTCTGTTCTTCATTAAAGGAAATGACATTGAGAGCTTAGAGGCTTCTAAAATTGAGCTGCAGGCAGACCTCAAGTTACCTTCAAAGGATTGGTGACTTCCAGGCAGCTATTGAGTACTAGATGAGAGTGATGACAATGAAGACTTTAATAACAGGTACATAAAATTAACTTCTAGTTTTGGAGCTTCTTGACGTTTCAGAGGGTGGAGGACTTGATATGAATTGCTGTATAAACACAGAGAATGAGTTTGACAGCCAAAAATATTTGCACTGTCACTGTCTTTGTTAGTAGATTTTACTTGAGAGTTTACTCAGTTGTCATAAAGTGGGTTAAAGTGTCAGCTGATGGAAAATCAGGAAAATCTCCCTCTCTGTACCTATTTGGAAAACATCTTGGTTCAACAAAATAAATCCTGACTCAGTGTTCACTCACTACCTTTTTCCTAAGCCTTACTGCAATGGGGTGATAAAATCGTATATCGTCCCATCCCTAATCATGACAATTGTCCTTGTGAGAACAATTCAAACTCCAATCCGCTGATGAAGACCGTGAGATGCAGTTGACAAGCTCAAGAAAAAGGTAGCAAGTAGAACTTAAATTTAAGATAAAGACTGTCAAACTAATGTTCCCAAGGTAAAGAATGAATTTTCATGCAAATAGATTGTAGCTTACAGTAGCATGAAATAACTCACTAGTAAATGCAAATGATAACAACCGGAGGAAAATGTTGAGCACAGCGCTGACATGAGCTGAACAGATGGCCAAATTCAGGCAAAAATGCTCTTTTATTTCAGAAAAATTACTTTACCCACTGGCCTCCAATGTTAATTTCCTCTGAAAGGCTGTGCAGTGCTCTATTGGCTTCCTGATATCCAACGACTGTGTGTTTCCTCAACATTTTTGTGTCTAGCGGCTTGGTGGCTTAGCAGCAGAATGACTGCTTGGTATTGCATTGTTAATAAAGTTAAAACAAAGAAAAAGGCTGGATGGTGGGTCCAAGTGAGCTGTGCTGGAGGCATGGCTGAAGATGGTGAATGTATAATTGTAAATTCACAGCCTTACGGAAGCCCAGATGGCCCGTTTACAGGGACAGTCTCTGGGATTTGTGCATTTCTCTGTGGATTGAGCATTTTGATACTTGTGTATTTGTATAGCACCTAAACATACTTTCTAATAAAAAAAGATATGGAAATATCACTTTCTACAATATGGGACCTTTACTTAGTGCGCTTTGTATTTTTGAACAGACAGAGCCAGGCTGGCTGTTCTACCTTGCTTCCAGTCTCTATGCTAAGCTTGGTAAAACACATCCTGACTTCAGCTTTGTACTTAATACACAGAAGTGATATAAATTTTCACATGTAAAACAAATAAGTGCATTTCCCAAAATGTATAACTACTCATTTAAATCGACTTGTTTTCAGACGCTTTCAGCAGTCCAATCAAAGCCCTCCAGATATTTACTTAACTACACTCAGAAAAAAGTCCTGTTCTCTGATGAGCCTTAGTAAGTACAATACAGCCCCACAAAGAGTGAGAGTTGTTCTCTCTAAGCAGCACCAAACAATCCTGTGAATAATGAGAATATGCTCTGTAAGGCAATCTTCCCTTATCTGTATGCAAGACACAAAATCAATATGAGGTGGTGTGCTGAGTCCAATGTGTACACTACAGTTAGTTTGCCAAGGGGAAGAACAAAACTCTACCATCACAGCATCTGGCATGACATCCATAATTATTCAGACATTTTTAAGCATCCTTCACATTTTATTTTTGACTTGATTTATATTTCATGATTCTCTTTTGTGTTGTCTTTTGTTTTTCTGTTTTCTTTTTTGTCTGTCCCTCCACCCATCATCATCATGACCAGTTTGCAAGACATGGTGACAAAGTATCAGAAAAGGAAGAACAAAACGTGAGGAACTTGAATTCCTGATCTTTTTTTCACCACTGGAAATGATGCAGCATTCTACAGTCTGAACATTTAGTTGAGAAGTTGATAGTGGAAAAAGAAAACCCACTGTTTTCCTCTGGGTTTAGTTTCGGCCCAGTTAGTCCATCACCTCTGGCTGTCACACTGTAGAAAAAAGCTAATATTTAAAGAAGAAATTCTGTCTGGAAAAAAAAGAAAACATTTTGAATATATCTTGCATTTTGGGCCAATTTAGTTGTTTGTGGATTTTCCTCTGATTCACATGATAATTCTCAACTGTTGTCAGACCTTCAGAATCAAAGGGTGATGGCTCAGTTCCAGATCCACACATGTTAAACAGTTCATACAGGAAGAAATGTTTCATGGAAGAGGCAGAGTTAAGGTAAATCCATGGGGGATCTGATGTGTGAAGACTCAAGGATAATGCATCATCAACAGTGCCCAGAGATTCCCTCATAACCCCACCACTCATCACTGCATGCCCTCACATGCTGAGATGCATGAATCCTTCTGAGAATATGTTACCTAAGCCCCAGCATGAAACAAGTCTCCCTCCTCAAATTTTCCATATGGTTAATCACTTTATAAAGCAAGGTTGAGATCTTCCTCACAGTTCTCCCTTATGTCGCCCAAGGAGTTTATCCAGCTGTGTTTATCGTGTTGGACGTTGCTGTGTTACGTTGAACAGCAGCTGACCTGTCTGCTTCTCATTTCCTAGGCACTTAATATTTGATTGCCCTGCTCTAGGGCTTGATGTGGCTGTGGCTGGGCAGTGACTGCCCTCCTGACAGGAGAAAAGGATGGTGTGTTCCACATCAATCTTTGACTTGCACTTGCTTAATAATGCAGAATCCTCAAATGTCTTACAAAAAGCTCTCTTGGTCACAAGGCAAGTAGAACACATGCAACGTTAACCCCTGGCTCCAGTCTCCTGTCAGTATTTTCTGATAGTGAAAAGGATTATTAATCAGAACTGCGAAGTGCAGGCTTTGTAATGAGCTGTTGGTACTGCCACATTTGAATTAAAAAAGCTAGTCTTAAACTGTTCTAAAATAGGTACATACATACATACATAAAATATTGAAAGTCATATGTCAGAGGATTTTTTGCATAAAATATTACTTCAGTTATATTGTTGTTTTTTTCTGCTACAAGACACAGATCTGCTTCACTTCAATTAAGTATTCCAGTACTGTAACTAATGGTAGATAATGTTAAGCTGGAAATGCTGATTCACGATCAACAGAAAAGTATTAAGTTGTATATTTCTTTTTACATGTGATTATAGTTATTATTTAATATGATCAAAGGAAAACTGCAGGTAAGTTTGCAATCTAGAAAGCTTTAATGATTAGTCAGCTGTATACATGTGTCTACAAAACATACCAATCCACAGGATAGCATTAAGGTGAAAATGCTTTCCATCATGGTCCAAAGGGGTTAAAAGCTGAATCTAAAAGTTGTAACATAAATTCAAACATTAGAAACCAAAATGACATGAATATAAACTAGTCCAGAAAATAATAAAATAGGCTGATTAGTATGATGCCACAATAATTGGAGCATTTACCGGTACCGGCGTCTTATTTACCACTGCTGGCCTATAAAGTGACTAAAACAGTTGACCTCAACATAGACATAGGCTCTTCCAATTTCTTATTAATCTGAATTTTGGCACTTTCCTCACACCATATATTGTTATCCACATGAACTCTGGGCAATTCCCCAGGCAGTATCCTTTCCAGACCCTTATCCAGAGACTCTACAAATGTAGTTCGGTTGGAAATTCCCCACCTGCCACATCAACTCTGGTTCCCCACCAGAAAGGTAACATTCCAAATCCCTAGAACCAATCTGTAGTGCCAGGGTATAGCATGACAAAGTGCCTACCTTTGCCTGCCCAGTAACACAAAAATTGAATATCACTAAACTACCTCTTTGGTTTCTATTTTTGCTGATAAATGATTATTTGAAATTGTACAATTCATATTGCACTGAACTCACCACTCACTGCAGAGGGAGTTTTGCGGTAAAGATAAACAGTGTTTCCTTTTCATGTGACACTTTGCTCTCCTGGTAGTCTTGGAGACAATGCATATGCCTGTCTATGCTCTGGGACTTCACTGGGCTGACAATTTTATATTACGGAGGCATAAACAGCAGCGCCTGCAAGACCCAGGGACACAGAAGAGCCAAGCCAAGTAGAACAGAGCAGGACAATCCATAGAAGCTAACGATGAATGTAATAGGGTGTAACAGAGATGTACAACCAATGGCGGCAGATTGTCACAAACAATTAATGTCTCCTCAGCACTATGTTTGTTTGCCTCCCCAAAGCTTTCGGCACAGATTAACTAATGGTATGGTGGCCAAGAGTATAAATTGTAGATGACACCGCGTTTGGCCATAGACCTGACAGGTCTCTCTGTGCTCTAGCTAGAACAGTAGAGTAAAATTTACCCAGATACTGTTATATATTTGGGCAACATGAGAAAACTATTTGGTATACTGTAATACTTTTAAAAAACATATACTTATTAGAAAATTACTTTTGGGGGAAAAAGTAATATATTTAGCCCCTAAGGATAGAATTTAGTTACAATTTTTTTAGTTTTGCACCCGGTGCTAGTATGAAATATGACTGTCTGTGGCAGACTGTGGATGTCCTGGTATGCATTTTAATTTGCATATTTTTTTCAAAAGTTGACATACTGAAAAAGGAGAACATATGATAAACAGACCTTTTTAACCATGCTTTGTCAATCTTGTCCTGTCTTCTTGAATATTTCTCCATAGAGGCAGTTGCCAGAAAAACTCATTGATTCAAATTGTATTTTGACACGTTTTGAAATTTGCTTAAAACTTAAATGACAATTTAATTGAGACGTAACTACTGGTTTTATGACTGGAGTAGACCGTGCAGCATATATCTGTGCCCAAACCTGTCTCCTAGAAATAACATTCATATTTTACTCATTTGCAACAGTAAATATGTTTTAAATGAAGCATAATTTTGCCCTGGATACATTTTTAGCAATGTAACATGGAATCATTTCTGATTAAAGCAATATTATGTTAACTATTTTACCTTAAAATAACAGCTTTAGAACCACTGATGTGGAGTAGGGACAATGGTTGCTCTCTCATTCCCACTCCGCACGCCGAATGCTGCAAGTTCAAGTAGATCAGTTTTAAAAAACGTAAAAGTCATTAAAAACCAGTGTTTATCTCTGATACTGTGTTCTCTTAAAACATCAAGATTTCTAAATGGAGTTTTGTGTGTTTGTTGCAGCAACAGTACTTCATCTCTAGCTTCAACATATCTGCAAAGTTGCAAAATGTTCATCATGAACATTCATTTATTTTACTAATATCTGCTCATAGCAACTGAAGCTTAATTAATGTTTTCATTCACAGCTCTTGGTTGAGGCTAGAAAAAGATTGTGGTTTGGGCAAAATATTGAAAATTTAATTGCTGACTCGAAGCATGTGGTTAAATAAGAACTATTCAACATGAAACCAATCCTTCACTAACTTAAAGCGTTTTAGTAGCTTAAACCTAACCACAAGTGGGACACAAGAAGTTAACTTCGGTGTCAAAGTCCACAAGCTCCCTATATTGACAACCTCAATATATCGTGTGGTACAAGAATGTTCTTAAAAAACATAATCCAGGCAGCAATTATGTTTTATCCAAAATGTATGAAGAGTAACCTACCATAGGCTAAAGAGTCATTTTTATTATTGTTGTAAGCACTCACACACAGATTTCAGGAAACTCAGCAGTGTCACTTAGTAACAAGGTGAAAAAGAAGAAAAAAAAAACTGACTTAATTTCCCCATTCCATTCTGGATTTTGGGATCTGCTATCTGACCTTTGAGTTTCCCCTCCCCTCATACAGTGATGTTTACCCAGTCTTTTATGACAAGTCTGCAGTGCCAAACACAGAGACACTTGGCTGCTCTGTCATTGTAACAGTATGCAGCAGCAAATCCCCAGATTGTCTAATAGTTGAGGCATGTTCTGCAAAGTTAATTACAGCTTAAGAGTCCATTGCCCCCATCCTTCAGCCCACCCCTCTTGCCTTGTCTTTAGCATGAATACAGTCTTTGCATTAACACCCAAGGTTACTGTATTCCATAAAAGTTAGCAGGCTGTGCATTTGGATCCTACTGGGCAAGCCATTGTTTGGAATCTCCTTTTTGAAATCCAAGCAGCTTTGTCTCTGACTTCTAATGATTTTAATTATAGGTGGTATTGGGCCAGTCTGAGCTCTATGAAAATGTTTTTCTCTCCCTTCCTTGACAGGATGGGAGGCTTTCTGAAACAGATGCAGATGAAAACAGCAATGTTGAGCCACCCTTCTGATGTCTCTGTAGGACTATTAAGCTGTAACGACTTAATTTCACAGCAACACACAAGCACTGGGCTTTGACAGCACTTAATGAGTGTTGTGCTCTTTTCATCTGTGTCAAATTTTATGACCAGCCCTTTATTTCACTCCATGGCTCACAGTGGTTTGTGAACGTGTAATGATAATTGAGAGGAAAAACAGTGCAGTGCCCAGCTGTGTACCAAATCATTCTGTAAAGAACTGAAATTATGAGTATGTGCATATGACTCTCTCTGTGAACAGGCCTGTTGATGAAATCTTCTGCCATGTCTGCTGTGCACTTAAAAGAAAGTGTATCTGTGCAGTTTCTTTTCTAACACAGGTGTGTTGTTTTCATAGTCCTTTCCATCTTTTATCATTGGTTATGGTAACATTTATAAATCTAAGAACAAACAGAAATGAACATTTTCTCTCACACTTACAACATTTCAGTCCAATGAAGGTTTTGGTCTAAATCACAACAGGGTTATGTAGACATGTTACAGTAATACACAAATAGAAAAAGTATGACATGAACCACAAATGAGTTAAATGTATGTAAGAGAGACAGTTTCTACACAGTTAAAGAGACCATCCAAATACATTATTTTTTTAATAGTCAAAGCCTGTTCCCTGCATTGAGGAAGTATAGGATCCATTGATTTTGAACAATCTTTCTAAATTTGTGTCTCACAAGTCCCCCAAAATTATGGAATTGCAATATCCAATTGTTGTGGTACTCCTTTACAGGAACATATGTGATATTACAAGCAGGCAGGTGTTGACCACATCATCAGTTTAACCAAATCGTTAAAACTCTCATAAGTGAAGTTATTACTTAAACCACAATTCATAGTTATTTTCAATTTTTTTTCCCAAATAAGTAGTTTAGATAACAAAGCTGAACTACATCTAGCAGAGTTGTCAAGTGTGTCTAGCAGAGTTGCTTTATTCCTAGATCTTGACAATGGTAACAGTGATTAACAGTGAGTGATGGTGAAAACTATGAAAAAAAAAGCCAAAAAACACAGAAAGTTCCCATAATTTAAGCTTTGTTGTTGGGTTTTCAGTTGTCATGGGGCTACTACATCTCTGTAGTAGCCTGAAAAGAGTAAAGTTAGAATGTTTGTTGGCTTCTTGTTAACTAACTGCAGGACCATGATATCACTAACACAAGTTCCCAGGTGGTGTTTGTATCTTAACAGCCTGTCATGGGCATGTTTGGGTGTTTACAGAACCTGAGCTGACTGCTGTCCTTCATCCAGAATAAATGCCACAATACATCTTTGCTGCCACACCAGCACATACAGCATGGTCTTCATTCTCTGGCTCCACAGCCACAGAGAATCACAGGATTTATTTTTTTTTACCAGCCCTGACTCTCCTTTCAAACTTTAACGTAATTCTCTGTGCATAGCCATATCTGACTTCTCCTTTCTTTCCTCATTTCATAACCTATGTCATCTCGTCTCTTCCTTGCTTCCTCTGACTCCTCACCAGTCAGGGGGATTCAGACACAGACTCTGACGTGGAGGATTGTGTGGATGGGGTGAAGTCCTGGTTGTCCAAAAGCAAAGGTTCTACCAAGAACCTCTCAGATGATGGCAGTCTCAAAAGCTCCAGGTAAGTGCAAAGACAGCTGCTATCATCATTTCAGCAGATGATAGTAAGCAGTCCACCTAGATATTTGAATGCTTTTGGACTCAGTCTGACTGGATGGAATGGTTTACATGATCTGACCCAGAAGAAATAAAGCCATCTAAACTGTATATTTGGCTGAAAAATGTATTTTTCAAGCCCCTTGTCTTTGTCATACGCTCAGTGAAGAGGGGGCTTTTTTTTCCAAAAACGAACCACCTGAGTAGTAGATTTATCGACACGCCCAATGGCCAGCTGGCATAGTCTACCTGAGCTGCTCGCTGAGATTAATGGATGTGTCTGCAAGCTGACAGCTTCAGTTACCCCAGATTTGTCTCTTTACCAGAAGATTTAACTTCTCTCTCTCAGCTGAGCCACTTCCAATTTTTGGAGTTTGTAAATGTCTTTAAGCAGCATGTCCCCATAGGAATAAACTGATTGATTCATCGAGCTAGTCGACACTGACTGTTGTAGTAGTAGCTTTAGAGTTCAAGTGACTTCAGTTGCCATTTGTACAGGTAATTGAGCACAAGTACATTTGAATTCTTCCCATGTTCTCTCAGCCATTAAAAAAAAAACAGAACAACAAAAGGGGGTAAAAACTTGTTTATCAAGTTTAACATGTAGCTTTAACTTAATATGGGAAACATTTTCAGTTTACCCAAATGATGTTACTAAAATTTTCTGAATGCTCACAGGGATACATTGTTTAGGATCAGTGTTAAACACACACATGGTTCAATATTATACTTACTAGAAAAACTATGGATTGAGCAACAACTATAAAAGGACTCTGTCTTTCTATGAAAGCACATACAGGCTGTGTTTCTACTGGAACACAAAGGTTAGATTACGGTTACCTTAGGCGAGCCTCAACCTTATAAGTCAAGCATACACAAAAGTATCATTACTTCAATTTGCAATAAGTAGGACATACTTTTCTTTCTGACAGACAAAAAACTCAAACATTCATGATAACATGCCATGCAGGTTCTCAATTCATTTTTATACTTATTTGTCCTTGGTGAGCCACTCAGTGCAGGAAAAGACCATGTAAGTCGCCAGTCAGTTATCTCCAATTATACTTTACTATACTCCAATTTTGCTTAATGTCAGTTTTCACATCTCTTATTACTTTTCTGTTTTTTTGTGTGTGTTAAGTTTCATTCATCTCTTTTACTCTCTTCCCTGACTCACCTCCACTTTACCCAATATCTCATTGTCATTTTCTCTCCTACTATCTTCATTCCTTCCTCCTCTCCATTGTTGCTCCTTTCTAGATTTCCTGAAAATATAGATGCAAAGGAAGGGAAAGAGTTGAAAGAGGGTAAGGAATGGAAAGTAGATGGCAAAGAGGTAGAATCAAGCAGACCAATGTCTGTGATGAGCTCCCTTAGTTACAGAAAGCGATCCAACCTTGATTCCACTGGAGGCAAAGGAAATGCCCTCTTCAGTGCCTTCAAGGAGAATGCTGAGTCAGAAGATGCTCTATGCTCTCTGAAGGCCAAACCCAAAACCTCAGATTTTCAAGATGATGCCTATTCAGTCAGCTCCAGGAGAAAGTCCCAGGCAGGGGATGACATGAATGGCAGAGAATCAATCATCTCCCAGGCCTATTCAGAGGCCAACAGCCGAGCCAGGAAAGGCCTTGACAAAGAATCAACCATTTCGTTCACTGCACCACACCGGGCCTCCACACATCTTGGGTTAAGCCTAGAGGATGATGCCACATCTACCATCAGCTTAGGTCTGTCAAGTGCACTTGGACACCATCGAAGCACCTTGCACCTAAATGAGGGCAGAGGCGGGAAGTCAGTGTATGGCAGCAGTCCCAGTAGTCCTTGCTTTACTAGACACTCCGGGGGTCGCAGTCCTGGAAGTGTTAGTCGAGCTGATTCACGTATGTCACTGGCACGTAGCTGCCACCTGAGTGAGTTTGATGTTGATATGGATGACAGTCGAAGTGTGGCCTTTACTGAGAGGTCAGCATATAGTCCACACTCGTCCACTGGCCGCAGTTTCTCAATGCCACCACCACAAGGCAGATCATCAACTACTAATAATGACCCAGTTGATAATTTAGATATCAAACCAGTCAGTCATCGCAACTACCTTGACCCTGACCTGGAAAAAGCCATCAATGAAGTGCTGAGTTTTAAGCCTATCAAATTCAAGCGCAGGAGCTTGGAGGACTCAGAGGGTGAAGAAGAAAAATCCAAGAATGATGAAGATGACAGCAAAAGTATATGTAATGGAGACACTACTCGCCCTGCCAGCAGTCTTAGACGCTCTGCATCCACTGTGAACTGTATGAAATCGTCCCACAGTGCTAGCAGCTGCAGCAGTCCCCATCGGAGCCATAGCAAAGGCAAGAGTAAGAAAAAGAAGAAAAGCTACAGTTCTGAGTCTGACAGCTCAAGAGGTGACCGTCATCACAGGAGCAGCTCCAAGAGGAGGTCTAAGAAGTCCAAAAAGAAGTCCAAAAAGAGGGATCAGTCTTCTGCTTCATCTTCCACATCGTCAGATTCTGAGTCAGAGTCAAGCTCTGGTGCCTCCACCATATCCTACCGAAGCAACAGCAGTGTGAAGAGGGCCCCATCTCGAAGGGTTTCCAGCCCAGAGAGGGAGGGAGAAGCTGGGTCACAGAGCGAGAGCCAGCCCCTTAACAAAAAGGATGACAAAAAGAGGAAGAAGAAGGTGGACAGCCTTATGATGAAGTACCTGTTCCGGCCAGACAGCGACTGAAGCAGGCAGTAGGTGGTTGCCTGATATGGACTTGGAGTGTTTTTGCCGCATGGTGTGATCTAATCAATCAAAGAAATTTTCAGTCTCTTCAGTCAGCACATTAAATGCTCCACATTCAGTCAGACTGGCTTTAACCTTTCACTATTCAAAATTGTTTGCTGTGTTTTTGATGACCTCTTGTTAGGCATGCTGAAAATTTTTGATGTTTCCTACCACACATTTTTAGTTTCAAGCCAAACAGTAGTGACCACAAACTCCTGTACTGGCTGTATTTTCACTGGTTTAATGCTGTTTAACATGCTCTCAATGTGGATGTGAAGTCGGCCTTAAATGTCACTTTGATTTATGGCCCCAGAAAGGTTAGTTAAGAAAGGCCATAATAAAATTTTCCTTCTAGTCCCATAACTGCAGGCGTAATTACACACTGAGCATTAATTTACACCAACTAGCACATTCATCTGAGATGCACAGCTGAAAGTAATTAACCCCGTTTGCAGAATTTACACAGTTTGACTCTTAGATAAAATTATATTATATATTAATAATAATAATTATATATATATATATATATATATATATATATATATATATAAATATAAATATAAACATATTTTTATATTATTATATTATTATATCTGAGATAATGTTCAGAAAAAAAGATAGCTTGAATCATATTTAGATATGGGTAATCATTTGCATGTCCAGTAGGTTTCTTGTTTTCTTCTTTGAGCGACTTCACTTGACAACTGTAGCATTTTGAGACTGAGTCATAGCACATTGTAGTTGTCATTTGAATTAGTGATAGACTGATATGTTTTTTTCAGGGCTGATACCAATACCGATTATTAGTAGTCTAGGAGGCCGATAACCGATATTTGGAGCCGATATTCATTTGCAGTAAAAGTGAAAATATTGGCGTCAACATTTTCAATAATACAAACTCCAACACTTAACTTTGTTTAAATGCCTTTAAGCATATGTTTATTAAGCAGCTTTTCAGATTTGCAACATGTCAAAGGTTTTTTTTATCTTAGACAATAGACATCTTTGTTTTAAAATTCTAACAAAAAGTGCAGGGAGCTCTCAGGCTCAGCAGGGTAAGCAGCATCTCTTATAAAGTTAACTGAAATTTTAAATTCAATTTTGTGAATTTCCCACAAGTGGGATAAATAAAGTCAATCTTAAATAAATAAATAAATAGCTTCCTGAAGTTTTATAAAGTAAATAAAACAAAGTTAAATAAAATTAGCACAGAAATGTGAATCTCAAATCAATTAGTAGTCCCAGTTGAGCAGCACCAGATTGTGTGTGAGCACTGTGCATGCACAGCTTTCACTGCTGATTGGCTGTTGCCGTGGCTCTGTGTGTAACCAATCAGATGGTGCTGTGGGCGGGAGACAGCGTAGTGACTGCAGACAGAGAGGCGCGGCTGCATCAGAGCCAAAATAACCGAGTTTTAAATTGATCTCTTAACAGCTGTCGGATTAAAAAAAACGGCCGATGCCGATTTGTGTCAAAATGCCGAATATCGGCGCCGATAATCGGTCTATCCCTAATTTGAATGGCAGAAATTTAATCCTTTAGTAACCATATTAACATGAAACAGTTTTGCATGCTACCATGGTACCACATTGCATGAAGTTACTGAGATTTTGTTTCCACCAGATGCTAGAAGAAAGGCTAAACTCACAACCTGGCTAAATGTACATCTACTCTGCAGTGGTTATGCAAGCTTAACATACTGTAACCCAAGAACACACAAACTGGTAGAAAAATCATGAACAAATGAAGAAAACCTAGTCACTGCTCAACAGCACATAAATCAAATTTAGAAAAAATGATGCAAATATACAGCATCCACACAGACAAATAGCAAGTACACAAATACTGCAAGTAGTGCACAATGGAAATGATGTACAACACAACAGAAGATTTTGGGGTTTACTAAAAACACATGAACACGTTAGTATATAGTAAAGGCAAATGCTAGGTGTGCTAATATCTTCAATGCCATCCGAATCACAAAATTAACCAACTAAAATTAGCTCATTTCATTGGTTAAAGTCAACAAAATCAGTGTTTCGGCATGTTTTTGATGCCCCCTGGAAACTTCTTGTGTTGTAATGTTGATCCATTGTTGTGTTTGACTTGTAGCATTTCTGTATTTGCTTGAAGCTTATCTTATATATTTGTAGTATGATTCTGTGTCCCATATTAGCTCTGATCCAGGACCACTACATATCACAGCCTTGAATGGGCACCTCATAAAACCGTGGGGATTTTTAAGGGCTTGTGCTTACAAGCCCAAGAAGAATGCTGAAAACACAAACTCATAGGATGGTAGGCAATCTTCTTAGCAACCTTTTAGTGTCAGCTGAGTGCAAAGTAACAAAAGAAACATTGATTCAAAGGTTTACTGACTAAAAAAGATCTCTATTAAACCAATACTTGAAAATCAAAGGATGGGGGGTGCTGATGCACTGCTCAGCCACAGTGTGCTTATCACTGCCAGTAGTGGCTCAAAAATGTACTGTAGTAATGTTACATTTATTACATTACATTCATAAAGCATATGTCTTGTCAAGGTGATGATGATAATTTCCAGATTTGCTTGTGTTTTTTTTACATTGCAGTACATTGAGCTCTCTTAGCCACTGTTCTATTTTCTGCCCAATTTTTGATAACATCAGCTTGTACTTGTTCTTTCTTGCTCCAGCTCCCCTGGCCGAAGACGCTACTGCTTCAGTAGATCTGATGAAGAGGAGGAGGAAGAAGAAAAAGAAGAAGGCGGGGCGACCCAGGGTTCTTACTACTCTCGATACCGATATGGCAGCCAAATGAAAGATGACAACAGTGAGGACAGGCCTTATGAAACCACATCGTAGTTCTTGCTGTCAGCATCCACCCTCTGAAATGCAATCTCATTCAACTGTGATACTTAATCTTGCATGCAGAGTTCACCACAGTTGTAATCAGTAGGTCACATCCACAAACCTAAACACCCAAAATCCTGCAAGAAAACATATATATATATATATATATATATATATATATATATATATATATTCAGCTAAGTCAGCTAAGGCAAATCCTCACAGGATGTGGTCATAGTTTGACAAACTACAGAAAACATATATATATATATATATATATATATTCCAGCTGTCAGCTAAGGGCAAATCCTCACAGGATGTGGTCATAGTTTGACAAACGACAGTCTTTAAGGCTCCTCGTTCATCAGTCTAATTTCACTGCAAGCACAGCAAGTCTGCTATTAACAACTCTTAATCTCTGACTCTGCTGGTTGCATGCAAGCAGTAGTTGCTTGGTTTTAGCAGTCATCCTGTTTTACTTCAGTCATGGTTGTAACACAGCCAAAGAATTGAGGTTATAGTAGATTTCTCTTCCCTCTCTTTGTCTCTGTCATTCTTCCTCGTCTTTACATTTAGCACAGCACAATAATATATATTGCCATAGTACAATGTATTGCCAAAAAGCCTTTGTTCCAAGTATGTGTGCACACTGTTTCACTTATTGCCAATTGATGCTGAATCCTGGGAAAAGCTTTTTTTTTTCCTTCTTTCCTTTTTGGGATAAGTGCCATTTGACTTAAGTGGCCTCCTTTACAGTTGGTTTCTCTGCAGCTGTGACATTTCATGAACTGCTGCACTGTACATTGAAGATGCTCTTATTATCATCTGATTGCGTTTCGTTTGCCTGAAAAGTTTTCTGCCTTTTGCTGGCAAATTATCTTTACAGGGAAAGAGGATTGCATCACTTACCGCTCCATCATGAAAGCAAAAGAATTTTTTCCTTTTGTAACTTTTATTATTGATGTTTGATTGGTTTGTTTTGCAGATGACTACCGTCAAACAAATTAATTTCCAAGAGGTTTGAGCTTACTTCTGTGAAATGCCTTGTCTTATTTTTACTTTGACCTGATTTGACTATGTACTTACCAGAATTAGTATTGAAGAGACTTAGGCTTTGTCCCTGTGCTTGTCATTCTCATGCTAGCTGCATTTAAAGTTTGCTGTGCTTCACTTTTCCAAAGGGAATTTATCTAACCTTGGGCACCAATCATTTGTTGGTTTCTCACAAAAACCATTGGGCATATGGTATCCTGAATCAGCATGGTAAAGGAAAAAGCTGGCATTATTCTATGTTTTTCTTATTGTGAACAAATCAAATGGAAGGACCAAAACTAGTAATATGTTTTCTTGACCTCTGGGAATAATATGTGTATGAAAAATATTCTGAGCTCAAAGGTTTTCTGACCATTAAGTGAACAGAGCTTGCTGGGGTATAGTCACAAATCTCAGCCTTAAGCCCACTGGTTCTCTCTGAAGATGTCAGTCTTAAAAATAGTTATACATATATGGTTTCATTTTTAAAAAACAGGTTCAGTAATTTCCTAAAATGCTGGCCACTGTAGTTTTTAGCCAACTGGGAATGTGCTAGTGCTAGCCAATATTACACACAAAAACAGCTCAGCTAGCTTGGTTATTATTGGTACGGGTCATTCACAGTATATTCAAGAGACACATTTGTATCATAAAGTCTTGTTTCATAACTGACTGCAAACCATTTCACTTTTGTGGAGCAGTGTATGTAAGTAGAGCAGGATTATATAAAAGTGGATGATGCAACACAGCTAATAGGACCATCACTTTCCTTAAAAAATTCAATTCAAATAAATTTGAACACATTGCATCAAACATAATGCTAGAGAATTAAGAATTTTCTGTTCATTCACTGTGCCTCCAATGCTTCACTTAGGTGAAAATCTAACATTATTATGTAAAACAGTTGCATTTTACAATGAAAAATAGCTTGACCTATTCATGATTTTTCCATCTACCACACTGAGCCGAAATGCTTCTACAAATTACCTCTGAGGTGGTTTGGTGCAATGATTGCTCACTGAGGATGGCTAGTAGTTTTCTTCTTTTTACACCAGCGAAAAGAACATTAGCCTAGTTTACAGATAAGGCAACAGGGTGTGCAGTAGGTCACAGTGACAATGCAAAGCATGTCCAGTTTATCTTATAAACTGAGAATTTAGAATTCAAAGAGATCATTAGAGATTGATTTTTTAGGTTTTATTTTGCATGTCTCACAAATTCTGAATAATAAATGACAGATCTTCTGTTTGGACTCTCCAGGTGATTTACTATTGGTGCAGATTTGAGGGTCCAAGTTAAAAGTTAATTGCGAACCCTGCAAGCAGATCTATTGAGTGTGACCATTCTATTAAAATGAATTGAGTTTTCTATATATTCTAAGTAGGAAAAATCTAGAGTAGCACCAGCCTTCTCCTTTAAAGCCTTATTGGGTATTTTAATTTTAACCTCATTAACTGGACATACTACAGCCTGTGTAACCAATACTGTGAAATCATGTTCAGCATCTTTGAGGCCTGTTTATTTGTCTTTTGTATTTGCTTTTTTTTTTTTTTTTTTTTTTTTTTTGTTTTTGTTTTTTTTTTTTTTGGGGTTTGGGGGTTTGGGGGTGGGGGGGGGCAGTTTATCTTTTTTTTGCTTTTTACACATTAATGCCTCTAAACAGCAAGAAAATAGGAACCTGCATTTTCATGCTTGCTCAAGTGTTACATCACATCCTTTGGTCATCTGTCTGGTATTTACTGAGTAGCATTAAGATATTATTGAAAGCCATTTAAAGTCCCAGAGTGCTTCACATGGCATAATGGGACAGGAAAAAAGTGTGGAAATGTGTTGTTTGATTGGCCCTGATAAGGTGGCTGGCTTCAACAGGAAAAAAACTAAAGAGCAGACATAATATTGATGACTGCACACAGTATTTATATATAAATATGTGTATGATTCATGCTACCTTTGAAAATACTTCATGTTTATTTTCGTTATCAAACAAATTGACCACTTGGTATAAATTTTGCATTACAGTTTAATATATTGTAAATAAACGATGGTGACTGTTTTAAAATGCCTTGAAGACTGGATTTTTCTGCATTGCAGTGTTTTGCCACCGTATGTCTTCAGTTCACATCTCTCAGTTTACACTTATATATGAATTTGCTGCCTTGCTTTTGATGCATCCACTTGCTATTTTCATCTGCTTTGAGAATGGTCAACAGCAGCATTGACACTGTGAATACCTTAAAGGCACACAGAACCCAACAATTTTATTTTTCCTGTTCCCTAGGGAAAACTGAAATTATCTGCTCCAAAGCTGAGCTGTAAGAACTAATAATTAACTGTCCAGATATCAACACATTTAGTTGGAGGCAGCAGGACTTCTGTTCTGAAAAATCCAGTTCAAATGATGATGAAGATTCAAAAGTTTTAGTTTCTAAAGCACCCATAAAAATTTTACTTTAAGAGAGCCTGGAGACAGACCCTAGAATTAACTCATGATAATAAATTCTGTATCCTACAAAAGTATATTGAACACAAATATAAAGGCTTTTGTCTTTACACACACAGCATGATTATTGCACAGGTATGCATTGGGTCAGTCACAATTAAAGGCCCCTTCTTTCACATTTCACATAACTAGGGCTACAGATATGCTTTTTCTGGTGTGATGGTTGAGGATCAGAAAACCAGTCATTATCTGATGGAACTACCATTTGCCTCATTCTATGCAACACATCTCTTTGCACAGAGTTGATTAGGTTGTTGGTTGTGGCCTGTGGAATGTTGGTTTAAAAAAAACTTATCAACAATTAAACAACTATTGGATTCACCTGCATTAGATTTTGTTCATGGTCATGATCCTAAAACTCTACCATGAAGATGATATTTGTGGTTCTGAGTGAACGATCACAACAGTGACTGGATGGATTACTATGTAATTTGGTACAGACATTCATGTCTCCCTCATTTGAGGAACTGAGAGGAGGCCCTCCAAACATGAATCCCTCTCTGTTAGGCTAATTGGTTATATAGCACACATTTGTAGTGACACTTCATGGTCACCCCCAGAGGATAAGAAGAAATGACTTTGATATTTGCTCCAGTGCCACCCTGAGGTTGACATTTGTAGTTTTGATTGAAATATCTCAACAGTTATTGGATGGATTACCATGAAATCCAGTAGAGACATTTATGTTTCACTCAGAATCAATTGCAGTCACTTTGGTAATCCTCTTACTTTTCACTCAGCACCATAGTCAGGTCTTACTTTATGAAGAAATACCCACAAAATACCTGAATGACGTTCCCATCAGCCTCAGCTGTACTTTGTGTTTGTTTAATCAACAAATGTTAGCATGCTAATGAGAGAAATCTCTATAATATGAGATAATGTACGATAGGGCAGGACTTGAAAGACTTCAGAATTTGACTGAGAATCATCAGGTTTTTAGGATTTTTTCAGTATCAAAGTAATTAAGTGATAGATTACTAACAGTTCCCTTTACTATGTACCATTGAATGTACTAAAAACTAAGATAATCATTCAAATATTCTTTAAATGTGGATAAATATAGGCTAAAAAGGCAGTCAGCAGCATAACTCACTGTATCCATAACAGCTCTAAAAAACATACACACCACAACCCTGGTGAAACTGGTCTTGTCTCTGTCTCCAGATGTTTTGCTGCTTTTTTAATACAATCACTAGGGTGACCAAAGTTGGACATTTTTAAATTCTAGGCACTGCTTTAACATAGTCCTAGCATTTGTTTGTCATCCAGTGCTGGCATTTTTCAAATTCTTGTTTTTTACAATATCTGCACATGGCAGTATGGTTAATATAAGGGCAAATTGTGGTTATGACAAATAAACTGGTCAATTTAGGTTAGAGAAAAATTGTGATTACAGTCAACATTAGCACTGAATGTAAATCACGAGGTGTGGAATATTGTTGTAATTCATTCATCCATTATCTATACCGCTTATCCGTTAAGGGTCGCAGGGGTGCTGGAGCTCACACTGGGCGAGAGGAGGGGTATACCCTGTATAGATCGCCAGTCGCCAAGAGCAGGTCTAGACCATACTCTTTAAAATAGGTATTTACAGAGAGAGAACAGATCCCACCATGAGCAGCACTAGGTGACAGTGGCAAGGAAACACAACAGCAGCATGCTTTATGAAGACTTCCCATTATCAGCTATCTGAATCCTGCAGGTATATGGTCTTCCTGCAACTGGAGTGACAAGTATTGTTAAGCAGTGATTATGCACCTGCTTACTGACTGAATCTTGCGAACCAGGACCAGAGTATATTGTTATATACTGTACATCATACTGCTTTGGTGTGCTCACACAGCTTGACAATTTATCCAGTAAAACAATCACTTGTGGAAACGTGTTGGAAACTCCGACACATTTGGGATACACACAATTTACAAAGCGTTGAACAAAAGTAGCTGTTATTGGCTATCAAAAATTACTAAAAAAAAATTACAATTAAAAATATTAAGTAATTATTACATAACATAATAGGATTGAATTCACATTTAATCCGCCTCATAATGTGTACTATCAATTTGAACCTTGATTATTAATTAAGTTAATAAATACAACCAAAATTACCCCATCAGTAGTTAAAAGTTGAATGATTTGGAGTTCTGCAGCATAGAGGTTGGGAAAATTAACTTTCATACATCAAACAGAGCTGCAAAATATTCAGTGTTCAAGGGTTTTTAGTTGAACAAAGATTAAAATGAAATGACAAAACACAAAATCTAACTTAATCTACATACACTATGTACACCTGTATGAGCGTGTGTGGCAAATCAGACAATTGTAAAGATGGCTGATTTAAGTTGGTTCCTATGTCTTAAGCTGCATGGCATGAAACAAAGGAACTATAACCAAAATGGCAGAATCAAAAGTGGCCTCTAAGAGGTTAATAAAGGAGTGATCCTTTGTTTAAGGCCACGTCAGAAGGTGCTAAGTTAAAGGGGGAGGTTAGCAAGTAGCATGCAAGACAGCAAGGTGTACCTTTTATCCTACATGTGTGAACATGCTACCATTAACCAGTAACCTGGCAATAAACATACATAACAACCAAGCTCAAGCAATACGTTGAATTAAATCAATACAAGAATAGCTGGAATTACTGTATGCCTCCGCCAACCAGTCCAGTTGCAATTAATTAGTGTGTGAATTCCTAAGTTAGAGCTAAAAACATGTCTTGTGCAGTCACAGTGACCCTTACCTTTTACCCTTGACCTTTGACCACCAAATTCTAATCTGTTCTGGTGCGTAATGAGATGCACACAGGGATATCCTCTTGTTTACACTGTCACATGGATTCCATTTTCACACCAACACACCTCTCGTAGTCAAATTCAGTGCTGACTGACTATGCACTTGACACTAACTCAAAACATGTAATTGAAATTAAAAGACAAGAATATAATACAGTGAATAACTAAAGTTAATAGCTTGTTTTTCTAATTGCATGACATTCAATGATAACGCACCATTTTCTTCAAGCTCAGCCTACATTACCACCATTAAACATGAGATGAATCATTAACGTGTATCCTTGAACACAAGAGATTTTTTTTTTCCCCCACAGGCGCCAACAGCCATCAGCTATTATGAAAACCACATCACTTAACATAATAAACCTGATGTAAATAATACATTTGTTGAACATGGCAGTGGGAATACGACAAATACACACATACTTGTTGTGTAAACAGAGAGCACAAAACGCTGTCACATGGATTTCATTTTCACAACAAGCTAAACAAAAGAGAAAGACGGCTTAAGTGTGCACACACGAGAAGATGAAATGGCAAACAGCACACACACAGGGAAAACGTGTTAAGCTAGCTCACTCTGTCACAAAGTCTCTCACATCTCATTTTACAACTGAAATACGCAACAGAAAACAACATAGTCACATTACCCAACAATATTATGACGGATTTTGCCCTTAAATCAACATTCAAACTTAAAAATCTCACTTCACAATTGCGATATCTTAAATACATACCTCTCTCAGTCAAATTCAGCGCTGATTGATGAGAGACAGGAACTAATGCCATAACATCCACTAATCTTCATAATAAGAGCTAAATAAATAAATAAATAAATAATGCAAATTTATACAACACTCCCAATAACAAAAAAAGTTGCCATCACAGATGATGCATCCGTATTTTTTGTTATTAACATCACTTAAAGATACAGTATGTAAGGTCATACACAGATTAAATGTAAGATCTAAAGTTTATATCTGACAGACATAAATTTCAGGAATACGACTGTTCTAATTCAACATTAAAATTCAAATTAATTATGGTTGATTCTACATTAACTGCATTCTTGTTTTCCAATAATTTGTCTAAGACTGCTGAACCTGCTATAAACGGAAGCCAGTGAATCAGTGTCACACCACACCAACAAGAACGAGACTGAAGTGCTGACTTGCTGCGGCAAGCATGTTGTGTCATTTCCAGTTGCCAGTGTTTCAGAATAGCGTCTCTTGCTGTCTGTCTCAGCTTAGACAATTTTCCATTCTATTCACCTTGTATATCCCTTATGCAACATTACCAGGAATCACTCCATAAATTTTCATTGTTATGCAGATGATACACAACTATATTTGTCAATGAAGGCTAATGAAACAAATCAGTTAGCTAGACTTCAGGAATGCATTAGGGACATTAAGACTTGGATGACCAGCAACTTTCTACTACTGAACTCAGACAAAACCAAAGTTATTGTACTTGGCCCCGAACACCTCGGAAATACTTTTTCGAATGACGTAGTTATGCTAGATGGCATTGCCCTGGCCTCCAGCTCCACTGTAAAGAATTCTGGAGTTATCTTTGATCAGGATATCTCCTTTAGCTCCCACATAAAAACACTTCTAGGACTGCCTTCTTTCCTTTCTCAAAAGGATGCTGAAAAACTAGTCCGTGCATTTGTTACTTCCAGGCTGTACTACTGTAATTCATTATTATCAGGCTGCCCCAACAAGTCTCTAAAGACTCTGCAGCTGATCAAAAATGCTGCAGCACGATTACTGTCAAGAACTAGAAACAGAGACCATATTTCCCCCGTGTTAGCCTCTCTACATTGTCTCCCAGTCAAATCCAGCATAGAATTTAAAATCCTCCTCCTCACCCACAAAACCCTTAATGGTCCCATAATTACATGTTACTAACTTGATATCTTCCCTTTCCCATAGATTGGTACTCTTTCATCTCTCTCTCTTCTCTTCAGTCACTTTCTGCAGGTTTTTCTGCCTCCGGAGCTGTAGAGTCTGATCTGTGATGACAAGCCTCCTGCTGCTCCTACAACTCCACTCAACACCTGCTTTTATTATTAGTACTGCTTCTAGTATTATTGCTACAATTGCATTTAAGATTTTGTCATTACTATTATTGCCTCTTTTGTATTATTGATACCACTTTACATTTTTACATGGAATCTGCATTATGCTATGTTCTCCTGTCGCTATTTTCTACCCCCCTCTCTCCCCCTCCCCCCTCTCTCTTTCTCAACCCAACTGGTCGAGGCAGATGGCAGCCCACCCTGAGTCTGGTTCTGCCCAAGGTTTTTGCCTCTTAAAAGAAAGTTTTTCCTTGCCACTGTCACCTAGTGCTTGCTCATGTAATGGAACTGTTGGGTCTCTCTCTATGGTCTACAGGATGCTCCAGACCTGCTCTATATGAAAATTTAACTTCTGTTGCGATTCGGTGCTATATAGATAAAATTGAATTTCATACCATCAGCCACTTTTTGATCTCAGTGTCACTCCACTAAGGAGTGGAGTGGAGACTTTTTGAATATTCAATACAGTCTGGGATTTATATGGTGGCCACCTGCAGCTTTAAGGCAGGTTCATTAACTTCAGCTTGGTTCATACATGGCTTGTGCTATTTCTCACAAATCTATATTTATATTTAATTACATTACCATCATGTTTACACTGGGCTAAATCCAAGTAGTTTACTACACTATATGGTAATTAGCAGTATCTGGGGCAGTATGTGGCCTTGTGCACAGTAACCTATGCAAAAGGTGTTGAGAATTAAAGCACAAAATTCACAAATAACAAGGACAAAAACGCCAGGCCTGCATTTGAAATAATTCAATGAAAATGCTATGGCATCTGGCTAATGATTTCAAATAAATATTAAATTCTTCCTTCATACACACATCCAGATATTTGGAATTATTAAGCATCAAGCATTAAGCATCAATTGCCAGTCAATGACTAACTAATTCTTGTCTCTAATATTTCACATTTGGGAAAATGCATGGAGGCTGGGAGGTTGGTCTCATGTAATTTTCTCTTCACCGGTCAAATACATTTTGCTCTTTATCTGTTGCTCCCTGCCTGCAGTGTAGTTTCACTGACAAGCAAAAGCCAGCAGGAAGCAACCAGACATGAGGTCAGATCATCTGTTGAGCTGGTAAGTGATAGTGGAATCTCCCTCACTGTGGCTCTTTAGGGAAACATCCCCAAGCAGGCAAGTCAGCTTTACCCCTCGTACAGCGTCTGCTTGGTGGCTCAGTGTGTCAAAAGCTGCTGTGCTGCCTCAGCACATCCAGAGTGGGGAGATGGCAGTTTCAAACAAGTCTCTCAGGTGGTAATGCCTTATATTTCACTGAAATGAAAAACTACACTCCCATAAACAGTCAGTTGTTTAAGAAGCATATAAGAAGCATAAATTATTCATTTTCTTCCTCTGGTCTGTTTCCCTTGAAATTTCCCTCTGACTGGTGAAAGATTGCAGATATTTGTCTGCAACCCCTGTATCTTCTTAATCAAAGGTACTAGTGGCCATTCAGTACTCATGAACTGAATGATGGAAATTACCATTTCAGCCACTATAGCACATCTCTGACTGAGATGACTGAAGGAAGAAGCAATGGTGGGAAGGCAAGCATACCTCTTCCCCAGAGAGAGACAGTGACAAGATGATGTTGTAAAAACATGCAGTGCCTTCAGTGTTTTCCTCTGGCTACCTTACTACTTTGCTCATTACACTTCCAAATGTGGTTGCTGTTTCCCTCTTTCCCCTTGGGCTCCTTGGCTGACAGCGCATCATGTTTTTTGGCTGACTTGTAGTCATTGCCTCTGACCTTGTGTCAAGCAAACGGCTGACAGCCACTCTGAACTGTCATCTACTTCACAAACCGCTTGATAGTGATTCTTTTTCAACAAGAGGGAAGAGATCGTGGGAAAACATCCCAACCTGGTGGCCTGAGGTCAACGCCTGCAGCAGCGCTGCACTCAGACTGGGAACCTCGAATGAAGCATTGGACCCAGAGTGTGGGCCTAAAATATCTAGTTTGTCTACCAGGAATTGGATGGCTGTTGCAATTCTTCCCCCAACTGTGACTAAAAATATGTTTTCATTGTTTAGGTATATGGTTATATGGTGGATATCAGCAAACCATAGTAGTATTAGTATTGATAACAAATACTTTTTTGTTGATTAATTGGTGAAAAGCATGGTAGCCCCGAAGGTCAAAGCACAACAGAATTTCAGACATTCAACGACATTTACCAAAACATGTTTCACAAAACACAACAATATTTCAGATTATGGTAAGGGAGGGACAACACTTCTTGTTTCATACACACACACACACACACCACCACCACCACCACCACCACCAATTAAAGGATTATTCATGCTGATAATATGCAACAGTAATGATGCTAAATTATGCTGTAAATGTGCATGCCTGAGATTGACTGTGTATAAAAAACACTATCCTTTCATCCAGATATCTCTCCCATCCACTATCTACCACTTTTTTCTTTTGAGACTGATGGTCCTTGCCCTGTGGAGTCAACCTCTCCCAGTAGCTGTGCTACGATTGGCTCATCCACTGGTATTTATGTAGGATAACACCAAATTAACTACAAACATAATGTGCTCCAAGCAGTTTAGAAAGACAGCGTAAATTCACATGGCAGCAGACCCCCTTTCCACCTTTTGTAGTACGGGTTAATTGGGAAGTTACACCAAATTACTCCTGAAGTTAGCCTGATAAGCCAGTAACCTCACTTTGTAGTACACAAATATATGTGTGTGTGTATATAACTCATGATTCGATACACATCTAAGGGTACATGAAGGAAGAATAAAAACAAACTAAGGTCTTAGAATTATTATTTATTTCTTCTTAGTGTAAATTGCAAAAATAAAATCTCTTAACTCAAATCTCGTTTCCCAGTTTCGTACAGTGTTTTCCTTATTGTAAACTAAATTCAAGTTCAAATGTAAAAAGAAAATCTTCCTTGCAGTAATTCTCTTATTCTGCAGATTACAGTGCAAAAGAGAGGATACCAAATTGGCCATACTATACGGCAGTATTTTTCCCCTGGCACAATTACGTTTCTGTTCATTACAACCCATATTCTTTTTGAGTGGAGTGAGTACTAGTGTAACTACAGTATTTCAAAATGTTGTGTTGTGGATTGTTTAGCCTAATTATGTTGCTAAACTAGCAAGTGCTGTCGGTCAGTGTATTGGGTGTAGTGAGTTTTTCAGAGTTAATCAGCCCTAAAAGTCTTTGGTCAGTTCAGTTTAACCTGCAGGAGTTTGTGAAGCTGCCACAGATTAAATAAATTAATGATGAGTGAAAACGAGTTCGCAGCGACTCCCGGCGTCTTTACTGCAGAAATGAAATGCGGGGTAAATCTGTCAAACAGCCAAGAATTACAGCTGATACAAATGATGAGTCAAGTCAAGTCAATTTTATTTATATAGTGCCAATTCACAACAGAAGTTATCTTGAGGCACTGTACATATAGAGCAGGTCTAGACCATACGCTTTATCTTATAAAATTTACAGAGAGAGACCCAACAGATCCCACCATGAGCAAGCACTAGGCGACTGTGGCAAGGAAAAACTTCCTTTTAAGAGGCACTTAAACCGGACTCAGGGTGGGTGGGTCAGTCTGAAAAATATTAACTGTTGGAGAAAACAGTTATGCAAGTGGAATAAGAGTGATAGAGGGGTAGACTCATTGCAGTCAGTCAGCTGATTAGAGGTCAGTGGGAATGAAAAATAATGAAAAATTATATTTTCAAGAGTTTGGTGGCATAGGCAATATTAAATCATCGAAGCAGACGTGCTTCTTCTCCATAGCAAAACAGCTGAGGATTATGGGTATTGTTGAGCCCAGAACAAAACTGATATAAATCACAGAAACATAAGATAGAGAACAGCAATTGAATCTGCAACTCTAAAAATGCATTAAAATACGTGACGAGGACATGAAAGTTATTTCCAATTGAAATACATTAGTCTGAAAGTTGTGCTGAGAAGCACGAAAAAAACCCAGAAAATTTGTGTTTGTGGGCACAAATCAATAGATTACATTTCGTGACTATTTCACGAACTGAGACCGGGTTGGAATAGAATTGGTCCAAGCACTGACCCTTGTGAAACTCTATGTCTAACTTTTGTGTACATTGAGGAGTTGTCATGAACATGTACAAACTGAAGCCTTAGAGAAAATTCTTTTAAACTTCTCTGACAGTCCTGCCACATAAAGACTCCCACCACCCCCTGGAACACAAACTTGGTGTTATCAGGACTCTAGACCATCAGTCCCACAACATTCCCTCCAAAACAGATGGAAAGGAAAAAGAACACAGACACCTAAAGACAGCACTTAAGACATGTGGTTACCCTAACTGGGCCTTCATCAAGTCGACAAAAAGACGTAGAGAAGAGCCACAGACATCTATCGGTGAGGAACAGGAGAGGAGAGGTAACAACATTGTCATACCTTATGTGGCAGGACTGTCTGAGAAGTTTAAAAGAATTTTCTCTAAACACAACATCCCTGTGCATTTCAGACCCGGCTACACCCTTAGACAGAGACTGGTTCATCCCAAGAACAAGACTCCCAAGCACAAGTTAAGCAACCTTGTGTACGCTGTACAATGCAGGGAGAAGTGCTCAGACCTGTACACGGGCGAAACCAAACAACCACTCCATAAGCGTATGGCACAACACAGGAGAGCCAGTTCATCAGGGCAAGACTCAGCGGTTCATTTCACTCATCACCAGATTTCATCAACATGAGTTACAGTTTTTTAAATAATATGAGGAGTTCAAGAGGTGTGCAAAGCTAAATCTGACTCTGTAGATACTCAGCAGTTAACAATTACCATAGCAACCTGTGAGTGCAGTTGGACACAAACAGGTGATTGTGATCAGCTGATCTCTGATGTCTGTGCTATTTATCAAACTCTTTTCTGTCAAAATCCTGCTACAAACTGTCTCCACACCACATACAAGCCACGTGGATTCACACACAGTTCAACAGTTCACTGGAAACATGTTTTAGAACAGTTTTGGATGGGAGTTAATTTCAGTTGGTGATAGAAAACACACACACACACACAGATTTCAAAATAAAACATCAGGGGCTTAACAGAGCCAGATGCTGAAATACACAGAGAAAGAGAAGGACACAACATGTGCTGTTTACAGACACACAACTAACATCTATATATTAACACATGGGCCATTCTGGTGGATTCCTCTTACACAGAGATAACTGATTTGTGAATTATCTTTAAGCAGTGTTTGACACTTCATACCTCTTTCTTTCCATTTTAACGGTTTGTGTCAAACCCACAGCAGCTGATTTTACCTTTAAAATGTTTCATTTACACTTTAAGTTTATATTATGCATTTTGCTGTCTTTTCTTTTTGGTTGTACTCCTCCATACTTTCTACTACAGGAACCATTCAACTATCAAAATGTTTAATGTTTTCAGGACATTTATGCTTGTGTTTGACTTTTTTCTACTATTAATTCTTCTAAAAAATATTTTAGCTTTTTCCTTTTAAAAAATGTAGCCATTCAAATGAATGCTTCAGCTATTGTTTTCAACATTCATCTTCTAAATTTGCTTCTGCATTTAGTTGTTTTTCTGCTTTTTTAAAAATTGCTTCTGCAATTACTTTACTTTTATTATTTAACCAGGAAGTCCCTTGAGACTACAGTCTCTTTTTCGAAGGAGACCTGGCCAATAAGGCACACCATTCCATGTAAGTTTATCAGTTTCAACTATTGTTTTCAACTTTTGAAATCTTCCTCTGCATTTAACTGTATTTTCTGCTATTTTCTGCCATCTTTCAGCATTGCTTCAGCAGTCCATTCAGCTATCAGCATTCAGAATCAGAATCAGAATTAGACTTTATTGCCAAGTAAGTTTGCACATACAAGGAATTTGTCTTGGTATATTAGTGCTAAAGGACAATTATAATAAAAAGAAAAGAGCAAAAAGAAAAAAGAAAAAACTATATTTACAAGGAACATAAGTAAAGGAGCATAAATATACATAATTAAATTAAAATGTAAAGTGTAGAGTGCAAATGTTTGAAGGTGGCAGTGATCGTCCGGGGAGATGTGCGTTAATGTAACGTGTAGTGGGGGTGGGGGGATTATAGTCTGTGACGGTCTGTGTGTGTGTGTTGGGGGGGGGCTATGTCTTGTTGAGGAGCCCAGTTACAGAGGGGAAGAAACTGTTGCTGTTGGCTTGAGGTCTTGGTTTTGATGGACCGCAACCTCCTGCCAGAGGGTAGTGTCTTGAAAAGATTATGACCAGGATGGGAGGGATCGGCCATGATCTTTCCTGCTCGCCTCAGGGTCCTGGAGGTGTACAGGTCCTGGAGAGAGGGCAGGTTACAACCGATCACCTTCTCAGCAGACCAGATGACACGCTGCAGTCTGCCTCTGTCCCTGGAAGTAGCAGCAGTGTACCAGATGGTGATGGAGGAGGTGAGGATGGACTCAGTGATGGAGGTGTAGAAGTGCACCATCATTGTCCTTGGCAGGTTGAACTTCTTCAACTGCTGCAGGAAGTACATCCTCTGCTGGGCCTTCTTGATCAGGGAGCTGATGTTTAGCTCCCACTTGAGGTCCTGGGTGATGATGGTCCCCAGGAAGCAGAAGGACTCTACAGTTCTGACTGGGGAGTCACACAGGATGATGGGGGAGGGTGAAGCTGTGTTCTTCCTGAAGTCAACAACTATCTCCACTGTCTTCACAGCGTTGAGCTCCAGGTTGTTTTCACTGCACCACATAACCAGCTGATCAATCTCCCTCCTGTAGGCAGACTCATCCCCACCAGAGATGAGCCCAATGAGGGTGGTGTCATCAGCAAACTTCAGGAGTTTTACAGACTGGTGACTGGAGGTGCAGCTGTTGGTATACAGCAGTGCTTCTCAAATAGTGGGGGGGGGGGGCGCGGAGCGATGCCAGGGGGGACGCGTGTGGCGCGAAATGTGTACTTCTTCCTGGGGGGGGCGTAACAGAAAATAATTGAGAAGCACTGGTATACAGGGAGAAGAGTAGAGGGGAGAGAACGCAGCCTTGAGGGGAGCCGGTGCTGATGGTCCGAGAGTCAGAGTTGTGTTTTCCCAGCTTCACATGCTGGCTGTTGGCCAGGCGTGAGTCGTTCATGGAGTGGGGACAGAGACAGGTCGAGGGAGTCAAAGTACAGGTTCAGCAAGGCGGTGAAAGAAGCCAAACGCCTGTACTCTGAGAAACTATAACACCAGTTCTCAGCCGGTGACTCTGCTTCTGTCTGGAGAGGGCTCAGACAGATCACTAACTGTAAGCCCAAAGCCCCCCACTCCTGAACGCTTCCTTCACATGCATTTTCTGCAGGAAATGCATTTTCTAGTTGTCATTACTATTATTACCACTACTGTATTATTGATACTTTACATTTTTAAACAAAATCTGTATTCTGTTGTGTTCTCCTACTCAATATGAAAAGTGCCTTGAGATAACTTTTGTTGTGATTTGGCACCATGTAAATAAAATTGAATTGAATTTATATCTTCCAGCTCGTTTGAGAGAATAAGTGAGAGAGCACTTTAAATGGAAGTGTGTTGCTTGGCTTTTATTCATGTGGATGTCATCAAAGGACCAGGTGCAGCTATGACCTTAGTCAGTTAGGCTTTTTGCACATCCTGCACATCCTAGTCTTGGTCCGGCTGGTGCATCCTGCTCCAGATGATAGTTGGGCTAATCTTTTTTGGTTGGTAGTTTAGTAATCCTCCACTGTGCATCTTAATATTAACTGGATAATTTGCAAATAAATTATTCAACTACTTTCTCCTCCAGGGTAATTTCTAATGCTCACACCTATTAGACAAACACAGAGAGTCCTAGGCTCTTTCCTATGTGTATTGCCAACATAAGCCCCTTCTTGATCCACATCTATTCTCTTTCATTTAGTCCGTATTTTCTTATTCAGGATATGTCCACACATAGATCTAACTCTTCCTGATGACAGGGCCTTACAGGTTGCTTAATTTCTACAATCCATTGCTGTTTGTACTGCTATATCTACTTTTACTATGTAAAAAATTCAAGTTCACCACTGATGTCTGCTATGAGGTCGGTCTTGCATTGTCATTAACAGCAGCTTTTAATCCTTCAGATGAACACAACCAACTGGCTGATTCATTGTTTGAATATATACAAGTGGCTAAAGTGTGGGAAGGTTTTGTTTGTGGGTCCACGGGGTGTGCTTTACCAGTTCAATCGGCTGACACAAATTGTGCAAGATCAATGACTCATATCCACACATTATTGTTGGATTGACACCTGGCTGTGAACCAGAACATTTCAGAGAAATGGTGGGGCACAATGCCAATCAATGAGAGAAGCTGTAGCAGACTCACCCTTACACACATAGCTGATAATAATACTAGGTGATGACCTTTTCATGTAAAATCTAAAGTACCATTAACTAAATTTGTATTGCAACAGCTACCTCTTTCAGCCACTATATGGGTTAAACATAATATTCATGTGGTATAGTCTGCTCTGCTTCACAGGGTGACACTCAGAGCTATGCTAAGCTGCCTGTAATCAGACAATACCCTTGCTAGCTGTAGTTGAAGGTGTGATTCAATCTATACTAAATCAAGGTATGCTAATTGAAACTGCCATTGCATGCAACACTCCTACTCCAAATCCACACTATCCAGATGAATGGCGTTTTATTCAAGCCATTAACATTGCAGTACCTACTGTACCTACAGCTCTAGTTGTCTCATTGCCCTTTAACTCCATGTACTACACAGTTGTTGATATGTATTTATCTTTCTTCTCCATTCCTTCTCACCCAGAAAGCCAGTGCTTGTTTGCTTTTACCTTTCAGAGTAAAAAGCATATATGGTGGCACTTGGTCCAGGAGCAAAGACTGGCTGAGTGCAGTCACAGTGCTTCTTTGACTGAGGTGAAATACCTTGGACATATTCTGAAGAGCTGACAGTGTCTCCTGTCACCACAGAGAGTTAAACTCTCTACCTGCACCTAAGACTAAGAAAAAATGCTTTCTTTTCTGTGGATGGCGTATTACTGCAGATATTGGATTTATGATAATGCTGCTGTGGACTCTGTGGCTGCAGGCAGACAAATACAAAACCGTTTCATCCGTATGTAAATTAGAAGGATGGCTATGCTACAGGCATCCTGGTGCAGAAAACATGGATTACATTAGTGGCCTTTTGTGTACCACTCATCTTGACCTTCACCAGTAGTCCTTGGTATTGCAGGATGCCTTAGATTCTACTGCTACACAGCTGCTCATAGGTCTCTGTCTGCACAGACTAACCATTATCTGACATAATAATGAAAACTTGTTATGTTATGCATATAAGATATTGAGGGACATGCAGGTCTGAGTCTGTGCTCTGTGTCTGAGAAACCTCTATGTGCACAGCACAGGTTGTTAAACAAGTAAACGGTGCACCGCATCTTTTAACAATACTGCAGCCTCTCTCTATGGGTCTGCAATAATCCACAGCTACACAGGTGAAGGACGGCTTGTTTTGGTAGCAGTCTTTTCTAAAGCAGTCTCTAACTTTGTATGTCTACTGTTTGATGCTAAGCTGGTAGTGCACAGTGGTTTTATAAGAGGTTTTCCCTGAAAACATCTGCTGAGACTGATCAAAAGCAACAAAGCTGCAATGTGGGGGCCAAAACAAAGAATAAGTTCCATAGAGCTAAAGTGAAATGCAGAGTTTGTGGTTATTCTCTTTTTTTCAGTTTAAGGGGCTTCTTTCACCTAACACAGGGTCATTTTATCCATTGTTAATGTAATAACATTAATCAGTGCAATTACAAAATGTGAGCTGTTACTCTTGCAAAAAATATAACGAGGAATGCTAATTGATTAACTAACAATCCTTCTAACAACCTGTTCTATTGAACGAAAATACAAGCATTCTCCCTTCAAGTACCCTGACTGATCCTTTTTTTGACATTACAGTGCCATGCTAGCTTTGTAGAGAGTCCATCTAGCCGAAGATGTTTTCATTCAGCATTGTTTCTGTAAAAACAGAAGACACAGCAGTCGCTCATCTCACACTGAGTGGTCCTCTGTAGTATCGGTTGATTATCCAGGGAGCGTACATTGGCCGGCAGATTGGATGATGCAGCTGGTCGGTGGGGGCTAACTTAAAGCCTGGTTTGAATACCACCATGCTTTCTGTGCTTCTGGGCTCTCATGCACCGCTTTTGGCGTTTCCTCTCGCCGGCTGTGGCAGCCAGTGGGACCGAAGTCTCAGTTGGTTGATGCAGTAGTCTGACGAGCTCATTCCCTGGGAGGCTACTATGACCATGGATAGGGTTAGGGTTAGGGTTATACCGATATGTATCACCTTGTATTCTCCTCATCATATTTGATATTTTTGACACCCTGATTGGTGTCCACCTGTGGTAAATTCAATTGATTGGACGTGATTTGGAAAGGCCTATATATGGTCTCACAGGTGACAATGCATATCCAAGCAAAAACCAAGCCATGAGGTTGAAGGAACTGCCTGCATAGACAAGACTGTGTTAAGGCACAGATCCGGGGAAGGCTATAAAAACTCTCTGTTGCACTGAAAGTTGCCAAGAGCACAGTGGGCTGTGGAATGGAAGAAGTGTGTAACAACAAAGACTCTTCCTACAACTGTTTGCCTGGCCAAACTGAGCGACTGGGGGAATCTTGGTCACAGGGATGGACCAAGAACCTGGTGATCACTCTAGCTGAGCTCCAGAGATCCTGTGTGAAGATGGGAGAAACTTTATATAGCTTTGACAGGTGTGTGTCTTTCAAAATCATGCCAGATCAATTGAATTTATAACAGGTGGACTCCAATGAAGGTGTATAAATATGTCAAAGATGATGAAAAGAAATGGAAGGAACCTGAGCTACATTTCAAGTGTCATAATAAAGCGTCTGAATACTTATGTCAATGATATTTCAGTTTTTTCATTTTTAATAAAGAAATTCTAAAATTCTGTTTTTGCATTGTCATTGTGGGGTACTGAGTGTAGATTAATGAGGGATTTTTTTTCCTTCTCAATTTTAGCATAAGGCTGCAACATAAAAGAATGACAGCAAACTGAAAGGGTATGTATTACAAAGTCAGACAAAGTCAGACAAACCAAGACTATGCAACTTTTGAAAAGTTTAAAGCTCCCTTTCTGGGTTTTTCCACAAGAATCTTTGTTAGATATTACTATCACATGTAAGTGGTTTTAAATTAGAAAAACAAAAACAAATAAAACTCACCAATCTCGCCAGGAGATATCTTTGTCATTTCCTGTTCATAGGCCCATTCCGCTTGCTCTCACTCAGCTGGTCTAAAACAAATTACTTGGGAATTGGCATTTTTGGCCACAGAGATCACTGTTTGGCAAAAGTTACAGTCTTGTAATAAACTTTAGCACAAAGCTTTCCTGCTCCACTCACACTGAAATTGAGGAGAACACAGTCTTTGTATACTGACCTGCTTGACATGCATTTGCTTGATGTGCATCATCAGTTTTTCTTCTTGACACTGTCAAAAATATGTTCATCTGGTAATGACAGCTGTACTTATTTATTTACTCAAACACCTTTGGGGGAAGAGAAGCAAACTGTAAACACATTACTACCATGTTTTTACTTTAAAAAGATGATGCGTGTGCAGTACTAGTATTCATTAGTATTCATTTTCTGCCATGTCAATGTCCACCTGATGCATGTAAGTCCGATATTCACTCTCCTCTTAACTCTGGTTTAAGCTCCACCAACTCCAGAGAAAAATAGGCAGGTAGTGTAGTGAGATTCTTAAGGGTTTTTTTCTGTGAAAATGGCTGCCTGCTGCTGTTGGAACCAAGATTGATGAGTGGAGTTTGCAGTCTTGGAAACAATGAGCTCTAAGATGGTAAAATGTTTTGTGGGGTTGAGGGGAACTGCGGAGTTGGTGATCTGTATGCCTTTGAGTGGTCCCTTTCACATTGTGCATAGTGATATGACCCATTGTTAAACTAAAAACAATGATAAAGTTAGTTTCAGTATGGTGGTTTTTAAATTTTTTAAAAATTAGCTAACACTTGGGTTTATTGTTCCATGAGAATTCTATTTATTCATGTCAAGATCTGTGCCACATTTTCCCCTCAGCAATGCCCCAACCTCTGGACTAGTACCATAATATGGTAAGTGGACTCGATCCCATGACTATGCACTATGCACCTTAGAGGACTGACTGAGCTACTGTCAGGTGTCTAACACTTGTATTACATATATGCAGCAGAAAAAAGCTGGCTCTTTTCAAAGCTTAATGGGATTTTCGAAGGTAGACATCGTTCCAGAGATGTGTTTTAGTTGCCCTTGCTTAATTATTATTGGTGGTTGAATATTTGCATTTGCATGTGTAATTTTTGCATGATCTGATTCTTGAAATTTGCATAATGGTCCTTTGCTATCCATCTGAAGTCACTTAGAGGCAAGGGCTCACTGATCTCTGCCATTTTGCAGCATAATTTTCCCATTACTGCTGATGGCCTTGGTCAGCATCCATTGTAATAGGCCATCTGATTAGTGATTTAAATGTTTAGTGGGTACATGGAGAAATAGATCCAGTTAATAGGCCACCTCTGAAGCCTAAGCTTGCAGCTGGCTTCATTGACAAATGGCTTGTTGGCTTATGTCTTTCTAACAATGTACTTAGTTGGCAAAATGGGTGAAAGCGGTGTGTGTGTGTGGGGTGGGGTGGGGTGGGGGTGTTAGATGCATTAAATCATTCAGGACAATAAGACTATAGCTTTTTTATGACTATTTGTCATAGATGGGTGATTTTACAATTGCACAACAATGTTAGAATGTTGTTTTCAATAATGATTCTCTGGTCAAAATTACAGCAGTATTTGTTTATTGCTAGTAAATTACATAAAGTTCTTTTTGTTCTGAAGAACAATTAGACCTCTAAATCTACAGATTTTTTCTTCTTTCATTCACTCAAATGCAAATCTGCATTATGTGAGTTAGATGTTATATAGCACTGCGGACTACGCATACCATGGTGAACTTCACAGTATTAAAACAATACTGAAGAGTCAGTCAACACTTGATATGCAATCTCTATAGCTCCATATGCAGCTATTACTGTCTGGTGTCCATTTCAGTAATTCTGTATGTGTGCATGAACACAAGGTTACTCTAAGGAATCAGAATACTCAGGAAATCCCTCTGAGTGCATGAAAATACCAGAAACAGCACAGCTTTTTATCAAGCAAATGTGCAATAATTTGGGTGAATGTGTTTATAGTCAAAATCATCTTTTCCCTTTTTAATCCCCTCTCTAGATTACAGAATCCAGGCTTCCCCTGTACATGATTTTTGAAGGAATAGTTTGACATTTTGGGAAATGTCTATTTTCTTTCTTGCCTAAGGTTAAATAAGAAGATTTATACAACTCCCCATACTATCTGTATGATAACTATGAAGCTAGAACCACCTGGTGCTTATCTTAGCTTAGTGTAAAGACTGCTTCTTCTTCTGTCCAGAAGTGTCAAAATGCTCCCTGGCATAGTTTCAGCCCCTAATTCTGTAAAAAGAAAAAAAACAAAAACAAAAAAAAATTGTCATTTTAGCAAAATTTCAAAAGTCAAACTATTCTTTTGAGATATCAGATTCATGCATAAAGCAGACTATAACCTGGTTACATAATTGCATTTCCTGATGCCACACAGCTGATTACACCATGTGGAATTGGCAACACAAACTAACAACATGAATTAAAACAGTAGACAAAACATGCATTCAACAACTTGTACAATTAGATAAGACATCTTGATGATAAGTTAATGCTCCAGTACCATCTCTACAAAGCTGATTTGGTCTTTGCCTGGAAGCGTCTGATTCGGAAAGGTGAAAGGTCATAGGAAGGCACTTGTCCCAGGCTGAGTTCACACAGAAGCTTGCCAATGATTGGTCCAAACTTGAAGCCATGACCTGGAGAAGAGAAGCCATTACATTGGACAAAGTACATGGCCATCAAACCATGTCAGATGAATCAATGTCCTAATGTACGAAAGTCCCTGCCCTGCCCCTTGTAGTTATCCTATAAATAGCCTGCATCTCTGGGCTTTTGTCTGAGTCAGGCAATGGGCTCAAGCCCCACATAAATGAATACATAAAAGAAGAGCAAAGCTGTTGTGATGCCTGTCACTGAGGATCTATTCATTTTAGTGAACCTGGACCAAGAACTAAATAAGGGAGATTTGTCCTTTCTCTGCATAATGGTTTCATGTAGTCAGGCCCAGGAGTGAGATGAGAGAGCATCTATTTTCAAAATGCAGCAGCCTGGCTTTCCTTGTTGCTAAGGTCTGAGAGGCAAATTGTGAATGTCAACAGGGCTTGAGGAATGCAGCTCATTGCCATCTGACAAAGGTCTTGGAGCTCCCCTGGATTCTGCCTGGCTTTGAAGTCATAAAAGCTTGGCTCTGACAGTTTGGCCACATGAATTTTCATCTTACCAGAGACAGAGAATGGAAAACCTCAATAGATGGCCAAACCCACAGGGTGACTTTGTAGCCATGGCAACCCCCAAGCACTTGCTTTAAAGCACTTGTGTTGGGCTTTGATGATGTAGTGAAGGAGGGGGAGGAAGGCAACACACTTTTTTCTGTATTATGGATAAGCCCTGTGAACTTCTCCAATATGGCTCAGAGCTTCTGTATTGCTGCTCCAGAGAAGCTGGAGACTGAGCATGTACAATATAGACATAATAAATATAATTAACACTGCTAACATGGGCAAGTAATCCACTAAATAAACATAAACATAAAGTGTTATATTTACCAGGGGAAGTTTTTATTGCCATACTAACAATAACACCAGTGAAATGCAGACCACCACTTTGGCTCGAATATTTCAACTATTGGATGGACACCTATCCACCAACTTTGGTGATCTTTTCAGTTTTGATTAAGTTTATTCATTTAACATCTCAATTTTTCAAATACTTTTGCCTAAGTTCTTACAAAACTTTTGATATTTCTATCAGCTCAGCTGTACTTTGTGCTTCTAGCTTGCTAGCACACTAATATAAACTAGTATAGTAAACACAGTAAACATACCTGATAAAGAGCAGTATATAATATGTTATTCTCATTGTGAGCATGTTAGCATGCTGACATTGGCACTTAGCTCAAAATGCTGCTGTGCGTATGCAAAAACCTCATTGAGATGTTAATGTTGCGGTGGACTAGCCTTGTGCTGCTGTTTCTCTATGCGTGGGTCTCATGTATACCTGCATGTGAACGCACACCAGTGACGCAATGAAAACTCCCCAGATTAATTATTTATTCTCAATGCTCCCCGCCACTCCCACTGACAACTGGTCAAAGCACTCGACTCATTAACCACTCGATTCTACTGGAAAAACATACAAACAAAAAAACACAATCTCAGTATCAACGTTACAAAAAAATCACAAGGTACCCTCAAGCAACTAACACTCTCCACTACATCCTGGAAAATCAATTACAATATTTATTTAAATGGTCCCAAAAGCACAAATACAATAGCCGAGGGCTAGGATTAGAGGAAAACCAGTGTACAACTACCCCAATTAGACACCTTCCCTTCTTACCGCTATCAATCAGGAAATGAAACAACTGTAAGAATAACACAATTTCCTCAACTCTGACAGCCTAGAATCACAAAATCATCACTAACACTATGTAGGTACACCCCAGCTTGGCACAATCTGGACTTCTAGCTGCAAACACCCCACTGTACTTTCATTCAATACTCTAATTCAGAATTCATGGTTGGAAGAGACCAGTTCCTCCACTACCAACAACTTAATCAAATCAAGCATTTACATAACCAATAACACACTATAACCTTCTCAGTTAAGTGACAAGATTAAGAAAATCACAAACTAAAAAAAATCATCTAAAAACCTTATAAATTCCTGGGCAGATACTTCAATTACACTCAACTACAAAGTGGGAAAATGTCTCGCTCTCCCAACCCTGACCTCTGTACACAAATCAATAAAGACATTTTCCCTATGACTCCTAACACAAATTTTCAATTTATACAATATAAAACTATCCAAGAAATCCACATGAACTAAAGTGAAATATTTAAAATGTGACAAGCTGACACATACACGCTGCACTTTGGGTAGCACAGACACTAATTTTCACGCCATCTGGACCTGACAACCAATTCACTACCTTTGGCTTACAATAACTGAGAAACTTTGTTAAGAATGATAATCCCATTATCCCCATCGCTGTGCCTACTTGGTGATATTCTATAGTTCCCCTCCCACCGAAATACAGAAACCCATTACTCATCTCTCTAACTACTGGCAAGAAAATAATCTTTCAAAACTGGAGATCTAGAAAAACTCACTGTGAACTTACTCACAGAACACAATAATAAAAATAATAAAATAAATAAAATAGCATCTCAGTGAACAAACAATGTATCAGTCTCAAATGAAATCTGAAATACATTCTTGACGTTTATAAACATTGATGGAATTAGTGCTGGAGGAGCATCTGAATTTATCAAGACAATAGATAAACATAGAGGAGTAAATGAAATTAGCAGCAGATCTGGAAATAATTCAAAAATAAGAATAATAATATATTTCTAATTCTAGCCTGTTTCAGATAAGGGTCTGATTCTCTCTGCAACTGATGTTATCCACAGCTCTTGACATACCCTCCTCTGTGCTGCACACTGAGCACTGGGCTACTTGGCTCCATGCTCTTCTTGGGTGAGGAGGAACTAGTGATGTAGATTCATTTGGCTGCTGCTGCTGCTGTTGCTGTTTGTGTTCTGGCAGTCATCAGGACACATCTGGTGTACAAAGTACTTTGTCTTGATGAGATTTTGATATTTTCATTTTTAAATCAACATATTCTACTTGACAAAACACAGACATGTGAATTGTTTTCTTGTGACTATCTTTATGGCATTTTGCCTTAATAAATGATTGTAAAGACATTCAGTACATGTGTTAACAGTCCTTAAACAGATTTGAACATAGAAGTTATTTCTATCATGCATAGACATAGACTGAAATATCTCAACAACAATAGCTAACAGTAGTATTTGGTTTATTTCATATAGTGTTATATTATTTACTTCCACCATACAGTATTCTATAAAAATATTCTGTTTACATACTATACATTGACCACATACTATACACATTGGAATGCTTTGGAAAGAGCTGATTCTCTTATTTAACAGGAAAAAACAGCATGTCTCTAGCTCAGACCATTGCAAAGTAAGGACTCTCTAAACACAACATGGTATTTGGGAGCATAGAAGGTCCCGTGGGGGTCACTAACCACCCTACTTTCCCCGTGGCTCAGCAATACAAGACTGTGGGCCACACTAACCCAGACACTTCAAAAGCTATTGCCATGGAGGTCATTGCCAAAAGTGCAAATGTCTCTTTCAACAGGAGACTTTCTGCATCAACACCCTCAGGGTGCCCTATCCAGGCTTTAATGAGGAAATTGACTTTTCCCCCTCCTGTAACTTTTACTTGTCATGTGAGAGAGCATCTATTAGGATCCTTCTGTACAGTGTTGTATTGGACATACTGTGTTGTCATACTTTTGATAGACAAGTGTTGATGAGAAATATATTGTTGCCATTGCCACTGTTATTATGTCATTATTTTTGCTGATATTGTTTTTTTACTGCCGTTAAGGAGTTCTGTATTGACACAATGTACTTTGAAGATAATACTCTGTTCAGTGTTGCTGCTATAGCTATACTATCTAGTAATTATGTTTTTTACCACTGAATCTATTTTAGTGTGTCTATGTTTTTTCTTTCTTTCTGAGCACAGTGTAGTATTATTGTACCCTTCTCTTGGTACAGATGGATATTAGTTTTTGAGCTTTTATGATTTTTAACAAGTACTACTGATTTAGACAATCAAGTTCTATTGTATCCCTCCTGACAGTCAGGGGTGGTGCTTTGAGCACTGGATCTTCCCTCTTGTGCATGTGCAGGTTTGAGTATTTAATACCAACATCATCACTCATGACCCTTATTAACCTGAGAGAAGTTATATCACCCGGTGTTATCAGAGAATCTGTCCCTTTTAAACTTCTTGCTTTGCAGGTTCACTACTGTGGTAGCTATTATTTAGCAGATTTTTCGAAGTTGTTGAGTTGAGTTTGTCGCTGGTAGCCTCGTAACCACACTAGTCAGAGTTGTGGAACGCCCACCCTCCAAGAGGCTGTGACAACCTCTTCTAGGTGGGAACTCAGTGAGTCTTCTGCCTCTGCTCTCAGCCTGAGAAGTTCACTTTCAGTCTGTGATACAGCAACACACCAGCTGTGTTCGCTATCATTGATGCCAACATCTGGTAAGTAGCTGAGCTAATTTTGAGCATGTTTAAGATGTTTTGTTGGCGAGGGCTATGTTTTCACTGCTGCTCCCAGTGTAGAGTTTATTATAATAGTGTCTGTATTCAAGTTAACTTTCATGGCGAGGACAGTCACACACTCACTGTCGCCTCCAGCTCTTCAGAAACTGTAGTATTTCTGCGTTGTTTTGATCAGCTGTTGTACTTTGCCCAGTCGAACCTTATTAGTTATTGTGGCAGTCTTTGCTAATTGTTTATCCCCTGTTGGTGAAGGTAGTGTTTTGCTCTCTGCTCCCAACACATGCTAGTGTTTACTTTGTGCCTTCAGTTAGCAACAGTGCTCTCGCCTGTGCTAACGTACCAAGTATTAAATCATCCCTTGTTGGTGTTGCTGTTTCTGCTTCCCATTCCCAATATGTTTTGTGGCGTAATTCCATCCTGCTTACAGTAAGTGACAGTGCTCTTGCTGGAGCTAACTTGTTAAGTGTTGCATTAACCCTTGCTGGCAAAGGTGGTGTTTTTTTGAGTGTTGCCATCACGCAGGGGTTTTTTTGTTATGTTCTGCTCATCAAATTCCCTTTTGACTGCCAACCAACTTCCTTGAAAAGTAAGCTGGACAGTCCTTGGTTTTTATTTTTAAAGAAAATTTGCCTTTTGGAGTGGCCCAGTCAGATCCCAGGACTTGACCCTATAGAAATGCTGGGGGATGACCTCAAGAGAGCTGTTCACACCAGACGCTTAAGAATATGGTCCAAAATTACTCCTGGACATTGTGCAGACATGATAAAATGACCAAGGTCTGGCTTTATTACCTATGATTGGTTAATCATTCCAAGTCAGGTTTGCAGGTCCATACGCGGTAGTGAAACTGCTATCAATGTACAATATAATGTATGCATGCCTCAGAAGTAGAGAGCACCTGTAGATTAGTTATTTTTAACTTGTAGATTAGTTGCTATGTTCTTCTTTCGCTATTCTCTACCCCCCCCCCCCCCCCCCCCCCCTCTTAAAAGGAAGTTTTTCCTTGCCACTGTCGCCTAGTGCTGCTCATGGTGGGATTTGTTGGGTCTCTCTCTGTAAATACCTATTTTAAAGAGTATGGTCTAGACCTGCTCTATATGAAAAGTGTCTTGAGATGACTTTTGTTGTGATATGGCGCTATATAAATAAAACTGAATTGAATTGAATTAGGCTCATCTTGTGTGTAAGTAATAGTCTCAGCTTGTAGTGGAGCATCTGGTGAGAATGATTTGTCTAATCATGATTCAGCATTGTTAAACATGATTCGTCATAAAAGTATCTCAGCATCTGAATGGTATTTGGCGTCATTTGTCCAAACCACAGCAAATAGGGTTGACCAAACTAAAAGGTACTTTCCCAGCTTGTTTGGAGAAGTTCCATCTTGCACACATATGAATGAACATGACATTGATGAAGGAAAAGCAAAGCCTATTAAATAGTGATTATATCAAGTCAATCCAGAGAAGTGTAAGGTTCTGGATTTGGATTTGGAAAATGATTATAGTCATTATCATCTAGCTGGGCTTTGCCTTGTTTGCTTGTGTCAAAATCAGATAACACCCCTCATTTTTTGTTCTGATTTTAGGATTAATCAATAACATGACTAAATCTGACTCATATCCTCTGCCTCACACTACTGACTGCGTCAATCAGGCTGAAGGTGCTAAATTTATCAGCAAGTTTGAAAGGTTATTGGCAGGTTGTCACAGCAGTGACTGCCCCAGGGCCTCTGCCAGGACTTGTGTTGTGGCGTTGCTGTGTTGTGTGTCTGTGTTTTACTGTCACAGGTTCCTGGTTGGGTGCAGTTGGAGGCCATCAGGGAAGTGAAGACAGCTGGCCACTGTCTCCCAATAGTTTATCAAAGACCTGCCTGGTACTCAGGAAGCTCCCTCTTCCCTTGCACCACTTTGTGTTATGTTGAAGTTTTGATTTTGTGTATAGTTAATTTAGGATTGCCTCTGTTAGCATGGCAATAGCTCCATTTGCACACCTTATCTAACTGACGTCTTTGTTATCTTTGTTAAATAAAATTCCTTTGTTTTAGTTAATCCCTCCTGTGTTTCCCTTATTTTCTATGGTCTCAGAGCCAGGTTGTAAAACACTATTCATGAGCAGAGTTTTATGTTCCATCTTAACTCACATGGTTTGTTACAGATGATCCTTTCCATAGATTGTCTTTCATTTGGTATGAGTTGTTTTATGTTGTACCTGAGAATCCTGCTCCAATCACAATGTTACTGTAGGAGGGGTGGCGATCCAGCACAAAATGACGGTCAGGTGTTAGCTGTAAAAAAACAACACAAAACATGAAGAGCCAGCAAAGTCCAAAATTAAAATGACCAAATTGACTAAGCAGTCAGTTTTAGAACATTGAAAAGTATAAACTGGTCAGGTTTACAACTACAGCTGAGTTGGGATCTCTCTTAGGACTCTTTGAGTTGATGCCCTTGTTCAGTAATAGCTATGTAGCTTGTGCATATTTATTTAAGAGTGCTGCAGCCCTCTCTCTCCTGCCCCTTCATTCCACTATATGGAGACATGAATAGTGAACTGAGTGATTGCAGACTGTCCTTGGAACCATTTGACAAGGATACATACTCTCTCCCATACGGCCATGTGACCTTTGGAGCTGTATCTGTCAATGTGTCCTTGTTGAAAATGTGTTTAACTTGTCCATGTTACAATACATAATGTCCTCTGACAGAACACAAAATTTTACTAGAACTGCAGAGACAGTTTTATATTTAACTCTCTGTTCTCTTACTGGTGTTATCAGTTACTGGTGATGGAACACCACTGTCATTGACTGTCAGGATTTTCAGTGGCATTGGACAAGGTCACAGAAATTATGTTTTCCTACAGCTTCAGTATGTGATCATGGTAAAAGCAGCCAGCTGCGTTGCTGGAGGGTAGAACAGCTGTACAATCTGACTCCCCTGCAATGAGCGCGCACGCACGCACACACACACACACACGCACATGCACGCACACACACACACAAACATTCAGTTCTGCATACTCTAAACAGAATCTAACACCTGAGAATGGCATTGGAGAGTAATACCTGCCAGTAAGTTACATACAGACAGCCAGTAATTTTTACAGTTCATACAAAGAGTTTAACTGCCCATTGCTAAACTTTAACTGTGTTGTTGATGATGTAGTCCCGTTACTGGCTGCTTCAAGCAAGACAATAGGGCCAAAAGTCTAGAGCTCTGCAAATGAGCTACTAGCTATTGTTAGTCTTAGCAGAGGTGGAGCTGAAACTGCAAGAAAAGATCATGGATTCAAATGGAATGTTATTTTAATATTACATGTGGAAATTCTGCATAACAGATAAGGGTTAAGGTGCCACCAAACATATAAAAAATCCTCAGTGGACCATGAATACCCAGTCTCATTAGTTTTTGGCAATTTTTATATCTACTTATCTATTTGAGAGAGGGGCTGGGAAGAACAGTCACAAGTAAACATGTAAGCTATTCAGTGTACAACTATCAAAGAGCCAACTGTATAAATTATGTATAAGTGATTGATAAGTTTGTAGCTAAAGGTAGAAGATGAGTTAAAAGATGAGCTGCTCTCCTTACGTGCATGTCCAGTTCAACTATCTGAGTGACTATGCAGAAAGTTTCAAGTGGTATTTCTGTTTCAGGAAATTGAAAATTGAAAGTCATCACTGTCTGAAAAAATAGATTTGAGAGTAAGTAAATGTGGATTTGAACTTTGCCGATTTGATTTTTTTTTTTTTTTTTGTCCTTTCATCATCTGCTCTACTACCAACCCTGCTATCTGTCCTCCTCTGCTCTCTGTAGATCAACCACTGATCAACTTCAGCCTCTAAACAACATTTTCATTAAAGCCTGTTTATGGTCAATTTCAGAAATTCTGGTAACTTCTCTAAAAGACTCCCTGGACTTAAAGTTTATGCTGTCACTCAATTCAATATAAATAGTTTTGAGTCATGCCAGGATTCTCTAATTCATATAGTTAGTATTAAGTATCCTTCCCTTTCTTTCCTTCTCATTGGCAACTTTTTATTTGGACAACCATACAGATGTTGGATCACCACAGCAACTCAACATGGCACAGGCTACTGAGAAAGCAAATTTTAACAGATTAGAAATCCTCATTATATGACATACTTCAGCCAGGCTCTCCCAGCTGTTTTGACAGGGGTCCTACCTACAGATGTGGTGGCAAATATTAGTATAGAAACGTGATACATATGTTTAAAAATGTACATGTATGTTCTTAGTTGGGACCCTCTCTAACTGGCAAACAGAATTCAGGGTGTTACTGATGCCAAAATACTTGCCCCCAAATATGTACAGTTGTCCTTTGAGCATCACCATCCTATGACTGAACCTCATTGGCTCTGGCTCTTCTCCCAACCTTCTCCACTCTATAGCCTTTTTAAATCCCTGTATGCTTCTCTGGTGATGCTGCATCTACATCATTCATTCATACAGAATTTTAAACATAAAAATTTGATTGTTAAGTACTCATAGGTCAGACCACACCCATCTTTAGAGTTTGCCCTTATTTTGATCTCAACTACTCACCAATGACAAAATCTGTCA